>JAEIGD010000012.1:2400000-3000000 GCA_018903425.1 Zaprionus nigranus | reverse complement strand
CCCTCTCCCTTACCTCTTTAACCCCCTTCTATCCCTCTTTGAGTTTCGCTTTTTGCATGTTGCAAAAAAGGAAAAAAAAAATACGGAAAATTTTTGCTTACGCAGCATTTGCGCCTTTTGCCGCCACAGACTTCCTTCCGGCTAAAACCCCCGCTACTGCGCACCCCTCCCCATTGCTCCCTCTCTGCACTGAGCTGCGTTAAACCACTTACCCCCCTCTGCTGCCACCGTTGCTGTTGATGCAGTTGCACACAAAAGTCAGCTCAGCTCCAGCTACAGTTGGCAAGTGTAAAAGCTTTTAAACATGTTGCCACACACACACACACACACAGTCACACTCATACGCTCTCTCTCCCTCTCCCTGTTGCACACAGCTGCGCATAAGCTGACACATCAATGTAATGAAGACGTATTTGCATATTGTACTGCCCTGTCAATGGCTTCAGTTCTCCCTCTCTCCCTCCCTCTCTCTCTCTGCTCACTCTCCATTGCTCGCTTATGTCATTTCTCAATCCACACCTCGCACTATCCTCCATGCTATATACATATATCCCTACTCTGCAATAATTCCAGCATGCATGTTACCCCCAGTTGCAGCAGTTTTGCCTTGCAGGGAAAGGTATGAAAAGAGCTGAGAGTTGAGTAGAATAAAGTAGAGCAGAGCAGAGTTGATTGAAGCCACAAGAACTTGGCATTTCACCAGCTCAGTTTATAATCTATAAACAGCTTCATTCATATGTTATCTGGACTTTTATTTCGATTACTAAATTTGCATTTTTGGCATAATTAGAATGTGTTGCATAATTCTTGAGTTACTCTTCGAAGTATCAATTGAATTTTTCTTAATTAAATAAATAAAACTAAATAAAGTTTTATGTTCCTCTTCTTCTATTTATATACAATCTGTATATGTTTTTTATTATATACAACTGTATATGTTTTTGTATTTCAATATTCTTTATAAATCTTTATAAATAACGCATTTAGCTTCCATTGGAATTATCGGCAAAAGGAGGAAGTAAAGTGAATCTACATGGGTATAAAAACGAAGTCTTTCTTTCTGGTTTTCAGAGGTTTCTCTAGTATACATTTTCTCACTCTCTCTTTTTCTCTTTACAATACCTCCCTCTACCGTATATGAAACTGTTCTACAACTTCTTCTCACAGCTGCTCTGCTCTGCACTGCACTCTGCACTCCCTTCCCCTCTCCCTCTCCTGCTGCCTTTCTTTTCCTCACTGCCTGCTTCACGCACAGTTTCAATTTTTGCATGTTGTTGCTTTTGATGTTGTTGTTGTTGTTGCCTGCATTTTATTGACATGCATGTGGGCGCAGGCATGTGTGTGTGTGTGTGTGTGCCATGAACAGACAGCTGGCCGTGCTTGTATGGTAGTTTGGCATATTCAAGTAGTTCATGTTGTTGTTGTTGTTCGTGTTATTGTTGAATTTTGTTCATTTCTTAGTTTGGCGCCATAAATGCAAAAATTTCTGCGTTTAACCACAGCGTTGCCGCTGACCAAATGCAGAATAGCTCGATGTGGCAGCAGACGGGGGAGGTGCGAGTAAGGCGGCGGGGCGTGGCTAGTGTGTCTGTTATGCAAGCAGAGGCAGGCAGCGAAGCCGCAGAGTTGTCGTATTTGTGTTTCGCTTTTGCATTTTAGACATACCCACAAACGCATCACACACACACACACACACCATTACAAATAACAAAATTTCAAGCATGGACGCTAGTGCAACAACAACAACCGCAACAACATGAAAACAACAAGAGGAGGAGGAGGAGGAGGAGGACAACGACAGCAGACGCGCAACCACATCCTGCTCTGTCCTGTTCTGGAGTCGTGTGTTTCGTTCTGCCGCAACGTCGCCGGGTAATAAAGACCCGCAACATAAAACAACAACAACAACAACAATAACAAAATTACACGCAAAAACAAAAACGAACAAAAAAAAAATAATTATACCAAATTTTTCATCATCGTTGTTGTTGTTTTTATATATTTTTTTTCGGGCGCGCTCGCTCATAAACCGTAAAGATAACACAAATACGGCACACACGCGGCTTACACAGCACACACACACACACACACACACACACACACTTACAGACACTCGCATAAGCCGCATAGTTGTAAGCAAGACCAACAACAGCAACAACAACATAGATGGGAGAGGCAGAGCAACATCATCACGCATACGCCCTGTGGCCGCCTGATTGCAGTCAGCTCACTTCGTTGCTCGTTGTGTGAATACCCTGTACATGCACAGCAATTAGTCAATAGGGTATATACCAACTGGCTATAAAGTAGTAAGGGTTACAAAAATTGTAGCATACTTTGTAGGGCATGTGTTGACTTTTCCTGAACGTTTTCTTCTTATACTCGCCCCTCAACTCTACCTATATCTTTCACCACTTTCCCATTTCTTTATCTTCTCACTTAAGTTCTGTAACGCCTTTTACAGGGTATCTGCCTCTCTGCCTCACTTGCTTGCTGTTTTTTGCTCGAGCATTTCGGTTTCTCGGTTCGTTTTTTATTATTTAATATTTTAAAACACTTGCGGTGTTATTGGCATTACAACAACAAAATACACACACGCATATACTCACAACACGCACAAGCACACACACACGCAGTACACACACACACTCACACACACACAAACTCTCTCATGCAGAGACTGTGCAGACAGATAGAAAATAACACAAGGATGCCAAAGCAAAAGATGCCAAAGGCGCTTCCAATTTGTTATTGCCATTGCTGCTGCTGTTGTTGCTGTTGCTGCTGCTGTTGTTGTTGTTGTTGGCGTTGCTGTTGTTACTTGTTGTTGGTGTTGCTGATGCTGCTGCTGCTTTTTGCCTCAACAAGCTTTAAGCAAAAAGTTTGCGCAAAGACTTTAAGCCAAGTCCGTCAGTGGAAAAAAGAAGTAAATGTTGGCAGGGAAAACACTTGTGACATGTTTGGGATGTTTTCATTTTCCACAAGCAGAAGGAAAGGCTGCAGCACACACACACACACAAACACACACAGAGAGAGAGCGTAGAGAGAAGAGAGAGAAGGCGCTACACATGTAGCCCGCACATAATTAGCATGGGTCGACGTCAGCGATATCCAAAGTGCTTAACTTGTCATAACCAAAAGTCCAAGTGCCAACATAGCAACAACAACACTAACAACAACAGCGGCACAACAACACACGTAACAGCAAGAACAACATACATAACAGCAACAACAGTAACAGTTACAACAACAGCGCGTAGGGGCACAAAACAGTTGCCAAGTTTGACAGGGCCACCAACTAAGGGTCGGACTCCTTCGTCAGCCTGCGCTGCTCCCTCTGCCTTTACATCTCTCCTCCTCTCCTTCCCTCCTTCTGCACCTCTTCGAACACCCTTTCAGCCAACTGCTTGCAGGCCAGATAGCCCACTCTCAGGCCCAGTTTCAGGCCCACACCCTACGCGTGCTTAATGTGTCACAACTACCGCGTTAAAAGTTGTCAGATTTGCTCAGTTTTCCTTCAGCTTTTCCTTTTACTTTTCCCTTTTTTTTTAATTTTGTATTTTCTAATAACTCTTTATAGGTCTACACTTTGCCAACTGACAAAGTTTCTTTTCTTTTTTACACATTTCCGAAAGGGGGGCTTATAAAGTCAAGCTATCAAATTGATATATCATTGAGGTTTGGTTATCTCTCTCTAAGTACCTAGGTTAGTGTTGAGTAGGGTTTGAGCTCTGCTTCTGCTTTCTCAGTCTGTTTCTGATGAGCTCTTAAGTTAGGGCAGGTTCCGTAGGCATTTCGTATCATCATATGAAACTGACACATGAAACTTAATATATTAAGAAGATTGTCATGCCATCATCTTCCAATCTCAATATCTTTATGTATTTCAAGTGAGCAACTTGCATTTATTTTGGGCTTAATCAGCGCATAATTTCTATATCTGCTGATTGATATGTCCGCTCGAGTATATGAACATTTTTGTCCCCTACCCATTGCCTTTCTCTGGTGTGTGCTTAAGTTCATTATCTTGCTGCTAAATGACATTCGGGACCTCTAAAATCATTTGTAATACTTTCCATGACAATCTGTATAAAGTTTCATTTCCATTCAGCGTATTGAATGTTTATATCAATTATAATTAACATATTATTCCAGGAAATTCCCTTTAATAACCTTTTAAAGTTAAGATCTTAAGCTACTCTCAGTTACTCACCTAAATGTTGATCGACACGCTTTTTGGGCTTCTGCACGGAGGCATAGGGATCACTGCAGTAGTCCTGCCGGGACGGATTCTGACTGTTGCGCATATTATGATATTCATCGCCCACCTGGCTGGGCGTGGCTGTCAAATGGGGATACGGAGCATAGTCATCCACGGCCCCATAGCCGCCATGCGTTAGTGGATCGTAGCCATAGGTGGGTTGCTGCTCCACATACTGATTGTGTGGCGCCTGGACGAGAGTTTGCTGATTTCCCACAGCCGCAGCGGACATTTTCACCTGCCACAGCGAGTCCTGTGAGTTGACGCTGCCGCCGTTGTTTGAATTCGAATAATTGTTCTCCATGTAGCCCATGTTGACCCCTGCAAATAGATAGATAGAGAAAAACCAAGCGGAAATGAGTAAAGCAGCACAGAGAAAAAAAAGAGAGAGAGAGAGATAAAGAACAACGCGAACAAGTGTCGCATAAATCCGCCACAACATCGCATAATTCATATGGGAATACGTTGACAGATTTCTGGCGCCAGGCCAAGCGCAGCGAGAACGCAGAGAGCTCCATAAATAATATTCAAAAATAATTTTCAATCGAAGGAAAAAAACACGAACAAGTTTTGCACGCTTTTGTTTAATGGATTTTCATTGATTAGCACATAAAAAACTGCAGCAAAAGAGACACAAGAAAAAGGAGGAGAGAGAGAGAAAACACGCAAACATGAATTTATTAACTTCGCTGTTCGTTGCGGAATCAACAAGGCGTAATTAATAGTTGCAAAAACATATTGCGTATACGCAGCGTGCGCCACTTAAAAAAGACGCCACAGCACAAAAAAAGCTGTCGTAAACTCGCTCAGTATCTGTGCCGAGAGAGGGCTCCCTTCCCCTTCCCCTCCCCGCATAAACTTGCTCCCTTTCCTTTTGTAGTTTGTGGCAAAAGTTTTTGTTGACAAATTTTTTACGAGCTTCGCGAAAAAAACAATCGAAGGCAAAGTACAAGCAACAGCCTGAGGACGCAGCAAGTAGAAGGGGCAGGCGTGTGGAGCGGGAGGGGCGTGTCCTGAGGGGTCTGCGTACTGTCCTTGCGGTGCTTGTTACGCGCCAGAACAAAGGCGTTGACAAGGAGAGTGCGCCTTCTTACGGCCTGCCTCGACTCGCTCCTCCTTGTCGAGTCCTTTCCTTTCATCCTTGTTACGCTTTCTCCCTCTCTCACTCTCGTTGTGCGTGCGGCCGCCTTTGTTGTTGCTGCTGCTGTTGCTCGCATTTATTATTATTTTTATATCGTGATAAATCACTCATAAATATTAAACGCACGCCAGACCCGAAACACAAACGCAACCCAGCACCGAAAACAATATAAACTTTTTGAATTTTGAATTTGAAAGCGACCGGCAAATGTGGCAGGCTTGAAAAACGCTTTCGCTTGCATTTCGCCAAGTGTTTTGTGAAAGGGATGCAAGATTTTGTATGCCTACGAACTGTTTTTAGTTTGATTAGTGTGTTTTTTTCCTGAATTGGAAACAGTTTAATACTGAGTTTGCTTTCTTTTTTAATTTCAGAGTGAAACTTTTGAGTTTTATACAGTTGAATTTGTTTATAAAATGTAATTTAATTATAAAGAAGAACATTCTGTTCTTAAAAAATGTTTCTATTATTTTAATACTTCTTTCCTAAATTTCTTTCGCCACAATTTCACCAACTTCGAGCTGCGGTATTTTGCTTTCCAGCACAGTCAAGCTTCTTCTTCGATTTTACTGAGTTCTTTCTACTATTTTACGACAAGTTGTTGGACTAGAAAACCCATTTGGTGCCCACGCAATACACGCGGCACAGAAAGCTCTCAATTCTCTTGACTTTTGTGTGCCAACTTTGTGCCCCCCTTCCCCTGCTCATTTCCCCCCTTGTTTCTTGCGTGTTGGTTGCCGCTTTTATGCGACATGGTGGGCGTGATAATTTTTATGATTAGCCATAAAACTAAAAACAGTAATAATATTAACTTCATTTTCATTTTCATTTACATTCTCTTCCTCTCTCTCTCTCTGCCCCACTCTTCCTCTCTGTCTCTTATTGTCTTTCTACTGCTTCACATGCGACTCGAGGAAAGTCGCGTTCTTTGCATATTTGATGCGATATTTTTGTGCTGTTTTATGCGTCTTCAAATGAGGCATGAAACAGCCAAAAACTGTAAGAAGTACAGAGAGACAGAGAGAGAGAGAGAGAAAGGGAAGAGAGTGGAAGAAAGACAGGCAGAAAAAAATTAAATAAACTTTTCAATTTGATAAGCATCAAATCAGTTGGCAGAAACTTTTGATTGCGCAAGTTTTTCTGCGCATATTTTTGGGCCTCAACAAAATAACAATAACAAAAAGGGGGGCAAGGGATAGGGATAGGGAAAATGAGAGAAAATAGAAAATCGCAAGGAATTTTAATGCATTTTTCCATTGCCATTGTATTGTTGTTGTTGTTTCGCTTACGCTGTGGCGAACGCGAAGCGCAATTAAAGTTTTCCTTTTCCCTCAGCAACAGAAACTTTTCACATTGATTTGTGCAAATAACTGTTTGCGGCATAGTTTTCAAAACAGTTGCCCGAGAGGGGGGAGTGAGAAAGAGAGAGGGAAAGAAGAAGAGAGAGGGAGAGGGGTAGACTGGCAAGGGAGCTTATTAATCTCAAGTCGCTTGGCAACAGTTTGCGGGCTGCAAATATTTTCAGCTATTCATGTTAACAACTCTTTGGCCAAGTGGCAAAGTTGCAGCACGCCAGCAGCTGTCACGTTCTGTTACTCCTCTCTCTCTCTTCCTCCCCCCTCCCCTCATTGGCAGTGCTCTAATTCACTCTGGGGGGGCAAAAGTTTCTGCAGCGGAAGCGTTTATAATTATGCAACATTTTTGTGCAGCAGCCGCACAATAAAAACAGTTTCAAATGCCATTAACGGTTAACTAAACGACAGTGAGAGCGAGTGAGACAGCAAGAGGAAGAAGGAGCAGATGAGAGAGACAGAGAGAGAGAGAGAGAGAGAGCGCAAAGTAGGAAGTGTGCAGCAGCTGCAGCTAAAGAGAGTCGAGTGGCTTCGCGTCGCTTTGCTTTGAGTTAAGTTGTCCAAGTTTGGTGGCACCTCGAGCGCATACGGTGTTAATGGGCGCCACGCCGAGGCTATGCCACGCCCCCCCCACCTCAACTCCACAACGCCTTCTTTTACACTCAGCGACCTTTGTTGCTGCTTGTTGCACTTTTAATTAGCGTCGCGACGCAACGCAGCCTGCCTCGGCATTTGGCCTCAAATGCGCTTAAATGCCAAAAGTGGCCACCGTCACCGCCTGCCGCGTTGTGTGGCAAGCAAAGAGAGGGGGAGAGTAGAGGCAGGGGTGGTAGGGCAAGTGAGGGCAGACTAGGAAACTCGAGTTTACTTTGTAGTGCAGCACCCAGTGGCAGCAAGATGAAATCAATCTACAGGCTTAGTATGCAAAGCTGCAACTTGAGACGGCAGCAGCCGAAAGGTAGTGCCAAATACCCAACCCAAAGCATGCATATTTCATGTGCCACACACACACACACACACACACACCAAACAGAAGTGCCTTTTCAGCACACTTACTTCACGCTCTCTCTATCTCTCTCTTTCTCTTCTCATGCCGGCACTTCTTCTTCATGCCTTGCTCCCGCTACTCTTTTCCCGCTGGGGTACTTGGCCACTTGTCGTGAGAACCACCTGACCCCTCACTCCTTCAGTTCCCCCCCTCTCTTGCTCTCTCTCACTCCTTGTAGCATCTGCCTTTTGCAGCATCCTGACCAAGTTCCTGTGTGCCTTGCCATGTTGCAGTTTGCCTGCTGCTGGCGGAATTTTAGCCATTTTTGTTGGCACAAAAAAATAAAGTTTTACTCAGCCTGCCTGTGTGTGTGTGTGTGTGAGCTGTGTGAGAGAGTGTTGAGAGTTTTACAACTTTCACTAGAATGGTGGCCACGGCTCAGCAAAAGTCTTTAAGGTATAAAATACACATAAATCTGCTCGCTGATACTGATTTTCCTCTCCCCCGTTAACGAGGTTAAGTTGAGCGAGAAAACTTTTGCCAAGCAAAAACTTTAACTTTCGACATTTTCATAATAAGAGAAAGATAATCAGATGTACTTAGAATGTTATAATAAAGTTGCCCCTCTGCGCACCATATTCAACCTAGACAAAGCGAGTGCAACTACAATGGATACCGTGGCTTAATAACGTTGAATATACATCGCGACACAAACTGAAAGTGGAAGTTAACAAAGCTAACTTGGGTTTTTGGCGCAGCTTTAAAGTTACTTTCAGTTGGGAACTAGCGAGAGTTCTCTTTAGTTTTCTTTAACATTTGTGAGGTGATTAAATAAATAATATATTTGACTTATATTCATAAACTAACTTTAATATTGTGCATGATTTTCTAATTTATTCTATTTGAAAAACTGAAAAATCTTTCTATCATTTTTACTTTTTTCTTTAGGGATTTGTTTTAGTTTAGAATAAAATAAATTTGTACCAGGCAGAAGGAAACATCTTCTTGTTCACATATAGCCATTTTTGTCTATCTGTCCGTATGAATCTAGATATCAGTGACTATAACAGCTAGAGCTATCAAATTCTGTGGCAATATGTTATATTAAATCGCGCATATAGAGTTCACTTAAGAATTTGGCCACGCCCCCATGTGCTATCAAAGAACAAATGCTAAAAACAATTAGCTTTTCAGTTGTTTCTCTAGATTAATGTTAGAATATATTTCCCTCTTTGAAGATCTGTTAGCAATAACTTTACTGTCAATACTCATTAAATGATGGGAACTCAACAGATTCAGCTATGAAATTATTTGAATACTTGCTGAATTACCTTTATCAGCTTAAACTGGTATCCAACTATTTGCCACAATTGCATTTTGTTCTTAAAATAAATTCCTCCTGAATTTGTGCAATAAATAGTTTATTATTATTTGTTGCAGGTGAGTAAACTGAGAACTTGTAGATTAATTGCACCTCCTTCTTGGATTATAGCTCCCTGTGCAGTCCAGTTATTTCAAGGGCCTCAACTGTTCGAACTAACCTCGGTGCTTGCCTTAGCCAATAAATAGCTAAATAAACAATATTCTATTTCAGCTATTTTACTTACTTTCCACTAGAGTTATGGAATACTTTCTTGCACAGCTTTAGTTTTGGCAATTGAAATGATATTCATTTCAACTGCAGCTACAAATATTCTTGAAGCAAGCTCAAGTTTTCCCCCCCGCTGCGTTTCACTCAATCAATATGGGTGAAGGCTTTCATATTGTGGCCCCGCTTTCCCTCTCTCTCCCGTCCACCTTTTCTACACTGCCCCTTTGGCACATTCTCGATGAACAGCAATCTGTGCCATGTCAGCAGCTGCGTGTGTTTAGATTTTAAAGCCAATTAGTTGGTCAGCAAAACAGAGTGCAGAAAAAAAATAGAAAAACAACAAACATAAAAGAGAAAATAGAGAGAGAGATGAAGAGAGAAAGAGGTAGAATAGGAGGGAAAACCGTTCGAGCGATGCCGGCAAATGTAGCTCATAGATTTTTGTCATTGAATTGTGCGGTCAAGCTGGCCAAGGCTACAAACAACAACAACAACGAGAGCAACGGCAGCAGCAACAACAACAACAACAACAACAATAGCGGCAGCAGCAGCGTAAAGCCTCAGTAACAACAACAACAAGTAGCTAGACAAACATACTGGAGAGGGAGCGAAAAAGAAAAAAATGCTGCGCCTAAAAGGCTGCAACACAAAATGTTGTTCGAATCGGTTGATGTGGTTGCCCGGCCGAGGGTCAAGGAGAGAGGGCAGAGAGGGTGTAGAAACCCGCGCACAACTATTTTGCGGCTGTTTGCTTTGCGGCTCGTTGCTGCATTTCAAACCAAAAACGCAGAGCTGCTGCCCCCCAGTCCCCTCCTCTGCACCCTGCCCATCTCGCCAGACAAACTGCATTTGTTGCGAGGAGTCGAGTTCATGGCTTTATTTATTTAGCGCATAAATTTTCCCAGCGTACTAGCGGGATTTTTTTGCAGCTTTGCTCTTCTAGCTATTTTTTTAGCCCTCTTTCTGGCGGGCTAAGGGGGCAAACAAGGCGTGGCAAAATGACAACGACATTTGTTTGCATTTATTTTGGGTTTTCAACGTACATGTTCTCTAGACAGAGTTGCCACCAGCCCCTCCCCTCCATGGCTCGTCTGGCTATAGGCGTTACACAGCAGCTCAGTGTGTTTGCTTCTCTCTCTTTGTCTCTCTCCCTCCCTTGCTATCTGTCTCGTCCGCTCGTCCAAGCTTAACTCGACACAAACAAAAAATTAAACAAACTTTCGCTTGGCTAGTTCAGAGTTCACAGTTCACTTGATGCCGGCGCCGATGTCGACGTGTTAAAGGATTTTCACAGCCAGCAAATACACAAGGCAAACACACACATATGCATGCCCTGTGTGTGTGTGTATGTGTGTGTGATTACACTGTGCGAATTAGTTAAGTGCATTTCAACACATATTTGAGAATAGTGAAAGGCAATAAATATAACACTGCTTTATAAGTGCTAAACAATGATTTATAAGTGTATAACTCTTCTTTAAATGTGTATAACACTTTTTTCAATGTGTATAACACTTCTTAAAAGGTGTATAACAGTTCTTTATAAAAGTTCTTGATTACAATTCTTAAATATTAATTGCAACTCTGGCAACAAAGTCCAACACACTCTCAACTCGTTATAAAAACTTCCTTAACTAGCCACCAAGGCCTTCCACTTCACTCCTTAATTCGCCGTAATGCCCCACACAGCACATGCTTAAAGCAAAGGAGTGGGGAAGGAGGCAAGAGGGGCATATCTTTTAATTATTTTGTAATTGCACAAATGCAATTCGCAATTCGATAAATGCAAAAGTGCTGCTAACTACGCCGACTTTATCACAATTTGCAACAGCGAGAGTTGCCTCATTGCAATTTGCAATTTGCCCTGGCTACGTGTTTGCTGTAACCCCTCCTCACTCCCCCCTCTACGCCACTGGTACAATACTCAGTGCTAGCCATTGTTTTTATTGCCCTCGTTGTTGTTTGTTGTCGTTGTTGTTGTTGTTGCTGCAGTCGGTTAACATGCAAAGTTCATTAGGTTTTTGGCCTATGCGACGATTGCGGCAATTTTCGGTTGAGCTTTTAACGAGTTCCAGTGAATGCAGTTGGAGTGAGAGAGAGAGATAGAGTGTGAGGGGAAGAGAGAGAGAGAGGGAGGCAGTCAGCCTGCCTGCAGGCAAAGGATATTTTTGCTCGTCGTGTGCTCCTTAAGCAGCAATTAGCGCTTACAATGAGCGGCAGTTCCGGCACCTGAGCCCTCTCTGCAACTTTACCTCCCTCTTTCTGTCTCTCTCTCTCTGTCTCGCACCTGCCTGCCCTTTTATTATTCATGCTACTTTCACTTGGCCAAATTAGCCACTCGCGCATTTCTTTTTAAACTTTAAATGCAATTAAGTGCCAATGTTTGCCAGCAGGCAAAAAAATAAACGCGCTACTCGCTTGCCTGCCTCCCTTGCACACACTGCATCTCCCTCTCATTCACTCCCTCTCACTCTCTCTCTGTCTCTTTCACTCTCTGCAACCCCGCAAACTTCACTTCACATTGGCACTTCAAAATTTTAATTGGCATTCGGCGCACACTCGAAACTCTGCAACTTTTCTGTGTGCTCCACCAAACACAATGGCTGTACTTGCCTCCCCCTCTGCTTCCCACTCATCTTCACCTCTTCTCCCTCCTCCTCCTCCTACTTCTACTTCTTTTCTTCATAGTCCCCACTGTTTTCCAAACAATTTCCAACTATCTACAGCAGCTGCTGCTGCTGCAGCTGCTCAAAGTCCTTTGGCAAACGAGAAAATATTGAAATTAAATTTTTGTCCAACAGCTTAAAATTCTATTGCCGTTTAGCGAGCAACACACAACAAAACCGCACATATATACACACACACCACACACAGTCATACGCACTCTCACTCGCAGACAGACACACTCACACCAAAAGAAGGAATTTTTAATTTGCACGTCATTACGAGAAACGGAAAAAACCCGCGAAAAAAAGAGGAAAATTGACAACACTCGTTTGCCGCAAATTGAATACCCTTTAATATCACACAAATTGAGCATAATTGACAAGTGAGTGGCCAAAAAAATAGAAAAAGCAATGAGCAGTGAGGTAGTGTTAGCAAAGGGTAGAGAGTGGCAAAATGCGAGTATAGCAAATGAAATACTCTGCATAGTTAAAGCATTGATACAAGATTGGTAGTGAAGAAAGAATTAATTCTGGATTGAATTCAGCAAACAAATTATTAACTGTTTAGAAAGAAAAAGAGAGAAAGGAACTAGCTGAAGCAGCAGTTAAATATTACCTAGAGAAGAACTGAGAAGAATTAGAAAAACTTTTTTGACTCAATTTTCAAAATCTTCTTTATGAAATAAACAATAAACTAATAAATAAATCAGAAACCAATTAAAGTTGATAATATCTCATGCATTAAGACATAAAGAAATCACTGGCAATGTAAATTATAATCCAATTAAGTTGACATCCCTTCTCCAGAATATATATATACTTATAATAAACAATTAAAACGTCCAACTTGTACAGCACAAAACCAGGCTACCCACTGTGCCGCGGGGCTTCAACGAGAGCAACGCCAATTTGAGCGTTCACAATGTTAAAGGTTAATACCTCTTATAAGGGGAGGCGGAGCATGTGCCAGGGGCGCATTGACGACAGCCAAGCGAGAAGAGAGAGAGAGAGCGAGAGAGAGACGGACGAAAAAAGAAGTAAACCAGAACAACAATTAATAATGAATTGTATTGCGTATTGTGTAAAACCGCAGAGGGGATCAATGGGGGCGGCGCCGCGAACAACTGCTGGGGACAGCTGTAAAGGGGTGGAGGGAGGTAGGAGGGCCTGCTGTCCATGCAGCAGGTCCAGCAGTTTTACGCATTCATTTTGTGCGCAATTTTCATTTGGTATGCGGGGATGAGAAAGCGAGAAAAGGGAAGCTGCGAACGGCTTCACTTGAAAGGACGATGGGGGACGCAGGCTACGATGAATGGACGTGAGCGTCAAGAAACAACAACAACAACAATAGCAACAACAATAACAACAAGAGCTGAAAAATGGAAAGTATATTACAAAATGCTTCAACGAGGACGTAAAACGTTTAGGAAAAAAATTGCTGTTTCAACAAATTTACAACGGAAGTTGAAGTGTTTGGTTGGCAGTGTGTGTGTGTGCCTGCAGGTGTACCTATTGGCAATTGTGTGTGTATGTGTGTGTGTGCGTATACGTATTACTGTTTGCCCGCAAAGGCGCATGATGAATGCGCACGGCCATCGATTTGCACTTTACTCCATTTTGCACTTTCACATTTCATGGGCTACATAATTTGTGAGCAGCCCCCACACACACACACCCAGCCACACACACACAGCAGCCACAACACTCATGGCACAAACACAGACAGGGAGAGAGAGGGAGCGTCGTAGAACGCGTCAGCACGGATTTCATTTTGTTTTGTGATGTGTTTGCGGTGGACAATGAAAAATCACCCGAAACATTTTGCCAAACGTCAATGCTCAAAAGCGGCTGGCAAAGTGCAAGCGGGACGGATGCAGAGAGTGGGAGAGAGAGAGAGGGAGACAGAGAGGGAACGAGTGAGAAAAGGTCTGACACGGTCCGCCGGAAGTATTTCGCACTTGAAGTGGTTTACAACCCGCCTTTTCCACGTCAACCCACATCCCTCCGACTCGCATCCTTTATCGCTCTATTTCTCGTTTTTTGCTTGTGTTGAAAGTGTAACGGAAAATATGTCAGCAGTCGACTAGTAGTTTAGGATATAGACGACTGTGCAATCTAACGATATGATCTTAAAATAGAAAATTAATAAAAATAAATGTGAAGCCTACTTCAGAAAAAAGATGAGAAAGCAAAAGGAAAGCACATTATTGTTTTCACTTTTGGAGTATAGTACTTAGTAAGAGTAAATGTAGAACTATTCCAATATTGTTAATAGAGTATAGAACATTATAGCAATATTTCGGTAGAGTTTGAAAAGTATTTTCGAAATTTGAAAAGTATTTAATAAGTCAATTAATCAAGTTCAACATTGTCTTAGAGTGAAGACCTTCCTTTATTAGAATTCTTCATGTCAAGAAACTATATACTAAAGTTTCTGTGTTTATTTCTTATTAGAATTCATCATGCACAAGAAACTATATGCTATAGATTCTGTATAGACACGTTCTTACTAGAATTCTTTATACTATATACTATAGTTTCTGTGTTAATAAGTTCTTTGTGTGAAGACCTTTATTTTGTTTACTAGAATTCTTCATGGACAAGAAACTATATGCTATAGATTCTGTATACATACGTTCTTTGTATGAAGACCTTCATTCATTTGCTAGATGTATACTGTATTCTTTATACTATAGATTCTGTATAGATGCGTTATCTTTAATATCCCATTTAATATTCCTCGTAAACTATCTGAAATTTCCTTTTAAAGTGTATCAGCCTTGCGACACTGCCTGCCAAAATTGCTCGCCCACCCGAAATGTTTGGCCGCTTCAGTTTTGTATCCCAACTGTGGCATCTACATATATACTTAGGTATGTGTATGTGTATATGTGCGTGTACTTACATTCATTTCCTGGCAACGTGTGTCCTGTCAAACCGGGTATGCCGGTCACACCAACAACGCCACCACCAACACCATTTCCAGCACCAACTCCACCGCCGAGACTGCCCACACCGCTGCCAACACCGACCATGCCACCACCCATGCCCCCGCCAATGCCAGCAACTCCGCCGCCAACTCCAACGACACCGCTACCAGGATGATAAGAATATCCATTCTGGGTCGCATACAGCGCTGTCTTCTGGTCCTCCAGGCTGAGTGCCAGATCCATTGAGTGCTCGAGGGCCTTGTTGTCTAGCCCGCTGGCGGGGTAATACGGTGGTGGTGCCTGATTCTGTTGGGCAGCAACAATCGATGGACGCACCGAGTCCATTTCGTAGTCCTTGGCGGCGGCGCTCTTTTTCGACTGATTGCGCTTGCAGCGGCAGAACATGAGCAGCAGACCGGCGAAAAGGGCGAATACAATGCACGACACGATTATCGCAATCAGTGTGGGCGTGGCCAGGGCGTTTGCTTCCGCGATATATGGACGTCCAACTGCAGGGCGAGAAACAGAGAGAGAGAGAGAAGAGTCAGAGATGAGTGTGAAAGAAGATGAATGAAATGAAGCCATGAAAAATGCAATGCCACTCAAAGTGAATGGATGGTTGAGGAGGATGGAGGATAGAGAATGCTGCACCTGCCTGGCTGGCTAGATGCTTGCTTGGATCGATGGATGGATGGAGGGAGCAATGGTTGGCTGGCTGGATGAATGGTGGCTTGCCAGGCAGACTGCCTGGCGATGGATGAGTGATTGATTGATTGATTGTCCCATGCCGTGGGCTGTTCAAGTGGCGCAATTGCTCGTAATGGCTTTGCATAAAATGGAAATCAGCGAATCCCACTCAGCGATCGTACCGCGAATACGCGAATGAAATGAATAATATGCGTGAATCATTATTCAAAAGTGCGTGAATTTATTAATTGCCAATGCGCTGAACCAAATTCGCAAGCACATTTTGAATAGTGACTGAATGATTTGTCGATTGATTCATTGCCAGCCAGCCAGGAAACCCCTTAGACCCTCCAAGCAAGCAGCTTAGCCCACTTTAAACTATGGGGTAGCCAGGGAACCCTGGAGTTCCAGCCAAGTAGCTTCTTTACCCTCTTCAGGCAAACGCCTTACCCCACTCTAGGTCAGCTCTAACCTTGAGATTCCCTCCCTTGCCAAACTGTGGTACTTACTCTCAGCATCGGTGTAGTCTCCGCAATGTTCAGGATTGTTGCGCAGGCAAAGCTTAACGCGCACTGTGGGATTGTTGTCATCCTGTTCCATTGACAGATTATTGAGAGCATCATCATCCTCACCATCCTCCTCGTTGATGGTGTGTCCCAGTGCACGTCCACCGCCACTGCGATGTGGCGACATAATACGATTGATCACCTTCTCCTTGTGCGTTGGTCCATTTCCAGAGAGTTGTAGATTCTCCACAGTGTCCACAACTTCCCAGGCAGCACTAGGTGTATCACCATGCAACATTGTCTCGACAATGGCCACCAGGTTAAGGCACGTAGCGCCAACATCGAGGCCCAGGGTACGTGTGCTTGGCTCGTACGTGACCTGCACCGGTGCCGGAATGCGACTAACTTTCGTTGTGGTTGTGATCTCATTGGAATAGGGTGAACCATTCTTAGGATTCAATGCCTTCACCTTGAACGCATAGCTCTGATGTTGATCCAGTGACATCACTTTACAGGGTATATCACGCTGGCAATCGATCTCAACCCAATCAGTGTTGGCATTCGCCATGCTGGTACAATCGGCTATCAGTTGCTCCTCACGTTGCATGGCCACACGGCGATAGCTGACAAAGAACTTGGTCTTGCTTAATCCACCATCGAATCCTGGATCCCAACTGAGTGTTACATAATTGTATCCCACATCGACGGCACGTAAATTGGTTGGCTTCTCTGGCGGACCCTTCTGTTGCAGTCGAATGGGTGCACGAATTGTATTCAAAGAGTTCACCACACGACAAGTGTATTCACCATAGTCCGAGTGTGTCAATGAATTGATACGCAACACTGAGGTGTAAATATCATTATTATCTGTTGTTGTTGTTATCTCATAATGCCCATCAGAGGACATGGTCAGCGGTGAGGGATTATTGCCGAATTGCCATTGGAACTCAGGTTTGGGATAGGCCTGCACCTTGCAAACAACCTCAGCGGTTTCTCTGATATCAAATGCAACCTTGTTGTACTGATGCAATACAATCGGTTCGTGTTCGATGCGCAGCTGCATCGATGAATTCGCCGAGTTCACCTCGTTCTGATAGAGACATGTGTAGAGGCCACGATCTCCGGGTACTAGTTGATTACTCGACGGTCTTGCATTGCCATGGAACTTGAGCATACTCTGTACAGTGACCATACCGTTGGGTCCCTGGTCGGGATTCGTCTTAACTTCGTACAGATTCAATTCGGGCAATATTTCTACACCATCCTTAAGCCATTTGATACTCGGCGCTGGCTTACCCTTGGCACTGCATGTCACGGCATATTCAATATCCTTCACTCGCCGCGTCATATGCTGCTGCAGCTTGGCCAGAAACTGGGGAGGCTGATGTATCTCCAGCACAATTGTGGCCATCTTGCCAATACCCAATTCATTCACGGCATGACAATGATACTTGCCCTCGTTGCCAAGATGTGCCTTCGGTATGGAGTATTGCGGTCCCTGTGCGAGTATTTTCTGCTGTTGCGAGAACTCTCCCTCCATGTCGCGGAACCAACGATATTGTGGTACAGGCCAACCAGGCGGATTTGCCGAACAGGTGAGGGTTACCCCATTGCCAACATGCACCACAGGTTTGTTCGGTGTAATGTAAGCCTGGCCGGGACGATGTCGCACCAGTAGTGCCACTGTGGAGTTACCTACGCGTTCGCTACGCTCTTGTCCCTGACTTTGTATTATATTCACAGCCCGACAAACATAATTTCCCGCATGTTCCGCTCGCACTGAGTTCAGTGTAAGCAATGCGCCATTGTGACGGAACTCGGGAGCACCCTCCTTGAGCCATTCAATTGTTACTGGTGCCGGATTTGCGGTTACATTACAGCGTATGGTCACCGTCTCACCCTCCTCGGCTTCACGTGTCTTCGACTCGATCACAACTGTTGGGGGGTAGAGTATATCCAAGATTAGCTCCTGCTCTCCAGCCTTGCCCAGGCCATTGTCCGCATTGCACGTATATTTGCCAGCATCCTGCACGCTCACTCGCTGTATGGTGTGCACCAGGGAGGAGCTAATGAAGCTCCCGTTGCGTGTCCAGCGAACATTCGGCACCTTCGGCTTGGCGTCCACATTACACTCCAATTTGGCAGTGCGGTCACGTTCCACGCGCAGTGGATTCTCCGGTCCCACCTCGACGCGGGCATAGTCTGCAATGAGAGAGAGAAGAGAGGGGCGAACAGGACGTTCAATTAGCAAGAATATAGCATAGCATATAAACAGAGTATTCTATATACATTTTGTGGCACATAAATCAAAGCGACAGCAGGACGCACTCTGCGGTCAAAATGATGAAAATTAATAAGCCCAGAAAGGGGGACGCCCGACTGTCTCCTCCTGCCTCAGTTCAATCAGCAACTGAACTGGTAATTGAATTAGTCAGTCGAAGGGGGAGTATGAAAGAGGGGCTTAGGGTATTAGGGTATTAGGCAGATACTTGGCTTGCTGATTAGACACAAAATTTGTCAATTATTAATTAAGCTAATCAAGTGTCTAAGACGTCGGCTTTGGCATCATTAGCAGATGATCCACAGTGAAATTGATGAGGAGCTGACGGCACCTTCGAACTGCTGACGGGTGCTGGAGGAGGGAAGTCTATTCTGCACACAGGGGGTTGATTGTTCAATGAACAATGTGCAATGCAGGGCAGGGCAGGGAAGGTTGAGAGGGCAGTGAGGTTTACAGTTGACTTCAAATGGGTTTGCTAGAGGCTTCTGGAATAGATTTCAAGAGCAACTTTAGATTGGAAATGAAACATGTTCATGCTAAAATTGAAGGTGACTTCTCAAAAGCCAACACATTCCATTCTTTTTTGAGCAATTATTCAACACTTTGCTGCCCTTCCTAACACTAGAATTAAACAGCTTCCTTAATTCTACACTTTGCAACACTAGAAATAGTTTAATTATTTGCACTTCATCTTTTGTAACCCATTAATCATTATCAGACACTACATTAAGCAAAGATTCAACACTTTAATACCCTTTCCAACACTGTAATTAATCAGTTAACTCACTTCTACACTTATTAACACTATAAACAGTTTAATTACTTGTTCTTCATCTCTTTTTAATTTTCGCTCACCTTAGCAACTTCCTAGTTCTATTATAATTATCTAGTAAGTATATTGTATTGTACTTATCCCATTCTTGCTTCCTTTCCTGCACTTTCCCAACACTGTCAACAGCTCAACTTGTGTCTAATCTCTGTCCTGCACTCGACTTCAACTCAACTGCAATTCGCTTGCATTTGTGGCCTCTTGTGTAACCTCAAATGGCGTGAAATTATGTGGCAAGCAGCCCCCCCCTTCCCACCCTTCCCCTTATTCCACCACTATGTTTGCTCTTCTGCACTACCTGTGGCAAGTTTACTTGGGTCTGTACGTCTTTGTAATTAACTGAGCCGGGGCTAAGTGTTGCCGCCGGCTGCCTAATGACTGTCCATAAAGTCGCCAAGTCGTCGCATTGACAGCCACAAAGTTGCGACGCCACCGACGCCGCAAGAAAGGCGACTGAGGAGAACCCTCCTCCTCCTCCTCACCCTTTCTCTGTGCCTTGGGGGCTAACCCGGACACTGCGGAAAAATTATAGTAAATTGCGTGATTCTCGGCTACCTTTACGAACTGAGGACTGGGGGTCCGAGGGTTGTGGTTCAACTGTTTCAACTGTTTCTTAAACTCTTCGCTTTGCGTGTTTATGTGCGTGTAATTACATTTGATTGTCTGCCTGCTCCCGAGCTTCGAGAACAATGAACCGAACCATTAAGAAATTGTTGTTGTTGTTGTTAGAAATTCAACGCAGTACAATATGGTATGGGGGTTCAGTATATAGGGTACTCGGGTACTCGGGTTCGGTTTGTCGTTTTGAGGCTCAGGCCCAGCGCAAATGGCTTCAAATTGGCTTAATTGTCACTTTGTGAACATGTTTTACACATTTGGGCCATTGCATTCCGGGCATTTCATAATGCTCATGTTGTGCAAACATTACCAACAAGAATTGACCTAAAAATACGATGAACCCAACAACAACGACAACGACACAACACGTAACGGAAAGGGAGCCAGAACCCTCCACAAACTGTTGATTACTTTAAAATGGGCAGCAGCTACTTCAATTATTTTGTAGCCACTTCGTGTTCATAAATAATGAACACAAAGTAAGAAAGGAAGTGAAGAGAAGACGAAGAAGAAGAAAAAAGTGAAAAAAGCGAAACAATTTTATGCGTGTTTTGCATATAAATTTCTTGCTCAATGAAAACGCTCGAACCCAAGTGAAAATTATGTGCGCAAATAATTGAATTAGTTTGCAGTCGCGAGGGTCCGTCAGGCGAGTACCTATCCCCCCTCCCTTCTAATTATATAGGGTATACAATGATTTTTGTGTTCAAAATATATTTTTCCAATCAATTGAGAATGGCCCATAGGGGGCGCTCTTAATGTGCTGCGCTTGAAAGTATGCAACAGAAATTGAAGTAGGCGTCTTTCATTTAATTTGTTGCCCCTACTTGACGGTAGATGGCGTATTTTTAGGCGCAAAAAGGTTTGAGTAGCTAAAGAAATCTGGCAAGACAGAAGTAAGGTTAGGTAAGATACCCCGTAGAGAAGAGAGAGGGCGGGAGAGAGACAGAGATAGGGTCTCATGTAGTTGAAGTTTGTTGTAGAATATAGAAGAGAGAAGATGATAGCTCCATTGGAACTCAACAAAGATATGTGTTCATATACTATATATTATAGTATACCTAGCAAAGAGAGAGAGAGAGAGGGAGAGAGATACCGCTAAAGGATGCTGCCTGGCTGAGTTGAGCTCAGCTGAGCTGGGCAGCTTAGCACGCGCGCGACTCTTTAGCTTGATTTCTGGCGATTAATTTGCGCACAGCAGCAGGTCGACTTAATCCTGCCAAATCCCGCCAATCGCTTCACGGCAAGAGTGCAATAAAATTAGCAAGCAGCAGCAGCGTGCCAAAATTAATTTTAATTTTAATTAGCAGAGCGAGACAAAGAGAGAGAGAGAAAGCGCCAAACTGCATTAAAAATAATCGTGAGAATGGCATAAGGAGAGAACAAGAGTGGGCAAGAGGTAGACAGAGCAGAGGGAGAAGGGGGATATAGGGGAGCGGGGTAGCTACTTCGCTTAACGTTGGCTTACAGCTAAAACCACATCCAATTTTAATGTGTGTGGCGAGAGGGGGCGCGTGCCACGCCCAAGCGGTTGTCGTCGTTGCCGCCGCAGGCCACAAATGACGAAAACAAAACCAAAGCCAAGTTGAAAGCGAATTGATATGGTCAAGAGAAGTGGAAGAAGAAGAAGCAGCAGCAGCAGCAGCAGCAGCAGAAGCCAAGCAGAAAGTTGAACCAAACCGGGGCCAAGATAAATGATAAGGCCAATGAGATGCTGCTGCCTGTGGGCCCGAGAGCAGGCTCGGGCTTCCACTTTGCTTGGCTAACTAATGAATGCGAAATTAAAAAGTACCCAGTGAAGGAGAGAGAGAGAGAGAGAGAGAGGGAGGAGTGAGGGAGACTAAGCGAGAGCGAAAGGCAGCCGGAAACATAACGGAAATAAAATAAATTATAGAAACCACAATCCAATATACTCAAAGAAGTTTTGCCTGCAAGACGCAGACAGAGCAACACTCACACACACACTCACACACACCACACACACGTATACACAGAGAGGCAAAACACTCACACTCACTGACACACTGGGGCACACACACAATTAATGCTTTAATTCGATTGCCTGAGCAGATGCGTTTCCAGCTAAAAATGTTATTGACCTGCTTCAAGATGTTGCTGCCACTTTCTCGCTCTGTTCCCCCCCCCACCCCCTTGGTTCCCTTCGCAGTTCTCTCCTCAGTTCCTCGCTTTGCTCGCAGTCACTCCTCTGCTTAGTTCTGTCCTCGGTTCACCTCTCAGTTGCCTCCTCAGTTCCTTGCTCCATTCCCTGCTCCATGCCCAGCTCAATTCTCTTTCCTTTCAAGTTTGAGTTTGCGTTTTCGGCTTGTGCCTTCGTCTTCATCTTCTTCTTCTGCCTCTTCTCCATCTTGTCCTTCTGCTTATCACATCGCCATCGGGCGACTACTTCACTACTCTCTGTGGTTCGGTCCAGTCTCGTTTCAGCATCGTTTATGTTGCCATGATTTTCATCATCTACTAAATGTTTTTCTTGGCTTTCAAGTTCCACAAACACAACATATGTGTGTGTGTGTACAGTGTGAGTGTGCCTTTGTGTGTGTGCTAGTGTAAGTGTAAGTGTGCCTGTTAGTGTGTGTGTGTTGGCCAGCTGGTTTTGCCATTTCAAGTCCATTCCTGTCCATCTCTGTACGCACATCTTTTCCTTCAGTGCTCTTTGGCTTTTTGTAACTTGTTAGTTTTCTTTAGTGCCCTCTACAAGTTCTGTTCTCTGTCCTGTTCTGTTCAGTTCGCTTCGTTTTGGTTTGCTACTGTTTCTCTCTCGCCTTCTCTCTGTCTCTCTCTCTCTCTGTTCAAACCTTCCCCGCCTGCCTCGCCATCGTCATGTTCTTGTCTTGTTTTCCTATTAAGTCAAGAATTTTTATAGCATTTAGTTGGAAAAGCTCAACATATTTTTACCCCAACTCTCAACTCTCGGACTGGCCTCGGCAGCGGCATCGGCCTCGGCCTGTTCCCCAAGCCCCACTTCCTCTTCTTGTGCCATTCCAGAGATATCCATGTATAGAGAATGTACGCATAACTCGTGCCTGCTGTCAGCGCATTTGAGCTACGAGCTCTTGTGGTTTCTGCTTTGGCTTTTTATTAGTTTCTTGTTGGTTTTCTACCCCCCTCCCTTCCTGTCTCTCCCCTCTTTCTGTGGCATGTCGAGAGTGGTTTAGGGGATCTGCTCGTCGGTCAGCACGGTGACCATGCATAAGGCCAAGCACCATTTCGGCCTAACTAGTTACTAAATTGAGCGCATAAACTAAAACAACTACAGCAAAAAAAAAGAATGAGGAAGAGAGCGAGAGAGAGAGAGGGGGAAGAGCTGCAGCCTCAGCTGAAATAGGAAACTCGCCGAGTAGTTTCTCGGTTTGCAGCTCATAAATTACAGGAAGACACATTCAAGCCAAGCAAGAGAGAGAGAGAGAGAGAGGGGGAGGTGCAGGGAGAGAGAGTGCTGAGTGGCAATTGTGATAGTGTTTAGCAAGCACATTAACTCAAAACAAGCAGAAGTAGTAAAAGAAGAGAAACAAAAAAAGAAACCACAACAACAAAAACAATAAACAAATGTCTATTATTTAATTGAGCCAAAAAGCCAGAAGCGCTTTTTGGCCAGAAGTCGCATAAATCTCAGATAAACAACGAGAGACAAAGTACAGCAACACAACAAGAATCGGAAGAAAAGCAACTGAAGAAGAGTAGCTTGAGAATTATGGCAAAGCTGTTTGAGACAGCAGTTTTGATTTAGATGAGTTAAGGCAACAAAAGTAGCGCAGCTTAAAGATTTTCAAGCAGAGCTTTTGGCTTGGAAAGCATGCAAATATCATCAATGTAGCTTTAAGCTGCTGAAGTATATTTAATAGAGATGATGAGAGGATAATATTGTATCTCTTTAAGCTTAACTCAACTAAAAGTTACGAAGCTATCGATCGATTTCAATTTTTAGAGTTTAAAACACATCATAAATTAATCTTTAAGCTGCTAGAAAAGCTGTGAAAAACTGTTTGAGCTGGAGCAAGCTAAGGTAGGTGGTGAACTTTTAAACGAGATGATGAGCAGAAGAGTTTGAATCTATACAGATCTTACTTGGCACAGAATATGCACAAGATAAATCAAACTTTAAGCTGCTGGAAGCTACTAGAGAAAGGTCACTTCCAAAACTATTTAACCAGCTGAGATTAAGTCACTTTAGACCTAACTCAAGTCGCAATCTTTTTCTCCATGAGTGCCTAACTTGCAATAATATTGTTCCCCCTTTGAAGTTGCCTCATATCAAATGAAAATTCCAGACTGGCCGCTGATAGTTTTCAAGTAGCTTTAAAAGCTTTTTCTGCGCCTGTTTTTACGCACTGCGTACTGCGTTCCGATCATCAATAAAAATTTAAGAGGCTAATTTCGGTAGATAAAAATACAACCACAAACTGTGTGCCACTGTGTGTGTATGTTTGTTTCAGATGGCTTCAAAGCAGAACATAAAGAGAAGAGGAAGAGGGCAAAGAAGAAGCAATTTCAATTTGCAGCTCTCAATCAAAAGATAAAACACTACAAAAAGCCAATGGGAAAATAAACATTTGCGCGTGGCACACAGGAGATTTCTTCTCAATTCGACCCTATTCTGGTTTCTCTCTCTCTCTTTCTTTTCTATCTCTTATCAAACGTTAGAGAATACAATAAAAAGCGAGCATATAAAATGGAAATAGAAAGGTATAAATGTGAAAAAAGCGCAATTAGAATTCACATATGCAAAATGCAAATAAATGAAATGTGGCAAAATCTTTCACTGATAAATGCAATAAAATCTTTATTGTACTACAACATATTTATTAGCTGCAAGAGCTGCAGATACACAGACGCACAGATACAGATACAGATACAGGCGACAATAGTTCTCTTCCCTGTATCCCTCTCTGCTTTGACCGTAAAATGAAATCAAAAAATGTTGTGCAAATATTTGCTGTCATATGATTTATGAAATGGTTTCTGGTCAAATCGAGCAGGCCGAGAGAGGTGGAGAGAGAAAGGGAGAGAAAGAGAGGGCTCTGGTACCGTATATGGCAGGTCGAGGAGAAACATATGTATTCCAAAACCAACTCGAATGTAAACAACCCGAATATGCCGTACTGCAAATGGAAATGAACAAATAGAGTTTATTTTTATGACCTCCTTCCTCCCCTTCGCCTCACTGGTGGTACCTTTCCCCATTGCCACAACTTGTGGCAAATCAATGAAAAGTTTTCTACAAACTAATTTTATATGCTCTAAAAGCATAAACAATTTTACAAATTTACAACCAGAGGAAGAGGAGGGTGCTAAGCAAGGTGCCGGAATGAGCCATTGCCGTTGCAATCAAAGCTGGCCCAAATTAATTTAAAAAGGCAGCACACACTCAGTCACTCTGGGCACAAACAAACTTCTTCTTGGCGCGCTATTTAAACAACACAAATGTTTGTAAATTGTCTGGCTGGAATTTTAATGGTAAACAAAATACACAGAAAAAAAAAAGAAAATATTGCTCGCAACGGGCAACAACTTCTCCCATTTGGCGCAGAGGCTGCTTTAAATAGGCAGCCAAATTATTGACAAAGTTTTTTTCACTTCGCCGCTGTGCCACACATGGAGCCCCTAACTGTGGAGTGGCGGCAGGAAGGGGGGGGGAGGGCATGGCAGCGTAGCCTGGGCACATGCAGGCCACAAACGATGTCATTAGTGTTGGCATTTGCTCTGTTGTTGCCGCTGCTATTTGCACAGCAGCCTGAGAGAGGGGGGACGGGAGAGAATAGGACAGTGAAAAGCGAGCACACGAGAGGGGAAGGGAGGGAGAGTGGTGGCTAACGGAAGCTGACTAGGATATGGTAGCTAAAAGTAACAGCCGTGCCGAGCAAAACTTTTGCTTTTATTTATTTACTTGCCCCGCGCAGCAGCAGCAAAAAAAAAGGAAGAGAAAACTCGTCAAACAATTAACAATGTAACCGAAGCCGGGGAATACACTACAAAAATTGAGGGGATCGTGAGAGACTGTGTTGAAATTTTGACAAGAAATAAAATACATATTGAATAATGCAAAGAATTTTTTAAAAGTATTTAAACAAACTGAAGATGGAGCTGCCTTATTCAAATTTTGGAATTATAAAAATATTTTCTAAGCATATTTTGTAAGTTGCAAAGCATTTTGAAAATTTATTTTAAGTGTTTAAAACAAATACAAAATTTCAAAATATTTGTACGCATTTTACTTTAATTTTTTTCAAAGTTTTTTGTAGCTAAAATATTCAAAATATTTTCACGCATTTTTGTTAAAAGTATTCAGAGTTTCATAGCTTTTATATAGTTAAAATAATTGCAGATGTTTTTTAAACTCAAACTAAGAAATCTCCAGAAATTCTGAACTAGGATAACTATCTTCAATATTCCCAGTATTCATTTAGTACTCACACAGCACTCACTGCAAATGCAGTAGACTCTTTTGCAAGTGTATGCAGAGCAACAAACACACACACACTCAAACAAAAATGGGCCAAGCGAATTTGCAGAGGCTGCTAAACTAGAAAGTGAATAAAACTGAAGGGGAGGAGGGGGAGGAGCAAAAAAAGAATCAAGCAGGGAGGAATGAGGAACGTGAAATAAAATAAACGAAAAGTCGGGCAACACGTAAAGCAAATTTTTGAATGGCGTAATTTTCCACCGAAACGAGACGTGTAGATTGGTAAGTGGTGGCAAGGGGGGAGAGGGACAGAGAAAGAAGAGTAGGAAGGGGGCGGGAGAATAGAACACAGATGGAAGACATGGCTGGAAACAAGTGAAACAGTTGAAGCAGTTGAGCAATTGCAGCAAATTCTGATGCTTTGTTTAACTTTCGTCGGGTTTGGTTCACATGAAAAATGCCACACACACATTGCGAGTGAGCGAAAGAGAAAGAGAGAGAGAGAGTGGGATAGAGATAGCGGGGATAGAAACAGTAGCAGCGCATTAGGCGCAAAACGGAATTACTTGCAGAAAATGAAACAAATAAAACAAGCAAAAGTTTTCTCGGCGTGCCCCCAAGAGAGCGTGATAAGGCATTGCTTCCCCCTTGCTCCTCCTACCCCCTCCCACACTCTATTGAGTTGCTTTCCCTATGTCTATAATAAACTCAATTCGCTTTTCATTTTTACAGTGTGGGCAAGGAGAGGCGGCGTAGGCGTGGCAAGTGGCATTGTCTTGGCAACTGGCGGCGCGACAGCGTCCTTTGACCTAAATAATTAAATTCACTTGAAGGGCAAAAGGCAACAGAGACACCGGGGGGGGATCAGAAGAAGGAGAGGGGGAAGTGTTAGAAGAAGACAGCAAAAAGAAACTTTGCTTTTAGCGCAAGACTTTTCGCCTTGTCCTTGGAGTCCTTCAGCCAAAGTTGTCCCCAAGTGCAGCAGGCAGCACCAGCTGCCTCAACTGCTGCCACAGCTACTTCTGCTTCAGCTGCTGCTGCTGCTGCTGCTGCTCCTGCTGCTGTTGCTGCCTTTTGCATTTCATTAAATTTGATGTTAAATTAATTTGCTCGATTGCAGCTGCAAGTGAAACAACCAAGAAGCACTTTATGCAGATTTCCTTTGTAAATATTTAGTTAATTCCCCGAGCTGATTTTCACTCAGTTATCCAAGTTTAGCCCAGTTTATGCCAAGCACTAACAACAACATCAACAACAGCAAGCCATCCTAACTGTTTTGCCTTTTTGATTGAGTAATAGTTTAGTCATTCATTCAGTTATCCAAGGTATTAATTATTCAACAGTAGACTAACTTTTTTCTGTATATGCATATAACTTAAAAAGATACAAAGGAAACAGAAAAATTGTTTTATAGAATTAAAATACACTCGTAAGAGATTTTTAGTTAAATAGATATATGTTTTCTAAATGGTTGAAAAGACACATCATCAAACTCCAAGAATAATATTTAGCATATACATATGTATTATTATGTATATATCATAGTAATACACAGTCGACTGTAGCTTTGGTGCTTGTTTCAAATAATTAACAACTTCTAGCAAAGTATAAAGTAATGTCATATTTTAAGGAGTGTCAATTAATTATTAATTTAACTAAAAATTGTCGAAACTGAACTTGAAAAATAGCAACTACATAGAGCCTTTTATCTTATATTTGTCTTATTTATGCAATGAAAAACCTTATTGAATTTCTCATTTATTTAGATGACAGTAAATTCTTCATTTACTTCAGCAATAATACAAATATATATACTACAATATATTTAATGCTGAATTTCAATAAATTTAATTGTAAATTTGTTTGTTTCCCTTTTCAATTTATTGTATATTGTACTCTTCCATATTTATTTATCTGCCTCACCACCTGTTGTGAGTTTTATTGAAACCTTTTTTCATTCTAACTTTAACGAATATCTTTTGTATAGTTTTTTCTCTCCAATTGTATTGCTCAACTAGAAAAATCAGCATAGAGAGCCCCCCATAGATAGAGATGGATTTACCTATGCAGAAATCGAAAACTTTTTCAATTTCCTGTTGCAGTATTTTTTTGCACTTTGCGAGAAATTGTATTTCCATTTCTATCTCTCTTTCTCTCTGGCAGCACTTCTGGTTTGTCATCATCATTGCAGGACAGTATAAGGGATGGGGGGATAGGTGGTGGCCGCTCACTGCTGCATAACTTAGGGGCAAGTTGCAATCACCAGCTGATGCCGATGAGCAACAGCAGCAGCAGCCTCATCATCATCATCATCCACGTTGCCAGCAACCCGTCATATGTGGCACCCTAAGGGCAGCAGCAACAACAATAAAAACACATTGCAGCTTGCCACCCACACCACCACCACCCTCTCCCTGCCCCACCTTGGGGCAGTGTTTTTGTTATGGCAACGGCATGCCCCGCAGCGGCACTCAAGCAGAGGCTGCTGCAACCTCCCACAACCTCATGCCCCCGAGCGGCGACAGCTGCCACAGCAGCAGTTCGTTCTACGCTCTTGTTGTTGTTATAACAGTTGTTGCAGCTGCTCTTTTTATTGTTGTTGCAGTAGTTATAGTAGTTCTCTCGGCTGAATAGTGTATTTGTTGTTGCAAGTCAAGTAGAAGCTGCACTAAATGTAAACAATGCAAACGGCAAACGGCAACAGCAAAAGCCGCTCGCCAGCAGCAGCAGCAGCGCGGCGAAATGTAAATAAAATTTTTTTAAATTAACTGCCAGGCCACGTGGCAGCAACAACCAACCTCCAACTGCCCTCCCCTCCCTCTCTGCCATACTGTGCAGGAAATGTATCTACATATGTAACGTGTGCAATATTCAAGATTGTTGTTCATATTGCTGCCAGGGCCGAGTTCTCTTTGGTTTTTTATGCTACTGCTGCTGCTGCTTCTTCTTCTACTTGTAGTTGTTGCTGCAGTTGTGACTTGTACTGTTGTTGCTGTTGTTGTTGCTAGTTGTTGCTGCTGTAGTAGTTGTTGTGTTGTTTGGCTGCCATTTCAGCTTTTGTAACTTGTACCATTTGTTCTGCACTTTTGCCGCAGTTTTCACTGCTTCAGCAGCAGTGGCATCATCGCATTTTCTTTTGGCTTTTCGCAGCGCAAAAGACTCTCATCATGTGTGCCACTCTTTGTGTGTGTATGTGTGTGTGTGTGTGTGTGTGTATTTCCTCAATAGTTTTGCCAAGCATCTGCCTTGCCTCGCCCGGACTCCTCGTTCTGCCACATTTACCGCCTTTTTATTTGCTCGCTGCGAGTGCTGCCACTCGCACCCGAGACTTGAGGACTATAGTGGCTCTATAGTCGTTATATAGCCAGTACTTATGTCCGATGTAAGCACACACACTCACACATAGACACACACAGGCACGAGCTCGAATGGGAATGCGAATGCGAGTCGACTTGCGCGGGCTGCTGCTGTCAATTGTTATGCACCTGACTAAGGAAATGTGGGCACATTAGTTAAGCTTTTGGGTTTGTCACACGATTAGACAGTGGAGAAACATAGAGGGGGGCTCTATAAGAAAACCAGTTCAGCTGGTAGTGGATAATTTATGTCTTAACTAACTGTACACTTTATAGAGAACGTCAACGAATTTATAAAGTATGACGAGAAATTAAAAGAGAACTAACAAGCACGAAGGCTACAGTCGAACAAGCTTGATTATGATATACAGTATTTAGATTCTTTTATAGTTCTGTCTGTTTTTCTAGGATTTCTCTACAATATGATTCTCAACTTTACTTTATTTATTGTTCATTCACCCCCTCTTTCTACTCTATAGAGCAATGCATATTCGTCTATGCCCTACACAATTTTGGCATATTTCATTTTATGCGCTTTTCTATTGCTTTTGCTGCCCCGTTGTATCTCTGCTGATGCTGCTACTTCTCATACATACATATGTATGCGTATTTGTGCTACCAGCAACATGTGCGCTGTAAAATTTTACAACGGCAAAACGCACTTCGCGTGAACAAGAATCGTAGTTCCCCCCAAGCCCCTCTTCTTCTTGTCCTGGTTGCACCCCCAGCTGCTCTTTATGCAACTCTTTTACAAGCATAATAAATTTATATGTAGACGCTGATATGCTGTAAATATTCCCTACATTCTACAGCTGCCACACGCGCCCTCTCTCTCTCTCTCTCCCTCCTCCTTCTAACAATGCTAGCAATGCACAAATATTTATTTTATTTCATTACATTTCAGACTCGATTTTTGTGTTATTTCACTCGCCTTTTGCCGCCTGCCAAAGGGCTGCAAAATTTAGTGCGCTCTCTCTGTGCATGAAAATATTTGAAAAATGTTTTCGATATTTGCGGAAATAAGAAATAATCATAATAATATTAAATATAGTGTGAGAGAGAGAGAGAGAGAAGCAAATGTGTTTACATGTAACTTTTAATTAGGCGGCAATTTGCAATGCAATTATAATTAAGCAATTAATAACATCAGTATGCAAATGAAAGCTGTAGATGCAACTGAGCTGAACGAGCAGATACCCTGCAAAAGGTATGCCAAACATTTACAAATGATTGAATTCAATTCAAGCTGTACTTTCATATTTTACAGGGTATATCTCTCTCTTTCTCTTCCTCTCATCCTATCTCCAATAGCATCTGCACTAACTGTTTTACATGCAATTTTCACAAATTCATTTCACATTTATTTAATTTTTACGACTTGGGGGCGTGTCTTGCTTTCACGTCTGTTACGTCAAATACATCCGGAAACAAGAGAGAGAAACGCAATAAGAGAAAAGGTGAAAAAATAATAGAAAAGCGCATTCAATTGGTAGAATAAACTTTGCCTTCGTAAAAACTAACTGAAAATTCATTGAAAGCAAACAAAATGAACAATACAAGCGTCAAAATGAACAGCAATACCAACAACAAGTGCATAGTAGAAAAAATACAGATATATATATATATATATATATATATATAATATTATATATATAAATTCAATCGAGTCGAATTCATCGACTGTTTACACATTTCTGCACTTTATGTGCGTGTGTGTGTGTGGGAGGTTGGTGTGAAAAATCCTTGTTTAAAGAACTTATCACAACTTTGCTCTAAAGATTATGAATGGGAAAAACACTTGTTTGGGATTTTCTATAGACCCCACATGGGGTTACTAAGCCCCAAAGCGAACTCTTGATGAACTGACAAAAGAAACAACTTGGCAGTTCGAAAGAAAACTCGTAATTGCCTTTTCAAGTAAATGATATTATTGATAATTTCTTTCATACTTGTGACAGTTTTAAAAGTTTAAAGTTTAATTGAAGAATTGAGAACAATGTTTTATTTATTTTGTAAAAAGAAAGTTGGCCTTAGCTGCCAGAGTTCAAGGTATTGTTGAATATTTTTGCCATTGCTCTTTAATAATAATAAATTCTTTGATTTCTAGTTTATTAACATAAGAAATTGTGTGTAGTTATATAGAAACCAGATAAAATATGAGAGTTGTAAAGCAAGCGAAAGATACACGAAACAAAATGGTAACCTTATGTTTATCTTATTTATCGTTGCGTACCCCAATCAGTTACCAAATGCACTCTATTTATCTAGCTTGCTCATTAGTTGTTTCAATATATATGAGAATTCACATTGATGACAAAAGAAATGCCGTTAGTTTTGATTTAATACTATCGTCATCGTATTTGGAACAAGCCAAATGTGGCAGTAAATTTTTGGTAAATAAAAATTGCCATGTGGCCTGTGCAAATTTGTGCACATTTTGCGCACAAATTGCATTCAGCTCAAGCAGAGTGACAGGCACAGACACTATCTACCTTTCTCTCCTTCTCTCTCTCTCTCTCTCTCTATCTGTGTCCCTCCTGCTCCCCATGAGATCAACCAAATGTGCCAAAATTAGCATTTTGACATTTCAATTTTGAATATTATTGACATGTTTATGCGGCACCATGGGAGGAGGCGTGGCAAGGGAGGGAAGAGGGAATAGTACAGGGTATTTGTTCAATTTGGAGCCTGGCAACCGGTTTCATTGATTCACAAAATTTACTTTAATTAGCAGCTGAAATGACGCCCCCCTTCTCATCCTCATCCCACACGCTCTGGATATTGATATGGCAATATATACGGCGCGTGCTTGTTTGCCTGTGTGTGTATATGTGGTGGGCGTGGCAGTGACCAGTTTGTTTAGTCTATTGAAACAATGCCCAATCATTGTGAGCGCGCCACATGCAGCAGCAACGAGAACGCGAACTGTTTGCACTGTTGACATCATCGACAGCAGCGCGATGAATATGACGATAATGATGATAATGATCTGTTGCTGATCATTATGGCAGCACAACATCATTACAGTTAGTCGGGCAAACAGTAAACAAACAAACAAACAACAACAACAATAGAGAGAACGCTTCAAAAGCGAAGGCCATGAGGAACAATGCAAAGTTTGCCATTGGTCGACAGCATAAACTTATCTCTGTATGCGGCTGCTATAACAGTCTCTCTATGTCGCTCTTTGTCTGTTTCCTTGTCTGTCGGTTTGCCTGTCTGTCTGTCTCTCTATCTGACGGTCTGTCGAGTTGTCTTAATATTTCATTGCCTGTTTGACTATCACTTTGTCAGGCTGTCTGTCTGTCTGTCTTTGTTTCTGTCTGTCTGTCTCTCTGTCTGTTTGTATATCGTTTTCTCTGATTGTCTCTACCATATATCTGCCTGTCCCTCTGTCTGTCTGCCTTTCTTTCCGTCTGTCAGACTGTCTCTCTGTCTGTCTGTGTGTCTGCTGTCTGTCTGTCTGTCTTTCTTCTGTCTCTCTATCTGTCTGTCGTCTGTCGCTCTATCAGACTTTCTATATGTCTGTTTGTCCATCAGTCGCCTGTCTGTCTCTTTATCTGTCTGTCTGTTGGTTTGTCTCTCTGTCAGTCTCTCTATATGTCTGTCTTTCTCGCACTGCCCACACGCCTTGGCTAAGATCGTTCGTTATGCTTTCCCTCTTTCTCTCTCTATCCCTTTCTACTTCCTAATAAGTGCCTTTCTCTGCCTGTTAACATCTTGTATAACTTATTCATCGCTCAGTTGTTGCCTCATATTGCGACATATAATAGATTTGTCATCGCTTTGTTTGACAAGCTATTTGTCTGCATAATATATAACTAATTATCTCGTCTTGTCTTTTCTTTTCTTTTCTTCAGACTGAAATTATTATATTAGTATATGGATTATTGTTTCTCATTCTATTAGGGGATTCTTTGTTATTGTGTATCTTATTTGCCTTTGGTGCATTTAGTTTTGTTCTTTTAATTTTACTTTAGCTTAATAGTCTCTCGAGTATTTCTTAAATTGTCTTAAGTTTGTGGCTCCTCCGGTTGTCTATACATGTTGTTCAGATTTCGGAGATAAGCATACGTACATATGTATTTTTTACACTATTTGTTCATTGTTCTCTCAGAATGGACTTGCTTTGTGCTATACAATTTCTGTAATCCCGCTTTATTTACACCTATTATTCGCTCTGGTAACCAACTATATCTTCTCTCTCTGCCCCATTCAAGTGGAGCCTACGCTAATGTGCATAATTATTGTATTTCAATTAATTTGCTTATCACAAAAGGCGTTTGCCTAAGGCTAATGTTGAGCACACTCTACCTATCTCCCTCTGTCTACACCGCTGTCTCACTCTGTCTTGCTGTAACTGTTATCGACATTTCCGTTTGTTCACTGTGAATGAATGCCTAATGATGAATGTCCTGGGCAACTTGCGAACCGTAATTCGAAGCCCGAAATTGACCTCAGCACGCAACACGCCCCCAACTGTATCTTAAGTATTTTGCCCTCAGTTTTCTTCGTCTTCTTCTTCTTCTTGTTTTTGTGTTTTTTGCTTCTTTGGGTTTAGCATGTTAAATCTTTAGAATGTGCCAAGCGGAATGTGCCGAGCAGCCGCCCAACAAATATCTTGTCCCATCATGCCTCGAGGCCAATGCACGATTATGCCAAGTTGGGGAGTGAAACGGATGGGCAAATGGGTAGGGGGGCCAGGATGGTCGCAAAGAGCATCCTTTTTGTTTTAGTCCCGGGAATCTGCGACCGTAGTCCGTACACTCTCAGCTTGGCTCAGCTCCGCTCACATCACACATAATGTGGCCAAATGTGTAGCCAAACAATAAATGAAAATTGTGTGCAATTGTCGTGCCTTCAAGCCGTACCCACAACTTGAAGCACCTTTCTCTCTCCCTGCTGCCCTGCCCTACGGCTAACCACCTTCATCCAATACCCCTTCTAAGCGTTGATATCCTGCCAACTCGTAAGAAAAGTACCAGTTGTTGTTGTCATTGTTGCTCATTTCATGTAGCGATCTCACTGTCTTTTGGTTCTTTTGTTTCGATTTAAGTATACCCTGTATATATGATTTAGGATATACATATATAGTACACTTTAAGAAGTGTAAAAGATGTAGAGGCTTTCGAATTAAGATAATTGCGCGTTTCTTTAGTATCCACCTATCAGATCTCTGTTATTATACAAGCTATACTTATGAAATTTGTTATGCAGATGCAGCAATGTTTTATGTAACTGGAATAAACTCAAAAGGAGGCTAATTCATCCAGAATTATCAAAGTATTGGTCTGTCACTTTAGTCGAAAATATACAAGAAGTATGAGCAAGTCTTTGTTTTCTTTGTCTTCTACTTTGAGTTTTATAGCATATCTGCTAGTCGTGCTCTGTCTGACACTTTCCCAGCATCTGCTTTACTTGTGGTTGTTGGGCAACTTCCATTTTGAGTTGCTTGCGTGTCTCGTTATCCTTTTTTATTTGAAGTTTGCTTAATGCCAAGTAAATAGTAGCCACACACACACACACACACACTCCCTCGCAAACACACACTGAGTGTGTGTATGTGAAGTGCAGCTTGGCACTGCTGGACTCGGGATTTTCCGGCCATTGTTTCATGGCAGACACTACAATACGTAACGACTCTTGTCTGCCCACGCCCACGACAAAAAAAGGAGGAGGTGGAGGGTGCTTCCCCGCCCATTGTTTCCGCCTTCCCTTCTGCTGCCTCATTTCATGGCTTGTTGCCGACTATTTTTCCCGTATTATTGGCGTTAAGTTGCCTGTTACCTATGAACCCGGATCCACAACGACCAAAGTCGCTACTGATGCCACTGTCGTCTCTCAGTCTGTCCTCTGTCCGGGGGCCTCGGCTCTTATCCCGGTCGCATTATCATCATCATCTTCAATTTAATGCGTGGCAGACGACCGAGGACACTCGACAATTTCTTTTTTTCTGCCTTCTTGTTGTTGTGTTCTTTGTTTTTGCGGCTTGGCTTGGCTTGGCTTGAAGTCTGGCTAGAGTCACTTCCTGCCATTTACCAGTTGGTTCCCGTCCGTTTCTCCCTCTTCCACTCTCCCTTTCTCTCTCTCTCTCTCTCTTTGTTTTTCCTACTACTGCTACTGCTGCTGCTGCTGTTGTACTCCATGTAATGCCACTTTATATGCCGCAGTTGATGCCTTTAGAGGCTTTTGTGTTTACGCCATGTTAAGCCTTGGAATCCCTAATGCCAGAGGACATCGCCAATCTCTTTGCCCCCCCTCCCAGTCTTTCTTTCTTTCTCTCCCTCTCGATTGGCACATGTGTATTGGCATTTGCTTCGTTGATTTTCCACAACATGCTGTGCCTATTTGCCTAGTTGGCCTCAGTTCCCTCACCCTCCCTCTCTCTTTCTATATGTGTTTCATTGCCTGCCTGCCTGCCCTGCCTGGTGTTAAGGTTCAAACATGGCGCAAGGTCGTTTCCAACCAACCGAAGCGGACAACATTTACATTTACATTTCCATCTGCATCTCCAGCTCCATCTACGGCTCCATTGCCATCTCCGTCTCCGTTTCTCACTCCCATCTATCTCTACATACAGTGTCGGAACGTGCCCGGGTTGCCTTTTTATGCATGATCTCATCGCTGACTGGCATCGACATGGACTCCTACCCACTCCCCTTGCATCCCCCTTCTTCTACTGCTCTGCTTTATTCCTGTAGCCGCTGCTGGTGCTTCCTTTTTTTTTTTGAGTCAGGCCAGACAAAAGTTAATTGCCTGACATTAAACTATGAAAATGATAGGCGCCACGATATGCAAGAGAGAGAGAGAGAGAGATGGGGGAACTGGGGCAACATGTTCTCTCTTTGGCTTGTCAATATTGTGTGCCCTGTAAACTGTAAAATTTGCCAAGCTTAAATCGCACAGCAACAACAAGCGAAGCAGAAAGAAAGCATTGCCAACTTGTCGGCTTAGCATCAAATCCAAAGTCAACAGCAGCAGCAGACAGAGCAGCCCGCAATCCTTGCCAGCAGCTGTCTGTTGCTTGCCCGCTTTACCAGGTGAGATCCGATTAGGCTCATCAACAGTCGCGCATTGCCAAAATCGCGACCGAGCGAGGGCAGAACAATAAATAAGCTAATGGCCCCGCAGCTTAAACTTGCAATACACCCTCGGCGCAATCAGCAAGACAACATCAGCAAGCTCAGCAGAAACTCTCCCAATCCCACTATACCGCTCAAAAACAACCCTCGCCTCTACCTTACGTTCGTTGGTTCCCTGGCCGGAGGTGCAAATCGCAAATAAATAAAGGAAATGAGGGCTAGACCAGAGATTGGCCTTGGCGAGGCAATTGAAGACGAGCTAGAGATTATATCTTAAGTATTAAGTATTTATTTGGTATATCAGTTAAAGATTTCCTTGAAGGTTCAATGTTTACATGAAAGAGTTCTAAGAAAACTATTCATTGAGATATAATCAGTATGAATTAAGTTGAATTAATATATATTAGGAAGGTTTCCTGTAGAATATAATAATAGTTTACATTACCTAATACTAATAATTATATAGTTACTGTAATATGTCTGTAACATATATTTTCCTATTCATAACTACTAACATCCACTTTAAAGTAGTTACTGCATTTCATACAACCTCTAAAGCTTGAACAACTAAATTTCAACTCATTCTCTTTCCCTTGACACCCCATTTTTGAGTGCTTTGTCAATTTTGCGGTTAATAAGTGACGATTATAAAGACCTAAAAGGACTTAAAAGAGTCTACCCCAAGAAGTTGAACACTAAAATTGATGGCCCCATTTTGGGAATGACTTATTAGAGGCGATTTCGACAAGGACGTGAATGCCGCGCCCTGTCAGAGAGTTGTCAGCAAGAGAGAGAGAGAGAGAGAGAGAGAGGAGAGTGGGAGCGAGAAAGGTAGCAAGTGCGTTCGAGTTGATGGAGGTAAAGTCTCTTCTCGACTCTGTCTTTCTGCTTGGGACTCCGATTAATTTGTAGGTGTCAACTGGGGCAGGGCCAAAGTGAATTTTTATTGTGGGCCGTAAATCACAAAGGGAGGGAGAGAGACAGAGAGAAAAGGACAGCAGGTGAAACGGTAACGGTAAATGTTTTCTGATTTTCTGTTGAACTTAACAATTAAATTGTTTTTGATTTAATTTGTCAGGCAAATGCTGAAAATATTGTTGACTAAGCAAACAAGCAGACGAAGAAGGAACAAGCTGAAGGAGAATCCTGCCGAACAAGTTGCCCAGCAACCAGATTGGTGTGTGTGTGTGTATGTGTGTGTATGTGTGCATTAGGGTGTCTGACAACCACAAATGCCAAGCATGCTGGGGCCAGTAGGATTCTTGCTTTTGATCAGAGCTTCATCTCCCTCGTTGGGTTTGCTTAAAAACGCATTACGCATTGAACCGCAGTCGACCGCAAGTGGAGAATCCTTTGCAAAGATTGCAATAGGTGCAGGTGAATGCAGGTGGAGAACAGTCGGTAAATACTACGACTTTTGGCAGCAGCATCTTCATGCCTTGTTTTCCCACTGGGCAAGCCAGCGTTCCCCCATTTCCTTTGCCTTTGCGGTTTTCTTTGCTGCCCCCCCTTTGCACTTTTGTGTAGTGCGCTCGTTGCTGGGGCCAATTAGCTAGTTCTCTGCCCTGCTCTACCTCTCCCTTCCCCTCTCACCCCTCTCTTTACTCTTTTCTCTCTGGCCAATCATCGCGTTTACATTGCGGAGTAACCGCAATACAAGCGAAAGTATTTCCAATTAAATATTATGTTGAACAATCAAAATCACAAAAATAATGGGAAGAAGAAACAGCAGTTATATCGTAAACATTATAATTCTAATGTTAATCAGCCTGTCAGCTGTGTGTGTGTGTGTGTGTGGGCGTGGCAAAGAGGGGGCATCGTAAAGTAGCTAGCGATGTTTTAATTAAACCACAATCAAAATCAAAATGCGTTGGCAAACGCAGTTTCAGTCCATTCACAGACATACTCATTCACAGACACACTCACTCATTCACACACTCACTCATTCACACACTCATTCATGCATTCATTTACACACTCACAAATTAGTTCAATCGTCGGCTTGATGTAGGCGAGGGCGTGGTTACAAATAGAAAAAAAAGGCGGCTAATTAGCGACATTTATGCGACAGGTCAGACTTGACGTTTATGGCATTGCGCATACGACACGTGGGACGACAGCTATGATGACAACAAATTGTGCAGGTTGAAGTGTGTGTTGGCGTTTCTATTTACTATATATCCACATAAACCAGACCAGACAATAACAACAACAGCAATAGCAACAAAGAGAAGCGTATGAAAATTGTGTGTCTTGAAATGTATTAATCAAGCAGCCTTAAAGACTTCTTCAGGCCATGAAATTGTTATATATTTAATTATATTACAAACTTTATGCGCAAAATATTTCCTATATCGATTTTCTAGCTAAATTGGTCCGTCTCTTTAGTGATTTACTGCTAAAAGTAAAACTTAATCTATTGAATTCAAAGTTAAATTTGTTTTTAGTAAACAAAAAACCAGTTGAAAGAGTAAATGAAAGCCTTAACAGGGTATCTGCTAGTCGCATTGTTTGCTTGCATTCGCTTGCATTGAGGTTATGCAAATTTGCCATGCAACTTTTTTGCAGTTAATGATCGTTCTACCACCCTAATCAGTCAATAATGCAGTCTCTCTCTCTCGCTCTCTTTGCGTGACTAAGGCAAATAGCAAGGACACAAACCACTGGCCCTCACAGTTGGAGTTGCTGTTGCAGTGTTGCAGTTGGAGCTGCTGTTGCTACTGTTGCCTGCTAATAACCATATGCAATGCGATGATGTTCTTGCGGCTTCTGTACGAATTAATTACGCATTTGATGGTTGACCTCAGTACGAGTTGTTGTTGTTGCCTGCAATTGCCAGGTTTTGGCTTTTATTTGGCTTTTGATTACCTTTAATAGCGACCATGCAACTAGGGAGTAGGTGGAGTTGGGCACGTAGCGTAAAAGTGCCACTTGTTGCCACCACAACAATTGTTGTCCCTGCACATAAATTTCTATTCAAATTCGCACTCTGCCTACGTCAGCAGGTCAAGCGGCGCTTAATTTATGTGCCACGCCCCCCATGCTCTATACAAAAAGTTACACGATAATGCATATAGATATATGCAGATATATTATCTATATAGTATGTACATTCTCTACATTTAAAACAAATGGGCGCACAATTTGTCGAGCTGCCTCGTTGCAAGCATGACGAATGAGCTCAGAGAGAGACAGGAGAGAGGGAGAGGAAGGGCAGGCAAAAGGGTTCTGGGGTTGAGGGTCACGTTACACGGTTTGGTCATGTGTCTAGTCACTTCATTATGAAGCTATTTAGCCGCTGTTGTTGCTTGTGCTGTCCCATTGTAATTGCCCTGCGACGCTAATTAGACGTTACCCTCTTCCCCCTCCTCTACATTGACCACGGAGGTCAACGCGACCAATAGACAAACTGCAAAACTATAATAAATTACACTCGGGTGTGTGTGTGGGTTGGAGGCGTGGCTAGTGCGGTAACAAGCAGTGCAAAGTTAGTTAACAATTAGCTAGAGTTTTCTATTATTAGCGACAATTTATAAATTGATGTGAAGTTATTTATGGGAAATGTGGTGGGAAATGCATGTGAAAATGTAGGATAATTATGGCAAAATTAATGTCACATAAAGGGTATATCAGTACAATAATTTAAGATGTGCTCAATTATGACAAGAGTATTTTAAAGAGACTATCAACTCTTCCATTCTGAGTTTATCTTTAAAGTTTCTTTGAGAACTATTTAAATACTGAAGGGGTAATGTTCTATACCCTTGGTGTCCAATGACAAGGTCACGATAAATTAATACTTTTCATTTTTATTTGTCTCTGTCAGTTCTAGCATTTGCCTGACTTCGCTGCTCGCTCGTGATGTGCATTAACCACAATATTTGTGCAAGAGAGCAAGAATTCAGTATGTTTTCGCACATTACACGCTTAGATTTATGGCCAACAGAGTCAGGTTAATTAAATGATTTAGGGTTAAGGGTACTTACAGTTCACATTCAACGTGGTCGTCGCTTCAAGTCGCTTGCCCTCGTTCATGGCACGATTGCGTACAACGCACTTGTACTTGCCTCCATCGTCCTCACGACGAGGCGTTATCAATAGGGTTGCATTTGTGGGTTGATCCTTAGTGCCGCCGCGCAGCACTGTTGCAGGCAGAGGTGAATTGGAGCCCTCGCGGTACCAGCTGAGAAAGGAACAGAAAATATAGAATGTATAAGATTTGTTTGGAAATAAACAATAGTGAGGATTATAACACAAAAACATATAGTAATTAAAATATAAAACAAGGAAAATAGAATAAAAAATAAGAACATAGCAAACAGAATATAGAAAATAAAACAGAAAGTATAATATAGAATATTGAACATAAAAGAGATAGAATTGCAATGACTCTTATATTCCATATAACAAATACTACTTATACATCTACTTACGTTATGGTCGGATCCGGCGAGCCGCCAATGCTACTACAGGTCAGTTCCATGGGTTTATCCTCGGTGGCCACAGCAATCGAGCCGGGTGAAATGACAGGTGGATGCGGTGGCGTTAGGACGGTCAAATTGTGAAATTCCTGATGCACATCGGCCCCAGTGCCCTTGGCCTTGATTCGGCACTCAAAGCGCCCATTGTCGCGATTATACGAAACATTCTTTATCTGCAGATCGTAAATGCCGCGTTCCGGATGGAAGTCCAGTCTGCAAAACGAAAAGAGAACAAACCATGTTTTTCATCAACTGCTTTGCACACACAATTTGTAAATGCCAATCAAGTTTTTTACATTACTCTCCCTCAATTTTTCATTTAATTTATTTAAATACTTGGAACGAAGGCATTACAACATTTTACGCATTCCTCTTCCACCTTCACCACTCCCCACCCGCCACTTCTGCCCCACGTCACTAATTGTGCTAATATTGAGTTTTCAGTTGGGTATCCCGTAGCTGCTGTGGGCGCTGCTGCTCTACGCTCCAAGGACCCGCAGGTTGTTCAACTTTAAACGTTTTTCGCAATATAAATAAATACGTAATGTTAATATTTGCGCAGAGGTGGGCGAGGGGTGGGAGAGGGGGAATGGAAGGGTGTGTCACAGCAACATAAATAAAATCAACGTTCAATAAATGTTTGCATATTTTCCTAGACGATGACTTCGATTGACGATAACGATGACAACGCAGTGGGCGCTGGTAGAGAAACAGAGCGTAGAAACAAGGTGTGGCAAAAGGGGGGCAGGCAACGGGGGCAGGCGGGGGCGGACCTGTTGTGGCTCTGTGCCAGACGTTAGCAACCGATTGGTAAACAAAATGTCAACATTTTTCCGCCTCTACTTCTTCCGTGTCCTGGAAGAAGATTTGTTATTTCTTTTTTCTGTTGTCCTTGTTGTATTGCTGTCAATTTAATTGAATCAACTCTATGGTGAATTTAAGTCGCCATTTTAATTGTGAATTTTGTGTGAATTTTTCTTAATTGAATTTTGCATATTTGCCCAACACTCGAGAGAAAAATAAATAGATTTTCTTTTCAATTGAATTTTCATTCACTCAACTTTGAAATTGCTCAAAAAAAATGATGCACAAGCAAATGTTGTCAACACATTGCGCAGTTATCTATCTGACTCTGTAACGGAACTTCCTTCTTTTCTTCTTCTTTCGCCCACTTTGCAATTGGCAAACGTCTTTATATTTCACGATTCTTGAAACCTTGTCAAGTTTATTTTGATAGGGTATATTGAGTTTGGCAGGCAGTTCGTGAAATAAAGCATAATTAAAAACATTCTTGATAATTCTTTGATTCTTTTTAAAAGACTTTACATTTCAAACTGCAATAATAAATGCAAAATCTCACTTCCTTCTTAAGCAAACTCATTTTCAACAAACAAATTTCCGTTTCATTATCATAACATAATCATCTTTCACTTCTTCTACTTCCACTGCATCTTTTGTCTGTCTTCAAATCTTTATAGAGTATTCAGTAGTTCTAGAGCATTTCCAGCAATTCGCGCACAATTTTTCACAATTTCCCCCGGGCACGCTGATTATTTGGTCGTTGTCCGGGACAACTAGTGAAAATTGATGCGAGACTCTCGTAGCTTGTTGCTACACTTCGCTGGCTCCTCAAATGGTCAAAATCGATGGACTGACTTTGCTACGCAGCAGTTTATTAAATTGGCAAACAAGAGGAAGATCTCAGAGAGAGCTACCCCCTCATCCCCGCCCCATCCTAAAGACCTGCCTGAAGTTCATTTGTCAAGCACGGTTTGGAAATGCTTTTTTGAAACGCAACAGCAGCAGATGCCGACAAGGACGCCGACGATGAGGCGTGACTGGACGTCAAAGGGCCACTTGAGGACAACATCATCATCATCATCATCATTATCATCATCATCAACTCATCTGGCTGGGTGTCTAGACACATTTATGGATTTGCTTGCTTCATAATTGACAATTCATTTGGCTCTCACATTCTCAACGTCTACTGCTAATTGCTATAAACCGCCAGGACACGCGTCAGCGAGAAAAGCTATTTAATTTTCAACAATAATGGGGGGAGACGGGGTGCATAGTCAAACCACAGCAGGACATGGCCAGGCAAAAGCCAAAGGCTGAAGTACTTAACTAAACAGAACTTTGCAGAAGTGCGCACAGAGTTGGCGAAAAATCTGTGAAATGGAAAATGGAAAAATGCAAAGGCAAAGGCAGATGAAAAAGAGCAGACAACGGCGACGACAATGACCTAAAAAAAGAGGAGGATGAGGGGAGAAAAAAGTGAAACAAAAATAATGTTAACCGAGCAAATTGACTGAATTCTCTACAGGCGCGTCTACCCTTCTCCCTTTTCCTCTCTCTCTCTCTGACTGTTTCTCTCTTGTGCAGCCTGCTCTAGTTGCTAGTTGAATTTTGTATCATTATTTTTTTATTTGCCAGCAGAGAGAGAGAGAGAGAGTGTCTCTAGCGACCAGCCTGCTCATTTGCAGCTGAGGTGTGGGACCCGGGACACGGATATATTTTGTTGTCCTTGCCAAGCAGACACAGACAGACCAGAGGAAGAAACAAAGAGAGAGAGGAGCAGGGAGGGGGCAGAGCGAGCGGAAAAAGTGCAAATTATAAAAACTGCTGGCAAAGCGCAGCTTGAGCACTCATCGCACTTCGCCACTTGGGAACGCGAATTTCGCTTGAATCTCTCTCGCGAATCTTTGGACGACAAAAAACGCTTTAAGCATTAAAAAGGCGAGGCATGGCACAGCACAGCAAGCTGGCGCACGTCCTTGAGCGCCGCGAAAAGTCTCCTGCGGGATTTGTAGTGGTAGTCCATGTTATCCATACGCCCCGTTAGCCTACGCTGTGTTGCCGCTTTACCACTCTCTCTTCTCTCTCTCTCTCTCTTTGATTGTTGTTGCAATTGCCGACGGCACAACAACGTTGTCTGTCTCTCTCTCTCCTCTGTCTGTTTGTCTCTCTGTCTGCCTGCGATTTAGCTCTGTTGTGCTTGGAACACGGATTCGGTTACGGGATTCCAATGCAGATTCCCCAATTCCTACACGCGCTTCCAAGGTGCCTCTCCTTTCCTTTTCGCTCTCTTCTCTCCACCTCTCTCCCTGTCTCTCTCCTTCTTCTCTGCTCTGGCTAAACGGTAGCCGCAGCCAATTATTTGGCAATGGGACATTCTGGCACATGTCCTCGGCTTCGTCTTCGATTTTCAACTTCAGCTTTAGCTTGTGTTGCCTACTTTTGGGGCTGTATTCTCAGCTACGAAAACTCCTCTTCAAGTTGAGAAACGCAAAACTCCTTTCCTTCTATTATAGTTCCCTCATTGAGTTTACTGTCTGCTTTAAATATTTCTGTCATTTCTTAATTATTATTATTATTAATTTATTTCTACTTTATTTTCTGCATTTTCTTTCCTCAAATCTTTAAACTCTGCAAAATCTTGAGCGTTTTTTCTTTTCTGGCATTACCTCGTGGGTGAGGCTGAGCCACATGACTTGCATTCTTAAATGCCCTGGCAAACACGTCTGTATTGCTGGCATTCATTTGCAACGTCTACGTCTGCCTCGTTAAATGGAATGTTTAACGATATATTAGCCTAGGGGCAGGGGAGCTACCCAGGCTTCTCTTTCACTCTCTCTCTCCTTCCCTCCCTAATCTCTTTTCCTTCCTCTTCTGCTCCCATTCGTAATTCTATTATGGCGTTTTGTTTTCGGGTTTCATCCCGCAATGACCTCGCCGCGACGCCAATAGAAAAAAATTTGCAGTATTTTCACTTTTTGCAGCGACAGCAGCAGCAGTAGAAGCAGCTACAGATGCTGGCTACAGATACAGATACATTTACCACAAAGAGGGGGTGGAGAGGGGGATGTAGAGAGAGAGGCATGTCTGGAGTTCCTTGATGTTGTCCGTTTTTTGTTGTTGTTGTTGTTGTTGCTTGTTAGCTTTCGGCACAAATTGCAGTAAAAATGTATTTTACAATTTGCCTGGGAACTGAAAACGGTCGCCGTTAGCATTGCTTGCTCCATTTCTCTTCCTCTCTCTTTTGGTTTTTATTTCTATTTGCTGTTTGTTGATTTGCTTTTATAGTTACACACATATACACACACACACACACAATCGCACACATTGCCTTTCATTTGGCAAGCAAACGCGGCGGCGCTGCATTTTGTGGCCTCGACTGGGCACTTAAAATTTATGCCTTGCCACATAAAGAAGCAACTGAAATCGAGGCAAAGTCCTGACGAGCCCAAAGAGGGAAAAGAGAAAGAGAGAGAGAGAGTGCGCCACGAAATCGAGGCAAGCCAGCGAAACATTAAAAACACGCTCAGCCGGAAGCGGAAGTCGAGGCACGAAGCAAATAAAAATACAATTGCAAATGGCGCGAGCGGGTAATGAAAATGAAACATAAACAAACCATATGGGAGAGTGTGCCATGTGTGTGTGTGTCTGCCATGTGTATGAGTGTGCCATGTGTGTGTGCGACTCATAATTGTGGGAATGTTTAACACGCGTTGCCATTGACATTACGGATTAAGTATACGCAGCGAGCCAACTGGCCAACTGTGACTCGTTTAAATTGCCAAGAACTTGATTTTAATTAAGTTTCCCTGTCGAGCAGGCATCCCACACACACATCACACACACACGTGCACACAAATTGCATTATTCGCCCCGCATTTAATTAACTTAACAAATGGTTGGGGCAAAAAGCTTGCATAGCAGCAGCAGCAACAGAGACGCATATACCAACGGCAGTAGCTCACTCACTCTGTACTGATGAGAGACAGGCAAAAGGGGGCAGTGGGGGAGGAGGGAGGCGAAGGGTATATTACTCACCTGTAGCCCGAGCTGAGCTGCACTTCACCAATGGCCACATTATCAAATTGCGCCGGATTTGCTATCGAGCGCGTCCAGAAGAATGAGAAATCGTTTGCCTCATATTTCTCAGTGAAGCGACACTTCAATACCAGATCCGCATTTTCACGCGTATCAATCGATTCGTCCGCCAGGACAAGCACACAGCAGCAGCTGCTCAGCGTGACGAGAACTGTAAGAAGAGATAAGGGAAAGCAGAATAAATATTAATTGCAATGCAAGTGGCAGAAAATGCAATTTAAAACGGGGAAACTTAAAGAAATATCGTAAAATTATGTGAAATATTTTCTCATACTTTCGCAAAATATTCTAAAATAAAATTCAGACTTTAAAATACCTAAAGAAAAGCAAAAAACAGACAATATTTTTAAATTTTTAGAACATATAAAAAATATTTACAAATATTTATAATTTAATAAGAAATAAATATATAAATATAAATATTTTATATATTTATGTTCCTAGCAAAACCTTTCTAACCCTTTGCAGATTTGTGATTTATATTTCTCTTTATAAAAAATAGTATTGTAATAACAAAAAACTATGCATAAATCAAGTTGAATGCTATCTCTCTTTCTCTCTCGCTTTCCCTTTCCGGGTTCTGCCTTCTCTGCTTCCCTTTTATTTCCTGAGCTGCCAAATTTATTATGTATATTCGAAACTTTTTGATGAGCACCCACAAAAGATTGACATATTTTCGCATCCTTTTTTTGTCGCACATAAGAGGCTTTGCCACGCCCCCTTAGCCCCCAAGGGAAGGCATTGTGTGTCGGCTGCATGGATTTTACATTCAAGTTGTGAAATATTTATTTAATTTTTAATAAACCAATACAGGTAAGCTGCGCACTTCAGAGAGAGAGAGAGAGAGAGCGAGAGAGGGAGGAGGAGGATTCAAAAAATTGAAATAAAATAAACAATTTGCCGTGGAACTTATTTTTCATTGGCTTAGCCTAGTCTAGAGAAAGAGACAGAGAGGCCTGCGTAGAATTTACGAAATCAAACAACAAAGTTCTCGAGTACGCGACGTACGCACTCGACATAGGTGCGACGCGTCTCGTTTTGAGTGTGGAAAAACCTCTCAGACTTTTCTTTTGCGTTCTTTCATTCTTTCTTTCTTTTTTTGGGCACTTTTTTCGGGGCATTACTTTTACTTTGGTGCGTAAATTTCAAGTAGAATTTATGGCCGCTTTATATTTGGCATCAAATATGCATGACCCACCGTTTAAGCCAGTTCCATCTCTACCTCCAGTTCCAGTTCCAGTTCCCTTTGCCTTCGCTAACATTTCCAATTTTCGCTGCTGCGAGTGGGCAATAAATTTGTGCATTTGGCTTGAGCTTCTTCGACATCGCGTCGCGTCGTCTGCCTTTGCTGCCTGTCCTTGCCATGTGCTAAATTTAAGGATTGTTTCAATTGGGGTAAGGCTCTCGTACATTCGTAGAGTTTCTTCTATGTCGCGGGGGTTTGCTTTGGCAGCTTTTGCATTTGCATTAGGCTTCAATAATCGTTAAAATCCGCAAGTTATGCGCAAGACGCGTCGGCCATGAAAAGCGCATTAAAATTAATTTGACACTCGTCTGGCAGTGCGCGTCCTAGCTGAAGGTGGCAACTCTGGCAGTCAGGCCGACTGGCCAACTGGCAACTCTCTAGCATCAGTTCTCATTTTGGCGATGACCTAAGAATTTATGTCAAAAGTTTTGTGTGCCACATAAAATTGTTCGCTTTGCCACGTTTTCATTTCGTTTTCCTTTATTTCTCTATCGTCGTTGTTGTTGTTTCTACTCTTTTTGGCTCATTCATTTATTCTCTACACTTCTCTCTCTCTGTCTGCCATTAAAGTTACTTTTTGGCGCTAACGACGACAGCGACGCCAACGTTAACGCGCTGGCCTCGTTGCGTTGCATTACGTTACGTTTCGCCTTTCACGTCGTCTGTCAACGCATTTCGCTGCTCATTTCGCTTGACTGCCTCCATGTTCTCTCTCTCTCTCTTGCTCTCCTAGTGCTTTGCTTGGTCCCGCTCTATCCCCGCTTGTCCTACCTGCTGTCCTCCATTTTGCAGTTGCGTTTCTAATTAAAACTTTCAAGTCGTCGTCGGCCTCGTCCAAGCGTCCATTCGGTTGCACTTAGGCAGATTGCCAGCATTACAACAACAACAGCTTCAAGAGAAACAATTCGTAGCACTCAGCACACACTCTGTACGCTCATTCGCCTTGCAGAGCGCTCTCGTTGTGCTTGAGACAATTCACTGTAAGTTACTCGCTTGTTAGTGCTTAGAGTGGGACAGAGACAGCACTAGACGAGTCTCTCTCTTTCACACTCTTTCTGTTGACATGCTTTTTTTCTTCATCTTCGGTGACTACTTTACACGTTGCTTCAACTTGCTGAGTTCTTCTGGCTGCTTTAGCACTCGTTACTCGATTCTTCTCGTTGCATTCGCACTTCGTCACACATGAATCGTTGAATCTTGAAGGTCTTTATCAGTTCTCGTTAGCATCATAATAGCAAAGTGTTTCATTCAATTTACTTGCTGGTTCGCTTACCCTCTATTGTTCCACTTGTAAACTCAACACTCGTTGCTTTCTTCTTGTTCTGTGACTAAGCCCAACTTACTATTTTAAGCTCGTTTTCCTCTCTAGCTCGACTCTGTTTGTCAGTTGAACACTAGCTGCTTTCTACTAGTTCTGATTCAACTCAACACTCGCTCTTTTTATTCCTTCAACTACTTTATTTCTCGTTACTTTTTGTCATCTCGCTAGCTTTTATTCACTCGCTCACTTGTTTATCTTTTTTACTCGATTTAGCGTTGAAATTTTCACTAGTCGTTACTCTTCATTCATTCGTTACTATTCACTTATTCGCTACTCTTCGTTCACTCGCTAATCTTTATTTACTCGTTACTCTTGAGTCTTCTCTTCTCTCTTTTAGAATTGATCTACAGTTTCTTACACTACTTAAACCTTCTTGCTCCCTTATTACTGGCTCTTTTACAAGTGAACTTATTCTCACCCTCTCCATATCACGCATACGCCACATTGGCCATGCAGCATCAGACAAATATTTGCAAGGCCTTCACATCGCATTGTAATAGAACAAATAAATTTCAATTTGCGCATAAATTTCGCGGCTCACTGCAGCGTGTACAGCGTGTGTCAATATTGTCGTATGCAAAGACAACAAAAAAGAAAAAAGAACACAAAGTAGACATCGATAGCGCCCGTTGAATGATATCAATTTCGCATTAATTGACATGTACATATAAAGCGATACAAAATGTCACTCATATCTCGCACAAACACTCTCCTTCTCTGTCCCACTCTCTCTCTCTCTCTCTCTCTCTGTCTGTCTCTTGTGCCGCCTTTATGAAATGGCGCCGTGGGCCAATTGGCTTCGCTGTCGCCGTCATCATCGTCGCCCAAGAATCGCGTTGTCATTAAAAATTCACGAAAAGTCGCCGGGGCGCCCGTTAAGTGCAGTTAATGAGCTGGCAACGGTAACGGTAAAATGGTAAAACGGTAAAAAAGGCAGCCACTTGCAACTAATTAAATTATCGTTATAAAGCGAAGTTGAAGCTGAAACAATTTCTTGTAATTGCAAATGGAAAGACGAAAGAAAAGAAGAGGGAAAATATTTAGAAAATACGCGAATGAGAATCAGTAAAAATTATTATAAAATTCCGAATAGATTTGCAAGCAAAAATGTCGGACAAATTTGATACGCAGCTTGCGTAAATGAATAAAAAATTCAATTTCCGGTGTAGCAACTCAAAACTGAAGAGAGAGAGGGCAACACAAAAAGGATATGCTCTGCTTTGTACATAATAAACAAGTGTGTGAAGAAGGAGTAAGGGATGGGGTTTTACTACTGAGTACTACAGAGATGGGGAGAATTTCTAACGGAAGCAAAGCCTGTTATTTCTAGCATAGCATGCCATAAAAATAGAAAAGCAGAAAGAATGAAATTGCAAAGGCAACATTATAAAAGCATTAAGGCAATATTTGATGTGCACAAATTAAAAAGACAAAAAAAAGGATCGAATTACGAAAAGAGAATCTTTACAACTTGCTGTTTAATCTTCTCAGTATTTATAGATTTGTGTAGCATCCTTTGAGGAGTTTGGGTCTTCAATATTCGCATAAATTCTTCTTCTATGCTCTACAAATCAAGCTCTGTTTTTATCATGAGAGTCATTGAGCCTGTTGCACTCTTGAGAAATCGATGCGACTATCGCAAAACAATAGATTCCTGCAATCGTTTGCCAACACTCACAACAAAGGAATGCTCCCTGGACACTCGACAGTGTGCGAGTGTGTGTGTGTGTTGTTTTTATTGCAAAATATTTGAAATATTATCTACTCTCTACAGAGTATCGTGCAAGTGGCTGCAATGTTTGCTCATCATATTGAATACAACGGAAGGTGCTGTGTGTTCATTATCATGAAAATTTGTAGAGCTTTGAAGCGAAGAATCGCACAAATAGTCAAGTAGAAAGAGAAAGAGAGAGAAGAGAAGGAAGAGAAGGCGACGTAACCTAGCTTGGGTCTTCCTTTCACACGTCTCTTCTTTTGTTGGCATAGTTTGACACTGCTCAAATGCAATTATTACGTGAGAATTATATTAAAATGAAAACAATAGGTGGGAGTAGTACAAGAAGGAGAAGGAGGCAAGGGTCAGATTGGCGGTTTGGACAAGAAAATTGCAGCTGCTAACAGCAGCAGCTCAAAGTGGGCGTCTCATGCAGAGTCCAATGTGTGGCTCAGTGCCTAAGTCTCTGTGTGTGTGCTGTGTGTGTGAGGTTCCCTGCAGGGTAAAATAGCAGAAGGCAACACGACACACCATGAGGTGGCAAGGGCGTAGGCGGTGGCAAGTTTTTGCAGCTGCAGGCGCACAGTGAGAGGTGGCATGAGGCAAGACGAGGCGAGAGCAAGGCATGAGCAAGGCAAGTCGAGGCGAGTCGAGTCGAGTCGAGTGAATTTGCTCTTGTTAATTGCATGTTCTGCATATCACTTATAAATGCACCCACACACGCACACACATACACATCAGCTTACAAACACACACACACACACACACACACTCAACACTAGCTTACACGCACACAGTGAAAGAAGCTTTGGTAAAGTTTTGCCATAATTGGATTTTCTAAGTTAATTACCAGCATTGAGTTTGGCCCGTAAAACGTAGCAACTCACAGTGATTGTTCTTGTGTGTGTCGTGAGTGTGTGAGTGCGTGTGTAAGTGCGTGTGTGTGTGCACAGCTCGATTACAATGTAATTTGGCATAGATTTTTGCCTTTAATAGGGCAGCAACTGCCTCCGTCTCTCCTTGCCAAGTTTGAAGTCCAGTTTGAAGTCAGCAACGAAATCGTTATTGACATTGGTATTCATCGTCTACATAGTGAGTAACTCATCTGGCTAGCAGGACATTAAAGCCTGAGTTCAAGGACTAAGCAATGAACAATGGAATTATGTCTTCTTATTTAGCTCGAGGCAACAAATCTCTTTCTCTTATTCTCTCTCTCTTTCCCTCATCTTCTGCCTGGCAAGCAACCAAAAAACGAGAAATCTCAGCAGACTAACGGGTGTATGTGTCTGTGTGTGTGTGTGTGTGTGTGTGGGTGGGGTGTATTTAATGTCTTTATATATGGAGCCAAATTGCAGCTGCCTTTGGTAGTCAGACTCCAACTCAGACTCGATAAAAACTGCACAGCGCACATAAAATGCAACATAATTTTCTTATGAGTCACACAGACAAAACGCAAGGTAAATGAGGGCAAGCAAGAGGGGGGTAGGGGAAACATGGGGCGTTATAACAATGAATGTTATCTGTTTAAGCTGCCGCCCGTTTATCCTGGCAGCAGTAGCAGAAGTCGAGCAGGAGCTGCCTCAGTGTCGAGGCAGCAAAAGTCAACCAAACGGAAGAAGATTGCAATTTAAAGGCAGAGGCGGAGCATAAACGGGAGGCGGGGGATACAGAGATGGTGGGCAAGCAGAGAAGGCAACTGAGCAGCAGCATCTCAGGGTGCGGCAAACTGGTTTTTCTTCTTCTTTCTACCTTGTTGTTTTTTTGTACCCATTGCTGCAGCAAAAATATTGATGGCCATGTTGTAAGTTGCCTGGCAAGGCAAAGCAGAGACAGAAAAGAAGAAACGGGTGTAGAGAGGGGGACAGAGGTCTGGTCCAGGTAAGAAGACAAAACTGACAACATTTCAGAGCAGCTGCAACTGCAGCATTTTAACCCATTAGTTGACACTGTCAAGCGAGAGAGATGAAAGCAAGCAAAAAGCACAGACAATTTTTGATTTGAAATCTTCTGCTTCTTCTCATTCTTCTTCTCGCTATTCATACCTTTCTTTATCATCTTCGCCGTGGGCAGACAAATTTCAGCTTACATATTTGACATTTATGAATGAACGCAGACCAAGATGGAATCCCTAAGATGAAGACAGTGCCAGATTTTAAAGCATGTTTCCACTTTTAATTTCCTATACAACAAGGTTAGGCCAGGTATGGTACCTAACCTCACTCTATTGCCAGACATGACTCACTTTGTGCACAGACGACGACGCCGATTCGCAGTTTAATTATTTACGCAGTCAATTAACATTGAAGGCTTTTTCAATTTGGCAACACAAGACACAAGACAAAGAAAAAGAAGAAACACAAAGCCACGTCTAGACCGGCGACATTTGCTGACAATTTTGACCTTTACGCGCCATTAAACCCCATTGCAGATTGATGCCTTGAAATGAGGGAGGAACAATTCAAATAGAACAAATAGAACATGGAAGGTTTTTCATTTTAAAATTTGTACCCCAAAAAATGTTTTCTGGGCTTAAGAACTTTAATTAATTTGGTTACGAAAGAGCCTCAACTGAAAAGTTTTTCTAGTGTCTGACAAGTGCAGAGCAGAGACTCATTTCGGCTCTAAGTGTGTGTGTGTGTGTGTGGCACTATTTGGCAAGTGTAAACAAGCAAAAGTTTTGCATTCTCAATGGGTTAAGCAAGCTAGAAGAAGATGAAGCAGAGAAATCTTTGGCAGATTGTGGAGCGACCAAAGAGATATCGTTGGGTGTGGCTATGGGTACCGTTATTTCATTACCACTTTTGCATGACAATGCAGAAACAAGCAGAGAAAGAGAGAGAGGGAGGGGGAAGCAGATAAGACAGGCAAGGAGAGGGAAAGAAAAGGGGCAAAGCCTCTTTGAACTGCACAATGATGTGCAATGCGCCGACCTCCCCTCCCCCCCCCACTGTGCAGAGTCAAGAGTCACAATAGCAATGCCAGCAGTTGCAACTGCAGCAGTGCAGTCAACGCCGCAGTCGCAGTCGCAGGCGGCGTCACAGTTAGCGTTGACTTCTTGAAAACTTTGCAGCTCGCGCGCTTTTTATGCTGCAAACGGCCCAAATTGCTTTGGCAAAAGTGGAAAAACCGGTTCAACTTGCTAGCAAGATACATTCGACACACACACACATATACACATGGATGATTTTTCCTTACCCCCCTCCCCCTTGCCCCAAGGCTGTTGCTATTGTTGATAGTGCGAATGTGTGCGGTTAACATGGCTTAAGAAACTTTTCGTCGATGCCCTGCAAGGCACTACTCCCTCCTGCACTTCCCCCTCCTCTCTCTTCACTCCTTTCCTCTCCCCTCTCTTATGCTTCTGCACCTTTCTGTGTGTGTACAAAAGTTACATGCCCCTGCACAACAACAGATAAGTTGCAACTTTCAAAAACTTGCCCCCGAAAATGTTTTCTGTTTTCTTTACATTTTCAAATTGTTTTTTTCTCTCTCTCTCTCTCTCTCTTTCATTCTCTTTCTCTGTCTTTTACTCGCTGTTTCTTTTGCTGATAGTTTTGTTTACTGTGTCATGTTTACACACAAGTAATAATGCAATTTTTTCGCGAAATTATGAAACACTTGTTGAGCAAGAAATCTGCAAGCATCTGCATAGATTAAAGTCAAGAAAAGGAGACAGAGAGAGAGAAGAAGAGAGAGAAGGAGGGAGAGAGAGACAGACAGATGGAGAGAAAGAGTAGCTTAGGTATCTGCAAGTATGATATGATATATGCAGTGCAGTTGCTGCACAAACAAAGCCAACTCCTGGCATATTCTCTGCCCCCCTTCCCCATTGCCAATTCTCCTTTCTCTCACCTTTCTCTCACCTTTTTCATAACTGAGAAAAACAGCTTAAATATATCATCGAAAACTTTTCAAGTATTTTTCGACTGGTAACTATTTACAGCGTATCTCAGGCCGTTGCTGCCTCCCTCTTCTTCTTCCTCTCCTTCTCTCCTATGCAGCTTGCTTCTTTTGTCATTTTTGTTCGCTTATACCGCTGCGTATTTGCCCGGAATTCCACTCGGGTTGCCCCCATAGTATAGCAGCACATGCTGCTTATGCACACCCCCCCCCCCACTGCTCCTCTCGCCCCTTTGCTCACCAGCATTTCGCACCAGCGAAACCGCTTGAAAAACAGCTCCCTGCAGTCCAAAGTTTTGCACTCAACGGCGGCGGGCCGCCAAGCAGAGTGAGAGAGAGAGAGAGAGACAGGGCAGTAGGGGAAGAGAGGTTGCTAAAGAGTGGCAAGAGAGCTTGGTAGACAGGAAGAGAGGTGAGGAAGGCAAGGGAAACTGCTGCCACCTCGCAAAAAACAAACTTTTTCAAACGCTTTTTGGCTGTTGACTTTTTTTTTTTTTGGTCAGACTTGCAGAACTTGCCACGCCTGATATGGCAGGTCAGCCCCAGCCTCTCTTGCACTTCCCTCTGTACACACACACACCCTATGCCACTACCTTTCCCTCTTTCACCTCCCCTTGCTTGCTTTATCAAGAGTGAAAAATTCAATTTCACTTTTGGCATACGCCGAAAAACTTTTTGACTTTTCGTGGGCGCAACACTTATCATATTCCAATTGACACGCCACGCCCCCTCCCCCTGTCCCTGCCCGCCCCCTGCCTTATACTCTCACTGCACCTCTGCTTCCTCTGCTGGCAGGTGCAACTTTTTTCGTAGCTTTAAGAACAGCAACGCATTTCATTTATATTAAAAATGGGAAAAGAAATCAGTTGGGGAAGGAGAAAGGGAGAGAGAGGAGAGGGGGAGGCTGCTGCCTTGCACTTCCTACTTTATTACGAGGTGTAGACTTGTGCCTTCCCTGTGGGGAATGTGTGGAGACAAATTTACTCAGCGAAAACAGCCAAACGCAATCTGTAAGATACAAAAGTATCTTGTTGCAAGCGCATTGCAAAGTAATGACCAAAGCACGAGCTAAAAAACTTTGCGACTTTCAACGAGTCTGCACTCCCGCTGGCCACTTGAGAGAAAGAGAGAGAGAGAGAGAGGGGGGGGGCAGAAAGAGGGGAATATACAAGCATTTGAACATTTACGCTTCATCGATTGCCAGGTCCAAGTTGGGTATCTTTCTCTGGCCATAGATAGTGGAAACAAGGTAGCAAAGTTTGCTGGCCAAACAAATAAACCACAAACCTAGCTGACTATTTTCCTGCCTTACCCTGCCTCCCCCTCTATCCGCCCCCTTCTAGCTAAAACTTTTGTTTGCCCAAGTGCAGCGGAAAAAGCGATAAAAAGCCACAGCACGAAGCGAGTTGAGCTGAGCCACTGAAGAAGCTGAGAAAGAGTCGAATCGATTCGAGTTGACCAGGGCAACTTTACGAGCAGCTTCAGTGACCACAGCTGCCAAGAGAGAGAGAGAGAGGAGAGAGAGAGGGAAAAGGAGGGAGAAGACGCAACGAGCTGTTGACAGTTGAAATAGAAATGGAAATAGTCAAGAAAAGCTTTTCTCATTAGCGACAGACAGTTTGGCAAGCTGTAACTTTAACTTTTCTATATATACGATAGTATATATATTCCTGTTGCATCGGTTAATTGCATGCAATGCAATTGACAGAGGAGAGGGGGAGTGGGAAACAGCTGCTGTTGCTGCCAGTTTTCATATCTAACCCAATCGAGCGTGTTGTCTAGCTTGAGTTGGGATCAAATCAAGCAGAAGAAGAAGCAAAGCAGAGCAGAACAGAGACAGCGACAGCGCTGCAGCAGAGCAGCTTAATGAGCGTTAGAGCGTATGACGTCAGAGAAAGACAGAGAGAGAGAGAGAGAGAGCGCTGTATATAGAATATTATAATCCTGCCTGCTATCAATTGCCAGAGCTTAAGAACCCCCAAATTAATCGAGCAGCAAATTTACACAACAAGCTGAGGCTGTGGGACAAAAAGGGTGGGGAGAGGGAACCAGGGAGAGATGGAGTGAGCAGGACAGAGAGTAAGAGAGAGGGAAGAGTGTGCAATGAGTGTAGAATGGAGTGCAAGATAGGCAAATGTTGCGGAGTAGCTTGACAAATCATTTTAGATTAAGTAAAATATGCTAAGTAACTGACAACGAAATGAAAGAGAGAGGGACAGCAATAGAGTGCAAAAAGAGAGCGCTAATTAAACATAAATTTATAAAATTATTTAGGTAAATGCCTGAACGACCTATTTAAATGAACTGAGCATTTTTAACCAACTCGAAGTCAAACTTCTGTCAAAAGAAACAACAAAACCTGCCAAAAGACAAGGATCAGAATTGATTATATTCTATATATATATTCATCACATATACATCACGATTTAGCCAACTTTGATCATCAGTATTCATCTTTAACTGGAAATTCTTGTGGAGAAGTATTTAAAGTTTTTTAAGCAATAATTTCAGTTGAAAATAAAAATATATTTAAGTAAAATTCAGCTCAGCTTCATTTTAAATTTTGTAACCAAGTAAAGCTGCAATTGTTGTGAGATATTTCCCTCACTCGTTCTCTCTTCTCCCTCTCACCCTGCCACTCTCATATTCAATTGAATTTGAACATAATAATTTTCAATATTTTCAATAAAAACGCGTTTCACAACACACACAAAAACGCATTGCGCATTTTGTCAGGTTTCATTTTAATGAATATTTTGAACTGCATCTCCATTCTTTTTTGTCTTTCCTCGCACTAGTTATGTTACGTATACGCAAATAATTACGCATACGCAACGTTGGTTTTTAAGAGCTTGATTTTGTGTGTGTGTTGCGTTTGTGTTTTTATCGTCGCATTTCGACAGAAATTTGAAACTGATAAATTTGACATTTTCGCATGAACATTTATGCGCTGAACTCATCAATCTCTGATATCAGCGAGACAGACAGAGAGAGGAGAGAGAGGCAGAGACGGAGAGGGGATTATAATTATATATGCATCGCGTAGGCACACATCTGTTTTACGTTTCGCATAAATTTTCGGACGGGTGGGCGTGGCAAATGTTGTGCAAATAAATTATCAGCATATTTTTGTTTAGGCCTCCTCCGCGCCGCATAATTTATGTGTAACTCGATTTACATTTTTCGTATTTTACGTTTTTATTTAATTTTATTCTTTTTAATTAAAATGACATGCGTATAAAGCGTATTTGCATCTGTTATTTCAGATATATTTCTCTATATATGCCTTGGTATATATACGATATTATTTTTGCATAATTTTTTGGCATATTTTTCTTACATTGCTCAAAATGCAAAATCAACAACAACAAAGGCAAGGAAGGGAGTGGGATGGGTATGAGGAGAGGGCGGGGTAGGTAAGCCGGACAGGCAGTGTAGCTTATGAGATGCGTCGCTGAATTTTGTTGCAGCATTTTCAAAAGGTTTTCTTTGCCTTGAAGAGTTTTCTTCTTGCTTTGCTGTCGGTTGCTTCCGCTGTTGGTTTTGCCAAAGATTTTCTTCCTTATGCTTTGACGGCCACAAAGGACACAAGGAGAGCTAAGCAGGCAAAGAGTGCAGGAAACAGGAAAAAGGAAAAATCACTGGCAATTTGCATAAGATACAATTGAGTGAGTGTTGTCTCCGTCCTGCTTCCTTCCCCAACACCCTCTCTGTCTTTCTTTATTTTCCTGCGCATTATTTTCCTTTTGTACGCTCGTGTAATGAATTATCATATTTCATGTGGCTTCCACTCAAACACACACACACACACACACACACAACACTCGAAATGTTTGCATTCAAATTTGTGACCCATCCACAAAGGAAAAGAGGGAGAGAGTGGGGGTGTGACAGAGAGAGAGGAGAAAAAAACGGAGACGAGCTGAGCAAAAGAAATAACATTTTTTTCTTTTGCTGCTGTAGCAGAATGTGGCCAAGCCAAGCCGCAAAAATGAGTTACACAAACGAAATGCCGCAAAGTATGCAATAAAAAATACACAACAAGAAGTAACATAAGGTGCTGTGTGTGTAGTGGGAGTAGAGTAAGCTGCGACATACCCTGTAAATCATTTAAGAATTGCAAATGAAATAACAAATTGTTGAATTCCCATTCCCTCTCTTTACCACCTTCGCTTTTCAACTCTTCAACTACTCTCTTCTTACCCGCACTTTACAGGGTATTTTACAGCAGCTACACAAGTCACACTTGCAGCCACAGCTGGCGACATTGCTTTGCAGTGCTCTGACGACGCAGATGGAGATGGCTCCAAAATAATTCATAAAAATAAAAATAAATCTAAAATAAAATAAAGCAAAGAACTCGCTGTGCAGCGAACCAATGTTGGAGTGTTGAGAGAGAAGGAGGGAGAAACAGAGAATGAGAGATAGAGAGAGAGAGAGAAGAGAATAGCAGCAGCCCTACCCAAAGGAGTTGCACCTCAGCCTCAGTATCTTTGCCTTTCCCATTGCCTGTTCCAGTTTCGAAACTCCTTCCGCCGAATCGACTTCATTGCTGGCTTCGCTCTTGATTTGGGTCGTGGCAAACGACTTAGCGGCTTAGTCGCTGCTAAGGTTGTTGTCTCTGTTGTTGTATCTCTCTGCTTGAAGTTGTGCTGTTGTGCTTGTCCAGCTGCTGCTGCTGCGGCATCTCGGACGACAGTAAAAATTTGTCAGGCTGCTTCCCTTGCAACCATTGTGTGAGTAAATCGTGCTGTCCCCTCCCTGCCCCTACCCCTTTCAGCTGTCCATCTACATGTCTTTCTTTCATCTCTCTCTTCCCCTCTCTATCTCTCTCTCTTATTCTTTTTTCTTTTTGCTCTCTTTCTTTCATTTGAAATATGCTTTTCTGCAGCTTTTATCAACCGTGTGTCCACTATTCATGTTGCTTGTAGTTGCTGCTGCTGTTGTTGCTGCTGCTGTTGTTGTTGCTGCTGTTGTTTTTCTTGCTCGTTTGTAGTTGTTGCTGCTCTTGCTGAACATTTCATTTATTTGTTTTGCGGTTTTGTTGCGGCTTACAAGCTGCACTTTTCCACTTTTCCTTTCGGCGCCTTTGCCTTTTTCTTTCCCCCCGTTTTTTGACGGCGCGAATTTAATTTTTGCCAACATGCCACGCCCACCCACGCATCTACAAACATAGAGCAGAGCAGTGGCAGAAATGTTTTTGTTAACATTTTCATACATTTTCACAGCTTAGCTTGGCAGCACCTGGCAGGAGCAACACACGGTACACAGGCCACTTGGCAGCAGCAGGACAGCCAAGAGGGGCAGCAGGAGTAGGCGAGTGGGCACAAGGGGGCGTGGCCACAAAACGTACCGCTTGGATTACTCATGTGTCATGAGCCTGACTAGCCTGACTGGTCTCTGACTGGCGCAGCAGCCTTTGCATGCTCCACTTGTCGCTCCCTCTGCCTCTCTGTGCTTCCCCCTCTCTCTTTCTCAGCCACTCGCCTTCTCCCTTCTTCCCTTCCCATCTGGTTGGGAATTACACGCTTGTTACTCATGCAATATTCGCCTCGCGCTCACCTCACAAACTCGCGGCTAACAATTGCAGAGACTGGCAAAATAAAAGCCACGAGAAGGCAGTGAAGAAGAGGGGGGAGAGGGGGAGACGGAAAGAGCGAGAGCTGACAAAGAACAGAGCAGAGCAGCTTACAGTAGGGGTAGTGTAGAGAGTGGAAGGAAGGGGGCCTCACTCATTTGCTGCCTTTCGATTTGCAAACTGCATAACAATTCGCCGCCAGTTGCTGCTGCTGCTGCCACAGCAAAACTTCAAGTGAGTCGCTGCAATGTGTTGCCAAAACTGTGGGCGGTGGGCAGAGGGGGTTGCAGAGGGAGCTGCTGGGGAGAGGGAGAGAGAGACAAGGGAAGCTTGGCTACTCATAAAGCCAAAAGCCAGAGCAGCTTTAAGTCAGCAATGGCAAAAATTCAATTCGAGCGCCAGTTGGGGCACGACAAGGAAATATTTAAGGAGGCTTTCATAGTGAACCGGTTCATATTGTATTTTGAATGCATAGATCGACTATGCACACAATATTCTTTGCATTCTCGCTTCGAAACTATTGAGTCGATTCAGTTTGCAATTTCCCCAAAAATAAGAATTCAATTACATAGAAAACTCACGAGTTCAAAGCTATATATTCCATATTTTATTTATGAACCACTGAACCGGTTCACTGAATCACTTAGACTAAGAAATGTTAAATAACAGATCTTAACAAACATTAAAAGTATCAAATTATGAGCTTAGTTCAAGAAAATACTTATGAAACGAACACAAACCGCTGAACCGGTTCAAAAACCTTTATTAACTTATTGACAACTCAACGGGTTCACTTGAAGTAATATGTTTAACTATCAACTAATAAAATACTGTCAATATTGAAGAAATAGTTAATTAAGCCTATCCATCTTTGTTGTCGAAACCGCTGAACAGGTTCAAAGTACTTTTCTAGCAGCTCATACTCAACTCGTTTTACTTTATCGATTGCAGCAGATAAATCCAAGCTTAGCACACTTTGATTTCTCCATGTTGACACCCAAAAGCTGAACCGGTTCAGCTGAGCTTGAGCTGCAACACTTGCAGCTGCGTATACGTAATGCTGACATTAAATCATCTTGCAGAGCGCGTTTTGGCATCATATTTTCTTTTTTCTTCTCTACTTTTAATCTTTTCAACCCTCTTCCTTTCTTCTAATGTCTGTGTTCTGCATAGCTTGCTTACTGCGGATGCAGCTTGTGCTTTATGATGATTTTCAGTATTATCGCATTGCAATTTTAAATGGCAAACATTCCCTCTCCCTCTCTTTCACTCCCACTCACTCTCTGTCTCTCTCTCTCTCTTTCTGTATATTTTTTATGCAAAATGAAAAAAATTACTTTCATTTTCCTTGGAATTGGTTTACAAGCAGCAAAAGCCAGCGCGCAAAACTTTTGCCGTAGCCCAAGTGAAAAATGCAACAGTACACCGGATAGGCACCATCCACCCCGCCCCCCTGCCTGAAGCACACTCTCGGCGCACGACTCCGTTGTTGATGCTCTCTCCCTCTCTCTCTCTTTCTCTCTCCCGTGACAATATTCGTATGCAATACGAAAGTTTTTAATTTAGCGCCAACTTAGCGCGGCGACTTACAAAGCAACTCTGCCAGCGAAATGGCACAGCGAGGGAGAAGTGGTGAGTAAGAGGGGAAAGCAAGGCAGAGTATGGGGTACGCCTAGAAATATGCTTTAAAAAATAATCAAGTCGCAGCTGCTTGCGCTGCTCGCAGCACATTTGCCTCTTGGCCAACTAATTCCCCAGCTGCAATTTCAAGCCGTGGCTGGTCCCCCTTCTTTCCCTCTTGCCTCCTTCCTCCCTCACTCCCTTACAGCCATATACCTCTGAGGGATGCACTGATGCCCGAGATGCAGCCAAGCGCATTTCATGCGTATATCTGCATAGGCCAGAAATGGACAGGAGCGCAGCCAGCAGCAGCAGCAGCTTAAGTCCACATCAAGTGGCGCCACCACCCCCCCACCCACACCTACGAAACAGCGGAATGGAGCCTGCCATCAAAAGATTAAGACGCGGCAAGGCATTTTGGACACAAGAGGCAGCGGTGGCAACCGCAGTATAAGGTGCCTTCGCTGCTTGGTTGCACACGCCGCGGCAGAAGCTGAAAACAGCGGTTTGAGATTAGCTGAGGCGTGCACGCATTGACTTCTGCTCACAATGGACAGGTGAGGCGATTAACCGGCAGCAGAAAGGGGAGAAAAGAACAAAAGAGAGGACAGAGAGGGAGAGGTGGGGAATTATAGGGTTAGTCCATTAAAGGGTTGCAAGCTGTATTCGAATTTGTTGAGCTTTAAAAACTTTATTTGAATTTAAAGAAAGCTTTTATTACATCAACTTGTTCAACAAAATTACATAAATATGTAATTACAAGTATTCGTAAAAGGAATTACATACGTAATTATAGTTAGTGTACAACAGAATAAAAGAATTTTTTATACTTCAGTATTTACTTAATTCAAAAAAAATTAACAAATTTTATGCTGTATTCTTTACGTCAAATGCAGAGACTGTTAGATCTTTAAATGCATCAGTAATTACAGATATCAATTTGAATTCTTCATGTAATGAAGCAGTCAATGTTAAACAAAATGTCAAACAAAATTTTAATCACATTGTAAGAACTTTAAATTGGTGTTACAAATATCTTAATAACGACTTCTACTCTTTGGCGTGTTCCGAAGTATCGCCAAAATTTTCCTATATCTTTAACTACTAAAATAAATACAGTTATCAATCTGAATTCCTTATGTACATTTTTTTCAAAAATACCCAATATAACTTTAACAACACTGGAACTACTTTAAAATTGTGTTGAAATCTATCTAAAAAACAACTTCTGCTCTCTCGTGCAAGCTCCGACTTGTCGCAATAGTCCCCCTACAAACTCCTTTTTCAAGTAGTATCCACACTTTACACTTGCTGCCTCGTAGTTTGAACAACCAACTAAGCAAAGCAAATCTCTCTCTCTCTCTCTCTCCATTCAGTTCGATTCGACTTAAGTTCAGAGTTTTTCGGGACAAACAGTATGAGGTTCTGTCCAGGGCGCACCTTTAAAAAAGTTAAACTAGTTTTCTGTTGACCACACGAACATGTCGGCCCAGTTGGGAGGGGTGATCCGGGGCAGGGTATGAGGGGTCAGTTCAGTTCAGCGGGTCGTACAGTGTACACACACTTTTCCGTCGTGTGGGTGGCTGGGTCAGTTGGGCAAGAGAATGAAGTGAGGAACGGGGGTGTGGGAGGTAGAGGAAGGCGTAGCAATGCAACTTTTATTTTGTTACATTTCTGAGCGATTCTCGTGACGCTGCTCATGTTTTTCTAGCGAACTCGTTGTTTTTCTTGTTGTTGTTGTTGTTTAACCCTTGTCAAGTCGCGTAGTGGCCCCAAAAAAAATGTGGGTCACTTGACGCACAGAAACGAACAACAAAAACAACAACTAGAACAACCAGAGCAACTGTAACAGGAGCCGGAAAATTTATTGTGCGTCGTTGTCGCCGCCAGTTTTTAGTTTTGGTCAGGGAGAGCTTTGGCTGCCCAAAAGCTACAACAACAACACACAAGCAACAACAACAACAACAGCAATGTTGTCATGCATTTGCTCCAGTTTATGCCCTACACCTACCCCAATCCAAACCATACCATTCCCTTTCTATCTCTTCTTCCTGTTTCTGTTTTATTGAGTGTCTGAGTTTAAAGGGAAAATCCGAGTACGGGCAGGCAAGAAGGGTGCTCCGTTTTTCGGATATGCCCTGCCTGAGACTTGTATTTTGTTTTAATTTATTGAAGCACTTTTCCAAAAAGCGCGACAATGTCGCCTCGGCTATATAGATAATATTAATAGCTTCAAGTGGTCAGCGCCCAAAAAGGTGAATGCGCCTCTAATGGTGCTGCACGGGCAGAGATAGAGCGAGGCAAGAGGGTCGTCGTCGTGTAGGGTGCCCCGCAAATGATAGGGCCCCCTCCTCCCTTCGTAAAACATTTGCGTGAAAGATGTCACGCCATAAACTTTGTTTATTGAACCATTAGCTCGGCGATAGGCGGCGTCACAATCTGACATTTGCCCAAATAAAAGACACGCTGACAAATGACTTTCTGAGCAGATGCTACACGGTGTGCCAAGGGGTAGCCCCCAGACGAAAACGGACACAGCTATTCTATGAGCCTATAATCCCATGTTGCAGATGCAAACTAACAGTAAATTTACTTTGTTTGTATCTTTAGTGCTCATTTGTGTCATAGTTTGAGAAATGATTTATTTTGCGCTTCAGCTGCAGATCTCAGTAGGTACAGGGTGTAACAGAGCAGAAATTGTGCAAATGATTTCTTTAAACTATAAATAATAATGGTATAATGTCAATTTCAGCATCAAGAGAGAATTCATTAAAATAAATGTGAAGTATAACTGCAGTTTATGTTGTTAAACTGTAGATCCCTGTAGGTAAGCTAAGGTTTGACTTCTCAATTCAATTTACATAAATTAATTAGAATGGGATCTTATTGATTTAATTGTATGTGATTGCTATGCATATTTCTGATAATAACACTTAAGACATACTTCGATTCCATTTCAATACGAACATAGACTTTTGCTCAACAAGTCAGTTGGAGATTTCATTCAAACTTTCTCAAAAACTGTAGTTTTCTCATCGGTTTACAAATGAAAGGCAAGCACAGTGCAAGTGTAATATTTTTCCATGGCGTGGGAGATACAGGATATGGTATTAAGGACTGGGTGCGCACTGTCCTGGGCAGGCCCATGAATGGAAAACATATCAAATATTTCTTTCCTACGGCGCCAACGCAAAAATATTCTGCATTCGATGGAGACGAAACTACGGTGTGGTATGATCGAATAGCACCGAATGGTTTTGAAGAAGATGAGGATAGTAAACTCATTTCCCAGAGTTATGGCATTGTACGGAGACTTATCAATGATGCTGGCGTTCCGGCTCAACGTATCGTTGTGGGAGGTTTCTCACAGGGCGGCGCATTGGCTTTGCATACAGGGTATCATGTGAATCAGAGTCTGGCCGGAGTGTTTGCACACTCCTCGTACCTGAACCACAATTCAGTTGTTTTTGATTCACTGAAATCGAACTCTGGCCCCGAGTTACGCATGTATCATGGCACCGAAGATGAGATAATCGAATTCGATTGGGGACGACAGGCATTCGATAAACTGCAGCAAATGGGCGTGTCGGGCACATTCACAACACTTAATAATGTTGCACACCAACTGGACAATCGTGCTTTGGTTGATATTGAAAACTTTATACTCAAAAAGTTGCCCTAAGTCGATAAGAATACTCGATAATAAACTAAACAGCTAAAGGTGGCAATGTTTTACATTTTGTTTGCTTTCCATTTAAGCACGTTTATTTATATTAAATAAGTCGATATAAACACAAAATATTCCCTGTTTATCGGCATATACAATTGTATCAATAAAAGTAATTAGTACTAAAGTAAATCAACTCAAGTTCACTCTCAACGATTTCAAGTTGATTCGCGTGGGAAAAGTTTATCGATAAAAGTAATCGATAATAAACTAATTAACTTGAGGTAGCAACATTTCACTTGTTGCTTTTCACTCTCAACTTGGCCAAGTTTATTGTGCATTTTTGCACATTTTCCTGCAGTCAATTGAGTGGTAACCCCGATGGCTACCATCCCCCTCTCCCCCACCCCCCTTTTTGCAGCACCTACCACTGCACACATTTCTTCATTTATACACTTCAGCACCTGTTTAAATAGCCAAGTTTGTTGCACAGCTAATTAAGTCAAGTTTATGCAAAGGGTTTCTCACTCGTTTCATTTTCGCACGTTCACACCTGGCACCCCACAATAGTTTGCCCCCCCCTTCTCCCCTTCTCCTTGAGTTACCCTCTTATGTTGCTGCTGCTGCTGCTGCTGTGGGTACTCTCTGCCTCCCTCGCTGCCTTCCCTCTAATGCCTTTGTTTGCCAGTTGAACTCACTTGCAGTCCTTAACCCCAGCTTGCCTTGCTCCCGGTCTCCAGCTCCTTCTCCTCCTCCTCCTCCTCCTTGTGCCCACCTCATTACCTTAACCATACCTATTTTAATGTGCAAATGAGCAAGTTCTGATGAGCTGAATGAAGTTGGCAGTACACTCTACCTCTACCACGCTACCTTCTCCTCCTCTCTCTCTCTCTCTCTCTCTCTGCTCCATTTCTCAGCTCGTTCTCCTATTCAAGCCTGGCCGCAATGACACTGATGGATTTGCTGTTAATCAATATGAAATGAGCTGTGGGGAACTGGCAACAGTTGCAGCTAAAGCGGTACCCGGCAGTACTTCCTAGTACCCTCCTCCTACTCCTCCTGCCTACCATTGTACAGCCTCCTTCCCCTCGAGTCAGCTTTCAGCTTTTTGCCGCTTTGTCGCTTTTGGCCAAAGCACTTGAATGGGATTCCATGCCCGCGCCGTACCAGATGAACTCCTGTGCCTCTGCCCTGTGTAGTGTGTGTGTGTGTGTCTGTGTTGGTAAACGCTTTTTTTTATAACAGGTGGGCTTCGCTTTTTTGCCAGTGCTCTTAACTTTTGTTTTATGAGAAAATATTGTACAAGTTTATTAATTGCTTTTACGCTTAAAAAACACGCAAATTGTGTGCCCTGTATATCTATGTGTGTGTGTGTCCCTGTCTGTGTGTGATTGGTGCTGGTGAGTCTGTGTTAGTGTTGAGTAACAACTTTATTTTCATTTCAGCTACAGCTCAACTATGCAGAAAAGTTAATTGCACCACACAAAAATACCAAAGCAATTGCCGAGCAAAGTTTACACACAGCAAGCCCTGTCTGTGTGTGCGTGTATGTGTGTATGTGAGTGTGTGTGCTGGGCTTGCTCTCTGACTGATTTATGATTACAAATGGAATTCACAAGTCTTTGGCAAATTGACAATTCATAAATATTTATAAATCAGCCAAGCTAAACCGAAACAATTAAGTTAATCGATTTGTGGGAGACGAAACCGAAACAGAAATGGAGACAGACAAGGAGACGGGGGGGGGGGGCGTGGTAGCCAGAGCAAACGACACTCGATTGATTACTTTTAAATTATGTGTGAAACCCGAAACTCAAAACCAGCAACAACAGCAACAACAACAATGGCAGACAACAACAATTTGAATGTTGAGAACTTTTTGTTGGTTGCGAAAGTTTTCAAGTTAATTCGTATCTTTAGGCAACTTTGGTTAAGAAATCCACACACAGACTGTGGATAAAGATCATAAATATAGTGAATATATGCAAAAGAACTAGTATAGAGGTGTAGAACACGTTATAGATACGCTGTAAAGTGTTGAAGGGTTGATAGAACATACTTTCAATGGAATTTTGTTTAAACTTTTGTTTGCTAGCAATCCTAACTGAATTAGAGGCTACTCATTGCACATGCTTACAGGGTATACCAAGTTTTATCTCAACTCAAGCATACCCTGTGCCAGCCACCACTCTACACAGGGTATATCAAATTCACAAAGCAAAAGCGTAGCAGTCCTCAAGGCAATTAGCATATGTCTACCAAATACATTTCTATCTCTATCTGTTGCTCTAGCAGTGCCAGTCAACTTGTTGTGGAAGTGTGTTTAATTTTAATTGAAATTCATTTACATTTAAAGTCAACAATTATGCGCATTTTCCCAGGCTCACAGAAGAAGAAGCAGAAGCAGAAGAAAACAACAATAACAAGTTGTAAATGATGATGCTGCACACGAGATAAAACCAAACGAATGAAATGTTCCAAAAAAATTTGCATAAATTAAGAAAACATTGAAAGAGTTGAGAAAAGAGGAAAGAGGGGGAGACAGGGGAAAAAGTTGATCATGTGCTAAACACACATAAAGTGCACACGAATTAAATGCATGCTATATGTTATACGATATGTATCTATATCTTTATATTGCTATCATGCTTGCGATTTTCTCTGCTCGATTGCGCGTTGACTGAGTAAATATTTTGTAATCTCGTAATCGATACAATTTATAACAAAATGCTAAGCAGATTGCATAAGATGCACATCCTCTCTTTCTCTCTTACACATACCTCTCCACACACTGTCTCACTCTCTTTATCTCCCTCTGCCTTGCTTGTCTGCCTCTCTTTCTATGCATATCTGTGTAAAACTATCAAAAAGTTTGTTAAGCGCATTATGCATGAGAGAGCAACAGCAAGACGAGCTGCCCAAGGGCGTAGAGGGGGAGGGCGGGCCAGGGGCTGCCTGCTTGACCAATGGCAATGGCCTTCTGCATAGGAAAGAGGAGCAGAGAGGGGGGGGTTGCCTCTGCTTATTGTGCATGAAGTTTACATGATTTTGCTTAAAATTCACTTTCCTCGCTTATTATTACCACACATGTTGTGAACAACCCCTTTCCCCCCTCCCCCTAGCATGCCACAAACTGTTACAGATCTGTGATGAAAGCAAAAGGGGCGTGGCAACAACTGGCAACTTGATGAAAACACGTGCTGAGTTTGCCGTTTTGTGTTGAATTCGCAATAGATAAGAAAGGTTTATCCAACTGATTACTGTGTAAGCAGACAATTTATTTATGTAAACCTAATGTAATTGATTATTTAATTAATCAACTTGAATTGATTTAATTGTGTAAAAAACTTTTAAATATTTCGGCTTATTTTTTTGTAAAAATGATACAAATTATTTTGCACAAACTCTTAAGTTTGATTAATTTATTTGTAAATTACTTCAAATGTGCAAAATTAATTTATATTCTTAAATAATTTGCCATAAATATTTTATTGTTAACAAATACCCTCTATATATGTGTCTAAACACTTTTCAATTATTTGAAAATTGTTGGTAAAAATAGCAAAATGGTTTTTTACCAAACTTTATGGCTAAAATCATGTTCATTTTGTATGCAAATGAAATCATTTCAAACCTTTCTAGAGTTCTCTATTAGTTTGTGCAAATATTTGCAGGGAAAAACTGTTGAAAAACTCACGCACAACACACACAAACACACACACACACAAAGCATGCAAATGCGCTCATTTTCACTAGCAATTTAGTTTGCTTTCGGTTTTTTTCACGCTGTTTTTCCTTTAGGAAACTGGCACATTTAATTGTGCGTGCACAATTTGTGAAAACACACACACACAAAGTCAATTTAGTGTAAAATTTGAAACGATTTTTTGCCGGCAACCTGACCAAGGACAAAGCAGGATAAGCATGAATTATGTGTGAAGAGAGAGAGAGAGAGAGAGAGAGCGTGGCACAAAAACGAACAAAGAAAACACATGTTTGTCAACTTCAAAATGAGTCGACAAATGTGCATATGACACATAAAGTTGGAGAACTTAACTTCGATAAAAAAAAACTGAAAGCAGTAAAAAAAAGAAGTGCCAAGTCAAAGTGAACTTGCAGAACTTGCAGGCTATGAAAATACAGCCAAACAAAACATGCAAGACAAAAGCAGCCCACGAAAACAAATGAGAAATACAGCAAGAGAAAGAGAGAGCGACTGCCTGACCAGTAGATACCCTGTACCTCTACTTGCGATTAAGCTATGTTACTCTTTGTTTCTTTTATATGAGACATATTAACAAATCGATTGTTCTGAAATTTGCATGTTAGTTTAATAAAAGTTAAAACATTTCTCATACCCAAGGTCTAATTAAAAAGTTCCATTTTCAGCTAGTTAGAGTTTTTTAAAAATAAATGTGTAATATTTATAAAACATCCAAAGGGTCAAACCCACTTAAATACTCGCACTTATTCATTTAAATTATACATATCGTATAATTACATTTATATCATTGACATTTATATTCCTGAATAGATTCTAAACTTATCTAATCGATTGCAATGGTATTTTAAAGTCAGACAAATAAAACTTTCAGCTCAACATGTACTTAATTTGCCAATTCCAACTTTCAGCCAATTACAGGGTATTTGAATTGACCCCCTCAGTTTACCGTTTGTTTACAGCGCATCGCAAAATTGGCATGCGTAAACAACAAGTGAAAAATTCCGAAATGCGTGATAAGAAAGAGCTACAAAGAATGTAAACAACATCGAATTAAAGTCAAAGCGCACAAATTGCTGAATTGCGAGCAGGGCACAAAAACGAACATGGGAAAAGCGTAAACAAAAAACCGAAAAAAAGCCGAGGAAAAAAAACCCCAAAACAAAACATTTTTTATCGAGTGCAATTAAAAAGTGAAACATGGGACGAAATTAAGAGCGAGTTTTTTTTTTTAGATCTTTGCAGCTGTAACACAGCACAGTGCTGTGTCTGGGGGGCGTGGCCAGTAGGCGGCGTCGCTATCCCTGTTTCCCAACACACATGCAACAAATGCAGGCGGCACGTCAGCAAAAATGATAAACAGAATCTATTGCATACTTTGTGGCGCAAGTGGAAGAAGAAGAAGATGACACCAGGAGGAAGAACATAGTTGATAAGGCGACGGCAGGCAGCAGACAAAGTTGCCGACCCCGGCGCCTGCCGCTGCCAGCCAGGGTTGTCATCATCAACAAAGTAATCATGCGTCCCTCTGTCAGCGTCGGCATCGCAAAAAGTGCCCATCTGCCACAAGTTGCACTTGCTGCTGCTGCTGCTGCTGCTTCCTCTTCTTCTTGTTTCTCATTTTACATTTTGCCAGGCATAATTTTATTATTAAAATGCAAAATTGAAAATGACAGAGACGTGCAGCATGCATAGAGGGCGGTGTGGGCGTGGTGGAGGGGGGCTTGACAAAGCGCATGCATATGAGTGATGCGTGACAAGGAAGCGCACAAAAAAGAAAGAAACACGAAGGCAAAACGATAGAAATATGAGCAGCAAGGGAGGGTCAGGTGAAAGGAGGGCGGGGCGTGGCATCGCATACACTCCAAAAGCTGCACTATTATTAAACGCTGTACGCTGTAACAACTCTGGCAAAATACTTCTGCCCCTACGCACGCTGCGCCTTTGCTTTGATTCAATTTAAAGTTTTGCCACACACACACACACATCCAGCAAGGTAATATCAGAATTTACTTTACACACACACACACACACTTACGCACAAAGTTTAATAGTGACAGCGATCTGGCTTTGAGTTGGGAATAACCTGCGTATAACCATAAACGTTGCTTACCTGCAATGACAGAGAGAAAGAGAGAGAGAGAGTGCGTAAGTAATTGAGCAGGCAAATAAAAATAAATGTGACAAATAAGCGAGGATTAAAAACAACTGACACGACTAGCAGATGCTGCGCAAGAGAGACAGTGTCTATCAAATATTTATTAAAGTTTAAATTTAATTAAACGTATTATTATTAAAGTTGTAGTTTTAGATATATATACAATAAGTATTTTGTAGAAATAATATATCATTATGCCATAAATTTATATAACTCGTTTTTCAGTATTTCACAGTATATACTACATAAAAATATATGGTATTTTATTGGTTCTTCACATTTTCTAGCAATTCATGTTTTCCAAATAGAAATTTAAAATGTTTTGTATATTTACAGAGAATTCTATACTAAATATTAAAGACAAATATATAAAGACGTTTTTGAAGGTGTCTAGATTATGCTTTTAGTATATTTTATCCCAATTTAATACCTTGTACTGTCAATTTCGCAATTATCTAGTCCTACAGGGTATGCCAAGTAAAACTTGAAAAATTTGCCACACCCCTTTCACTAGCTGCGGACAATGGAATTCTTGGGTTATTAAGGCTCGTCTGTTCGACTTTTGTATTTGCATTTCATTAAAAGATTAGCAGGCAAAATATATATTTGTGGAATGAAACGAAATGGCATGAAATGTGACTGAAATGAAGCAAGGCTGGCTGCCTAGAGAGAGGGAAAGGGACAGGGACAGAGACAGAGATGTGGACAGGGAATGGAACAGGAAATGTTCAGCGCGAAGGCGAGTGTAAAATTTCATTTAATTACATAAATTACCCAAAGTGCTTAGCAGCTAATGTGCTACACGAGAGAGAGAGAGGGAAAAGGAAGAGAGAGAGAGAGGAGAGGCAGAGTAGAGGGTATGCAATGCCAGTGTGATTGAGAAAGAGAGAGACAGAGAGAGAGAGAGAGACTGTGTGTGTGCATAGCAGCTGACATTGAACAGGAAGCTCAGATTTCACATTTCACATTTGGCACATCAAGTAAGAATGAGAGGGAGAGAAAGAGCGAACGAGAGCGAGGCAAACAAAGGCGAATTCAATGCGCAAAAATGTATTGGGAGACTGCAGAGAATTGAGTGAAGAGAGCAGGGAAGGAGGGGGGGACCACATCACAGCGGCTAATAATGACGTTTACATGCGAGACAAGCAGAAAAAAAGAAGCAGCAGCAGTAGCAGCACAACAGAAGCTGTGGCAAACGACAGCAAAAAGCGCAAGGGAAATATGAATATGCATAAAACACGAGAAGATAAGCAGAGGCAGAAAGGGAGACAAAGAGAGAGAGAGAAAGGGTAAGCAACAAAAACAAGTGCAATGTAAGAAGACGCAAAAAAGGAGACGCGATACGCAGAGCATGCAAAATATTTCACACTCAGCCAGGAAGGGGCACATTGACAGTGGAGGACATAGGGAGAGAGAGAGAGAAGTAGAGACAGAGAAGGGGGAGGGAAAGAAGTAGAGAGAGAGAGGGAAGGGCAAGGCAGGCGAGCAAACCACCTGAGGCTATGAAAATTTTGCAATGGGGCAGCGTGACTGACTTCAAGTCGGCATTGTTGTCATAACAGAAGGGGCAGAGAGAGAGTGGGAGGGAGAGAGGGAAGAGAAGAGTCGAGAGGGGGAGTGAGAAGCAGCTGTGCAGCCCAGCCACACATACACACACACACACACATGACTGCGGGCGCACTTGTCGATGTGAAGAGTTCGATTAAATGCGGGCTGGGGGTAAGAAACACAGGCAAGCAGAGCAAGAGGAAGAGAGACAAGAGAGAAGAGAGAGAGAGAGAGAGGAAGTGGGAGTCAGCAACAGAAAAAGGAATTGCCTGGCGGCTGATTTGCATTGGGACAGCCGCGCGCTGCCACTGATGACAAAATGATAAGGTAAAGTGAAGGAAGTCGAGAGTGAGAGACAAGCAGAGCCAGAGAAAGGAAGAAAGAGGGAGAGAGGGAAGGAGAGGTTTCTGTGCATGCCACAAGCAAACAAACAATGAGAACAACACACACACACACACACACAATCTGAGGCAAAAGCTACCGAGCTGCAGCTGCAAATGAATCAAGATGAAAGATATGCGGCATCTTCTTCTCATCTCGATAATGTTGCATAAATATTGATGCAACAAATGAGGGCTGCTGCTTCTGTTGTTGCTGCATTTACCACACACAATTAAAATGTCCAATTTTCGGTAAACTGAACCTCTCTAAAGACCTCAACCTACCTACCCCATTCACTCTACTAAAACCCAGCTCAAGAAATAAATCAAAATCAAATTAAAATCGAAAACAAAAACGAAATTTTCCATTTGGCCTAACAAGAAAGAACAACAAGAACGTCAACATCATTTGGGTGCAGTATTACAGAGAAACCCTTGTAAGGTACTGTTCTGATAGAGGTAAGGTACTGTTCTGATAGAGGGTCCTGTTACAATACATTTGCCCCTGCAGCGTTACAAAGACATGTTTCTATTATGTATCTAAGCAGGTACAGTTTGCCCAATTTGCTAAGGAATTCATTGAGAGATGCCTAACAAGAAGAAAGGAAGACGTATCATATGATATAACGATCATTAAGTTATATCATCGTGTAAGGATTCTTATCTTCTAGTTGTCCTATGGTAACAACTTTGTTACCTTAACTACAAGTGTCATTGGGGATGGAATATCTTGCTAATATTTATTGCAACATAAAATACGGTAAGCTATATATTTATAAAATCCTTTTGTTCAGGTGGGTAGCACACTCGACTAAAGCTTTAGTGATTGCTTATTATCTTAAGTGAACTGAAATCTGTTATAATAGATGATATACCATAATAGTATTTATTATCTGTGTTTATGAGTCTCACTTTAAATCATTTCACTTTAAGAATTGCAAATTTTCTTACTAAATAAATTTTATTCAATTCAATTTGATTCCAGCTCTTTAAGGAGTTTTTCCTTGCCAAATATTTCCCAGAAAAAACCCCAGTAAAATTTAGAAAACAATCACAGTTCACAATCCCCAAAGAAATTCTTGAAAACAAGAGACATTTCACGCTTCGACAGAATGTCAAGAAGTATCTGTGAAGCACGCTTAGAATATATTTCAGAAATTAAGTGATTATTTAAGGTACAACTTAAAGTGCGGGGGACTAGAAGGGGGAGCCAAAAGATATTTCTGACCTTTTTTCCCAGACGGGATGAAAAAGGGAATATTGTGAGAGGAGCAACAGGAATTTCGAGAATCGAGTTTTGGGCTAATTTGCATAAAAGCTTTGCTATCGATAGCAGCGGGGGATACAAAGGGTCAAGCTCCACAACCCTCTACACGTCTCCACTGCCCCCGTCCCTTCCATTCCCATCTCCCTGCTTCGCATCATAATGCAAACGGCAAATATTTGCGGCATTGACGGGTTCCTGGAAGGGCGTGCCGTGAAATACATAAATATATAACAAGACGCGAGCAACAAGAATACTGACGGACCACTTAAAGCTGTGGCAAGAGCAACAAAAAGAAGCAGAAGGAGATGGGGAAGAAGGGAGAAGAGAGAAAGAGAGAAGAAAAAAGCACACCACAAAAAAAACGGCAGATGTTTTGCACAAAACTTAATTACACTCGGGGATCTCAGGGATCTGAGATTGAAGGCCGGGCGCAACTTGATGAAGGCAATGGGCAAGAAGAAGCCGCAGCTGAAGCAGGAGAAGAAGGAGGAGGAGTAGCAGCAGGAAAGAGGAATCACAAACTTGAGTAGCAAAAGGAAGAAAAAAATGCGACGTTTTAAATGCCGCCAGCTGCCGTGGGCTGCCACAGGTAAGTTGCAACTGCAACTGCAACCGCAACACAACAACAACAACAAGAATCTGCTTAAACGCCGGCGACAACAGCCGCAACAGCAATACAACAACAGCAATAACAACCATTTTATGGCATCTGCTGCCTGGCATTTTGTTAACTCGACTTCTGCCTTCGACTTCATCTTCTTCTTTTTCCATACAGTTTTTTAGCGGCTGTTGAACGTTTTTTAGGTCAACGGAATGCCAACAGAGAGACAGAGAGAGAGCGAGAGGTAGCAACAGAAGATGATGCGAGCAAACATAAACAAGGCAAGCAAGGCAGGTGGGAAGAAGCGCACCGGGGGGGAGGAATAGCTGGAACACAGGTAAACAAAGCCACAGAGCGACGGCCATTTTTGTGGGTCGTCTATAAATCTGTTAGATGGAGAGAGAGGGAGTGGAAGCAGCAGCGATAAAGTCATTTGCATAGTTCTTTTGATAGCCACAACAACAACCAAAGCACACAGCATCACACCTACAACAAACAAGAGAGTGAAAGGAAAGAGAGCGAAAGAGAGGGATAGAAGGAAATGCGATAACCTTTCGAAATCAAATTAGAAATGTAAAGAAACGCAGAAGACAAAAGAAAACAAAATTTAAAATAAAAAAAGAAGAAAGAAAAGAAAAAAAAGAAAAGAATTTTCATCTAAAAAAGAATCGGCAGCCGAAAAGAAGATGAACAACATCAACAACAACAATGCAAAGTGGCAGCAAGCAATGTATAGGAAGAGCACACTTGACTCGGACTGGACTCTTTTGGGGGGATTGGGCATAGCAAATGAATTTAGATGCTGAAATTGGGGATCAAAGCACAACAAGACAGGTAGACAAGGTGCCAAAGACGCCCTCTGGCGTACAAAACGATATGTTTGTACAATCGACAAAAAGAAAAGAACAGAAGAAAAGAAATGAATCAGACAAGAAGGGGGCAACTCAGCAGAAAAGTCTCTAACAAACTGAGTTAAGAAAACAAAAATGTTCACTTTAAACTTTAGACTATTGTAGGGAAATTTGTAGAGCATATAACAAAAACTTTAACCTAATCAAAACTGAGCAACAGATTTAAAGAATTATAAGAGTTATATCTATTATTATCAAACACGCCATTGCAGCTTTAAATTCATCTTGTTTCCTTTCATTAAAAAGCAATTATAGAACCCTTTGCTAAAACAAAGGTAAAGAAAGGTATTTTGATAAAGGTAGAGAAATTGCTCTTTTTGATAAACCGCAAGCAAACTACTCCAATTTTCCTAATTGATCCACTTTGTAAACCGAACACAAAAAAAAAAAAAAACATCATCATATTTTGTGTGTTCCCTTGTCAACAAAATGTGTTGATCCCCAATTTTGAAGGCTGCTGCTGTAAACAGCAGTCGAAAATGTTGTACGGAACGCAATCAACCTGCCAAGCCACAAAAAAAAATAACAAAAAAAAAAAAATACACAAGACCCTCTTCTCACCCCCTTCCCTTTGCCCCCTCTGGCTATGCATCGATTTACTGCGTGTCTTTCGGTTGTGTCTTGTAACAATTTTTATGACGTTTTGTGTTACGCAGAGAGAGGAGAAAAAGAGGGGAGGGAGACAGACAGACAGACACATGACAGACCCAATACAATGCGATATATATGACATATAGAAATGCTATGGCGCATTCATATGGAGATGATGTCGTTGAGGCTTTCGTTGTTGTTGCTTTTGTATTGCCCGGGGCAGGCAACGCACCGGTTTCTTCTTTCTTGCCTTCAAGTGATTATGAAATATCGAAGACAATGCGCAAAGTATTGGCGCATCTTAAACTTTTAACTTTATGGCCCCAAACTAAATTATATTTTATGTATATTTTTTCGAAGACGGCGGCCCCAAGAGCAGGTGTTATGATTATTATTATTATCAACGTGGAACGAAGCTGATTAAGGTTAATTAGTCATATTTTTGGTATTTCTGGTATATTTAGTAGGCTCATTTTTAATGTTTTTCTATTCTCTCTTTACTCTCTTCTTGGTATCTCAGCTCAGGCTCTAATGGGAATTTTATAGAATTATGTAAATGCTGATAGGCATTTGATAGGCCCCACAGTACAGTACAGAGTTCTTTGGGGAAAAAAAAGTTATGCTAATTAAGCTTGGGAAAACAGAAAAAAAAAAAGCTAAAAAGCTAAACATTTTTGGATAATTTATGCGGCTAGATAACAAATCTGTCTGGCTACCTGTAGTCCCAGAGACGGAGAGAGAGAGCTGTCCCCCTCTCTCCCTCTTTATGTGTTCCACTATCTTCGTCTTGCTTCCACTGCCTTCTTCTTCCTCACTCCCTCTCTCTCTCTCTCTTTTGTCTCTTTCTGCTATTGATTACAAATTGAAAAACAATGAGGCGTGTGTTTTAGGAGGAGGCCAAGAAAGTTGCGTAAGTCAAGTGTTTATCTAGCACTTCCCAGGCGAGTGTGCTGAGCTAATGCCTGACCACACACACACACACACACACACAGCACCCCTGACCCACGCGCACACCTCAAGCGAATTCGTTGCGCTTCATTTGCGTTGATTTTGTCGCCTTCTCTAGCATGGCTTCCTCTCTACACCTTAGCCTGCTTCTGCTTTTGCTTCTTCTTCTGCGCTCTAAATATTTCCTGAAGCTAGGCAAACAAGCCGCCTGCTTGGGCATCCCTAACTGCTTCTTGTGCTCCACCTGCTGCTGCTGCTGCTGCTGCGCGTGGCTGCTCTAATTTTGTGCTTCCTTTTGCGGACGCAAAACAGCCGCAGGCTCAACCGCAATTTCCACGCGTGGCGTCCGCTTCCTGCCGCATCCTGCCAGGCTGCGTATCCTTTAACGAACGAACTAGCTGGGCAGGAGGACAGAAGGAGGCAGGGTAGGAAAGGAAGCCAGTGGAGGCGTTTACATTTAATAATTAAAACGCCACCGCAGCGTGCAAATTATTAAAGTGTCAACGCAGTCGTCGTCGTCTCGTCGACGTCGCCGCCTACCTCAAGTGAGGCATATCCACATCCTGTAGAGGCCCTTCTTTGCCCTTCCCCTTCCTCAACTCAACTCCACTCGTTGCTTTGTTGTTGTCCTTCGCTTAGTCGGAATTTTGAACGCCTTTTAATTATTTTTCCTCTTTCCATTTAACAAATGAAAATGCCGAAAAATCGTTTACCCTTTCTAGGAATGGACTTTGTGTTGCCTCCTGCGGCGCACTGCATCATCAACTGTCCAAATGGTCCCCACTGTGTGTGGCCACTGTGCCACACTGTCCCACTGTCAGCAGCTGCTGTTGCTGTTGCTGCAGCAACTTCAGTTGAGTTAATTTTGCCTGTGTGTCAGTGCCACGCCCCCCTGCTGGTTGGGCCTCCCTTTCTCCCTCTCTCCCCTTCTCTCTTTCTCTCGGCTGTGCAAGTTTGCTCTTGCAAATTGCAGTTGACACTTTCATTTGGCTTGTTGTCCCTATTAATACCCTGTAAGGCGTGCAGAAAGGAGTGCAGCTGTGGCTCTCTCTCTCAGTGTATGTGTGTGTCTTTCTCTCTTGTTCTCTCCCTATGTGTGTGACAGTTTTAAGTGCTATGAATTTTGAGATAATTTAGGCACTTTTTGTAGACCAAAAGGCACTTTACAGAGTGCTTTGCCTATGAAACGTTTTAGAATGTTGTGCAAAGAGTAAGAGAAGAAAACGATAGGGGTGTGTGTGTGTGTGAATATAAGAATAATATATACCACTCAAGATAACACAATATGTAAAAGTGTTCATCAATAGGCGGCAAAAGCTGCAACGTTTAAGAATGATGAACAAAGAAGAATTGAAGAACAAATACAGAAGAGGATATATACTTTAAAATATTCTGTGACTACCTTACTAACATTAATCACACACCACGCACACATATTCAAGTTGTCTGTAAGACGTTTAAGAATGAAGAACAAAGAGGAATTCAAAAACTAACAGATAGATATGTGTACATATTTGTGTGAAAATGTATGTTTACGAGATTCTAGTGCATTTTCAAGTTACTAAAACTCCATATCCATTTCCTTGTATCATTTAACTTCTGTTTAAGTTTATACGCAGCATCGCTCAAGTCCATCACTCCCCATTCGTTCTCTATTTCTCTTTACGCACATCAGCTGCATCTTTTGGCATATGGAAAGTTCATTTTTTAATAATAATTTTTAATATTTTTTATGCACTTTCCTAGCAAACTTCGAAAGCACACACGTGCCCGCTGCCCCCATTTCCCTGCTCCCCCCTTTTCCTGTTTCCCGTTACTCGCTGTTCGTTCTTTCCCTCTCTCTCTCTCTCTCTCTCGCTCCTTTATCGCTGTGTCGTCACAGTTCCCGTTTCTTTATATGCATCACACGCAAACTTTTCTTTTGGCTTTTGTCAGGCAGAGCGGAGTTTCGACACGCCCACATTGCAAAATTTCTTGTGACTTGACATGGTTTCCTTTTCGGACCAACTCTTTATCATCTCGTTCGCATCTCTCATCTCTCACGAGTTCCTCCCAGGTATGACATTAACTTTTCACATATACTTGTATAAAACTCCGCTGAGTATCTGCTGAAAAGGCAGCTGCTTTTTCACATTAAATTTCAGTTTGCCAATTTTAGTTTTTTTTCTTTAATTAAAAAGCGTAGAAGCGGAAGCAGAAGCAGAGAGCATGAGAAAGAGAGAGGAACTCATCATTAACTCTTTCTTGAGTTCAGGTGAAATTCTCTACATGTTGTTGTGACTCATTAACAGCGCCAGCTGCTGTTAAGCTCGGCTATGTTAAGGCTTTAACATTGCCTTGGCATAATATTACGAAATGGGGAAGTTTCTTTTCTTGTTTTTGTGATGTGATTCATCAAATGACGGAAATGTTTCTCGGCAGGCATTGCTGTTGTTAGAGAGAGAGAGAGGGACAGTGGTAGAGAAGATGACTGAGAGAGAGCGAGAGCGTGTGTGTGCCACATAAATGAAAACTTGATGAAATTCATCTGGCCCAAAAAGCTGTTGCTGCTGCTTTCAAATGAGGCCACAATTCTGTGTCAACACTTGCGAATTGCTGTTTAATATTTCTAGAAATTCTTGGAGTTTTTAGAGTTCATGAGATATTAAGGAATTTAGCAAATTTAAGAAATTTGCTTTTGGCTTGAAACGCTGCTCATGATTTCTGGTTGAAATGGGAAACGAATGAGTAGAAAACTTAAAGTTTCTTTATACTGTATGGCATATAATTGTAATAATAATATCAACAAAAGCAGAAAACATTCATTCAAGTATTTCAAGCTCTTTTCAATCATCAAATCAGTTGAAGATATTTGCAACTCTAGTTTCTTTATACGATATTTCACTTACGTTATATCCTCACTGGCAGCTCAGTTCCCTCTCTCTCTCTTTTTCCCATTATATCAAAATAATCATTGAATAATTTGTATACTATCAAAGAAAATCGATCTCTGGCAGCTTTGGCAACTCTGTTTTTTACACCTAACTTGATAATGTTGAAACAGTTGATTTTGTGGCTTCATTAAAGTTGATTCGATTTCAGTTGTTGTTGTTGTTGTTGTCGCCTTACTACATTGTTGTACTTTGTTGCCCAACTTGTTGTTTCTGCTGCTGTTGCATTGTTGTTTTTGTGTGTTGTGCGTGTGTGAGTTGCAACTGAGAAAACTCAATTTTCGCACAGCTCTCTGCAAATGCTTCTAAACGCTTTTCCGACTCAGCTTGTTGTTGTTGCTGTTGTTGTTGCTGTTGTTGTTGTTATCATTGTAATTGTGTTTGTGTGTCAAACTGTTGGCAGTTATGCGACTCACACAAACACACACACACACACACAGACACACACACACACTTCAATGCACATAATGCACTTGCCATGGCCAGGCCAGAGAAATTTTTGGTTTGAGAAGGCGACGATGGAAGCAGAGAGCAGAGGGGGGAGCAAAGGGGGGGGGGGCAGGATGACCGAGCAAGCAGTGCAAGTGGAAGGAAACCGAATTCTCTCATCATGTGTTTGCTTTTGTGTGTGTGTGTGTGTGTGTGTGTGTGTGTGTGTGTGGTGTTGGGGGAATATGCTCTCGTCTGCTTTGTGCCTAATGACATTTGTACACACAAGCCAAGCAAGAGGAAGCAGCAACAGCATGTGAGACGATCTAACAATGGCAAAACAGCAACAACACACAACAACAACTACTACAATAGCAACAGCAAGTACTGCAGCAACAACAACTAGTGCAACAGCAACAGCAAGTACTGCAACAACAACAATAGCAACAGCAAGTCTGCAGCAACAACAACAGGCAACAGCAACCGGCAAAACACAGTCAACAGTTTTCAAATTTCACGCTGAGTGTATTGTGTGTGTGAAAAAAATCATTTTCTAATGTTAATCCATGGCGGCAAATAACAACAACAACAAGCACAACCAAAAGGAAACAAGTAAAACAACAAAGAGAACAACAACGACAACAGCAAAGGTTGCAGTGTAGAAAATTTGCATATGCAACATCAAAATTGACGGCACAAAAATGTCAATGGATAAAAAATGTGCGGAAAAAATAAACAAAAATTAAACTGCAATTGAAAGGAAGTGGAAAGGAGGAGTAGGTGGAATAAGTAAGGAGGTAGGAAAAGGGAAGCAAAGGAAAAAGGGCAGGCAGTAACAGATAGAGAGAGAGACGGGAGAAGATTGTGGGAGGCAGTGAGGCTGTTGAGTGGGGGGAGATGGAGCCCCTCTGATGCCGTTTATGTTGTGCATTTTTACACAAAGACCATGCCCAAATGGGCGTGCTACACACTTACGCATTTACACACACACTGCCTCTCTCTCTCTGTCTCTTCTCTCTCTCACACTCACACACATTCTCCCACACGAAGCAAACGTGTAAATTATCGGGTTTATGTGGCAAAAGTGACAGGCAAAAGGCGCCACGCACAGCGGATGTGCCACCTCTATGTCTCTCCACCTCCCCCCATCTCCCTCCATCTCCCCTTACTTTTCTCCCCCACCATCTCTAGCAACGCCCACGCAGCCCAAAAAATATGGCAAAAGGACATCAGTTGGGCCATGTGACACCATTCGCTGTGTGTGACATTTGTTTGTTTGGCGGCGTCCAGCAGCAGCAGCAGCAGCAGCAACAACAGAGGCAGCAACAACAATAACAGCAGCAGCCAAGAAACAACAACATCAGTAGCAGCAACAACAACAACAACACAGGCACAACAACAACAACAACAACAACAACAGCAGCAACAAAATATTTGCAAGCAAATTGGCAGGCATCCATTTGAAGGGGGGACAACAGCAGAGGGAGAGGGAGGCATGGTACATTGAAAAACGCGACACGCATTCCAAAAATGCATTTAAGAGAGTGAGGGGGGGGGCAGGGAAAGGGAGCAGAAGGGGCTGCTGGGGTTGTTCGACTGTGTTTGCCTGCAATTTTGTATGAAATTGTGGTTTTGTATGCGGACAGCGTCTAAAAAGGTCCCGCTGCAGTACTCAATATACATACTATGCATATATCTATCTCCCTCTCACCCCCCCCTCTCTATATTCCTCTCGTCCTCTCTCTCTCTGAGCCTCACGCATTCAGCGCCATTTTGTGCCACAGCGAAAATGGCCGCAAATATGCAGCGCCAGCAACAACAACAACAGCTGAATTGCAGCTACGTGTGTGTGTGTGTGTGTGAGTTGATAAGGACGATTTTTCCATAATTATTATGATGATGCTTGGCATTTGGCAAACATGCAAATAGCCTGGGCAGAGAGAGAGGGGGGAGAGAGAGAGGGAAAGATAGACAGAGATGACAGTCCGATGGCCAGCAGATGAGGCATTTTATTGCCGCTACATTTGTGGACAGTGATGTAGATAGAGAGGGGGGGGGGGGGGGGATGGCGATATTGGTAAAGGGGCAGTTGAATTTAAAGTGTGTGCGGTGGGCGTGGCTGCTGTCGAGAGAAAGAGAGAGAGCGAGCATGCGGCTAACCAATTGTTTATGCACACATTCGTGTACGCTTTATGTGGCGATGGAAATGTTCATATGAACTAGTTCCAAGTTGTCATTAGAACTGGCAGAAACTGCCAGAACTGACTTCGAATTAAACAAGTTTTCTTATGCAACTCATTTAAATAGTTTCAGCAAGTTGCCTTCAATTTGAACTATAAACAAAAGTTTAGTTTTAGTTCGCTGAACTAGTTCCATTTTAATTAAAGAATGAGCTGCAAATGTGAGGAGAAAAGTCAACAACTTTTATTTAAGGGGTAACCATTAATTGAGAGTAAATTTAAATGGCAAATGGAACTAGTTCACAAAAAGGGAACCAGTAGTTCACAAAATTATGTTTATATTCAAAGACTAGTTCTTTAACAAGCTAACAATGTTAACGAAAATAAATATTTTGTTCCAAAGAGCGAAATGCAATAAGAACTAGTTCACAATGGACTGTGCTACTGAAACTAGTTCAAAAGGACTAAACTGAGGTTATTTCAAGGTACTACGCAAGCGCATACCACATTTTGACACTTCTTTGCTGAAGTTTTTCAAACTGAACTAGTTCCAATTTTGTGGAATTAATTCCCTTTTGCGTTTCTGCATTTTAATAATAACTTAAAGAATTTTATGCAACTCAGCCAAAACAATTCGCAGCAAATTCTCGAAAACTGTTCAGAAAAGAACTAGTACTCGTTCCTCTAACTCTACCTTCCCCCGTTTCTCTCTCTTCTCTCTCTTTTACTCTCTGTGTCTGTCTCTCTTGTATATCATCTGCAAATGCGTGGATTGCGTGCTGTGCGAAACATGAAAATTGAATATTCCTGGCTGACCCGCAGCCTCGTTTAGCTTGCCAAGGGTATCGGGGGGATAAGGGAAAGGGGGGGGGGGAGGTGCTGTCTGCAGTGGAGCCTGGAACTGGAGCACTTAATGGCAAAAGTTCAGCGCTTCTGCTGCTGCTGCTGCTTTGGCAATAGGAATGCCAGCAAATTTTGATTAGGAAAGACACGAGAGGAGAGGGATGGGAGGGGCAAGGGCGCAGGGGTGCATGGGTGGAGGGGCAGGGGTGGCAGGGACAGCATGGATGGGCGTCTGGTTTTGATTTGAAAGACGTCAAAGTGCGGAATGCAGCTGGAACAGCAACAACAGCGGAAAGTGGACATAGAAATGGTAACTGGTTACGGAGAGAGCTGTAAAATGGGAACAGAGAAAGATACAGAGCAAAGGGGTAAATAGGGAGGGGGGCAGAGGGTAAAAAGTTACTAGCGGGAACTAGCTGAAGCTGCAACCGCCCAAACGTTGCGCTAATTATTGCGCATCATTGATTTAAGCTGGTGTAAAGAGGGGTAGCAGTCAGCAGGGGGGGAGAGGGAGAGGTACAGAGAGAGAAGGGCACACAGAACAGAAGAGTTGTTGCTATCAATGACAGTCGCAGTTTTGTACTGTGTGTGTGTAGTGTGTGTGTGTTTTGTTGTGCAACTCGCGCTCTGTTTCAATTTCGAAATTCAAGCTGTCAAAGCAAATCAGATAGAAACAGAAAGACAGAGAGAGAGAGAGTGAGTGAGAGGGCAGTGAAAAGAACTTTGTGTCATTGGTTTAAGAGAGACAGGGGGGCAGATTGGCTTTTCATGAATGAAATGAGATTTTCCGCGATGAGTTGCTGACTTTGACGCCAAGTTTTCCACAAAGAAAATAAGTTGCACACACGGCTGCATGATGGGATTTGCTCCCGACTCGCTGTCACTCTATGTATGTATGTTCCCTCTCTCTCTCTCCCTACCCCCTTTCACTCACTCTCTCAATCTTCAATCATCGCGCCGCTCTTCGTGTTCACAGTTGATTGGGATTTTTGCCAATTACAATTACATTCGGTGCAGCTGCTGCTTAGCGACCATTTTCACTTTCCCATTTATGTAGAAAGACACCCATTAAAAACTGTTTCCGTTGCGGTATAGTCGTTGTGATCTCTAACAAGTCTTATACCAATCATAACTTTGATGAAAACAAGAAGGTTTTCAATGCAACTGTCAATTAGTTCCTAACATAAACTCTACTTTAAATATATCTTCAATGCACTACATATAAAATACATAAAAATATTTTAAAAATACTTAAAAAATGTATTAAAATATTTAAAAAATCTTACAAACATTTAAATTAACTTATACATTAATCTAAAGTATTTTAAAAATTAATAAACATTTTTAAAATTTAAATAACTTCAGTTTTTGTTAGGTTTCTTACAAGTAAAAAAAATTATAAGAAAATAGACCTCTTAACTGATTTAATGGGTATCTGATACCCAATACTATTGTATAATGTTTTCAACACTTGTTTTTTTGAGTTTTTACTACAATTGTAGCTGCTTTTAGCCACATTTAGTTGGCCTGTTACCACTGCACTTTCTTTTCTACCATTGTACAAAACAAGAGAAAGAAAGAGAGAAAGACATAACAAGAAAAGTTAGGAGACCATTCACAAATCTGGGAAAATTGTCGCAGAAAACATTATTAATTTGATTTTGTAAACCCCAAGTAGAGTTTTTTATTGCATTTGGTCTTCATTAAGCAAGAAAAATAAGGAGAAACTGTTAAAAAAACTTACGAACGAATTCAGTGAAAGGTTTCGCGTATTTCACATCACATCACGGGACTTACCTACAAAAGAGAGAGAGAGAGAAATGATAAATATATATATATAAATATTTGGTTAATCAATTAAAAAATGCCATATATAGGGGAAATGGGTATTCGATCATTAGTTAATAACTCAAAGGGATGTTATTAGGAGCGTGAGGAAATGAAATGCGTTAATCAATTGGGCAATCGATCAAATCATTTTTCGACCCATAAAGCATGAAATATTTTGATGCATGAGAATGAGTTGAGAAAAAACAGAGAAAAAAACTATTAATAAATTGTTGAAAAACAATTAAGTTTTGTGGGCAAAAATTGCTTGAATTATTTTTCAAAATTATACGCAACATTTGTTCAAGGCTTTCCCAAGTTTTAACTGACACTAATTTTGTTTAATATAATTATAAGTATTATTAATTATAATTATACAATTTTAATCTTTATTTATATAAGTTTTAAGAGTCTGTTTGTCTATACAGAAATTTCTTTAAGATATTCTACCTGCTATAATTAAATTTCTTCATCTAAACTTGCTGCCTTTAGTTTCCTTTCCAATATAATTAAAATCTTTCGACAGTTCCTGCCCTGCTTGGGAACACAAAAAACCAATTTAGCAACAATTTTATCCAATCAAAAAACGTGAAGGCAACAACGAAGCAGGCAAACAAAACTGAGCAAACTGAAAGGGGAGGGGGTAGCCAATGGTGGGGAGGGAGAGGGGAAGGGGAACCTTATAAATAGCCTGTGACGGAAGGCAATTGCAGTGGCAGCCAGCGGCAATGGCAACGACGGCAGCAGTGTTGATGCTGCAACAATGCAAGCAACTATCACAGGCTGCCTCAGCACTTTACCCACCCCCCCCCCTTCCGTACTCCCTCCCCCCTTGCCATGGCTATGCGTTGCCACCCGCTTTGCGGCGCATTCCTCAATCAATTTTGCTCGCTGTTGGTTTTCTTGGGGAGATGCTGCTGCTGTTGGCGTTGGCTTGCTGCTCTTATTTACTTTGCATTAATTAAACATGCCGCCACCTAGTAGTAACCTCCTCCCTGCCCTTCCCCCCGTCTTCTCTGCTGCTGCACTCCTCCAATTTTTCATTGGCATAGCCACGAACGCGAACCCACAACGCAGCAACATCTGCAGCAATCTTCGGTTTAAATTTAAATATCTTCTCGACAGAGACGCACGTGCAGCACCCTCACTCCCGCCCCCATCACCCTCCTTTTCCCTCCTGCCCCCATTCTCATTCGTCTCTGTCAAGTGGAAGGCACAGTGCATCAGCTGCAGGCCCCGTGACCCGCTTCTCCTGCGCTCCTCCCTTCCTCCTCCGCTTCTGACCCAATATAGTTTGTCATTGCAGCAATTTCAATGTTTCGCTTGTCAATTTCGACTTCTCCTCCCCGTCTACTAATATGCAGCAGACGGGGGCAAGTATAGCGGGCCTGACAACATTGACTAACGGCAATTCCTCCTCCTTCTCCTTCTCCTCCTCATAGGCAATTCTCTCTCTCTCGACACTCGCTGCTTATTTATTTCATTTTCCACTTAAAACTTGTCGAGTTCTACTTCTTCATCGTCTTGCCTCTCTTTCTTCTACTTGTTGCCACTTCTGTTGCTCGTCCAAATAGTTATTTATCAGTTCCTCTCCCACTCCAATTTCCATCCTTAATCATTTTTCATTTCTCCACCTTGACATTTGACAGTTGAGGCTGTAGATGAGGTCTGTCTAGATCTCTATCTCTGTCTCTTTCTCTGTCCATGTCGCTTACTCTGTCTGCAGTTGAGTTTTGCTGTTATTCTTAATCATTTTGCAAGTTTGTACAGCTAAAGTTTGCATTAATTACTTTAATTAATGCTTCACGTTATAAACTCAACAAAATAAAACATTTTTCTATAAGTATTTAATATATATTTTAACTCATTCTACATATATGGATTGATACCTTTGATATGATAGTATAGCATTGTATATAGTTTTATATAGTAAAGTATATTGTAAAGTATTGTATGATACTTTAATATCAATGTATAGTATGAACGATAATTAAATAGAATCAGTAAATATTGCATCTGCAATTTATTTCATAATCTATTTAGGTTGGGCATCAAGTTGGCTTTCAAAGAGGCTTCAAGGTGTCCTATATGTTCTAATAAATGAACATATAATATTTATTCCCAGACTTATCTCAAGCTAAGTTCTTTTTCCACAATAGATTTGCTTATAGAGAAGTCGTACACAGAATCCACATAAATTGCCCCACAAAAATTATTCAACAGATCCACAACCTTCTTAAATAAAATTCAGATAGTTTCAGTTCCAGTTTTCTCAGCATTTCTTTGACTGATTTGAAAATTGTTCCACAAGAACCTTTCAATATTGTCACTCGACACTCCCTTTATGGGTACCTGCAACATCTGCAGCGAAGTGCAACATGTTTGTCATTTACAGCAGCAGCAATCATCGCAGTTGACGTCGCTGTCGCTGTCGCTGCTGCTGCTGCTGTCGACTGTTGACTGCGCAGTTACTGCTTCTACGTGACTTGAGCTTGATTTATAACTGTGCAAAGAATGTCATAAATACATAAATAATAAAAGAACGAGCTCGACGCGCGCGTAAATTGTTTGTCAGTTTATCGCACACACATGAAGTGCTGCGGGAGGGGGTGGAGCAGAAGGTGGCAGTAGAAGAGGGACAGGGGGAGGTGCGTGTGTGTGTGTAGGGACAGCTTAAGCCCAAACTGTGTCGCACTGCCCTCGCCCGGTGACACTTAAAAACTCATTAGCAGCACAACATACCAAGAGCTCCCCTTGCTTCACGCCCTCTCTCTCTCTCTTTCTGCCTCAGCATGCCCCTGCCAACTTGCCACTTGTTGCGTGCATTGGTCACGCCCACAAGAAAACCGCAACATTGTCAGCTGCCCAAACAGTTTTCGGCTAATCCCCTCACACAGCCCCTTTCCCCAACCTTGCCCCCCCCCCTCTGCAATGACACTGCCAAATCCGCCACTTGTCAGTTGCACGCACCGCCAGCGTTGCCTCAGCGAAGCGAAGCGCGTTAGCACGTCGACTTATGAGTGTCACAACAAAACTATTTATTCTGCCACGCACTCCTTACGCTCCCCCACTCTCTCTCACCCCTCAACCCCCTCTCACTCTGTACCATATAGTCTTGTTCCTTGTCCCTCCCCCTCCCCCCCCTTGCAGCTGTCCATTTGTTGCCACTTAAGTTGCCTCATTTCTTTAAACTGTGCGCGGCCGACATTGAAATTAAATTGTCTGTGGCATGTAAAAAGAGTGACAGAGGGGGGTTTACAACTTGGGTACTATTGACAGCGGCACGCGAAAGATGTCCCGGACAACATTTACAAAGAAAGACAGAGAGAGAGAGAGAGAAAAAGAGAAGGGAGAAAATGTAGGAAAGAAAAATTGCAAAAGCGTAAAAAACGAATGAGAAAAAAACTCGTGGCAGATTCTGCTGCTGGCAGCATTAATGATGGCACCAGAATTAATGGAGGCTCTGTCGTGGTTCGGCATAGTACTTAGAAGATTCTTGCTTTAATGTATTCCGAATCGTGCAGAGAGAAAGAGAGGGGAGGGATAGAGAGAGAGGGATGAGGCGTGGGAAGGTTGCAGATTGAAATGCCTAATGGAGATGTTGAGATTGGGCAAGGCTATTAAGATAGTTTTCAAAGAGAGAGAGATAAAGATTGGCGTGTATAGTATACATTAGGGTACATAGTAGATAGAGGTAGCTGGAACTACGTTGGAAATATAATCTAGTATTGATGAAGTTCTAAATTTATATTACCTGATCTATGGGTAACATTAGTAGGTAGATTATTGCATATTTATACACGAGGTATTCTAACTTTGTGTCAACTGTAAATGCATGTAATATGTAATACATAGAAGAGCACACTCGAAATACAATTTTTCCCAATATATACAAATATAATCTATACCCAACCTAGATACCCAGCTAACCTAACTGTACTTAGCTGACTATGATCTTCTTAGAGTTTCTTTCCAATCTACTTCTACTTATTTTTAATGCCGTCTCCCGAAAAAACGAAATAGTATGAAATGAGATTTGAAAGAGATTTCCACATTTGATTTCCACACACTTTTCTAACCAATTCTCGATTCTGTTTTGTCCCTCTTTGCTTCCCCTGAGCAGGTGATGAAAGTGCTGCAAAGTTGTTGTTGCACCTCTTTATCGACACCCTCCCCCTCTCACCTCTGACGACAGCTGCAGCCATAGCAAGGTGTGCTTAGGTGTGTCTGGCTCTCTTTGTATATGTGTGTGTGTGTGAGGCAATAAACCCAATTCCGTTTAGAAGTACGTGAACTGTTCATACAACAATTTAATGCTCATTGTTATTGTCGCGGCTTTCTCTGGTTCGTCTTCAACGTCGTCGTCAAGTTCATTTGAAATTTGTAACCGGCATCGAATGAAGCGCATAAAAAATGAAGGCAGAAGTGGAGCAGCAGCAACGTGAAGAGGCACCTCAAGTTGCCACACGATAATTAAGCAAGCAGGTGTGGCAGCTGAGATAGAAAGAGAAGGAAGCATAGAGGTGTGAGAAAGAGAGGGAGAGGGGGAGGAGAGAAGCAGCCTGGCAAACATCGAGTGCCATCACTCAGCTGGGCACACTTCAATTCCTACATCCCCTCTTCCTCCCACTTTCCCCTTTAAACTGTGAAAATATTTACATAAAAAAAATATTTCAATTCGAATGTGCCACAAAAAAATGAGAAATAAAAGAATTAACAAACATTTTTGTTGAGCTGTAAACATAAACGATAAAAACTATGCGCTGTTTTTGTTGTTGTTGTTGCTTTTTTATTGTTTATACGTATTTTTGTATCTGTATATGCAGTTGTAGCTGTGGCTGTATCTGCTAAGTGCGTACACAAAATTCACACTGCAAATTGCCAGGGCAGATTGACGATAGAAGAGGGCGAAAAAAATATTTTTACGATGAATTAATTAACAGTGCAACGCAATATTATCACCCTCTTTCTCCTTCTCTCTCTCTCTTCTCCCCCTTCTCTTTCTCTCTCTGTTTTTCATTCTTTTTTATGAGTTATCATAAAGAAAGTAAGAAAAACACGAAGGGCCTTAAAGTGCGTCGCCTGGGAAAGCGAAAGGAGCTGAGAGAGCGCTGTAAAACTAACTGTAAAGTTAACTGCTCATACTGGAATAGTTGGATAGGCATTATATAACTTTAACATTACTATATCTTCTTTTTATCTTTAGGATTATGTAAATATTAAAACTGTTAAACTTTTGCTAGCAAAACTGACAAATGAATTATGAGACAAGTCTTATATAAAGTTCTTAATGACATCTTTCAGAAATCTAACCTATAAACCTTTTGAAACCCGATACCAATCAAAGACATCAATAAGAAATCAGCTATAGATATATATATATATATATATACATATATTAACACGTATATAGTCAAGAAATCCCTTTCAACCCACTTTAACTGTAATTTCCCATCATTTTCTTTAGTCCAAAAACTACTTCAAGTGATAGTTCAGCATATTTTGCACACCTTATCATTATTTCCCCCCTCAAGTTCTCCTCCTTTCCTAAGGTATGTACAAACTAGAATACAAAACGAAAGCGTTAAATCAAATTTCTTCCTGAACAGATCTGGAACAGATGTTTACTTGACACAAGCGCAAATTGAAGATGAATATTTGATTCAATTGGAATTCGCATCGATTTGTTTGTCAACTGTAAATGCGCAAAATTCCAAAGATATCTGGCATAATCCATAATAAATTCTAGATAAATAATAAATAAACAAACTCAGAAAGCATTTTGCATTCAATTTTCTTAAACAGTTTGTTGGCTTTCTCACTCATTCCCACCTCTGTCTGTGTCTCTGTCGCTCTTTGTGTCTGGCATTAAATAAATACATAAATTAATATTATTAAAGTCTGTAGCAGGAGACAGCTAGCGATGGAAATTTATATGCTCTATCAAATATGCATGTAAACATGACAAACAAAACTGCAACAACAGCAACAACAACAACAATGAGAAATACCTTGTGGAAAATTAATTAAAACGCATTTCATTTATAACATTTAAAATGCCATTTTTATGCCCTGTAACTATGGCAATGCAAGTGTGCGCGGGGAAAGGGTATAGCCAAGTAAATGTTGAGGTTATGTTGCAACTGAAGTCACGCGGAAGTTTTTAATGAAATTGCAAAATTATAAAGAATAAAATAAAACTAAATTGAATTGATTTTACCTTGAAAATATAACATAATTAATGTTGAATAGGTTTGAACTATAAAATATATACCTAACCTTGTTTAGGTTAGGTTTATTAGATGAAGTTTCTTTTTTTAAGGTTAAGTTTCTTTTAAATAAAAATAAGTTTGTTTCGTTAAAACCCCACCCTTAGAAGGGGGATATGATCAGGATAATGCAAATTCCAAGTGAGCTGCGATAATTTCTTAAGATTTCCTTTAAACACTATTAGATAAAGTACAACAATTCCACGTTAAACAAAGAGTATCTACAAGTCGCATAGAACACAACCTCTGCACAGCCAAATGAGCTGTTCAGTTGTGGGTGGTGGGCGTGGCACATTCAAATAGGGATATAATTGAAATTAATTAATATTTAATATGCTGCGCGAGCATTTGAAGTTATAGCATTACATAACTGCATCACAGCCACTGCACGCTAGATGGCGCCACATGCAGTAGCATTCGCATTTTTTCCCCACTCTCTCTCTCAATGTCTCTCTCTCCCTTGCTGTCTTGCTGTCTCTCTTTCTCTGTGTGAAGGGCGCTTAATTAATTTGCCATTAAGTATGTGCAAAATTAATGAAATGATTTGTCACACGACACACACGAGCCGTAAACTGTCACAAGGCACAAATCCAATACGCAATGTGTTAATCAACTCAAGAGGAAGCAATAGAGAGAGAGAGAGAGAGGGAAGATATAGAGGGGAAAACTGAACATTTTTCGTTAGCCAATCAAGCGTGGAAAAAACGCTAAAATACATTGATTTTGTGGCACTATTAAGCGCATTCGGAATGCCTAACAAGCACGCAAGGCAGCAAGGTCCTGCCAAAGAGCACCCTCTTGCTCTTCCCTCCCTCCCCCTTTCTCTTCCTTGACTGCTCTAGGCTTGCTGTCCTTGACACAAACGGGATTATGCTGGTTAGAGAGCAAGGCAAGCGAGATAATGACTATGGATAGATGCGATGTGATAGAGACGATAGATAGGATGGATGGCTGAATGCTCGCCTAGCTACGGCTGTGGCTGTGACAGGGGCAGGGGCTGGCAAGTCAAGCCAATAGGCAAACAAAGAGAGACAGGGAGAGAGGGGGAGAGGGAAGAGGGGAGAGAGAGTAAAGTTAAAGTCAAAGCAAGATTGAAATCAAAGGGCGACACTTGAAACAAGGCAACAGAGAGAGGGAGAGAGAGAGGGGAACAGACAGAGAAGAAAGGAAAAGAGAGAGAGGGAAAGCATATCAATAGCTTGCGCTTGCTATTTCTCCTCCTCTAACTCACTCTCTCTCTCTTTCATTTGCTACTGCTTGGCGCTTCTAATAGCAGTTGACATAATTACGCAAAGTAGTTGCCCAGGTAAGTCTCCCTCGCTATCATCCTCTCTCCCTCGCTCCCTCATCATCTGTCTTTCTCCCTCCTTCTTTAGCTACTTATTCTATTGACAATCGACGTGGCAAAGTCAAGAGAAAAGTCGTCGCAAGAGCGCGAAAAACTTTTTAAACTTATTACCGCAAACGCCTTACAGTTAATACACTTAGCAGAGCAGTTATTTTAGGGTAGCTAGCGTAGCTAGGGGAGCCTAAACGGAGCTAGGACCCGTCTACAACTTTAAGCAGCCGCCGGCAATGACTTTAAAATTTATTGCCAAGCTTCACAAAAAGGGAAATGCCAAGGATATTGAGAGGATATAAACCAGAGTTCCCCCCCTTGACCTATACCAAATTTTAATGAAAATTACAAGCCACCATCCGCCACCCCCTTAGGGTAGGCTGTATAAGAAACTTCTAAGCAGTTTCAGTTTAGCTAGACCCCAACAAGAACAGCAACAACAACAACAGCAACTAAGCGCAAACACAGTCGAACAAAAGGAAAGGAAAACCTCACAAAATGTTTGACTTGTGTTTTCTCGACTGTGTTTGTCCTTGAATTTTGCTTTATTCCAGAGTGAAACCACTTTCCCCTTCCTCCCTCTATAAACCCATTTGCCTGAAGCTGCCCCTGCACCTCCGCCATGCCCACCCTCCTCCCTGTCTTTGCCCCACTTTATTCAGTTATTATTACAAGCACATTTTCATTGACAATTTCACAAACGGCGGGGGGCGCCAAGGAAAATGCGGGCATGGCTTTTACTGGCGCCGCCAACGCTGGAATTTTACTTGTCAGAGAGAAAGAGAGGGAGAGAGTGAGAAGGGGAAGGGAGGAAGAAAGAAAGACATATTTTTTAGGCAGCCAAATTGATTTTCCTTTTCCCTCAGCTGCGTTTTCCAGGCAACACGGATGCGGCTCAGTTGTCAATTGAATGATTGCGTTTTATTTGCTTTACTTTTACAGTTTTACACCCACCTCAAACACCCACAGACACATACAGTCAGGCACACTCCTGCACACCCACACACACACACTCAGTGCGGCACATCATTTGTCAGCGTGTTCCCAGATTTGACAGGTGATTAGCGAGACAAACATTTTAAGACATTGCATGGGCGAATTTATTACGGCAGTAATAACAACAAAAAGAACAACAACAAGAACAACAACAACAACAATAATTTAGCAAGGAATTGCTGTGAAATTATTGAAGGCGTCTAAATACATTTTCCCGTTATTTCACTTTGATAAAGCTTTAGCAAATTGCAGAAAATATTGCAAGAAATTGTCAATTGAAAAGGTTTTTTTTTATATTTCAAGACGGAATTATAAGTTACAGCAGAATTTTCACTGTTTATTCTAAAGATCAATACTAGATTTTTTTAGTTCTACGACATTATATAATATTTAGATATTGCATATTATATCATATTTTAGTACATTTAATCTACTTTTAAAGGCAAATTTTCAAATAAAATCTAAGATAAATTAGAAAAATATTTGAAAATTCTAAATTGAGTTTCTTTTCATTTGATGTCTATTGAAAATAAGGTTTCTTCTTCTTTAAAACTTCAGCACATTTCTCCATCACATCATTTTATATCATATAACTATATTTATTTATTTTATGATCAGTTGTAAAAGTTCTTTCTAGTTTTTTAAGGTTTATACATAAACAAAAAACCTTCTTAATTTGTTTCATTTCTTCTCCTCTCTCTTTTGCCTTTTTCACAATAGATTTTCCCACATTTACACATATCTCCTTTTCCACTCCAAGGGGTTACCCCCCTTGTACTGTATCATCCGCTAACTGGATATACATTTTCTTGCTATATATGCATAAAGTTATTTTTTGAAACAATTTGTTCTGCCATTAATTGCAACCCTCTGATTGAGTTTCCTCTTTTGGGTTTGTTCTCTGTGTCCCCCTTCCTTCCTTCCTTGCAGTGACTGAATTTCCCATCTGTTTACCTCCCCTTCCCCCTTGCTGCTGGCGTAAAACCAACAAAATGAGCATTTAGCATTCGGATTTGCTGCGAAAGACAAACGCAGTGGAAAAAGGGCTGTAGAAAACTGTCAGTGGTGGCTCGAGAAGGATTCGCTGAAACAACAACAACAACAACAGAGAGCAGCCCCTCTGGCACGCGGCCACAATCCTTGCAGTGCTAAAGAAATCAGTGCAAACCCCTTCCCCTTCTCCCCACTCGAATGCAATCCGCAATTTCGTCGTCTCGTTACTTTTGCTTGGTTTCTCAAGCATATCAATTCACTTTTGCACCCCTCGAGGGTTGCTGCAGTGTTCCATAGAGTGAAGGAGGGGGGGCGTGTGAGACAGGGGGGAGGCAGCTGGTGCACATTTAGCTGGCTCTGCTTCTTCTTCTCCGTCTGTCAGTCTGTCTGGGAAAATGAAATGCAAAGCAGAAGAAGAACGGAACGGAACAAAAAAAAAACATAATACACAAAATGAACTGTAAACCTTTTTGGCACGCATTGTTTTTGTTGCTGTGCAGCGCGTATAAATCAGAGAAATGTATAAAACAGGGTTGCAACCTCCCCCCAGGTGGCAGCCAAGTCTCCCCCTACCCCACCACCTTTGGCAATCCCCTTTGCAACGCCCTTTGCAAAAGTAAAAATAAAATTTAACGCTATGCAAAACATTTTTCTAATCAAACATTCCATTTCGGGTTGAATTAGAGAGAAGAAGAGCGAAGTACAGGGACGTGCAGGGGAAGACAGGGGGATGGCATACAATGGGAGAAGGGAGAACGGTGTTAGCAAAGAGAGGAGAGGGAGTTGGGGGTTGCAATCGCAGTGTGCTTTGTGTGTTTCAAGTGTAAAATTCATTTGCATTCACAGTCGTCACTTGAATTGTCACAGCAGCCACCTCACTCCTTGCACCACCCCGCCCCGCCCACTTGCATACCCTCCATACTCCCTGTAAACCACCCTCCCCACGTGCAGTTTTTATGCTGTGTTAATGCGCATTTAGTCGGAATCAATTGATGAGAAATGTTTCTTAGTAAATCACAGAAATCGTATAAAACTACCCCCAAGGGAGAGAGGTAACCACGCCCCCTGTCACTCTTCAACCTCCGCCCCCTCGCAAGTGGTTAATAATTTCACTTGCAAAGTGCACTCGAAATATTTTCGGTGTAATTGATTTCACTTTGGAATGAAACAATTTTTTTATAGTGCGCAAAAAGGAGAAAAATAAAAAAAATTTCCTTTTCAGTTTTTTGTTTATTTTAATTTCCTTCTTTTTTTCGTAATTCCCCTGAACCATCATCAGCATTGTTGAACATCATTGCATTGTTTGTGCCATTGTTGTTGTTGTTGCTATTTATTATATAATATATTTTTTTTTGCAGTCGAGCTTGCAACGAGTGCAAAATGTTCATTTTATTGAGTTTCATTGAAGCGCATAAAATTGCAATAAAAGTCTATTCATGGGATAATGCGAGTGTGCAATCGAATTCACCCCAACCCCAAATCCACCACACTACCATAAAAAAAGTCACCCCACACTGCAATGCACAACCCCCACACTTCACTGTCTCCCTCTTTCTCTTTCAATATTTTGAATTATGAATGGAAATTAAAGTGCAATATGCGTTTAATTAAAACTTTAAGCATCAAAAGCAAAAGAGCAAAGCAGCAGATTGGAGAGAGAGAGGGAGGGAGAAGATGAGAGAGAGAGAGGAAGAAGGGGAGAGAGAGAGGGAGAAGGAGAGACAGAGAGGGGAGTAAGCTAGTCATGGCCTATGTGGTAATGCAATTTTTCAGCAATTTTTGATTAATTCTTCCACGGGAAAGAAGTTATGCTGGGGTTAAATTGTTTAATTGAAGTCAGCTTCATTAGCATTTCGGAAATTCCATAGAATTTATATATGCAATATGGATTATGATCGAAGGGAGGGAGAGAGAGAGAGACGGAGGGAAGTATGCGCAATCAAATTGAAAAAGAACAATTAAATTGATAACAAGGGTTGAGGTAGTTGGGGAGCTCTACAGAGGGGGAACTACTGAGGGGACAGGGAGTTCTATAAAGTAGAATTCATAATTAGACAAATTAGTCATGAACTATATATCATAGTGATCAAATTAGTGTTCTATATCAAGCAATTAAATATGATGTATGATGCCATAGTAACAATTATGATATATGATAGCATAGTCAATGATATACGATGCCATGGATATGCATATAGATAGTTGTAGATATGTATATGTATATAGACTGTATACTAGTATTTGATCTATTTACATATAGTATAGTATTTATAGTTAGATATAGTATTTATCTAAGTATATAAACTGTCAAATAGCATCCCCCTTCCTTTACCCATATCTTTATTTATCTTATATCTTGTATATATCCTTCTATATCTCATTATATATTTTCTATATATTTATATCTCATATTTCCCATATATTCCCCATATATCCCTTATATATCCCCTTATATATATATCATGAATATCTCCTATATATCTCTTTTTTATATATTCTCATGCATACCTTCTATACATATTTACTTTACTTATCTCTTTCTTAGATAGTCTTGTAGCACCACTTGAGCTGCCTTCACGCACCACTTAAAACGCACCTTTTGCGTCAAGCAGCTAAGCCAAAGTACTGCCAAGAAGGGGTCTGACAGACAGTTAGATAGACAGACAGACAGACAGACAGTCCAAAGAAGTGTCTAGGAAAAATACTTGAAGCATTGCAGCAAAAAGCTGCGGCTAAAAACACAAGCAAAAAACTGCCAAAATACGAGAGAAAGGAAAGGCTGAAACGGCTGAAGGATTAGCCTAGTTCAAGAAGAGTGGACCCAAGTCTCCACTCTCCCTCTAGCTCTGCCTCTCTGCTTCCCCTCTCCCTTACTACTACCTAGCCCAAACATGGTCATAAATATCTGCGGATGCCACACGAAACGTGCAGCTGCCACAACGTGGACCGAGCTACACCCTCTCTCTCTGTCTATCTTAGTCTCAGATACATGAAAAGCAATCAATGTATTGACCACAACAATTTTGACATGTTGCGCATACAAATTAGACCAGTTCAGCTGGAAGAGACAAGAGGAGAGAGAGGAAAGGGTGAAGTAGCCCCCGAAGACGCGCCGAAAGCCAATCTCCTTCTGGGCGAAGCCAAACGAAGCAGCTGCAAAATGGGCAAACAGAAGCCGCAAAAGCGATAAGCGATAAGCAACTTGGCACCGTTCGAGTGGGAAGCGACAACAACAACATCAGCAGCACGTAGAACTCGCAGACAGACCAAAGCAGAACAAAAAAAAACAGCAGAAAGTGTTGACCAAAAGGGGCAACAAGAAATGAAGCACAGGAAAACAGAGAGAGAGAGAAAGAGAGCAAAAAAAAGAACGCAAAAAGACAAAAACAAACAACACGCAGAGCATGATACGCTTTAATTAAAAGCAATTTTGATACACTTGTGTGTTGAGATCATTCTATGAAGGTGTTCTTTAGATAAAACAGGATAAAAGGACTGAACTTAAGGAAGATATCAAAGGTAATCCTAAGAAATTTAACAACTTGATTGAATGTATTCAGAAATGTCAACTACTCTTAAGTAAAGAAGAAACAAATGCTGAATACTATAAGAAACAAAGCTCAGCTTGGGCAAGATTTGTATTATACTGTGAATGTTGATACAATGAATGTATAATCAAGTTGTCCATGCAGCAACAAGCAGATATTGAGATTGTCTTAAGAAATCGCACAAGTTTTTCTATCAAATTCCAAATTTTAAAGAGATTTTTACTGCAGAGGTTCCATTCAAATGTTTCCAACTCTAGAAACTAAGTCATTATAATACATATTAAAGTAATAATAATACTTATAGCTTGTATAGTAATCTACTTATACAAATCTACTTTAAAGATCACACGAAGTTTTTTTTAAAATTATTCTTTTTATTCTTCTCAAGCACAACGAGTTTAATATCTTTCATAGAATGCAAGATTTGCATATATTACATGACTTTATATACTCAATAGACTTAAGCGCCCCCTAGAGATCAAAATATTTGCACATGTATAGTTTAAACAAGTCAAATAATAATGAAAATAATCCACTAAGCTCAGACAATGTTGGCAAGCCTTTGTTATAAGCTTAAGATCTACAGTAGTTCCCGACTAGAAACAGAGTTATAACAGTTGTCTTTCTGTTTCTCTCTCTCTCTCTATCTCTCTCCTCCTTCTCTTGACCCATGTTCATGACTTTGCAGAGTAATGTGTAGGGTAGGCCTCAACGTTTGCCAAATTGGCAGACATAAAATATATCACGCAACAGTCAACTGTGAGTTATGTATGTTAGATAGGCAGCAGATCCCACTCCACAACACTATCTACTTCAGCTCTCTCTATCTCTCTCTCTCCCCCCTCTCTCTCTTTTTCTGTCTTTTTCTCCGTCCACTCGAAATGCTAATGAAGAGACTGTGGCAAACGGTAGCCAGAAGTAGCATAAAAACTCGTCAAAGCAAACGAATCGAGCCATACCAATAACAATTCCAGACGCAATTCAATCAAAATGTGAAACGTCGACTCAGCAAAACTGAGGTGTGGCCAGATGGATAGACAGAGTGAGGTGGGGGGAGGTGTGACCAGTTAGCAGGAGAGAGAGAAAGAAGGTGACCGAGCTTGGTGTGGTGAGTAACGAATGCCTGCACGTCTCTCTATCTCCCTCTCCATCTCTCTCTCTCTCCTCCTCTCCTTTCACTCCTTCTCTGCCGCTAGCGTGTTACAGGCGTTTAAAAACGCGCGTCACGATTCACAATAAACAAGCGGAAGACGGTAAAAAATACCAAAGAAAATACACACACAAAGTCAACAATATTTTTATGCTAGCTTGACAATTAATAAATATACTTAATAAGAGAGGGAGAAAACGTTTAAGAAATTTGTATAAAATGTGTGAATAATGCAAATGAGTCACAAGAACGAGTTACGAATAAGAGAGAGAGAGAGAGAGAAAGAGAGGGGGGGGGGGATAGATAAACTAACTAAGAACGTGTCGAAAAGCGCATAACAATTATCTTTGAAGGAGAAATAAAACATTGAAACCTGCTCAAAGAAATATAACAAAAATCAGTTTGAAAAATTATGAAAATCAAGCAGAAATGAGGAAGCAAAAAACAGTGGAGAAAATCTTGAAATTCGTTTACAAAAATATTGAAAAATATTGCCAAGAATTGCAGTATTTTTCTATAACTCAAATTGGAAAAGACGAGGTCAGGTTTGTCAGTTGCAGTTAACATATTGTCAGCAAATGTTATTGAATTTTTATAGAGCAATATATGAAGAAGAAGTAGAGAGAAGAAGGTAGAAGAAGAGGGAAGCAGAAGTGAGAGGAGAACAGAGAAAGAAGCAGTTGAGCACAGAAGAAGAAGAAGAAGAAGCAGCAGAGGCAGCTGCCTTAAATATGCAAGAAATATTTGCAATTGTTGAAGTTGTTGTTGCTGTAGTTGTTGTTGCTGTTCTTGTTGTTGCTGTAGTTGTTGTTCTCACATGTTGTTGTTCTTAGTGCGTTGTCTGTTTAAACAGCTGCCTCACCCACCCACACACACACAACCGACGAGGGGCCAAATAACACACACACAACTGTCGCATGCAAAAGATACAGATACACATAACTGGATACAAATGTATCTACAGTATCTGCTCCCGTGTGTGTGTGCGTAAAAACATACGTAAATTCCATATGCCAAGCGCCAAAAACTAAACTCAACTCAGCCAAGGCAGGGCAGGGGGCGGTGAGAGGGAATTGAAGGGGGGGATAACTGGGGTCAGACTGGGGCTCAAAGTATTATCAGTTCAAAAAGTTTTTGCGCAAAATGCAATAAAAACCCCCAAAAGCAGCAACTCACAGGAGAGATTATATGACGAGGAGAGAGAGGGGAGCCAGAGAGAGAGAGGGGTGAGTAAGAGGTGAGAGGTAAGAGAGAGACATATGCAAAGTAAATGAAATAAAGCGAGTGAGCAAGAGAAATATCTGCATAAAAAGTGCGTGAATAAGAGAAACCAACAGAAATTTGTATGGGATAATCAAAAAGCAAAGAGAGAGTGAGAGATGGAGGGTGACAGAGAGAGGCAGAGGAAGATGGGAAGACCGCAATTGATAAGCAATAATCAATGCAAAAACAGAGATTACTCATCGAGTGTTGCATTTGTCTAGAGATAATAATTATATTATAGGAAAGACTAAGCTGGGATTCGCTTGAAAGCGAGACAAAGACAAAGAAGAATTTAAACTGCAAATTTTGGCAATTCTAGAGAATTCTATTTATGCCAGCTAGGTGAAAGATGATCAGCATTAAGAGAGATAAAATACGCAATAAATTGAAATTATAATACAACTTTAGAGCACTCTACTTGCACCTTACTCGTATGTTCTCTCTTGTTCTTGTATAATATATTATGCCCTATAAGGTATGCATACTATATACCATTATGGCAGAACAGTTAATAATATACTCCATTATAGTTAATTTGTCAGCCTCTCTCTCTTCTCTCTCTTAAAGACAGCTATATTTTGTATTATTAAAACAGCCGGAAAAAGGCTAGAAAATCAAACCGAAAATTCCATCAATTTAAATTGGAAATTGTCAACAAATCTTTTATTTGTTTGTTTTATTTTATTATTTTTAGCTATTTTTAGCCATTTCTTTTTGAATTGCCAAAACTTAACAAGTTGTGTCGGCAACAAAAGGTTGTCATAACTCGTTATAACGCTTGCTTGCTATACATATGTATATAGAGCGTATTCCACTGATATATTCCCCCTCATCCTTCCCATTCCCCTGCTGCGCCTAACTCAATTTTGATAAACAATTTGCGCATGCAAATTGTCAGAGAGTTGCGGGGGGAAGAGCAGAGAAAAGAGGCAGACAGGGAGTTGAGGATAGTCAGAGGAATGGCAAGAGTGATGGGAGAGTGACTGAGAGAGAGAGGTGAGAACTAGGGCGAGAGGCAAGCGAAGCGTGACTGTTGCAGGATGTGCAAAGCGCGTTGTTGCTGTCGCAGCTGCTGCTGGCGCTGCTTTTTTGTGACGTTGTTGTTCTTGTTATTGTTGTTGTTGTTGTCTGCGAAAATTCAGCTCGTTTTTCGTGGCATTTCCGCAATGGCAGAACTGCGTTTGCACGTAAATTTCAAACAAACAAAATATTTGTTTAATTTATTTTAATTTCCAAGTTGCTGCTGCACTTGCAACAGCAATGGGGCAGTAGGTGGGGCAGAGATGGGGCAAAGGGGAGCAGAAAGTGCGCCGCAGGCTGCACGCGTGTGTATCCAAAGGATGCGCAGCAACAACAACAACAAAAACTCAGCAGGAAAAAGTGCCCGAAAAACTGTTTTTGAAAAACGAGCTACAATCATAATTCACGCGCATTTGCAGAGTGCTAAACGGGTCGCAGGTATGAGCGAGATAGCAGGAGAGACAGAGAGGGAGAGAGGGGGAGAGAGGGGGAAAGGGGAGAGAGTGAGAGGCAGCAGGACTGTTGGCTGACAGGCGGCACTTGGCCGTGCCTGAGCGCAGGAAATGAAATGAATGTGGGAAAACTCAAAGGAAAAACGCACAGAAAGAAGAAGCGGCACGAAAAACAGAAGAGCGCGAAGAGGGAGAGGTAGAGAAAGACGAAACTAAGCGCGGCAAGGCAAGGCAGGGTAGGCAGAAAACGAGGCATATAAATAAAACAAAGGCGCAACCGACATCGAAATAAAAAGCAAAGGCACCAAAATAAACATAAAAACCCAAAAAGAAAATGCTCAACTGTTGTCTCCCCCTCTCTTTCACTCTTAGTCTAACTCTCCCTCTCTCTCTCTCTCTCTCTTTCAGTGTCCCTCCACAACTGTGTGTGTGTGTGAAGCAGCAGGCAAAGCGGAAAAGACGAGAGACGCATCTTAAGTATCCTGTCAGAGGAGGGAAAACTCAAAAGACACTTGAAGCAATAAGGATACAACAGCTAACGACAGATACAAAGATACAGATACAAAGATACAACTACAGGCTGTGTGTAGCCTGCAACTTGTGGCAGTTAGTTCTTCTGCTGCTGGAGGGAATTGATATTTATAGGCAGCTAATGGCATTAATTATTGCCCAATGTCGCAGCATAATGGATTTTTAATTATTTGCGCCAGAAAGTATCTCAAAGAAACGCAAGCTCTGTCTATACACTCTGCACATCTCTCGCTGTCTCTCTCCCTCTCTCTCTCTCTCTACACTGCCTAAACAATCTTTTAATGCCCCCAGAGATCGTTTACCGTTTAAAGCTTTCCGTGGAGAGTTCATTGATTTCTGACACAAGTTGACAAGGTTGAGGGAGGGCAGAGAACAGAGAATACTAATGTGTGTTAGTGTGTGTGGGCTAGTGTGTGTAGATATGTGTGTGGTGTGCCTGTCTGTTTGTGTGTGTGTGTGTGTGTGTTTGTGTATCTCAGTCAGTCCAATTAAAATGTCAAATCAACTTGTCTAATTTATTAAATGATTACACACACAAAACATAAACATAAACACCCTGTAAACTTACAGAGGGAAAGAGGAAGGACAGGAAAGTGAGTGGGAGAGAGAGAAAGTGCAAGCGAGTGTGGAAGAGAGTGGAGCTAAATGGCTTGCCACACATTTCATTGAGTGTCAGCAAGGGAAACAAATTCTAGGGGGGAGAAGAAGAGAATTTGTTTGTTAATCGCGTACAAATTGAAATAGTGTTGACTGATTGAATTGAACGACTGATTGAACGATTGATTGACTGATGCAAATCACCAAGTGAACGAGGGAGTGGCGGGGGAAGGAGGGAAACGTAAGGGAAACGCGGCATTAAAAAGCGTTTTGTAGCTGAAAAAGTTCGTGCCCAACAAAAGTTTAGCCAAAGCTGTCAAACGATCTAACTGCGACAAGTAGAGGGAGAAAGAGAGTTGGTGGGAGGGGAGGGGGAACAGATGCAGGCAACGAATAAAACTAACGGTAGAAACTGTCAATGGACCCGGACAAACGCCAATGACACTTAGAGGGGCAGCAACAAAAACTACGAGAGCTAAAAACTTCAATTCAACGTAACGTGACGACAGCAACAACAACAACAACTAAGAAAAGCAACAACAAATAAAGAAAGCAAAACAAGAACGAGAACAAGTGCTGGAATAACAGTAAGAATAAGGCAACAACAGGTGCATGTGTAGAGAGCGAGAGGGGAAGGGAGGGTAGGGGGAGGGTCTAAAACTGTCATAAACAAAACTTGTGTGTGTTTCTGAAGGAAAAAGCTAAAAATTGAAAATTGGCTGAAGTGAAGAAATGATTTACGAGACAGAGAGAGAGAGAGAAAAAGAGAGAGGGGATTGAGAGACAAGTGCCATGTAGAGAAGGAGACATTGGAGAAGATATATTGAGAGACTGAGTCAGTTAATTTTGCTTTATAAAGAAAAATGCGAACTGGGAAAAACCCACAAAACAGACAGCAACATTGTCAACTGCCCCTTTGCCTCCCTCCCTCCCTGTCCCATCTTCCTCCCTCCCCACTCTCCCTCCCTTTCTCACCATCCTTGTCCATTTCGATTGAAAGTTTGAAGCGAAATTGAAAAAGGAAATGCTAAGCTATCATAATAACCCAAAGGGACATCGCAGACAACGTCGTAAAAAAGAGATTCGCAAGAAGAGTGGGGCAAGGAAGAAGAAGCAGAGAGTACGCATGACAAACAAGAAGAGACGAGAGAGGAAAGACAAGTATATGAAGTGTGCCCAGTGCTGAGATAACTAATTGAACAACTTATGAGATAAGATAAGCAGATATATAATATTATCGTGACTGCATAATGCAGTTGAATATTCATAAGGTATGCCATGTGGTATATTTGTTATGGGTCTGTTTGCATAATGCATGAGGTAGTTGGGCAGTGAAAAGTTTTGCAGATAATATAAACATATAATACAATATAAACATATATATTATTTTGCGACTATGATGTGAATATCTTTAGATAGACAGGAATAGTTACAATACAATTCGAGGAGTAATACTTTTGTAAAGTTCAGTTTAGTCTGTCTTGCATATTATAGAAGAGAGTTATAGCAATTCTTTGCAGAGAGTCATATGATATAAGGAACAACTTAAATAAGAATGCAATTCTCATCAGATAATTTTGAAATTTCACTGTAGCAGACAGTTCAAAAGTTCACTAAGATATTTAGTATGCATTAAATAGGATTTATTGGATTATAATCAACATTTCATAGCTGAGATATCCATGCTTAGACTTTACTTTATACCAAAAAACTAAGAGATCTTGTAATTCAATATTCTACAATATTATTTTGAGCACAACAAGATGTTCTCCGTTCTGCAACCTATACCATCTTTAACTAAGAGACCCCATTTTGCAGTAACTTATGTAGTTCTAGTCTTTAATTTCAAAATTGCAACATTAGATATACTCGTATGATCTGTTCTATCTGTCTTATGAGAGCTTACTACAGCTCTTTCTATATAACACGTTTAGTGCTTTATTCGTTTTCAAAGACTTTCCCAAGATATCGTGGCTTTACTCTCTACAGAAAGAGATAAACCCTATATACAGTCGTATCTATTTGTTATATTTTTTTCTATATTTACATTCATCTCATACAGACTCACTCTCCCCTCACACACCTGTTCTCTGCATAACCCAAACTCGCTTTACTACTTTATGCTTATTTTTACAACTTCTTCTTCTTACTCATTTTTGTATCACGTTTTTATTTGTTATTTGAATTTTTCCACTTACCGATCAAAAGTAATTTCCAAAAACTGTTCGCTGTTGTTGTTGTTGTTCTGTTGCTGCTGCTCCTTCTATTCCCGCTGCTAATTGTTGTTCCTTCTGCTGTTGTTGTTGTTGCTCCTCTTGGTCTTGTTCTTGTTGCCTTTGTGCTCGTCATTTTGTTGCTGTTTCTTTTGCACTTTCGTCTATATTGTTATTATCGTTTTTAGCAGCTTCCTTGGCTAACGGTAAATGTTACACCGTTACCTCTCTCTCTCTCACACTCTCTATCTGTTGCTTATTCACTCACTCCTTTGGAACGCCACATGGCGACAAACAAAATAAACTAACGAAAGAGTTATAAACAACAACAAACACTTTTAATATTACAACTTTAAATTTTCAATATGGCGACGCGTCTCTTCTTCTTCGTCTTCTTTTCTTCTTCTTCTTGTTGCTGTGGGCCCTTTTGCTGGGCAGGTCTTCAAACCTTAAGCATTTTCATTGCCTGCACTTCACACGCACTCACACACGCACGCACACACCTTTTCACTGTTATAATCGGCCGTTTGCTTTGCTCTTGCGCCAGCGTCTCTGCTTGCTGTTGTTGTTAATCAGAAATCACCAGTGTTGTTGTTGTTGTTGTATGCAGGCGACAACAACGACGCTTGAAAGGTTTCACGTAAGAGCGAGACGCGCGCGAAAGTGTGAGCGAGATAGATGTATAAACCTTTTTATGTTTACTGCGCGCGCGACTTCTGCTTCTTCTTCTTCTGCTTTGTCTGCGTCTTCTACTCGCTTTACTTGCTGTTGTTGTTGTTGTAGAAACCTGTTTAACAGGTAAGTAAGTTGCAGGCGAACAAGAGAGAGATCAAACTAACGCGCTGCCAAAGCCGGCGTCGACGCTGAGATGACGCAGCTGCTGCGCTGCGGCTGCGACGGCTGCTGGTACTTTGCTTAATAGTTTTGCTTATTTTTATTATTATTATAGTTGTTACACACATACATACACACACGTTCACTTTGTTGCTGTGTTGCAATTTTGTTAATTCGCTCTGCACTCTTCGATTATTTATTTATTCTTTGCACAGAAACTGTAAACAAGACGACGCGACGCGGACGACGACTCAAAAAGGCTACGCAAAAATTATTGTTGCCTCTGTGTGTGTTTGCAATGGGAGAAACAACGACGACGGCGACAGCGACAGCGCGACACGTCCGTACACAGCGGCAAATGAAAAGAGAATGAAGATTGCATACGAAAGCGATTTAACGAAGCCAGAGTCAACGAGTGCTGCCGAAGAGAGCGGCTGATGCACGACAGACAGCTGCTGCTGTAAATAGTATGTGGTGTGTTTGGTTCTCTTAGGCACGCGATGTGCGCTCTCTTTGCTTGACGAAACTCGTTTGAGCCGAGGCGAGCAGCAGCAGCAACAGGCCCAGGTGGTCAAAGGAGTGTGAATGTGTGTTGTGTGTGTGAGGGAGATCGCTGCCGAAGAGAGCGCAATGATCGTTGGCTGTGCATAATAAGAGTAATTATATATAAATAAGTGAGAAATAAATGCCAGATAAATGCAAGATGAATAGAAAATAAATTGCAATGTAGATAATAAATAATTAAAATAAGTAAATGATTTATATTTATTCAATATTCAATTTATTTATTATTCAAATTAAAAGTTTAACAGCTCGATTTAAACGACCGCTGTTAACAGCATTTTCCGTTGCATGCTTTTGAGCAGAGCCAATGTACGCAATGTACGGCACGATGTTGATGTACGACGAACGCACGTTGACTTCGTGCGCAATGTACGAATACGATTCGTGCATACGAACACACGAAGAGAGCGCCAGCACAAGAGAGCGCAGCGACGCGTTTTAACATGCCAACTCAACGAAGGCTTAACGAAACAGCCGTTGCTGCTAACAGCCAAAGAGAGCGTTTATTAACAGCGCGCTGTTATTGCAGTACGAAGCGCAACACGTAGCGTTTTCTGCGCGTTTTTCACGCGTTTTGCTCGCGACTTTGTCGAAACTTGTTTTTACTTCTTGGCCAACAAGTTTCGTGACTGCAGGAAAATCAACGTCGTTGACGTCGTAGAGGAAAAACCAGTTGAACGGCACACACACACACAAACACACACAGACACGCACACTTAGCTCGCTCATTAACTACGATCAAACTGCGCAGGGGCAACGTCTTGGCAAGAGAGAGACGGCAATACAGTTTTGGGCCTGCTTTGACTGCCTTGGAGAGCTTCGTTCAGTTTAACCGATCCACGAACGGGGCGCTCTCTTCAGCGAGATCTACTTTTAACCAGTTTCGCGTGGCGTCGCTGCTTTTTTCTCGTCTTGTTGTTGTTGTTGTTGTTTATTTTCTTGTCTTAGCCTGTGCTGCTTTTTCTGCTTCTTCTTGTGCTTCGTTCTTCTGTCGCCAGAGTTCATGTTTGCTCAAGCTGCCCCCCCCTTCTCCCTTTTGCCGCTCACCTCTCTGTAGCTTAACTAGTTTGAGAACTTGTTCAGGCTTGGTTGACAAAAAGCTGAATTGTATGCAACGCCTTGGGGCACGCGCTGTGCATGACAAGGAGCAGAGAAGGAGAGGGAACGAAAGAAACGACAAACACATTCATATTGTAAATATTTTATATTTATTAAATTCCTGCGTCCAATCTAAACCCCCCGCCCCCTCGCCAAACACTTCTACACCTTCTTCTCTTCTCCCTCCTCTGCCCCTTCTTCTTCTTCTATTGCTTCCTTTTTGCTTAGCGTCTCCTGCGGATGCGACTTGTAACGCATACAAATTGTACGGCAAGAGGAGGTGGGAGAAATAGGAGATAGAAATCGAGAGCGATGGAGAGAGGAGAGAGAGGGACCGTGAGAAAGAGGAGGCAGATCTTTGCCGAGATTTGCCTGTAGTTGCCCGCTTAATGCCACGCCCCCGCGACACGCAAATCTCTTGTAATTAGCTTCAGGCCAAACCTGGCTCTGTCCTCTTTCCCCCTCCCCACCACCCCTCCCCCAACCACACTCAATTGTTGCTGTAATTGCTTTAATTTTACAGTTTTGCGCATAAATTTTCACTGGATTTCCATGAATATTAATGGGAAAAACGCTGCTGCTGCTGTTGGGAAAATTCGCTTGGATTTACAATAATGCGAAGCGTGTCTGAACCCAAATCGAGGCAGACAGAGAAATAGAGAGAGAAAGAGAGAGAGGGAGAGTGAGAAAGAGAGGGAGAGGAAGAGACGCAGACAAGTTAATTATTCAAAATTAGTAGCACCTTTATTCGATTGCGTAAGGAAAAACCTGTCTTGAGTTTTCCTTAAGGAAGTGAGCAGTGAGGAAAGATAATAAGAAAGAGGAACAGAGGCAGAAGGAATAGATAAAGCAACGTTATTCTACTGAGACTGAAGTGTCTTTGATCTCAGACTATAAATTAAGAAGAGAGGAAGAAAACGGTCTTTAATTTGCAACAGTCTCGGGAGAAACGTTTGAGAATAGGCAAATAAAGTGGAATGAGAACATTGAATTTCTAAGAAGAAAGCTACAATGAGAGATAGAGAAAGGATATGGGAACTTGATACAAACAGTCTGGCGAAAAACGTTTGAGAATGAGCAACGAAAGAGGAATGGGATAATGGAATTCAAAACAGTCTGAAAATAGAAATATGAAATTATAAACTACTTTTCTCTGCAGAGTAAAGTAAATATTAAAAGAAACAAAGTTTCTAGAGAAACGTTTAAGAAACGGAAAAACAAAGAGAAAGTGGCATGAAAATCGAGAACTTAAGCTAAAACATACAATCAAAAGCCAATTACTCTTCATAAGGGGAATGCTCTCTATCTTCATTGCTGCGATCTACTCAATTCCCTCAAGAAACGTTTAAGAAGAGATAAGTGAAAATGAAATCTAGTCAAATCCCTCAATAAATATTTAAGAAGAGATAAACCAAAAAGGAAATTGACAAATTTCTACTTCTAGGCAAGAACTATAAGTAATCAGCTTTGTTTGCATAGCATATTCCGCCTGCTGCCATCTTGCACAAACGTTTAAGAATGCAGCAACAAAAAGGAATAAGCAAAATCGCTTTAAACATGCCTCAACAATTGCTTAGCTGGAACTATTTCTAACACCATCTGCATTTGCATGATTGCATTTTCCACATCCCATTAAAGTTCGCTTCGCTTTTCTTTCAAGATCAGTCTCTTCCCCCTCCCCCCCCTCTGCTCTCCTCTTCTTTGTCTTCAACATCAACTTGAAGCATTCAGCGCGTGCGTCAGACGGATCAAGTGAAAAGTGTGGAAAGCCAAAGGCCAACAAAGTCAGTTCAATTGCGTTCCAGGGCAGTAATTTCATAGAATGGTATTACGTATCGGGTTGCCTAGTCTCCCCCTTCTTCCCGCTTCTTCAGCTCTTTTTTCTTCAGTTGATTATTGAGCTGATTCGATTGATTTGAATGATCTCCGATTGGAAATCACTGAGGCAAATGAGTTTCCGATCTGCCAAACAAACGAATACAAAACCCAAATACATTAGAGAAGAAGAAGACATAGAAGAGGGAGCAGAAGAGCGAGCAGAAGAGGGAGCAATCAAGAGAAGAATGAAACAGAAATTAAAGAACCAACCCATGATCCCATGATCCGTGATCCGTGAGCCATGATCTTGTGTCTTTTATCGGGCACTCGGGGGCTTGAATTACATTTGGATTAAGAGGCCGAGGCCGAGGCGAACAATGGATAGGGAAGGGAAGGCAAGGAAAGAAGAGAAGGGGTAGCCGCAGTAGAAATAGGGAGGGTCAGCTCGAACTTGAGTCAGGTAGAAACTAAAGAACAATGAGAAATGAAGAAATGAAGTGGAACCACGAGGGGGCAACCAAGACAAGTGAGGTAGAAAGGAACAGGGAGCAAGAGAGTGGATAAAATCGAGACAGCGAGAGAGAAAGAGAGAGAGAGAGCGAGAAAAGGAGGAAGGGAGAGAGCAAGAGAGGTAGAAGAGCAGCAAGACAAAAAGAAGCGAGTCAAAGAGTTGCGACGTCAACGCTGTCTGCAGGTGTGCAACGAGACGAAAGCGCAATCAAGCAGTAGAAGAAGAAGAAGAAGTAGAAGTAGTAGAAGAAGAACAGAAGAACAAGAACGTCGACAACATAAAGACGACATCAACATAATATTGTGGCCTGTCAGTCAAACCGGACTCAACTCAAGTTGCAACCCTCGTTCCGCTTCGTTCCTTCGTCCCCCTCGGGATCCCAGACGATAATGTTGAGAGTGGCCAAGAAAGCAACCAAAGTCGTCGACACTGCACTGCGTGGTTGAGGTTGCTTGCCGAAGAAGAGGCAGAAGAATTGCATTGATCTTATCTGCGTAATTGGGATTCTGTTGTGGGTTCACTTGGCCGCGTTGTGTACCTGGGCAAACTTTGTGGGTGTAGCTCGTGTAGATGTTGAGATCTTGAAAGGTAAATGAGTTAAGTGTAATTTTACAAGGATTGTAAAAAAGCGAAAACTTGTTGAAGTTGAAGAGAGAGAGAGAGAGATCTTGTAGATTGTGGGATATATTTATAGACATAGAAATAGATGTATGTACATTCGATATTAATATCAATTGTTTATACTTTATACATATAGTAGATATCGATAGATTTAAACACTATTTAAACTCAGTTATCGATAGTTATTATACTACAATAATACATATAGAAGATATCGATAGATTAGCACACTATATGTATGCTTGATAGTTATTATAACTGATTTAAAAATGGTATATTTACAAATGGAATATACAATACAAAGAAAATCTTACTTTGTATGCATATCATAGTTATCGATAGTTATGTTTAGCTGTTATCAAAAGTGTGCTCGATAGTTATATGCCACATTTCTAGGCTATACCACTTTGAGTTGCTCTTGCATAAATAATCGATAGTTATTGAGAAAAACATTAAAAATAATGCAGTTATCGATAGCTAGATAGATAGAAAAACACATGTATTGTAGATAAATGTTATGTCAATTATCATTCCCACTACATATATTTATCATTTATATATAATTAATTATCGATTAATATTTTGTGAATATTATTTATTGGGTATCGATAGTTACAATCGTTATTTCCATCCCTAATTATCGATTTCTAAATCATCAATGCTCTTTATCAGTTATCGATAGCTTGCACATTCTGCCACACATGTTAGCGACTTCTATTCTATCAAGAATATATATCGGTTATCGATTGGAACAGTGGAACACTCTCCAACAATTTCTTTTCCCCTGTAGTTCAGTGTCTTTTGGCAAAAGAAGCATTTAAGCTGACCAAAGGCAGCGAAGCTTTTGCTGTGTGTGTGTAAGGTGTGTGTGTGTGTAGGGTATGTGTGTGTGTGCAGGGTGTGTATGTGTGTGTGTGAGTGCGCGCCTGCCTGTTGCCTGCTGTTGCTCTTGTCGTCTGCTTGCCAGAGTTAATTATAGGTTGAGGTTTTCGAACCCAACGCAGCTGTGGCAACTGCGTGCAACGTGCAGCAGCAGCAACGGCAACTTGCAACTTGCAACTCGAGTCAGCGGCGACAGCAAGTTCCACTGTCGTCGCTAGCAAGGATGCAGCAATCCGGACATGGACGTGGACGCGGACGTGAAACTGAACGTGGGCAAATTGCAGGCTCTATGAAAATGGGATCGGGCTGCGGTTGCGGCATCAGACGCATCACAAAACTGGCAATTCACGCAGCAAGTTGTTGTAATTCGAATGCAGAGAGAGATGGAGAGAAAGATGGAGAGAGAGATGGAGAAAGAGGAGACAGAGAAGAGGGGGAAGGAGAGAAGTAGCCAGGGGAGGAGGCTGGATAACTCACGCAGCGTGCACAGTTTTTATGTCTCGACGCAACTGGAGGTGCATGTGGAGCATTAGCAGCGCCTGCTCGGCCCGATTACGACGTCATTTCAATTGACCCCCCACCCCCTAATACAGTTCCCTGCTCATCCCCTTCTCTTCGCTTACATCCATCCCCCTATAAACTCCTTCTGCTGTTCAAAGAATTGCTTCAGAGCAACAACTCAATGGGAATTAAAATGTTTGTTTTGTGCTTGCGTAGCAGCTACAACAATGCTAGAATTACAACAACAACAAGCACAGCAACAACAAGCACAGCAACAACAAGTACAGCAACAACAACAACAACAACAACAGCAGCAACAACAGCAGCAACAATAGCAGCAATAACAACAACAATCACAAAAACAAACAACACTTGAAATCCGCTCGACGAACACTTGAGACCGCCCAGCCTGCAGAGGCGGCTCAGAGGGGACAGCAGAGCCATACCAAAAGGCGTGTGGGGAGGAGTAATTGTGATGAGAAGCGAAGAGCTCAGGGTCCAGTACATTACCAAAAAAAAAAGATTCTTTTTGTACGTTCTCTGGTCTCTCTCTAATTTAATTTCCAATTGCACATAATCCGTTTTTCGCTTTTCCTCCTCCCCCCCAACCACGAGTATTTGTCATAAAATTTGATGCGTAAATAAAAAGCAGAAATATATCGAGAGTACAGAAATAAAGAAATAAGCATGTTAAACAAGAAAGAGTGCAGCACAGCAAGATACCCTGTAGGGTGAAAAAGATTGAAGGTTCAATGAAAATAAATTTAGGTTATTGAAAAACTTCAAGTTACTAGTTAAATTAATCAAACTATCGCATAGAATATCGCACAAGAGAAGAAGTAGAAAACGACAAAATAGAAACTATGGTTAATAGCAAAAAAAAATTATCAAAGGGGGAATAGGTTATTTTTTTAAAAAGATTTCTATTTCTTATACGGGTACTATTTATTCTAACTAACCTTTGTAATACATTTTTAGAGACCTTTGCAGCTTAGAAAACTTCACTTATCGATAATTTAATTGCAACGGCATTAATACTTGATATATTTAAGACTAACTCTAATTATTTTTTAATATAAATACTAAATACTAATATTTTTAACCTTTATAATGTCAAAAGATGTTTAGCTCTAGATAGATAAAGATAGATCGAACCAAATTCTGCAGAACAAAACTCGTGTTGACTTTGATTTGCAAATAAGAAACATTTGCAAATCAAAGTCAACACGTCTTATTCATTTTACTTTTATATTGTAGTCTATTATTTACACTCCCTCATAACCATACCACTCTCTCCTATTTTCCCTAAAGGGTATCTAAATAAAACGAAGTAAAATAAATTGCTGTGGCAGCTTGTAATTGCCCGAGGGCTTAGGCAACTGTAGGCGACACCTTCGTCTTGTTACATTTCGTGTTTCATTATTGTCGGCTGAGAGAGATAGAAAGAGAAGAGAGAGAGAGATAGAAATACACACACACAGTGTAGAAATAAAATGTTTGTCAGTGACAGGCTTAGTTCAGTTCGAAGCATTTGGGAATTATAAACAATAATTTGAATGGACTGCGGTTTTTTGTAACTCCAGAAACGAAACAGTTTTTGAAATGTGGTCGATGCTCGAGATGTGTTTGTGGTGTCCAAGCAAGTCACTCAAATTACTTCATTTGATGGATTTGCTCGTGCTGTCGCTGTGGAAGGAAAGAGCGAGACTAATACAGGGTATTCAAGAAGATTATGTACGTTTGAAGTCGGAAAAGAAGATATATTTTTAAAATTCATAATCTAGGCAACGTTATTTGATATTCAAACGAAAGATAAGTGAATAATTTATGAAACTCACATTAAAGTCTATGTAACTATAACTCAAATATAACTCGAAAACTGTTCAAGTTAAATACTGAAAATTTGGTATACAGACTTTTAACGATATTATAAATAAAATAGGATTGTTTAAGAATTTAAAAATATTTGTTTGGTCTAGTAGATAGTTAAAAACTTTTGGAACTCACAAACTTTTCGTCTGTAGGTGCCTTAATATTAAAGATAAGCTTAGTTTTATGTTACTTCAATCTTTAATTTCCAGGAAAACTATATACATCTATTGTAAAACTTGAGAACTCATCAAGTTAGAGTCACCCAATGTGGTATATAAATACTTTTACTTCTAACAAATGTTTTTTAATACATTTAAATTTTAAATTAAGTATTTTGCGACATGGAAAACAACCAAAATGGAGCTTGACATGCAACTAAACTCGCTTTGATTTGCCCAATTTAAATTGACATGTGAGACAAGTTCTTTATTTACAATGCTCACTCCTCGGTAACCTGTGATACTCCCAATACCACCCTCCCTCCCTCTCTGCTCCCTCCCCCTCTCCTCCCATAAGCATTTCGGATCCCTCTTAAATTTGGACTCAATCAATTTGGCAATAGCTTCAATTCAAGCCTCATGTGTCGCATGAATAATTCAAGCGATTGTTTTGGTCCCCCCCCCTCTCGAAAATACCAATTGTCGATGCAAATGCGCCATCTAGCGGTCGTTCGCAATGTGTCTGTGTGTGTGTGTTTCGGGTATTCCCCAGTGCATTCGCTTCATATGTGCAAATCCAGCGAATTTGCTAATTTAATATTTAAACTATTTGCGGGCAATGGGAATCCTCTTGTCGGTCTCGGGGTCCCTCAGACTGAAGTGAGGGAAATTCCCGTTATTCTGTTAAATTTATACTGTAAATGTCAAATTAAAAATGCAATGCTTCTAATGGATTAGCTCGGAGTGTGGCATCATCGCGAGTCGATGCATCAAACAAGCGCAGCAAGAAGAATATAGTGAAAAGGGAGAGAAAGATAGAGAAAGACAGGGGGAGAAGAGACAGGAAGTTGTGCGAAAACTTGACCAGTTGGCGAAGCTGCTCGACTAATGTTAGTTTGCAAAACTCTTTGAATAAACAATTTTTTAATCGAATTACAAGAAAAGATGCTGATAATGCGCCAAAGAGAAAGAGAAAGAAAGGGGAGAAGAGGGGCATAAAGCCAAGAAGCGCAGTTAAAAGTTTAATGAGTTGAAAAATGGGAACAGAAGGGGATAATATTATATGAAGTACATTAATAAGTACTCTCAATTATTATATAGATCATTTGGCATGGAAATTGAATAGTTCAAAGATATATTTAGGTTAAATTAACCTATTTTCTATTTATTTGTTAAGCTTAAAGTCTGAACTAAAGTTAAAGTTTTACTTTTGGTATTCTTGCAAATGTTTTGAGCTATAAAATGTTCTTGAAGTTAAATCATGAATAAAATGATATTCCGTATATAATTCATATGATTTTTAACAAGGTTGCAAAGGTTGGAAAATGATGTTATACCACAATAAGGAATGGTATATGACTATTTAAAGTTTTCAGATCTTATGAAGTAGACAGTCGATAAACATAGAAGAAAATTTATAAATCTAGAAAGATTGAAATGCTATATGAAACCATTAGTAAAATTAATATCCTTGTATAATGAAATAATGATTTAGTTTAAAGACTAGTTAGAGAGAATAGATGAAACAAAGAATTTATTCAAGCTTATAATGATTTACAGTCAGATCATTCTGTAGAATAAATCATGAACATAATGATGTTGCCCAAAAAACTTCAGTAATGAACAAGAATTTAGAGAGAATTGCACGCCTCCTTCTGCCTGTTACACACATTTCTGCACAATTAATATAACTTTTTGGACTATTTTAAATGGACTAAGGGTAAAAAAAACAAAGTTATGAGATCAGGAAGTCTTAGAGGGCTAGTTAGCATTGTCAGATCTACAGTTGCGATCATTTAAACACAAGTCTTACCTCTGCAATTCATGCAAAGATTATAGCACTGTGTCAGTGTAACTTCCTCGCACTCCCCAACAGAAGCAGGTGTGAAAACAGTCCGTTAGACTGGGAACACGTTAGATAATCGCGCCAGTTGTGCTGCTGCTCGTAAAGCTGACCGAAATTTGATGATGGGTCGCGTATTACAAAATGCCAAAGAAATATGTTAGACTGGCAAGCGATTTCGCGGAAAGCGTTTAAATGGGAGGAGAGCGAGAGAAAAGGAGGGAGAAAGAGGGGCGCACATATGTAAATGGTGCAGTGGGCGTGGCAATTGTTGTGCTTATTATGGCAGAGTTGGCTAATTGCGGCCTGGGCGCCGGAAAAGCCAAGAAAACCAAGAGAGCCAAGCCTGAGCTAATACACACACACACGCACACACCTGCACACACACACACACACCTGCACACACATACAGAGTCCACAATTAGCCAAATGTATGAAGCAAACGAATCGAGCGCTAAAAATTGGCCAAAATCTTTAGCAGGCAGCGCCTTCGGCCTCCCTGCCTTTCCCCTCCCTGCTACTTTCCTTTCTGGCCATCAACAATTATGGCCAACAAGCACATTTTGCTAATTGCCAGGCAGCTGGAGAGGGGGAAAAATAGCAGCAGGAAGGAGGGTGTGCAGCTGGGGTTAAGACACGTTGGGAAATTAATAATTTTGGTGGTTTAATTTGGTCATTTTACGTGTGCGAAATAACAAATAAAAGCTAAGAAAGCGAAAAATGCTAGAAATGGAAATGGTGAAGAGAGCAAGAGCAGATAGATGAGGCAGGGGAAAGAGGCTACTGGAGCAGGTTCAACTCTAGTTGAAGCGGTGGCTGAAGATGAATATGAACCTGTAGCTGAAACTGGAGCTGGAGCTGCAAAATGGAAATGGATTCGCATGTGAAAATGCCGAGCTGTGCGTTTCGCTTGGAAAAATTCAAGGAAATGCGAGTGGAACTATGCACAGGGACTGCATAATTGGATAAGGTAGGGCAGAAAGGGGGGTGGGGCAGAACTCAAGGAAGATAAAGCAGAGGAACAGGGAAGAGGGCAGTTGGGGATATGGGGTCTAGAAATTGCAACTGGCGCTCAATTAGAGCGAGTGCCCAACTGATTGAATCGCCTACCAACTTCGTATCGAGTCCAGTCAGAGACAAACCAAGTCGTATCGAGTCTGGTTGCCTTTTGCTTTCTCGGCCTATATCAACAATATCGCCATCTCTCTCTCTCACGCCCAACACATTAGTCAATGTTCTCAGGCCGAAATGCGTCTAATTTTTGTGCAAACTTTGCTGCAGTCTGCGTAGCCTTGCGCCTCAGTGCATCCAGCTTTGAGTCCAGCTGCAACTGCTGCAGCTCCTGTTGGACTCCTGTAGGAGGGCACCTCTTTCTCTCTCTCTTCTCTCTCTCTATCCCTCTCACTCCCTTATCGCCTTTAGCTCTTTTGTTTGGCCATCCTGCTGTGCCACAAATCACATTTGATGCGTAGTTCTGCCGACTTCGGTTGAGTGGAGGTTCGAACTGCAAAGCTATTTAAGCTTAAAGCGTGTGTGAAGCGAACGACAGGCGATAGTTTGTTGTGACGATAGTATTGCTAATTGGTCAAACTATCGCAAAACTTTTCTGTTATTATTTGAGGTAACTTTGCTATCAATATTGTTATTCGTTTTGTGCGATATCTACATCAATAATTAGCATTTGTTTTGCGATAGTATTACTAATTAGAAAAACTATCGAAATACTTTTCGGTTCTAGTTGCCAAAACTTTGCTTTAATATTCTCCTATATTTCATTGTTCGATTTGTACCATATCTATGCATAATTGTTTATCATTTGTTTTGCGATAGTTGGGCGATAGTATTGTTAATAAGTCAAACTATCACAAGACTTTTCTGTTATTATTTGCAGAAGCTTTGCTGTTATATTCCCGTTTTTATCATTGTTCTTTTAGTGCGATATCTATTGTATATTCATACTATAAATATGTTTTGTTTGTTTTGCGATAGTTGTGCATTACTATCGGCATATGCTGAAAGCAGTGGCCGGGCGAGGCAATTTTCGTCGAGGCTTGGCTTAAAGCTTAAGTTTGCCCTTTGAGAGTGCACTAATTTTGATGTCTTCAGCTTGGTAGTTGACATTGAGATACCCTGTAATACTTTGGCACTATTAATATTCCTAGATAATGTTTAGGTTATAGTTATACCCTATAATTAATATATTATTGAACGTTATTTGTGGTTCTTCGTCTTAAGTAAGTTTATTATTTAAAAAACTTAGTTTTTTATTATTTACAGGGTATAGCATGTGTACCATCTTTATGTTAGCTTAACAAAAAGCCTAATAGTGTTGTCTTATGTGCCCAGAATCTGCTAATTTCACACAGCACAAAAACCAACATTTATACAGGGTATGCCAGAGCTTATATACCCCATTTTATTGGTTTATTCCCAATAGTCGCCAAGATGAAACTTTTATGTTATATGCCCAAAGTGGTTCATATGTTATACTTATTTACTTTTTACAGGGTATTCACTAGTTTATACTTATAATATGTATAAATATACAGCTCTTAATTTCTCCAGACTACGCGCATATTAGGCCATCTAATGGCCATTTACAGGGTATATGAGAGCACGTTGTTCTGGCCATTTGTGCCTGGCCAAATTGTTTTGACTTGTTCGCATTTGTCTGCGGTCGATACAATTTTTGGCACGCCCAGGTCAAATTAATTAACTGCAGGGTAAAGAGGGGCAAGGGGGCAGGGGCAAGAGAGAGGGAAGGGGGCAGACAGGCGACATGTGTGCAACAAGCAGAAGGCAATGAGCAGTTACCGTTATAAGCCACCTTGACATGCTCACATGCAGCAGCAGCAGCCAAACGAGGCGCAGCTGAGGCTGACAGCGCCGAGACTCGTTCGGGGAGTTTCCACTTCTACTTGGAAAGAGAGACTCCAGGCCAGTCTCCATGTGTGTGTGTGTGTGTGGAGGACTAGTTTTTGGCTTGTGGCTGTGGCAACTTTTGGCGACTGCAACTGCCTCAAATGTGCCGTTATGTGCCCTCATATGTGGCCAAGGCACACAGAGCAACGAGACAAGCAAACAGCAGCCGAGAAGGGGAGAGAGGAGTGGGAGATAGGAAGGGAGAGAGAGAAGAGAGTGGGAGAGAAATGGAGCAGAGAGTCGCTTCTCTGTTATTGATACCTCAAGTTGGTCAAACTGCCCCATGCAATACGCGATCGCGGCAATTGAGCAACTTGAGCCGGCATCGCCAACGTGAAAGTGGACAAACACACACACACACACACACACACACACATACACTGCAAGCAGCCACGAGCCGCCAATCTACGCAATCCTCGAGCGCTCTCGTTGCCACCCAGTGGCAGTGGCAGTAGCCCTGCCAGACAGCAGCTGCAACTTTTGCCCAGGGTTATCAGCCAAAGTGGAGCGCAGAGTATTGAAAAAGGGTTTGTGGGGAAAGTGAAGAAGTGAAGAAGGCTGGACGAGAGTGTGCTGGAAAGAGGACTCATAAGTAGTTGGAACTAGCTCTAAATGGAAGATGATGTCAGTAGTTCAATATATGGTAAATAAAAGAAGAAGAAAGGTTCACTTAAAGTCACTTAATAAAGGTTAATAACAATGTTAATGGTATAAAATTGTGCCAATGATATAACTTAAAAAGTATCCAATTAACTAAGGAACTCTCTCTTTAAACTAGGTATATATAGAGATATATTTGAAAAATCTATGTGTATTATATGGCCTTAAACTATTTTAAGTGTCAAGAAAGAAAAGCTTGAATAGTTTTTGCAATTGTAGAAGATTTTTTTTAAGAAAATCCCAAACGACAAGAAAGATTTTTCAATTAACTAAAACTAAAAAACTTAACTAAAAGAATTTATATGAAATCTGGAGTAGATGGAGTGTCCAAATATATTGAATATATATATAAAAAGCGCTATTTATATTGCATAAGAATAAGCAGAGATTATTGTTATATTGTCAATTCTAAGCAATTGATTAGGCTAGGGATTAAGGAAGAATATACTATATGGGGTGTCCCATATCACTTTCTGCCTGTCTAAGGTTCAGGGGTATAAAAATATCAATTCTGCTATTAAAGTTGGATTAGAATGAGCTTAATATATCTGTTACTATAAGAAATGTTGGTAGTGTATTAGTATTATTATGAATATAAATCCAATAAGATAATTATCTTTGCAGAAAAAGAATGCTCAGTTTTAGCCTAAAACTTCTTAAGTGCTTTTTGAAAATCATGTTGAAATTTGCAGTAGAAATACGACACAAACTGATTGCAGTATATAAAATTTCACATGTAAGTAGAGTAGAGAATAGAGTTATATATAAATATATAAATAATATATACATTGAGTTTAAAGTACAAAATAGAGGATGCACATACCTGCAATTGTTATTTAAGAACCTTAAATCTAACCCCACTATCCACACTGCCTTTTATTTGCATCTCAGTGAAACCCGTTAAGAATTTAAACTTGTAGCAAAGCAATTAGATTGTGTATACTACCCCCCACTCCCCTACTTACTCCTCTCTCTTATTTCTCTACATTCCCCTGTCTCCCCTCAACTCTTCAGGTGGAATTTCTCTACTCATCAACTTTGTAAATACACCTTCTCGAACTAAAGCTGTAAAACCTCGTGAGGTTTCACGTGCTGTGTGAAATTTTTGGCAAGTGGAAAACCCCTCAATGAATTTAATTGGCTCCTCAATTTAGCTGGAAAGGGGGGAGGGAGGAGTGGGTACACCCACATAGGGCTAAGGGGAGACAGTCAGACTGGCTTCACTCTCTTGGGGGAATTCTCCTGCTTCACTTTAATTGTTCTTTTCACTTGTTTCTGCACCTGGTGACCCTTTTCTGTGTTTATTGAAATTTGATTTTGTTTATTGAGGGTGCAGTGGGGGGGGTAGATTGGACAGAGAAGGGGGCTGGCATGCAGAGATTGTTGTGCAAGTTCTAAACACTTTTTCCCCCTGTTCTGATAAGTTCGCCTCGGGGTTCTACCTGCTGGCGATGACCCTCACCCCGCTATCAAGTCGTGGCTGCACCCTCGACCCTCGACCTTAGCCTGGCCAAGAAGTCAGCGAAGCAGCACGATGTCTCCGACTCCGACTCCGTCTCCGTTTGCGTCCAGTTCAACAAGTTCCTGTGGCACTTCCTGTGCCCCCTTGGCGTTCTGCTTACACAGCTGTTGCTATTGTTTTATAGAGCAGAAGGAGGGCAGAGATGAGTGAAAGATAGAGTGAGCGAGAGGGAGGAAGGGGAAGGGGAGGGGGCAGGGGTTCATGTGTGTGGAGAAGGGTTGAACGCTCGCCGCGACTGTGGGAATTTCTCAATTGTTGCATGCTTAATAATTGCTATTGTTGGCTTCTTCACCTCGAGGCGTGGTCAGAGGGAGAGGAGGGGGGACTATAAGCGAGACGAGGGTGTCGTCTGGGCAATTGTGCGTAACTCGTATTGTATTCTCATGTGCGTGTGTGTGTGTGCAACTTCATTTGCGGTCATTCAGTAAATAAGTCGACAGCAGGCGATGGCGGCGAGTGCCAAAGTCGACTTCAAATTTCAATTTGAATTCGAATTTGCTCTGCTCAACTCACTCACGTTTTTTACTACAGACTTAGTAGACTTAATACTCTCTACCCTCTCACTCCCTCTCCCCCTGACCCTTCCCCTTCCATACACCCTCCCTGCTTCCCTTGATTAATTGCTGTCTGCGGTCGAATCAACTTGAATTATTCCGACTGCAGTTGACCCCAAGCTAAAGTTGTGGGATTTGTTACAAGTGGCATGAAGGAGGAGAGGCGGTAAGTGGGCGTGGCAGACTCACAACTGGCGCCAGCAGCTGCGGCTAAACAGATAAACCGAATAAGGTGTGACCTCAGGGAGTACCCAAACGGCGTAGCCAAACGAAGCCATCGCACTCTTAAAGGCTTCAAGCTGACGTTAAATTTGTAATTATAAAACCATTTGTAGAGGGTATCGATTTCGTTTATGACTTGGAAAATTAACTGTAATCTTTACTATAATATACAAATGTTGTTAATAATTTTGTAACATTTTTTAAAGTATTTTTTATTAAAGAAAACCGAATACTCTACGGCACTTTCACTAAGGCGCAGCAGATAAACCCCTTTTAGCACATTAATTTCATGCACTTTTGGTGTGAATAATTTGTAAATTATATAGCTGATATATCTGTCATATAGTACAAGATATTATTAATGTTATATTAACCCCACTTACAGCAGATTAATTCCACTCAAAGTCACCTCAACCTTTTCATAATTCATAAAATATATACAATCTTTAATTTGCCAGAGAAATTTCCCCGCCAAACAATCGAAAAGGTCAAACAACCAGTCAAAGAAAAAAACTGTGCTCAAACCACAAGAAAATGCTGAGAAAAACCTTCGAGAAAATAATGAAAATTTTCGAGTGCGCAATTCGAAACCGATTTGAGGAGGAGGCGCCATTAAAAAAGCATCAACAAGTGAAAGATTTTCCAAGAGAGCACGCAAATGTCATTACCTAAGGGTCTCCATATACCTCTATATCTATCTCTTTCTCTAGCTGCCTCTCACTCTCTCTCCCAATTGGAGCCACCTCTGCCACTTAGAGCAAACGACAACCTTCCTTTTGCCGCTGAATGTGGCAGGGAGAAGCAACTCTCGAGACAGATCTCTTGTAATTATCAGCATGATAGCAAAATTTGTAGACCAATAATTATTTTCCCACTATTTGTTGGGCCAAGGGAATGGAGAGAGAGAGAGAGAGAGAGACAGAGGGGGGGCAGGAACTCGATGCCATACAATATAATTAATAACATGAAAAATACATAATGAAATTATTATCGTGCTGTAATGTGAAATGATTATCTTGCAAGCAACTGAAGAGGGTTTGTGAGAGTGTGTGTGTGTGAGTGTGTGTGAGTGTGTGTGTATTGACTGTGTGTGTGTGTGTGCGTGTGATGTAGTGTGTGAAGACAGTGCAAGACAATGGAACGAGCGACTTGAACTCGAGCTCGAGTTTAACGCGCATCGAAATGCCATTTGAGGCAGGTACGGGCAGGGCAGGCCAAGACAAGTGCCAGACGCGTCTGCAAAGGGGTGAGAAAGATGAGGAAGTGCTGCAGAGGGATGGCAGAAAGCACTTGAGTAAAGCAAAGGAAGAAATTGAGAAGAACTAGTGACTAACTAGACGCTAGAGGCTTTCTATGCTAGCTTCTCTAATGTTGGTTTATTGTGACCCCTCTTGATCGACGCCACTGTCTCTGCACTAGGGATAGGTCAGTTACACTGGCCTCGCTGGCTATGCAAAGCGTCATCATGTGTGCGCCGATCTGAAGCGTAACGAGGCGACTTTGAAACGGTTTCCAGTTGTCGTTTGCGGGTTGCATTTTCCAACAGCGACGACTCCCTCGCTATTTCCCCTGCCCCTTCCCCCTTCTCCTCTGCCACAGGTGGGCAGTCTCAATTTCTGATGATGACTGGCTGAGCGCTTCGCAGTTATGTCAGAATGTCAAGGGGGTTGAGGAGAGGGAGCGACTTCTGCCGCGGACTTCACTTCACTTTGGGCGTCTTCAGCCAAGCGGAAGTTGATTTATTTGTCTCTACGCTTTGGTGAGAGAATTCTCCACATTGTTCGCCAACAACACCTACACACCTGAGGAAGAGACAGAGAGACTGAGAGAGAGGGGGAGTGGGAGTAAGAAAAACCAGTTGATGGCGATTTTTCTACTTATTTTCCATAATTTGAGGCGATGCCCCCTAGGAAAATTGTTCGAGCGGAACTTTTCTTTTGCCCTTCTGCGGAGTTGCTCATAAAATTAAGAAATATTTGTAATAATTAGCTCAACTTGCGCACCCTCTCCCACTGTCTCTGCCCCTCTTTCTCTCTCTTCTCTCTGTCTCTCTGGTTGCCCTGGCAATTTTAATTTTAATTTCCATTTCATTTTGAGGAAGGCAAACCGCAAAAGGTTGTTGAAAAAGTCCGCAAAATTATCGAAATGCAGCAAGGAAAACTGAAAAACTGATTTCAAGAGTTTTGTCAAAAAATAGAAATGCGGGAAATGGGGAAATGGCAAGGAAAAGCCAAACAATAACAACAACAATAGAAGCAGCAGCAGCAGCTGGCAGCAACTGAAGTTGCAATTGGCCAAATCGGCCGAGATTGAGCCAAAGTGAAGGTAAGTTTTTTATGCAGTCCCCCCCTTACAGTTACCTCTCCTTCCGTTTCCCTTCCCTCGTTGGTCCTCTCTCACTCCCTCGCTCTGCACATTTCTTCTTCTTGCATTTCGCTGGCCATTCGGAAATTCATTTAGCTGTTGTTGCTGCTCCCGCTGCTGTTGCTGGTGCTCTTTCTTTCTTTTTTCATTGCTCCATTATACTCGGGCATTTTCTTTTTCTATTTTTTATAAGCATTTTTCAATCGCATTTCGATGCGCATTTTCATTTGGGGTCAAGAAAAATCCATTAGCAGTCAGTGGAAGTTAAACAGAATCCATTAGCTGCTGCTGCTGCTGCCTTTCCTATTTGCTGTTGTTGCTTTTGTTACCATTCCTTGTGTAGGTGTTGTTGTTGTTGCTGCTGTTGCCTTCTACAGCAAATTGTAATAAAGCTTGTGCTCTTGCTAGGCTTGTGCTGGCCCTGGCAAAAGTAAAAGGCACCGAGCAGTGCCAGGCGCAGCGCACACAAAAATACAAAAAGTGAAAGAACATCGCTCGGCACCGCTCACGCAATGGCTAAACGCCTAAAAGCCCAGCCCCCTGCCTCACACACCCCCCTTTACCGACTACTCACTCTTTTGGCCTGGTATTAAACTGGGTTTGCCGACTGAATATAACCTTAATTTTTGTCCATTCACAGCTCGTTGCAAGGCGTGACAGTGTCTCTGGTTGTCCTTAGCTGGAGTGTCATTTTATTTTTGAATTTCGAATGCATTTTTATTTAAGTTTTACTTAGTTTTCGCAAACAATTTTCAACGTACCTTGTGCTTCTACAAGCATATTGTTGCCTTCTTTCAAGCGCACATCTTTAATGTACCAAATCATTACCCTTTGCATACTTTTGTGCGCAAACAATAAAAATTCCTTTATTATTTGCATTATTTGCAGAAATAATTTTTAAAACACTTTAATATTTAAGTAAAATCAATTTTGAAACATATTTTTTTATTCTTAAACTCATCTTTAAACGATATTTTATTTATATTTATTTCCCCAGCAATTTGAAATTTCCCTTTGCATTGCAAATCAACTTTACAGGCGTGCAACAAAAGTGTGCAACGCAAATATTTATTGCTCGACATATTTGGAGCATGTGTGGAAGCTATTTACGGACTGCATGCCAAGTGTGTGGAGCGCTTCGCTTAAAGTGGCGCACAGAAAAGGGAGGAAGAATCACTTAAATCGAGCAGCTTATCAGAATGAACTCTATCATTGCGCTGGCCCTGCGGCCGGAAGCGGCTGTGCCTATGCAGGAGCTAGTTCTTTGTCAGTTGGCAAACAGCTCGACTCAACTCGAGTCGTTTCTGCCCTGACACCGTGACTTGCAGTTCTTTTGCAAGTGCTTGGGCTAAGGAAAATCTATTAACCTCCAGTGACATGTAACTGCTACACATTCGCACGCACACTTGCCCACACACACCCGCACACACACACCCCCCTCTAATGTGACACAATGCATATTTATGGGCTGTCGATGGCATGCCTCCGCTAGCTAGTGGGGTGTGTGTACTGGCTGTTTGCTGCAGCAGCTGAAGCTATGCAATACATTTTATAAGCTGCAGTTCAGCCTGGCTTGTGTCTTGGCTGCGTAAATCAAACTGCCTCTGCATACTTCTGCGCTCAATTGATTTACTGTTTACAGTGAAATGTTAAATTTACAAATTTCCCCGCCACCCAAAGGCATCAAAAGGGGGTTTAAAATGGCATTTTTAAGTAAAGCTAGATAAATTTAAAAACCAGGCTACAACTTTGGAGTCTTTTCCAGGGCGAGCTATACACCTTTCGAACTTTGAAGCCGTGTGAACTGATAAATGAAGAAAAATAGAAGGGAAAAAAACAACAAGTCGCTATCTCCTCTAGTTTCATTTTTAACTTTGGTAAATGTTATTCGATTTTGAAGACTGTGGACTTATTTGAAAGGCAATTAAACAGTCTTTAAGACTTAATTTTTACAGATTTGTTATATGTATACTTATTTATTGAAAATTGCAGTTAAAATAAAGACATGTAATCAATGAATTAATCTATTATGGAATAAATATAGTGATTAGGATTAATTGCCTACTGATTAATTGCCTAATAAATCCTTTAACTCTTAACAGAGCTAGAAGTATATAAATGTTAAAAAAAAGAAGCTATTGGCAGCACGTATATTACAGAACAGAATGACAGAAAAGTTTCTGAAGCTGCTAATTTTTCAAAAGAAAACTTTGAATTAGACGCCTCACATATATGCCGAGTGTTTACTGTACATAAATCAAAATCAATTGCGCTGGCCCAAGCTAGGCAAGCTGAGCTTGCGTTTTCTTTATCGCGCACACAGTACAGAAAATGGCCAGCAAATTATTACAGAACAATGCGAAACGCAGAATCCTCTAATGGAGTTTCCTTTTGCATCGAGAAAAAACTGTGTGTGTTTGTGTGTACAACGGCAGCTTCAAATATGCGCACTCACTGCCCAGCAGCTGTCAGGAGGAGAGCCGATTGGAGTGGAACTTCAAGAGGGACAGAGCAAGAGGGAAGAGGGGGAGGGGGCACACGAAGTGTAGCTGCTGCGAGGATGTGTGAGCGCATTTAACGCATTGTCCTTTTAGCCATATTGATGATGATGCCAAATGACACCGAATGGCAATGGCAATACCGTGGTAGCTGTGGCAGTGGCAAGGATTTCGCTATCACTTGCATGAGCCACCCGTTGCCATGGCCCCCCTTGCCCCGCTTGCTCACTTGTTGTGTTGTCACAGTTGTTTCATGTTATGTCGCCATTATTTCGTGGATTTTTGGCTGCTTTAGCATTTCACTTTGATAGTCTGGCGAGCGCAAAAAAAGCGCCACAGCATCATCGTGGCATCTTCCCTCCCTCTCCTCTCTCTCTCTCTCCCTTTCTCGCTATGTCTCTTTCGTGCTGTTGCTGTTGCTTAGCTTGGCTGGTAGCTTTTGCTTTATCTGCTGACAGTCATAAGTTTTGCTTTGCTTTCCATTTTTATTTCATTTATAAGAGCCCGCCTTCTGCCACACACACACACACACACACACAGAGTCAGACACATGCTTGCGTTATCCTTGCGTCCACGCTGCTTGCCACTCGCTATCTCTGTCTCTCGCTTTCTCGCTTGCTGTCCTCCTCCCGCGCGTAACTCATCAACGCGCATATGTTCGCTCGTTGTGCCTTGGCTTTGTGCCTGTGTGTGCGAGCAAAATTTATTTTTATTTGCCACATTTTGCTACGCTTTCTTCTCCCCCTTTTCTTCCCCTTTTGCTCCCTCTTTATTGTTGCTTTCCTGTTGCTGTTTCCGTTTGTTGTAAATTTTAGTGGATTATCCGACGTAGTTGCTCCCGTTTGCTGCTGCTGCTGCTGCTGAATTTATTCAAACTTCACTGAACACAATCAATTTACGAATTATTATTATACTCAGTCTTTCCTTTCCCTCCCCCTCTCTCTCCCCCTGCTGCCTGCATTGAGCTCTCGAGTTGTCGTCGCCATTTGTTGCCTACTTTTGTGCGCTCTGCTTGTGCCTCCTTCGCTTTTATTGCATTTGCTACGCCTGAGCCCACTGTCCAAGCACTTAACGCTTATGATCTGACTTGCTGCCCCTCCCCTCACTCTCCTTACTCCTTTCCCCCGCTCTTTCTTGTTCGTTTGGGCTCATTTGCCAGGCCTCTTTTAGCCGCTTTGTGTTTATGATTTCCATTTGCTGAGGACGCCGCTCGTCATATGCGCGAGGAGGCGGAGCGGGGGCGTGGCCGCAAGCGGCTCAGTGTAATTACCACTTAAATCGTGGCACGCCCCCCCCCCCCCTCTGCCTTCGTCTCCTTATCGCACGCAAAAACAATGCCCAAGTGTAATCATAATAAATAATAAATAAATTTTATTGTTTAATGGATTCCAGTTACACTTGCTGAAGACTTCGCCCTCTTTGCCCGTTTCACCTCTCCTGCTCCTTCTCCATCTACTTCTTCTTATTATTATTATTGTCGCTATATTCTTGGTTATTGTTGTTGTTGTTGTTGCCGGCGTCGCCACTGGCATTAGTCACACTTTATTTATGAATTATGATACACTTGCCAAGACGACAAGACGCTCGAATGGGTTAGTCGAGCATGTTGGCTATGAAAAGGTTTTGACAGGAGTTGTCATTATCGAGTACTTTCTATTAATTCAAGCTGAATTTGAACAGACTGGTAATAGAATTTTTTGAGGAATTTGTTATAAAGGAAAGGGAATTTTAAGTAATTCTTTTTAACATATGCAGTTTATAAATAATACTTCTGTTTTATGGAAAAACAATTTCAAGAAGGGGTAGCATAAAAGGAATCATTAGTGAATCTCTCTGAAAACTGTAGTTGATGTTAATTTGCTGTTTAACATTTTAAGCTAAACTTATGCAGGAAACTGCAAATTTTCTTTTTGATATTTTCTATTCTGTTGAATATAATTCATTTAAATATTAGTAAATAATTTATTTGTATTATTTAAATATTATATAACCTTTTCTCATACTTTATTAACTCCTATACCTTTTTCTAGTTTTTTTCCTCGTGTCCATAAGGTTGATGGAATTATGCTTGAATAAAAGTATCAATGCTTCTTTAGGAAATGCTTTATTAATTTAGTTAAAGATACTATTCTATATTAATGACTAAATTATTGAATAATATAAAAAGAAAATATCCTCTTCAATCCACAGAACATTCGCCTAGGCAGATCCAGCTGTAGTTGCCTTTGCTATCCATCTTGAAGCGTATGCGGCAGTCGCCGTTGGGCAAACTATTCCAGCATATTAATGAATTTATTTCAATCCATGTGTGCGTGTGTGTATGTGTATGTGTGTGCTTTAGTTTTATTGTTGTGCACGGCGCACTCAAATTTGAGTAATAATGATTTATTGTCTATTAGCAGCTAATTAGACTTAAAAGGAGGCCATCAAAAGGCTTAGCCCGTGGCTAATGAAAAACTAAGCGATAAGCAAGTGGAGAGTGGGAGAGAGGAAGGAGGGGTAGGGAAGAATTAGTTGACTTGCTCACGAATTGCTTTGAACTCGTTTCGTGCCATTAGGAAAGCGAAAGCTCCTCAAGCGAAAAGTGCAATTAGGCCAAGAAGCAGCAGCAGCAGCAGCACCAGCCGCATCCGAAAGGGGCAACTGAACCAGGCGAGGCATCATTCGAGTTGGCCAATTTCATAAAGCCCTGCCCAATTAAACTAATGCCCAAGCCAAATGTGCAGGCAACATTTACTCAGACAAGGATTCTGTTGCCCCCCCTCACCCCCCCCCTCCAGTTAGTGGCTACTCCTGGGCAGTTGGTCCGAATATTTGCAATAGTATCGCATCGAGAGAAATTAATACATCATCAAATAGAAGTAAGCCCCAAAGTTCCAGCCGGTCACATAAATAAATAATGCCTATTTATGTTTATTACGGTCATAGCTGCCGGCGACTTGTAGACGACGACGAAGAGAGAGAGAGAGAGAAAACAGACGAAGGAGAAGGTCAGAGAAACCCAAAGCCGTTGCCCATGCTGAGACCGAGACCGATGTCGTTTTCCATTCGCCCCGTGCACTGCAAACAAGAGTAGAGTGAGAAGTGACAACATGGAAATGCAAGGAAGTTGTGCATGAAAGAAAGTCTTCTTATAGAGGAGAAGAGAGTGTTTTTTTATTTATATTTGACTTAATATTCTGGAACTTTGGAAGGAGGGGGAGACCCATTGTCTGCAAGTCTGTCTGTCTGTCTGTCTGTCTGTCTGTCTGTCTGTCTGTCTATCTATCTGTCCCTATGAAAATCAAGATCTCAGAGAGTATAATAGCTAAAGCTAGTTTAAGTTTGTTTTAGAATTTGACCACGCCCCTTTCCACCCACTTAAATCGATAAAAACTAAGCGTGCTTTTAATGCAGGACAGTTCATCTTTGATAAACACAATACCTATCAACACCCTAATGATTTTTGAATCGGAATATTAACATAGAAGTTATTTAAGAATTAATTTAAAGAGTTACTGATTTCCAAGCTGCTCCCTGCAGAGTATGCAACACAAAGTACGCTAAACATAGAAGTGATATTTTTAAGAAATCGCTTTGTTTGGTTGTTTCTTTTACATTCTCTATTCTTTGCTTCACACTTCCTTAACTACATGTAATTTTCTCATACTTTTCTTTTAATTATTTCCACATCAAAGCTACCCTAATCTTTCATTCTCTTCTAACACTTCTTTGTTTAATACTCTTCAATTAAATTATATTAAAAGCTTTGCATTTTCTTGCAGTGTATTGACATTCATAACCTTATTTGGCTACGGCAGCTCGGGCTGTGCAAATGTGGATCCGGTTAGTCCTACAATTGGATTAGCATTTCGCATTGTTGGCTAAGAGGGCAGAGTGCGGCTGTGTGTGTGTGTGTAGGGGGAAGGATTGAGAGGGAGAGGAGAGAGAAGGAAGGAGGTAGAGAGGGGAGAGAGCAAGCTCTACGACAAGTTGAGCCCAACAAATGCAGCAGGCCCTTTTTGCCCGGCAGAGTTGACATTGCTTTTTATATACGCCATATTGATAGAGTTGCCCCATTCGAATAGGGTGACCCTGGTGAGCACGTGTGTGAGGTAATGTGCACCATTATGTGTGTGTGTGTGTGTGGAAGTGTCATGTTGGCTAAATGTTTGGCAAATCCTCGACGCGTCGCAGAGGCAGTTGAAGTTTACGATAAATGCCGCCTGCCGCCTGCAGCTCGAGGGTAGTTTAAGGATCCATAATGCCCACTAAATATTTCAGATTTTCCCTGCACAGCAAGTCGTTAAGGGGAGAGAGAGACAGACGGTGATGTAAGGGAGGGGGTAGCTCTACCTGTGCAGGATTGGGACTTATGCAGGATTGGCCTTAAAGGGATAACAGCGGGTGCCTCCATCGAATGCGGGGCTGACTTCCCCCTACCACCATGCGTGCGCTGCTTCAATACAGCCAAATTGACAAACAAGCCAACGTGCCCCCTTTTTACCTCTTTCTTCTCCTCACTCTCCCCCTCTTCCCTCTCCTGGCTGTGCCACCAAAATGAAGCTCATCAGTGGCGCGGCTCACGTGAAAATCGCGCGACGCATCTCGTTTCGCAAAAGCGTTTTAATGCGCGCCGAGGCGTCCAAATGCCAAAGCCAAACACAATTTCATTGAGTTCCGCTGGCGTTACGTAGAGCCACCAACCCCTCTGCTCCCCTTCGGCACTGCCTCTCCCCGCACTGCCCAGGTATCTGCGCTTGCCGCAGGCACTTGGCACGGTAACTGGAGCCGCTTTTTGGAGCCTAAAATCCCGTAAAACAGGTGACAGCAAAGAGGGGAGAAAGTGGGCAGACAGAGAGAGAGAGATGAGAGAGAGAGAGAGAGAGACGAAAAGTGAGGAGCGGAGAGGTGTAGAGAGGTGAGGAGGTGGGCAGAACGGGGCTTAGAGGTGTAGCAGCTGCCTCCCATCGTCCGGCAGAGCGTTGCTCTAATTGACTTTACTCGCATAATGCCGTTTTCCGGCCGTGTTTAAGCGTCATCATATTACTTAACTTGCCATACACACGTGCACACGCATACTCACACTCACACACATACACACTCATGCACACACAGACGCACCTTACATTAAGTGTTTGGTGCGTGTGTTATTCGAATCGAAGCCGATCGAATTGCTCGACACTTTTCAATACACTACCCACGTAGAGTCAAAACGAACGGGAATGCAGCATGAGAATTTGCAGAGGAGAGAGTGGAGAGTGGCGAAATCTAAGTGGAGAGTTCCGATATATCTCATTACAGAATCGCTTTTCAGTTTCGTTTTTCTCACATCATTTTCAACAGACGAAACAACTGAGTAGAGAGAGGAAGAGAGAGCTGACTGGAGATAAATTAGTGAAGAATGGTAAGTTGAGTCACTTAAGTGAAGAGAGAAAGAGATAACTGGAGAAAACAGAGTGAGGAGAACAGTAAAAGAAGCTGCGGGGAGAGCTATCTAAAGCTTGAACAATATCCGATTCCATTTTCATACCTACTAAAGTCAACCAAAAATCCACAACGAAGTCAGCCCCGCGAGCTACTCAACTGAACCCAAGAATTTGAAGGGGAAAAGAATGGGTAAGAAACCTCTGAAGAACCCTCGCGTACCGGATTACCTCGTCCCCCACCGAAAAGGAGTCACAAGCAGAAAACAATTCCTGAGGATATGCGGAAACGGTAAGCGTCCGCAATTTGAAACTAAGTGAGTTATTCCCAGTAGACGCGGAATTTATTGGGTAAATATTTTGAGTACTTAACTTCATGAGGGTCGCACTTCTTGTTTGACTTTCAAAAGGGTTGAACTTCTGTCTGCAATCTTTGAAGTGCGGCATGAAGAGTATGAAAATAATAGTGCATAATCTCATTTGAAATCGAGTTGGGAATTACATTTTGAAATGCGTTGTCTACTTTTCTGCTATATACATATTTTTTGCTTAGTTAGCAACTTTCAAATATTCCCTTTCCCCTCAGACACCTTAGGCAAACAAATGCTGAGCTCATGATCCTCAAACGATTGTATTTAGCTCTCTAACATAGTTAAGACATGTGTTAGGGCATTTTATCTGCAACTTTGTGTTGTTTTTCTGTGCTTCTCTCTCTCTCTATCCCCTTTTTTTGTTTTTCTGTTTAGTTTTTCAATTCAATTAAATGCGTTCCACATTTTGGGCTCAATTGTTGTTTACACACTCGCATAGGAAGCGAGAGACAGAGAGAGAGGGAGGAGAGAGAGAATGAGAAACAGACAGAGGGAAATCAGTGCAGTTTACTTGTATACGTTATACTCATTGAATTATTATAGAAGCGGGTATTTTAACTAAGGAACACTTAAAAGTTCAAGTGGGATAAGAATATTAGACTAAAATATTCAGAATGTTTCCATGTAGCTCGTTTAATTTCCAAGAAACTTGGTAATCCTTTAACTTGTAAACTAATTTCTGAAATATTGAATACTTTTCTTTCTCATGCAAAGTAGACTTACCTAACTTGTCAAATTCTAAAGTTATTCTTATGAAATTTGGTAAGCATATACCTCAGTATATATTCAAACATTTGGCATGAAATAACTAAATGTAAAAAAAAAAAAAAAAAACCTAAATGTATCTGCCTCTCATTCCAAATTATATCATTTTTTTATTATAGTTATCCTATAAAATTTGGTATTCATATACATTACTTTAAATTTAAACTTTCTACATGTTTAATACTTGAAATTTCTATTTATTACTCCGAATTTCCTAAAGTGTGCTGTAAGTTATCCTTATAAAATTTGGTTATCATATATGTATATATACGTATTCAAAATTTGTGCATTAGAAATTCTTGAATCTTTCATTTGGTTGATTCTAAAGGTATCCCTATGAAATTTGGTAATCATATAACTTCTTTTAAATTAAAACTTAACTACAAATTACAGCAAGATCGAGAAACAAACTCAAAAATTAAGAAGTGCAACCGTGAAGCGGCAGACGACAGTGGGATACTCTTTGACGTATGTTCCGGTGTAAACATATGTACGTACTTTCTAATTATTCTCGACAGATGGCGCTCGCCTGCTCTCTTTGTAAGCTGACACAAGCACTTGGTGTTATTCTCATAGTTTCTTTAATAACTTCTGTGTTTATTGTCCAATCGGATACGTAGATATTTCATTCAGCTTAGTATATATTAAAGTCAGAAAGTTGTATCTTCTATACCGCGCTTACAAATTGATGTCAAAAATTGACTTATTGATTTGCGGGGCGGTGGGCGTAGCACCATCAAAAACTGACCAGCGTACAGTACTCAGGAATCTTCTTGCCAAATTTTGTATCCCTAGCTCTTATAATAACTGAGATCTGTGTATTTACACAGACCGACAGATATACAAACAAGCCACGCCTCCGACGGACATACAGACAGACGTTTTTGACCACATGGCTCAATCGAATCAACTAAGCTATCCTCTTTATGCCCTTTACAGGGCATTTGTACGTTGTGCACACTCAGCTGCACTCCTTTACCCTCTCAGACTTCTGGCTCGCTTGGCTAGTTAAGTAGCCAACGGGCTTTGTATGCAACTCGTTCAACTTGGTTGTTGTTGTTTTAGTTGCTAGTGCTGTTGCTGTGTTTGGGTTATTTGGGTTGTTGCTGCCGGCTTTGGTTGCATTCGGGCGCGTTTGGTTGGTTTTCGGTGCAAAACTTTGTTAACTTGCGACCGCCGACGCGACACTCGACGCGACTCGACTCGCCTTCACTCGCCTCGACTCGCTTGACAATATTTGCGCTGCATTTGTTATTGTTGTTGTTGCACTGATTGTTGTTGCAACTAGTTGTTGCTGTTGCTGTTGTTGCTGGGCGGGCCAATTGAATTTAAGTGGCTGCAACAAAGTCAATGACACGACTCGCATTCGTTTTGGCCACTTTGTGGCAGCTATCAAAAATATGTTGCATAGTTTTTATTATTTTCCGTTCGTCCTGTCTCTCTCTCTCTCTCCCCCTCTCTCTCCCTCTCTCTCTGTTTTTCCTTCTGCTGTTACTGCTGCTCTTGTTGCTTTTTCGCTGGCAGCTTCATGAAGCATCATCATCAATTTTCATTGTAACGCGATTAGCCCCGGAACTGTGCAACTTTCGGGGCCGGATTCGTGCCTAACATCATTTGATGCTCCTCTCTGTTTCGCTGTGCCTCTACTTCTCATCCTCCATCTCCCGTCTCCCTCTATTCTTCCCACTACCTCCCTTTTTCGACTACTATTCATACAATTCCAAGTCCCGCGAGCATTTATAAATGATGAGAGCGCGCGTTTTTCGACCATTTCCCCTCGTGCTGTCCCTTTTCCACTTGTTCGTACCCTTCTCTGCCTCCTTCTGGTTATCCCTCTGCCTATCTTCTACTACCTCTTCCCCTCTTTATCCCTCTATTTTGCCCTCTACCATTCCGATTCAGCATCTGTTTTATGTTGTCGGCGTATCATTTTTCTATGGCCATGTGTAATTTATGCTCCATTTGCTGTTGTTCTTGCTGTTCCTTTCATATTTTCCTATACGTATTGCATGGTATTTATTGTGCGGCCATTTTCCATATAATCTTTTGGGGCAGCTTCATTGTTTGCCCATTTTTTCGTGAGTATAACAGAGGAGGGAGAGAGGGAGAAGGCAGCGTTTTGGGTGAGAGGGACGTGCTGCCCATTTCTGATAGACAGACACATGCTCCTTTGATTTATGAATGCAAACGAGCCAAGCAACAACTACAATCGACAACAACAACAACAAGAGCAGAACAACAACAAGCGCAGCATGACAACAAGAACAGCAACAACAAACAGTGAAGCAACAATATGTTTAGTCAGCGTGCCGCATTCCGTTCTTCCTGTTTGTTCCTGTTCCTGTTGCCTCACGCAGCGCTTTATTTATAAACACACACAGACACACACGCACACCATCCACGCACAGAGACACACACACTTGCAAACATTGATAGATAAATTTTCTTTAGATTTTGCTTTCTGTTTGCGGCAATTAGCCTAAAAGTTGCCTACCTTAAATTTCATTAGCAACAATGGAAATGATATAGGGGCCAGCTCTGTGTATGTGTGTGTTGAGTGTGTGGAAAGGTCTTTAAGCTACACCCATTAGCTTATGAGGGTATTTCTTCGATATTTTCCACCATTTTCATAAAAGACTAGCTTTATCAATTAAAGTCAAAATATCAAAATTCTAAGTTTAGAAAAATTCTGAAAAGTAAGTGGGGACCCTTTGGTCAAAATAAACACCTTGATTGTAGGGGGCAATGTACGATGTGCCTAATCCTTACCTTGATCATATTTTATGTTTTTGGCTTCAATTAAAAACAATTGACTAAGCAACGAAATAATAATAATTGAGTGAAGATTTCGCCAAATTGGAAGGCCTACTTAATAATAATAATAATTTTGAAGGAAGTAACATATATAAATAATTAAGCCTTAAGGATAATATTGTTAATTATTAATTAAAGAAATTGCGTAAATTTAAATAACACAATGTTAAAACACATTTCAAAACAAATATCGAATTATCAATGACGTAATAACATAATATCGATAAGTTCGTGTTTTTTTGTCATTATTATTTGCAGTACCGTTGTTTATTTGGGTCTATGACATACTGAAAAATTTGAATGGATGACGAAAAACGTGCTGCAAGTATAAAAACAAGCACAAATAGACACCATGACGATGGCGAGAATGAATTTTATCCTTTTCCAATTTAGGTTTTACATCAGATTTAGGATTACTAGGATGACCATGTAAATCCAAATAAGGTGGAAATGAAATGCTCTTTTTAAAGGGCATTTGGAGGCAATGGAGGAGACTTACATTGGAGACCAATCCTAAAGCTATTTCCCCACCACATTCACCTAGAGCACATATGTCAATTTCTGGTGCCTGATTACAAATATTGTCCGAAACTATAAGAAATAGGGTCCAGAATGTTGAACATACACAGAAGATTGAAACAATTAGTTTTGCAAGGAATTTGGGTTCATCCCAAGGATGGTCTTCGCCCCTGCCTCTTCCTGCAACAAAAAACCTATCAAAATCCAGGCTTTGCAAATCCTGCATTGTTTCTTCGGGAAGCAGTTTCTCAACTCAAATTCTTGACGGTGATCAATCGCCAATCTGACAACCTGAATAGGATTGGTAGATTTGCAGGTAGGGCATTTAATAGTTAGTTCCATTGCCAGCAATAGACTTGAAGCGGGCTCTCGTTCTGTAAGTGGTGGTAAGTGATGCACTCTCAGATTCCTTGGAAAATCAATTCAGTTGTGATCTGATCACGCAGCCAATACTCGCCTGGCGCGGCTACGCGAGTCACTGCAGCAGCAGCGGCAGCAGCAGAAAGCAACTGGCAGCAACAGCTGTAACAACGACAACAACAATAATGAATCGCCTTGGTCGAGCAAAAAGCTACTCCCAGCTGCAGGTGCTGCAAGGAGCGTGAAGACAACAGGCGAGGATGTAGAACCAATGGATATGGATATGGATATTGACTGGCAGGAGAGGGACGATGCAAACAGAGCCACCAGCAGCAATAAATGTTGTTAAATGCATTGCATTTGTAGGTCATCCCTTCGAGGAGGAGGACTTGTCGGACATAACGCTGCATAACACCAACGGCAGCATGCTGTATATACCGTACGTTGTGATCAGGGAACTTGATAATATCAAGGATCGACGTCAGGACAATGAACTAAAGCATCCAGCTGCAGTGCGAGCCATACGTTATCTGAACAACAAGTTCGACACCAGTTTGAGCATCTGTTTTCCGGCACTGCTATGAGGGCAACGTATCGAACAGCTCCCGAAAGTCACGCATCAGATCGGAGCGACAGGAGACTTCGATATACGAGGATTTTGCCTTGATGCGCAGCACGGAATCGTTGGTCAGCAGCATCAGATGCGGAACCTCCTCCTTGGCAGATTGGGCTGCAATAAGGAATGGAGAATTTTCAAGTATAAAAACAAGCACAAATAGACACCATGACGATGGCAAGAAAAAGAAAATCAGTTTCAATTTGCGCTCACAGTGTATGTAAAAAAAATTCTACCCACAACAAGAACAAGACAAAGTTCAAGACAAAGATTCTCTCTCTGGGATTCCTTCCCAACTCATACTCGGTGAGTATGAGTTGAGAATCCAGAGAGAGAATCTTTGTCTTGCAGTGTTTTGTTGTGGGTAGAATTCTTTTTTACTTACACTGTGAGCGCAAATTGAAACTGATTTTCTTTTTTCTTGCCATCGTGATGGTGTCTTTTTGTGCTTGTTTTTATACTTGCAGCACGTTTTTCGTCATCAGCATCCGTGCTGCGCATCAAGGCAAAATCAAAACAGAGCCTGAGGTATCTTTATCAATTAAAGTCAAAATATCAATTCTGAAAAATTTGGAAAATGTTGTAAGGGGGAACCTTATGGACAAATTAACACCTCTACACATCATCTACACTCCCAATACACCCTGTTTCTATACCACCTCTTCTCCACCCCTTCACCATCTTTTACCTTTACCTTTACTTTAGTTGTTTGCACCTTGTTTCACTTTAATTGATCTTTTAGTTGGCAACGCGTTGAAGCGCAAATTTTCATTGTGAAATTGTTGGCTGTGGCGCAGCGTGTGGCACATGCAACACTCAATTGGAAATGAGGCGTTGGGAAGAGAAAAGAAAATTTAACTCGGTTGCCGTTGCCATTGCCTTTTACCATTGTCGAGCCGCAGCACTAATGAAGCAATTTCCTTTAAAGCAGTCACCGCAGCAGAATCCGGTCCCCCTTGCCTCCCTTCTACTTCTCCTCTTGCTGCAGCTGGCGCTGACTTTGCTGCGATTGTGGCGCGTGTTTGTTTCAAAGCTCAAATTGCAAGTGCCAGGCAGAAGTATGGGCAGGGGAAGGGGAACGTAGTGAGGGGGGAGCTGAGGGGTAGTCGAAAAACTGCAGCCCAGCATTGGCTTCTCGCAATTATCCACGAAAATATCCACACTAAGCAGAAGGCAACTGGGTTTCCCTCTCACTCCTTTCTCTTTCACACACTCTCCTCTCTCTCTCTCTCCATCTCCTCTTGGAAGGCTTTCAGCAGTTGTTGGCAGCTACGTGCGAATTTATTGATAGCGATATTTTTGCACTGAGCTTAGTTGTGCATGGAAGGGGACAAGAGGAGGAAGGAGTAGGAAAAAAGGAGGCTGCAGTCAGGGCAGATTCAGCAAGCGATGCCGCTAAGTGCATTTTACATTTCCGGTCAATGGCGCTAACCTCACGCTGCAGCTGCTTAACCTCAGCCAACCTCGGCCCCCGTCTGCCCGTCTCCCCTCCTCCCCCCCTCTTCACCTTTTGCACTCCTTCACCTCGCTAGCAACACTTCTTATTATGTTCGCTTTGCTTTTCATTTGCCATTACTTGTTAGCAATTTGCGTCACGCTCTCCCAATCTCACTTGCGCTCGCTCTACCTCTCTCTCTATCGCTCTCCCCGTGTCTCTCTCTCTGTCTCTCTCTCTGTCCCTCCCTCTCTCTCTGTCCTTCTCTCCCTCTCTCTCTCTCCGTCTCTATTAAGACTTGCTATTATATCAGCGCCCTCTTCCTTCTCTCCTCTGGCACTGCCTGTACGTGTCATGGCGCCTGGCTTAAGGGTTACCATTTTGGGGCCAAGTGTCGACACTTTTGCTGCACCCCTCTCCCTTCTCTCTGCTCTCTCTTCTCTCTGCCCTCTGCCTGTAATCTGCCCTCTCTTGGCCCGCTTTGCCATTTGCTTTGTAATTTTTATTGGCTCTGAAGTTCCTCTCTCAATTCTCGCTCTCATTTGTAAATGGCACACATAAATTTATTTGTTTGTTAGCAGTGGCACTCTGCCCTCTCTCTTCCACTGCCTCTACCCTATCTCACTCCCTTGCTGTCCCCCTACCCCTCTAGCACCAATGTGATGCGTGTCTCGTTTCACATATTTTGACAATTTCATTGTCTTTTGTCTTTTGTTTTATTCGCTGCTTTTTTTTTGTTTGTTTTCTGTTTCAAATGATAATTCTTTCTTTTGCATGTCAGCAGTAGCTCTGGGGAAAAGAGTCGAAGAGTGGGGGAGGGAGGGGTGTGCTACTCATATAAAGAGTGTCACGTTCTTTGAGCTTCATGCATGCTAGAGATGGAGACAGTCGAAAGGGGGCACATACTGTATTGCCAAAGGAGGGGGCAGGGGGTTAGCTTCCCCTGTTCCCTTTGTCTCGTTTGGCAAATGCTTTTATGCTCAAATAACAAGCCATAAACATTTTTTGTTGCCGTCATGCGAGTCGCGTTACCCATTTTCGCGCTGTTTGCGCGCGTTTTAAAACGCGCCAGCGAAAGAAACAAACAAATAAAAAATGATAAAAATTTTATTGCGCACGCAAAACAAATGAACTAAATGGCTTTGCCGCCTCTCATATGCACTACGCTGCAGGGGGCGGCATGAGGGGGGGGGCGTCGCAAACTGTGCCCATCATCTACTCTACACAAATTGCCGTCACTTTTGTATTTTGATTGTCTCCGAAGCCGAGTCTGGAGTCGAGTCTGGAGTCGAGTCTAAACAAGTCTCTGCTCGTTTATGCGTGGCCCTTTGTTTTCTTTATTGTTCAACATTTGATTAGTTGACACTTTTTTATGCTGTGAAGCCCAAAGTGATTGCCCCTTCCCCCTCACTTGCACCTCTCCTTAGATAGCTCAGGCAAATTGGCTGGCAAACATAAAAATTGCTGATTTCTTCTCCCCCTTTCTCTCTCTCTCTCTCTCTCTCTCGTTGCTCACCTGCTCCACTGTGGTCTATGATTCCTCAACGAGTCTATTCTTTTCCATTTTAATTGTGATATAAATGCCTATCAAATTAACCCATTGTTGGCCGAGCAAAGGCTTGAAGCACTTGCAGTACTAGGAACCTCTTTTTTGTAGCTTACATTTTAAGCCAACAAAGTTCCTAGAAGCTTTTTGCACTTACGTTTTGCACTTTAAAAGGCATTTGAAAATTCTGCAAAAATTCTCATAAATTCATAAATTTAAACTCATGTCATTGAGCAGTGGGTTAAGCACAGTTCGACTCACATTTGACCAGTCAGCAGGGCTTGACTGCTGGTGCTGCTGTTGCTGTTGCCTCTGCTTCTGGTTCCATAATTTAAACATACACGTTTGACCAGCCACACACACACACATGCACAGCACAAATCTGACGCCCATTTTGTATACGAAATTTCTAAATGGAATTTAATTTCCGGATTAGAATAGACATTTCATGAATTTTGTGGTTGAGGCTGAGGTTGTAGCTGAGGCTGGCTTCGAGTTTGCCCACCCTGTGCACCTCTCTGCTGGGAGCACTAGCTTTCGGTCTCAGCCGTTCTTTACATGCCTCAATGGGCAATTACAGCAACAACATAGACACACACTAACACACACTAAGCTTAGACATGGGCGTGGCACAATTCAGGTCCAAAAATTGCTTAACATTTGCGGGTTTTTGCCAGCGGCTTTTGTCATTCCAATACACTTTTCCAATAGAGTATTTAAATTTTATTATTGCATGTGCCACAAAAGGAGATTAGTCGGGGATACTTAATTTATAGCACAGGATTTGGTTGGTTTCCTTATGAGAAAGTAAAGTCGATGTTGAAGGTGAACTTTTATGAAATTTTATAGACTTGGAAGATGAGAATAAATAGACAGAATTTTAAATGGTTTCAAATGCTAAAATACCTTGGAAGTATTGAGGTATCTTTAAAGAAAATATGATAATATTCAAAAGATATCTTATCTTAAAGAAACTATAGAAATCAAAGTTGTTTGGCTGTTGCTTTTATTATTGTGATATGATATCTAAAGACAGATAAGCTCTAGGCTTTCTCAATTGATTTCTAACAATATACATATAAATCTTATCGTAGCTTCAAATTACACAAATATATTAATTTTTGTTTCCAAAAATACACACAAAATAACAATAACTTATATTCAGATAAATCTGAATTCTCTGCTAGAATTTTCTGCTCAATCACTTGATAATCCCCTGCAAAGGGTATTCAAACTTCATAAGGGAATTAAAAACTTGTTCACTTGTTTAAAAATTTGCTAGTTTGCCAATTTTCATGTACGTATTTTGTTGTAAATTTCGGTACACAGACAAAAGCAAAATACAAATACGAACTGAGCCCGAGCCGGAGGTGCACATTGATTTTGACAGTGAATGCGAGCGAGAGAAAGAGAGAGAGAGAGAGACACAGACAGACTTTGGGCAACCAGAGAAATCCTTTTGATTGAGATATGACAGCACCTGTCTCTCTCTCTCTCTCCATTTCCGTCTTCCATTCTGACCAAAAGTGGCGCAGATTTATGTTGCTTCGTATCGAGTTATTAATGTAATTTGGTTTGCCAGTAGACAATACCAATCATTATGTTGATGACAGAGAAGATAATGATGATCCTGTGCTGATGCTGCCAACTGTGGCTCAGTTACTCTAGCCTCATGTGGCAGATGACGAGCTGACAATGAAGTGCAGAGTACCTGCCTGGCTCACATGTAAGACGAGCCTAGAACTAAATTTTTTAATAGAGTGAAAATTGCCGGAAACACAATTAAATATCTGGCTTGAAAAGGCTGAAAATGGCCTGGCCAAAAACCGAGAGCGAAAATAATATTATAAATGCCAAACAAAATGCTGCATTGGCCTGGGACCAGACAAAGCTGACGGCTAAAAGGCAGTAGAGGAAACGTTAGAGGGAGAAGAGACTGAATGAGTTGAAAAACAAAAGAAAGCCAGGTCTAAAAGGCAGCTGCAAGTTCTCTAATCATCCAGAAAATGGGCCAAACGTAGGGAGTGAGCACACTTGTCCAAAGAGGCGGAGGAAGAGGGGCTTCGCTTGATTTCATTGTGGCATGCAACACCCTCGACACGACGGCGGAAACACCTCGTTTTCGGCGACCTGTTAACACCCTTCGCCACACTTCAAGCACTCTACCCCAAGCCAGGATTCTTTAGATTTGTGAAAAACATAATATGTTCATTGTTTTTAAAAACAACAGGTTAAACTGGGGCTGTCGAAGCAGTGGGGTGAGGACAAAGCCGTCGGCGACTTTCAGAAGAAAGCCGAGAAATGAAGCGAGAAAAGGAAAACAGACGAACAATAAGCGAGATTATAGAGGGGCTGATTGAGAAATATATAAATTAGAAAAAGATTATCATATAGAAACTAAGATTATAATATAGAATAGGTTAGGAAATTAGGACATAAAGAATATAATCAATAACAAAATGGGATTTACAATTTTCATAGATGAACTTGATATTAGTAAAGAAGATATCAGAATAGAGGAAGAAAAGCCCATTCTCTGAAAGGCATTTATAAAACTAAGTTTATAAAAATCAAAGTTATAGTAAGTCTAATATGTAAGTAGTTCCAAGTAGCGTGAAATATGTCATATATTTAATTTTAATAGATTCATGTTATCCACATAAATAATAAATAGAGTACATAGTTTAATGTTCTATCTCATGATTTATGATCTAAAGTATTTATATTTTCCTAATCCATCGCTGTAACTTAAACTCTTCGAGTCCCCCTCTCTCTACGCTTAGTTAAGCAAAGCCTGCTCTGACAGGCTGGCTGGAAAAAAAAACTTTGGGACTGCAGGGCCAGAGCAAGTCGGGCGCTAAACCATCTTTAGCCTGTGCCGGCACGTTGGCTGTGCTGGATAAGTTTGTGTCTGCCTGCGTGTTGGCTGCTTTGTTAAATAATGAATGAATGAATGGATGACCAACTGAATGAGTGAATAAAACATACCTTAACACGCGTCTGGCGCCCCCAAGTGCAGCCAGCGGGTCCGAGGATCTCCAAGACGAGGCCGAGGCGATGCTGAGGCAAGGCAAGGCGTGAGAGAGAACTAAAACAGGGGCAAGTTTAACATGAATTATTATGTGCGGAAAAGTTTCATGAAAACCGGGCTAGACTGGACAGGAAGGGGGTTGCGGGGACAGTGAAAACACACTGACATACACACACACACACACACACACACTGCAGTCCGTATCCTTTCCTGTTGGCCTGCGAAACGAGGCTGGAACTGCGACTGCGACTTTGAGTTTTTTTTCTTGTATCTGTTACAAACAATTTGTTTTAATTGCGCAAAGTAGTTGGCAACACTATTAGTGTAGCCAATTAATTTTCATTTAACAAGCAGCCCGCAGGGTTGTTTTTCCTTTTGTTATTGTTGTCTGCGCTTTGTTAAGACATTTAAAACACTTGGATCTCTCTCCTCCTCAGTTTCCCTTACTCTCTTTCTCCTCTTTGTCTTCTTGCTTTGCTCACATCTTGGCCATTTATCAATGATTAAACAGTTTTATTTTTCTTGATTATCCCGCTAAAACACAGCTCATAATTCATAAGCAAAGTCTGCTTGAAACTTTTTAAATCGAAACTTTATGAACTTTTTGTTTAAGTCACGAAAATTAAAAAAATACTTAAAAATTTTTTGGACTTTATTGAAGAAAGTCAAAGATTTATAAACAAGATATGATGGGTAAGAAAAATAAATTAATTGCGTTATGGTATAAAACAACAAGGGTTTCTATAGGCTAGATATCAAGCTAAATATCAATACCAATTTAATAGATTTTTATATAATTTTAATTGGATTCTTTCCACATTTCTTTCGTTTTAAAATTACGTATTTTTTTTCAATCTCATTTGTGATTCTTTTTTATTTATCTTCTTAAATTTCTATAATATTTATTTATACTAAAGAGCATACAAAACATGCCTTGTTTCATTTACAAGAAATATGCAATTTATTTTCAAATTGAATTCCCAAATTTTTATGCTGTTTTCCAATTGCAAATTCAACTTGATTTTCCTGGAATTCTTCTGCGTTTATTGGCCGACGACAACTTCGTATCTGGATGGCTGATGTGCTGCTTGCCACTCGGCGGCCGTCTGCGCTGGGGTCACACTGACCACTTGTGATGCTTGTTGTTGTGGGGGAGTGGAGGTGCCGCTTGTGTGGTGGTTGCAATGACCACGGGCGAGGCACGTCGTCGACGTCGGTGAGAGGAGGTTGAGGTGACTGTGACGGCAGCTCCCGATGATGGGGGTGGTGACACCACAACCACATTACTGCGTTCCATCATACGTCGGCAGCGGCGGCATGGCCTGTCCCAGGCCCAGGGGCGTAGCAAAGCGAGAGGTCCATGGCGATGATGACACTCGCACGCAATGTTCACCTGTTGCACCTCTTGAATCGTTGTCATTTTGCTCGTTGTTCTATTTCGTTGTTCGTTGCGCTTTCGACTGTGAACAAACGCAATGGATGTTTTGCATTTATAACGAACACAACTTGCTTGCTATCAGTTAACGTAATTCTACACAGAATATCAGTTATCTATATATCGATACCTTATCGGTACCTCAGTAGACTTAATTGATAGAGGCAAGCTGGCTCAACTGTGATTTATGTGCTGCCATTGTCAAGGCGATCGGGTGCTGTGGAATGCCTCACCAGGGGTCGCCACTCAGAGCGTGTCTTCTCGCCATGACTCATAGGTATCTTAACTCGAAGACATACCTCAATAAAGAGTATAATGCTTTGATTCGTTTCGAATCACGGTTGTACTACCCACGGGTTGTTCCAGTTAGACAAGGCTAATCTCGCACAGGTTCGCTTGCACTAGAAACGATATCGCTTTACTCTGTGATCCAGGGTAAATATTCTTTACATCTTATCAACACCTTCGTTGGGGGCAACTGTACTTCAAGTGTTATACAGAATAGTGTTATACAGATGATGCAAAATTGAATAGTATTGCGTATTGTTAATCTAATGTCATTGATTGGGACTGATAAGTTGAGTTATTTCAAATATCAATGCTGGTCTTGAGAAAACCTTCATTTCGGCTGATTGTTCCTATGGGAGCTATGTATGTTATAGTGATCCGATTAATGAAATTTTATATGCATATTATTTATCTAGAGCAAGATGGATGTACTAAGTTTGGTTTCAATATCTTGAAGATTTTAAGAAAATTGACCGATAGTTTATGTGACTTATACGATACATCGGTCCGATACGACTCGTTTACAGCGTGCAGTTTGTGTTTCAAGTTCCATCAAGATAGCTCTTAAGCTGAGAGACCAGTTTGCATTGCAATAGACAGACGGACAGACAGACGGACGGACAGACAGACGGACGGACAGACGAACGGATAGGCGGACATGACGAGGTCGACTCCCCTGTTGATATATATACTTTATGGAGTTGAAGATGTCTTCCAAGGTGCCTGGCCAAAATTAATATACCCTCTGCAAGTGTACAATTATATTCCTAAAATACTTTTAAGAAGTCTCACGCCAAAATAAGGAATTACTTATTTTAAGATTTAACAAACTCTTCAATTCAAGTTTCTCATATAAACGCAAAGCTTTCATAGCTCTCGAAACAGGAACCAATTGACTTGCCGCATTACTGTTGTGTTAATGGCTTAGATTTATTCAATGCTGTTGTTTTTTTTTGCAATTAATCCACTTTGTTTGTGGTATTCGAAACACTCAACTAAAATCTACAAATAACGCCTGCAGTTCTTCTAAAATTCCATTTAACTTTCTGATTTGAACTTGCAGCGCATCAATAAAAGAATTGTATTTCCTTTGAATTGCATGAAATATTGGTATTAAATAATAAATTCATCACGGCAAACGCTTGTGGCAAACGCCAATAAAAAAATAATTGCAAGAGGAAAGAGGAAACAAAGCCTAATCTGGTAAATAGTCCATTGATTACATTGATAAACTGCAATTCGGATTCAAATTGAAATTGGAATTTAAATTCCAGTTCGAAGTAAATCAATAGTTTTAAATGACCCAGTCGATTGTCATGTTAGACAATGTGTTTTAAATACAAATACGATTACCCGTCAAATGGCCAAACCCGATGAATGAATGAGGCTATCAAAACAAAAGCCCATTCGAAATAGTTGACAGCGCTTACAGGAGGTTTTAATTTCATATTAATGCCAATGACATAACAAATAAATATTTAATGTTTCAGACAATTTTGTTGTTGTTGTCGTTTTGATTTTTTTTTTGTAGATTTTATTTTTCATTTCATTGCTGCTTACACATGATAATATAATTTCAATTAAAAATAAATACTAATTTTTTTGCAATATTTTTTTTTGTTGCGTGTCACCCATTTCAATTATGATAAGTGCCACAGCCACACGTCTACATTTACGCCTACAGTCAATTTCACCAGCGTGGCGGTGGCTGCTGCTGTTGAACTATAATGATTTCCTCACGTGGGGGTGGACGACGTCCACCAATATTGAACTCGATCAGGGGTCGACTGGGTCGCATCACATCGACCTCAATAATGGGACGTGGTGGCGGTGGGGGTTGGTAAACTTGTGCGGGTTGGACGACCTCAATCACTTCCTGTCTGTAACCGCCAGGATAGCGAGAGCCCACATCGATCTCAACAATGGGCCGTGGAATCCTTGGAGGCACAATGTCTACCTCCACAATGGGGCGACCTCCGTGGTGATGATGGTGATGATGATGGCGGCGCTCGTCGTCGTAGTAAGACATGGTATTCTCCTGGTATATCCTTTAGGTCTGGTCTCGTAGTACTTGACGTTACTTTCGCTGAACTTTAACTGAACCATTTGCGCATTCGGTTAACATATTTAAGGTGACACTTGACCAGTTCGGTACTTTTTTTTTGCTGGGTTTTCGCGATAGTCTGGCTTAGTTCTTGCTATCTTGTCAGGCGGTCTTAATGTCTGCGATAAATATTGATAAACGATTTCCAGTGCGGGTGTATGGGGTAGAAGTAGAAGGAAAATGTTGTCAGAGCTCTAAATTTGCACTCGAATTTCGTGATATTCAAAAACATCAACAAATGAATCATAATGATAGTGAACATTTTAATTGGAATATAAGTAGTAAGTCAAAATAGCGAGAAACAAAGACAGGAAATGGGAAGCGAGAAGGCAATACAGCAATAAAAGGAAGAGGATGAATATAACTAGAGAAAGAAAGAGCCTTAGTGAGTCTTCTTCTTGAAATAAACAGTAAAATTCCATAAGGGGAAGTAAAATGTCAAATTGAAGACATGAAAACGTGAAAGGGAAATAGAGCTAGACTATAAAAAGAGCTTTGGTCAGAAACTTAAATAGGTTTGTCATGATACAGAATGACAAAGAAAATCCCACAAAATGTATCTTCTTTCCAAAATGGTCAAACAGTAACAAAATATCGCACAAGCATGAGAAGTTTAATTCAAAAGTCCAAAAGTTTAATAATATAGAACTTAAATTCATAATATATTCTCTGTTTATTTTAAATTTCAAAGAAATATGTAGTAGAGTTGCTTGTTAAAATCAAAATAAATACACATTTAAAATAAGAAACTAAAAAACAAAGAATACGAAAAATGAAATAGAAAAAAAAATGGGCTATCAAAATTCTTTTCTTTCCATACTTTTAGGAGCTTTCCATTTATCTCTAAATAGTTCTTCTTTTTTTTAAATAAGTAAATATTAATTCTTAACCAGTTTTCTACTACGTACTGTTCTGGGAGTTATCGAAATAGTTCTATATCGAACACCATGAAAACTATTTTGATAAAATTTTTCGCTGAACAGTTTGTCGAACAAGCTTTCTATCACATAAACAAATATATAAATTTCCACAAAGAAGTAGCAGATAGGAAGTACTCATTATCTCTTTGTACTCGGTAGTTGCGGCGTAAAATGTATAGATTATTTATTAAGTATACACAGAACAGTTAACTGATTTCATTAGGCGATAGGTAAGCACTTGAGCTGGGTCATTCCATTGTTAGTCTCTCGATTTTCTACCATCTGGGATAGGGCGGATTGTTGTATTGCTGGTACTGCTGATACTGATAGCCCTGCTGCTGCTGGTAGTAGCTCGTCGAGCCTGTTGCTCCATAGGGCATGGCACCACCATAGGGCTGTGGCTGTGGCTGGGCATCACCATTTGTCCACCTGGCATAGGCATGTAATTTTGCGCCGGATTCACTACGACGACTTCGGGCCTAACAATCGGCGGCGGATAATATGCCCCACCGTAGCCGGAGAAAACATCAATCTCGATATCTGTGGGGGGAAGGGGAGCCGAGAGAAAGTGATATTAGTATCCTTTACTTGCATCAACGTAGATCAATCAATTTGTGCATCGTTTGCAACTGCTGTAGGTACCTCGTCGTTTAGCTTACTTGGGCGATGATGGTGATGATGATGGCCATAGCGATATGAATCTTCATAGTAAACCCGCATGTCTTCTGCCTCCCACAGTGCTCTCTCTAGCACCTCACACTGACTACTGCGCACTGGTGTTATCAAAACATTTCGCTGAGGTGTCCAAAAGAAACAAACAGAAAACGGGTCGACTTCCAATGCCCAATGCCAAATGCCATCAATCAGGGCTGCGGCTCATTGCTGGTGCTTCTATTCCATTCCGATTCCATGACATTCCAGTCAGGCAAGTCAGATAAGCAGCCCCAGCAAAGTTGGTTACTCATTTTGCTTGTCCATTGTCAACTGATATTGATAAGTTCCTCGCTGCGAGAGGCGCAACAGTGATAACTGAGAGTGGGAGGGTTTCTAGTGTATGACTTTTATAAAACTCTCTTGTTCTTGCTGAAGCTGAAAGCTGTACTGAAATTATATATTATTCAATATAAACTATATTTACTATATACTATATAATTTATTATTTGGGAAAATAGTTCTGCCTTTTATATAAAAACTTCCTCTAGAACTTCTTTAACAACCCACTTTGTCATAAGTGCTAACGTAACAAACTCTTGCCCTTCCACCAATCAACTGTTTTCTTCTAGATTTTACGATAACTTCCTAGACTTCTAAGTGTAGATTGCGCATCTTAATCGATCTATGTAATACCTTATAACCCCAGCTGGCATTTTGGCTTATCTGCAATAGATGCCAAGCGATAAAGTCTTATCGGCCAGGTGGCGATAAGGCAACCCCAACCCAAATCCATCATACGATTTGCGTAGTTATGATAGCTCTATATATATAGTATATATTTTATATTTTCTGGGTATGATAAGCAAATGTGTGTGTCTACAGTTTTGTCATGAAGTGTTTGTGCTGCGTAAATTCATTATAAAATAATCTGCCCTCGTCTTTTCTCTCCTTCCTTCAGCGTTCCTTCTAGTAACGCGGTGGGGGTGGCGGATTGTGGAAGTGTCCATCTGAAGGGGGAGGTGGGTAATAGGGCGGTGGTGGTGGTGGTGCCACTTGTTGTACAACTATGGCCGGCTGTGGACGTGGTACTGTCTGTACGACCACAACGGGAGCGGGACGTGGTGGAGGCACCTGCACAACCAACTGGGGACGACGCCAACGTGGTGGTGCGATCTGTACATTGATGATGGGTCCACGACGGTGTGGCGGTGGTCCGCAACGATCTCCTGCTGGCATTATGATATAGTATATGAGATTTGAAGACTCTTGAAACAAACTTTCGTTAAACACGTCCAGACGGTTGAACTACTGAAAGCAAACTGGCCGAAAGCTTTGTAATTAAGCGAATATTACTCATACGCAGTGGGTGCTTTATGATAAAGCAAAAAAAGACACCTGAAATATTGATTGCTAGATTGGTTATGTACATACATGTGTACATTATATATAGAGGGCTATCATTTCCGATAATCTAATCGGCATTTTGGAAACGTTGCTTGCAATGAAAAAATGCAAGGTGTTTCGGCATTTTCTACGCAATATTTTGGTCTACTCTCACTCTGAACTTTGTTAAATTGTTTGTTGCGTCATGTGTGGGCTTCCCTCTTGGATCTATGCAAAGGTGTGATTCATTTAAATTTAATTAATTGGTCTAAACTTGATTTGATTTGATTAAGATAAGAGAAGATTGCAAAGTACGCTAAAAGAAAGAAGAACAATTGTAATTAAACTTTGCTTTTGATATTGAATGATATATTTATATATAATATATATATATAAAGTTTGAATATATGTATAGAATTCTCTGTATTATATGATAAACTTGCATTTGTTTATATGTATTAGTATTCATTAGATTGCCTTCCCCATTCAATTTGTCTTTTAATAAATTCATTTTAGGATATAAATAAAGAATCTTGCTAAATATAATTGAAATTTTCTCTCCCCTTATTTCTCATCTTTCTAAATTTGCAATCCCTTTTATTTATATCAAAATTCACAAAAGTTTTACTATCTATTTCTATTCTACCCTCTTTTTTCCACACATTCTCCTGCAAACATATCAAAGTATTAATTGTAGCGACAATTTCCTCTTGACAATACGACGCGTCGTCTGAATATGCCAAATATTTGCGCATTAATTATGCAATCACATGAGTATCTGTGTGTGTGTGTATAAAAGTAAATTTAATTTGCACTTGCATTTGTAATGCAGGTCAATAGTCGCTCTCTATATATGTATGTATGCTATAAGTCTCGGGAGTGCTTTAATTACAATGCACGAAGAAGGCGAAACCTCTTTGAAATGTGTTGAGTTATTTTTCGGAGTGTGTTAATTGAGTTGTTGTTTCAATTTGTTGCCTGTCAAGTGTGTGTATGCGGCTTAGGGACAGGGGGTAGGGGTAGGGGGTAGGGCCTCAAGGCATAGTCATAGGCGCAGGCAGAGAGGGCGCGGGGCAAAGAATATGAAATGAGCAGGCTAAAACGTTGCATTTGGAAAATTTGCAGCACTTGAGTGTCACTTTGATCAAAGTAAAGGGGCGTAGAGGGAGGGGAAGGCAGAGAGGCAGAGGTAGGTTAAGGGAATGGGGGTTGAGGGTGAATATTTCCACTTCGCACTGACAGGCAAAAGTTAAACATGCACAAAGCAGAGCGCAAGACTTGGCAAAGTTTTTAACTGGCTGAAAAGAAGGAAATGAGTGCGAGTTGGTGGCTTATGCCGCATAACTCGTACATATTGCAAATGCGTTGAATGTGGCAAGCAGCAGCAGCAGCAGGGGCAGAGGTAGGTCTGGGAGTAGGAGGCATGGCATAGGCAGGCAAGCTTGACAGCGCGTAGCCAATGTAATGATGCCGCTTGGCTTCCGACCACCGTGCCGCCACCCTCCTGCCTCCCCGCGCTCCCTCTGCATCCTTTTTTCGCATGCATATTTTAGGAAATGAATTGCAAGAGCCTGGCAAGATAAAGCGCCATCGCCAGCTAAAGCAGCGTCGTCTCGCAGCGTCGTGTGGAGCAGCGAATCGATAACTGTCAAAAAATAAGCCGGCAAGCTACATGCAAGGGGCGCAGCAGGTCGAGAGTAAGGGGGGACAAAGGGGGAATCAGAAGTCGCGAGGCGGCACACAATTTAAATATTTATGGAGCTGCTGCGAAAGAGTGAGGCGCCACAGCACACGGCATAACCAAAAAACCGTAACCGTAACCATAAAAACCCAACCGAAAACCGAGCAACTGCAGCAGCTCCTCCTCCTGCTCCTCTTCCTGCTCCTACTCTAGCTTCAGCTCCAGCTGCAGTTTGGCTCCTGCAGCGCCAGAAAACGCATTTCCTGCACATGTCATGACACGATGAAGACGACTCGATTTCGCTTGTGCGGAGTTTGCTCGGGAGGAAGTGGAAGCTTCCTTCGACAGTCAAGAGAAGTGGTTTGGCAAGGGGGGGGAAGGAGTAGGGGGGCGGGCAAACCGCAGCTAGAGCTACTAGCGCGCAGAATGCTTTTCAATTTTTTGGTTAAACTTTTAAAACATTTCGCAATTTGGATTTATAAATAACATAAAGCAGTGCTGCTCAAAGCATTGCAGTTTAAGAGCCACTGTACTTGAAATTAATGAAAGCGAAAGTTTAATTTATCAAAAAAGCGTTGTTAATTAAGAAAATTGAGCATAAGGTTAGGAGAGGTTAGAAATGAGATTAGAACTTCTTTTTTTTAAGACAAAACATTACCAAAATTTTAGAGATAGATTCAAAAAATTATTACTTTTTCCTTAAAGTTATTCAGAAATGATGCTAACATAAAAGCAAAAGTTATATTTTGTAGTTCGTTAAAAATGTTGCAGATTCTTTAAGATATAATGAAGCTAAGTCTTTCAATATATTTTCAACAGAGTGAAGTAATAAAATGACTGCCTCAACCCCAATGATAAATCTAAAAAAAATAAGATTGAATACTTTAAGTATATCTAGTATAATAAAGAGTTATAGCGCTACACAATAGTAATATAAACAATAAATTAATTAAATATGCGGAGTTTATGCCAGGAACACATGTTGCTGGGGATGGAAGTCTATGCCGATGAAAACTTTTGTAAAACCCAAGTCACCTTAAAGTAATATCAGGTCTTGAAGCCATCTAATGGTTCTTGCTAATCTTAAGAGAAAATTCAAATGAATTGATTGGCAGACGTAAGTTGAATGCAAGAATTAAATTGCTTAACTAAACAGCAATTTATGAATATACAAGTAGTAAGATAGTGCTCAAGAGAAGAATTTAATGCAAAATATGGAACAAGCCTTTTTTCGTAATTGGATCTGTAGAGAGGAGGCTTATAAATTCCAGTAGAGTCAAATTCATAATTAGCTATTTCATCGTCTTCTCGAACTGATAGGTCAATGTAAACGATTGAGCATTCAATTTGTCTAATTTCAATCAGTTTTCCAAATAGAAAGTTTTAAATTACATCGCAGATTGATGCTTAGACAAAGTTAAGGTGCAATCATTAGACATTTTTTGGCCTGATAATAAATCGAGATGACGACAATTAAATTTAATTGTAATTTAAACTGTATTAATAAATATTATTTAGGCAATTAAAATGCCGAGAAACTATAGAAACTTTACCTCATAGTAAAATGCGCAGTGAATTTCTTTAGTTCCCGCCTTGTCGTATTCTACCAACTATTACCTCTCCCCTCCCCTACCCACACACTTCCCCATTCTCTGGCATTTGTGGCAATTTCCGGCTTTCACTTTCCTTTTGCCGGCTTTATAATTGGTTTTCGTTTATTGTGACAAACACACGAGTTGAACGGAATTTAATAAAAACCATTTCACGCACATGTCAAGCTCGAAACTTTTGTGTTGCTGTTGTTCTCTTTCTGTCCAGCCGCATGCGAGAGAAGCTACCAGTCCTGTCTGGAAAATGAAGTTGTTGAATGGAAGTGGAAATGGCAATGGAGGCGGGTGATAGTGGCTGCCGTGGGCTGTGCGAGAGGGGGGAAGGGAGCGGTGGGTCGTCAAGGGGCAGTGTCAAAACGTCAGCAAATATTTTGTAGCATTGCGACTGCCTCGCGTTCCCGTTCAGCCAAGTGTGAAACAGTCTCGAACTGGGCGCTACCACCTCCCCCTGTACCTCCCCTCCCCCTCTTCCCTGCCTCAGCAAGGGGAGGGATGGCAGCGTCCACTCGAGTGTGCAATTAGGTGAAAATAAATGGTTTAGCAAACGCCTCGAAGTATGCAATCATTTAAATTTCACTTCATTTGTCCTTTTCATGATTTCAGTGCACAACTTCCTTTCAGTTCAGCCCTCCCCCCTAAGCACACCACCACTCCTTCTCCTCCTGCTGTTCACATTCCTTGTCACCAAATTACAGAACCAAACAAAATTATTTTGATTTATATGCAAGACGAGCAGCAAAGGCGACTGTCCCCTGGCGCAGCAGCTCGTCCACCTGCCCAAGCAGAGTCCCTCCCTCCATTTTTTTTGTGTACTTCTTTCGACTGTCAATAGATTTAAGGCCAGAGGTGGATGGAGGGGGAGGGGGCGACAGGCCAACTAAATGCTTTGATTCAGCCTGGACACGCCTTCAGTTGCTGTCAACAAAACGCGCCGACGACGAGCGACGAATTTGAAATGCAAATTTAATTTGAGACGCGACGGTGGCTTCTTCCTGCTCCTGCCTACGCTGCTGACCCTCCTTTCCCTCCCCCACCCCCCTCAAGTGCGTCCTTTCTGCTCACATTAATTGCCCACATTGCTCGCTGTTCCAGCTTTGCTTCCGCTTCTTCGACGACGGCGCGCGCGATTTGCCTGTTAATTTTGCGCCAAATCAGCAACAACTTTGGATACGGATTTGGATTCTGATTTGGATTTACATTTCGATTTGTATGTATGTGTGTTCCATGTGCATAAAATTTAACGCTGACTGCGAAAAGTGAACGAGAATAGGGAGTAGAGGGAGGAGGGTAGAGTGTTTGCCCTGATTGAAATGTTGCCAACTATTGCGAAAACTACTCGCAAGTTTATTGGCAAATTGATGAAGTGCTTGAAGTGCCTTGTGCCTTGTGCTTCGTGCCTCGTGCGCTGTGTATGTGCGCCCTGCCGCTGCCAAAGGCTGCTAAACAATTTCCCCAGCAAAGTTGCCTACACTTCAGTTAGAAACTGCCACGCCCCCCCTCTCCCCCATTCCCCTTACCTACTGCAAGTTTTATGCGTTGCATGCCGCCTGCAATTTGGCCGCGCTGATATGCAAATTAAGTTGTTGCGCTAAACGACGTGCCGGGAAACAGGTTCTGGGTTGTTCTTTCTGCCGTTCCCTAGTCCCCAGTTGGTCCCACTACCCTTCTCTGCTTCCTCTACCCTGGAGACAGTAGCAAGTAGCTGGAGCTACCTAGTTTCCCCCTCTAACTCTCGTTCCCTCTCCCCCTTCTAGCTCTAGCTCATTTGTATTACAATTCGTCACAGGCCATGTGAGTATGCGTGTGTGTTTGTGTGTGTGTGTGTGTTTTGAAGGGGCTTTCAAAACTTTATGCGCTTGCAGAAACTGCACTTAAGTTTCACATGCGAGGAGTGCTTAATAAATTAAAACGGTCCCCAATGGGCTAACAAGGTGTCTCTAGATGAAATGTGGCTTACAAATTTCAGAATCATTTCATTTTTATTTAATCAATATAAAGTAGTATTAAATATTATACATATTTACTTTTTATTGATATTTTCTAACTACTTTTCATATAAAATGCATTTAATTTAACGTTTTGAGTCGACTGGTTGTAGTCGACATTTAATAAAATAAATAAATAAATAATTCATCCTCATGTTTGTTATATGAATTTTTGAATATACCTTGAAATTTCAATATAACTTGAAATTACAATTACAATTTATTAAAATGATTGATAAGTATTTTTTTATTAAAGGACAGCTTTGATTTATATATTCACATTTCGTTTTTATTATTATGAGAAATATTGCACGAAAATTAAAAATAAAATATTTAGAATATAATCAAAATACCATAAAAAGTTGGAAATAGTTTCAGAGTTAAAAACTGAAGCCAGAGTTTATTTACTTAATATATAATTTATTTTTATATACAATATTTAATGATATATGGTATATCTACAAAGTGTAATTAAATTTTAGAAAATATCAATAGACAAACAAACATTTAAGTTAACCTATTCTAACGAATTAACCTATTCAATTCAGATTAACCAACTCAACTCCATTAAATCTTTGTAAACCTTATACTCTTCGAACGCACCTCGCTGTTGTCATGATTTGTTGCATGTGGCTGTGCGATTCGTGGCACGATTTATGGCGCAGCCAAATCGGGCGCGCCTGCATAAATTGGCTCGTAATCTGAGCCTGAACCTGAGACTGAGAGCTTTATCCTGCCCCCCTCGCCCCCCAACACACACCCTCGTCTTCCTGCTAGCATCGCGAAGCGCGCACTTCATTAGCTCGATAATTTCACAATAAATTATGCAAAACGTTTGACAAAAAGCACAACTCAAATCGAGTTGTTTTCCAAATATTTGTTGTGCCACTTTTTCAATTCCATTTCCATTTGCAGCTCCGCCCATCTCCGCTGCCCCTTTACCATTTTCCATTTGTCGAGTTAGCCGTCAGCAGTTTGGGTAATTTTTGTTTTCTTAGTGCGCGGAACGTGCGCGAAATGCTCCACGAAATGTTTGACAATCTAACACAGATCGAACGCTGTCAGCGAGGCGTATACTTAATGCCGAAAATCACAAAGCACAATGCGCGAAATCATCGCACAAACTCCCACAAATCAAAATCGAAATTGCAAATCGCAAATCGCAAATGGCAATTTCCGAAATCGAAATGCATAACAAAATTATAAGCCGCCCGATAGGACGGTCAGTAAAGAGAGTGCGCTGCAGAGGGGAGTAGGTGTGGTTGTGTGGCCAAATCTATTATATCGTGGGGGAGGGGGGGTTGGGGTGCGACCTTGTCAAATTATACGCTGAGCGGCGCTTAACGGCAACGGAAATGCGCATTATGAGATTTGCTGCTGTGACCGAACACGAACCCAAAACGAACCTGGAACTGGACACCCGATGAGCAGGAGAATTTGAAAATTGTTAGCTAAAAGCTGTATTCACATTTGAATGTATCATTTGTGGAAGAGAGAGAGAGGGAGAGAGGGAGAGAGAGGGACAGAGACAGAGAGGGGAGAGAGGAAGAGATAGCCCGGAAAAGTTGGACAATTGTCGTGGATCATTCGTGTCTGCGTGCGGCTGCAATTTTAATTAAAATTTATTGATTTACAGTTGAATAAATGCGCACTGCAATTGCCAGTGCAAACGCATCAATGTCGTCTTCCATTGACCCCCCTCAGCCTCCTTCCACTCCTGCCTGACTAAGTGATACTTTCTGATGGCTTTGAAAGTTCGCTGCTTAGCAGTTGCAATTCGGAGCGAAGGAGAAAAGTTAAAAGGGAAAAGAGGTAAGAGAAACTTTTGTTATATTTAAATTTTAAAAAATATTAAAACAGTAAGTGTGATGAAAGTTTGTAGAATGTAGTGCAATGGCTGTATTTACATTATTGGGTAAGGTGTAGTAGTTACTTAATATGCAGACATTTCATTACTTGAAACTCTTGCAAAGTTAATTGAGAATTATGAAAGTATTATACTATAGAAGATTTACATATCTTTTTTTTTTTTAAAGAAATTCCTCAAATTGAAATACTTTTACTTTGTGCCTTAAATTGATGGCGATTAAGTTGATGTTATATTACAAATAAATGCAAAATTTATGTGTGTACTTTAGACATTTAACTCCACTTTGACATGAATGCGAGCCAACAAAACTGAGCTTAAGAGGCTCAAGTTTTCAATTTGTCATTTGTTAGAAATTTCAAAAACAATTAAATGCAAAATACTTGAATAAATCAGTCTAGAATCAAGTAGCTTACGCTGCTTCTTCTTTATTATTTATTAGGGAAAAGAAACTTGAGAAAAATCGTTAAATAATATTTAAAAAAATTGAATTGAATAAATTAAAAAAAGTATTGGATATTTGTTGCAGCTAAGTGAATTAAACTGTATATAAAGTTACTATATTTAAATAGTGTTCGCCAATAGCAAATATATAATTTACAATTCTCATCAAATATATGTATAAAATATGTTTAATATATAATAATAATATATATTTTAAAACTCTAGTCAGTTTAGTTATATCAAATTCGCATTCGCAGCCTAACCATCATTTGCAGCTTTCAGTTGACTCGTTACTAGTTATCGTTCTATCTCTGACTCTTATATTCATTCTCTCTTTTCGCCCTCTCTCTCTCTCTCTCTCTCTTTCCTTTCTCTCTCTCAATCTCAGCTTTTGGTTTCAATAATGCGTTTCCGCTTTTAATTAAAGTTTTAGTTGTAAAACATTTTTCCAAAACTTGTTGCCAAAGTTACTTTTGTTTGCTGCTGCCGTTGCTGTTTTGCTTGGCTTTTCCGGAGCAGGGAGCCCCTTACCCTTCAATGTCATTAACAGGTGAAAGTTTGCAGAGGAAGCTAGACATACACACACACACACACCTGCACACATATCATTAAGAATAGCTGGGAGAACAATTGCAATTGCGGCTCATTTGACAGTTTTCATTTAGTTTTTTTGGGGAAGCAGCGGAGCAGAAAGGAGACGAAGAGAGGAAAGAGTTGAAAAAGAGAGAGGGAAGAGGTAAAAGAGAAGGAAAGGAAAGAGAGAGAAGGAGTGAGAGAGATGGAGAGGTGAGTAAAAGAGAAAGAATAGAGGCTGCTTTGTCTTGAGCTGACAGGAAGCGCATGGTGGATGCTGCTGCCATTTGCCGTTGCAGCTGCCACTGCTGTTGCATTATTAACGGCAACAAAGTGTTAAGAAGTGCAGTAAGCCAAATGTTAACTGCCCCGACCAGAGGAGGAGCAGTAGAAGGGGGATTCTGCTCCCAGCTCGAAGTTGTCCAAAAGTTGAGGCTACAAAACTTGCGCCCATAAATCAGTGCAGCGAAACAAAGTGCACGCTTTGCTGCCTACCTGCAGCTGTCCCCCCTCACCACACCACCTTCTTCTCCACCCCCCCTGTCTCTGTCAGTTTGCGACAACATCTGGCAGTGATTTTAAGCAGTCGCTCGGGGAGAGATTCGCGGCTTAATTACAATAAAATATTTAAGCTGCGCCTCGTTTCGTTTCTTTAGTTGCTTTATGCCGCCTGTTTGTACTGGGGACGCACATTGCTTTTTACGACCTGCCACACATGTCGAAACGTAATTTGATAGTTATGGCCTCCTCCTCCTCCCACCCCCCACCCCTTCGCCTTCCCAGGGGCGTGGTCGCGAGCGTGTGTGTAGCAGTAGCAGCAGCGTCGTGTTGTCAAAGTTTTCAGCAAGTCGCATGAATATTTAGTTGCGTAATGTGCCCAGTTACCCCATCCCCTGCTCCCACCCTCCTCATTTGGCTTATCTTTAATTTGTGCGACAACCCAAACAAAACAAAGCACAACAAAGGGCAAAGAAAAGAAAATGCTAATTTTATTGACACCCCTCGGAAAATGCCTAAAGGAAGCCTCAGCGTCAGCCTCTGTCCTCAATCCCCAGCGCGGAAATTGAAGAAAGGTAAGCGGCTTTTCCGAGTGAGCCAGGGAGCCTGGCAAGTCATTAACACATTTGAGGCAACCCACCTTCCCCTCTCCTCCCCATTCTCACCACTCTCTCGCTTCCCTCACGATAAATGTATAAACTACAGCCACGCCCACATCCTGTGCCTAATTAACACGTTTTGAATTGTGAATTTTGAAATGCGGCAGCAAAACAGAACAAAAACAAGAAGCAGCAGGCAGAAGTCGAGCAGGAAGAAGTGGAAGGGGAAGAGAAGCGGGCAGAGGGAGAAGATATATATAAGGAATGGGGAACAAGGAACGTAACTGCCGATGAGCGGCACCAAAAGTTATGTAAAATGGATTAAGTGTTGAGTAAAACAGCAGCGGAACATATTCTAAGGAGGGCAACGAATGTTGGAATACTCTTTTAAATAAGGGATGAATTGAAATAATAATTAAATAGGAGAATAAGATATGATAAGATAAGATTTATATGGAACTGTTAATACCTAAAAATAATTAAAAATAATTAATACTCATTATATATAACTAAAATAAATGACAAATAATTAAAACGAATTAAGAGCAATCACAAACAATAAAAAAAAATTAAATTACTATATGTGTTTTATTTAACACAAATACATTAATAAGTAAAATTAAAAAATGTTAAATATTTCAGCTCATATATTTAATTATTTATTTATTTATTTATTTATTGAATCCCTAAAAAAGTTATAAATGAAAAATGATTTAAAACATTCCAAACATTCAATTTCTATTAAATTAAAAATATTGTTAACATTAAAAAAAGCTTATTTGAATTGTTCAATAAAAATATCTGGTAATTCATATATTCATATTAATTTTTTTATATTTTACAATTACATCTTTGACTTACAATCTGGAGACAAGAACTTAGATTTAATGGATTATTTGTATATATTTCATAAAAATACTAAAAACACTATATTTATCAAGGCTTCTATAACGTCCCCCATAAACAGTTAAAGTAGAGCAATAAATAAGCCTTCATTTTAATGAGCCGCCTCCTCATACACACAATTCTCTAGCAAATGAATGTAGAACACTTTGATTTATTGATGCTCTCTCTACCGACTCTATAGCGACCCAACCCTGTTGGAAATTGGTTAATATCCTGGCGCACAAGTGTAGAACAATCTGTTGGCATATTGATTCCTGTTCTCTGGCCTTGAGGGCAATTTGCTCCTTCATTTTTTGGGGCTCGACAGAGCAGCAAAGGGCGGAGGAAGTTGTGGGCGTGTTTGCAGAGGGGCGCAACCTTGAAGGTGTCAAAATAACATATTTTGCTTTAGCGAATGGGCGTGGCATTTGTTAGGCAGCAAATGAAATTAAAACATGCATAAATTATACGAGGAAGGAGACCCAAGAAGTGACGACGATGACGACGCCAACGTCGGCGACGTCGGTCGAAAATCGTTGAATATATTAAGATATTTTGGCGGCTGTTAATTTTCTGGCATAAAGTTTTGCATACTTTCATAAGGTGTAGTGGGGGGGGGAGGAGACAGAGGCGTCTCTCGCTGCATAATTGCTCAATAGTGCGCAGCATTTTGTTTAAGCAATTAAGTGAATTGGCGTGGGATGGAGAGAGAGAGAAAAGGAGGGATTAGTGGTAAGGTGGGGTATGTCACACTGATTTATGTGTGCACCAGCCACGCCCCGCACATCATTGTGTGTGTGCAAGTGTGTGCGTGTGTGTGTGTGCATTGCATGTCATTTGATTAACTGAAATTGTTGCTGTTTCAGCTGCAGTTTCAGCCCCCAAAGAGTCTTGCTACAGTTTTAATTTTATCCCTTCATTTGCTTGCCACATTTCCCCCACACGTTTCGCCCCTCTCTCTGTAGCAAGCAGCTGCTGTCAGTCTGCATTGTTCTTGTGCAAATTAATTAAAACCTGTTTAAACCCTCGTCGCCTTCGTCGTCTGTCGCTTTCATTGGCAAAAAAGGGGGTGAAAAAAAAAGTGGAAAAGGAAAATGTGGAAAAAGAAAAAAGTAATGGTGAAATATTATTTACATCTTTCGTGTTGACAGCCTATGCGAATGTTACGACTTGCCTCGCTTTTTACATTTTGCGGGGCCATGTTGCAAGTTCAAGCAGTCCAAAAAGTGTTGGACAGGTCGTATTTTTTGTATTTGTTTTATTTCTTTAGGACTCCTTCTCTCTGTCTCTCGTTTCTCATCCGCGTCGTCATCAAAGTTCAAACTGCCTGCCGTTATATTTCTCATTCCCTGCCCCTTCTCGGGGCACCCTTTTTATTTAAATCGAAAAAACTTTCCAACCCCTGCTTGGCTTTTAGCTCGCCGTATTTTATGACTAGTTGTAATGCCAAGTGTCTGTCGCTCCTGAAAGTCTGAGAGTCTGAGTGGAGTCCTGGAGTGTGGGGCGCAGTGAAAGTATCTCACCAGCCTCAAGTGGCCAAAGTCGTGTCGTCAGTTTATGCTTTGCAGTAGTTACTACATGAGAGAGAGAGAGAGGGGGGAAGGGGGCAGGTGACTGCTATGAACGTGGCAAATAAAAAAGCAAAGCATTTGTCCAAGCAACTACAGTGCGAATACCTCAACGTCAATCAGTGAGTGCAAATGTCTATGGAATTTTCAATTTAGAACTCCTTTTCAAAGCATAGTTTGTGAGAATAAAACAAAAATAAACTGCATTATAATTAAAAGCATTTGCATTGTTAGTGCAGCACACTTTTCTATCGCCTATTTGTCTGTTATATTGTTCTATTGTGAATACCTTTTGCTCTTAACTTGATTTTAATCAACTTGCGTTTCATTTCTTTATGTTTTTTTATGAGTTTGTCGACTTTTTCAGTCGGTTTCAAATTCTAAAATATTTTCTAAAATATTTTATATATTTTGTGCATTTATTTATAAATATTTTTTCAGTTGGTTTCAAATTCTAAAATATTTTCTAAAATATTTTATATATTTCGTGCATTTATTTATAAATATTTTGTATTGTTGAATTTATTTTAAGTTTTCACTTATTTTTTCATTTGGAATCATTCGAAATTGTATAAAAAGTTAAAATTTGTTTAGCAATCTTTTTTTTCATTTAAATTAAATATTTGTATTAAATTAATTTGAAATATTGAACTTTTCACAATTTAAAATTGATCTTTCTACTTATTTTCAGAAAAATGTAAACCCGCCACCCTTACGGAGTGCACACTGTACCTTTCTCTCGCACAACCTGCTGCTGCCTGTTTTTATGACAACTCAATTTCAAAATACACTTTAGTTTGTCACCGGCAATCGCTTTCCCTTGCCCCCCCCCCTTTTAAAACCAGTTCAGCACTTGGCGCACCCGCAGCTAGAGCAATCCATGACCTGATCTATAACGGGCTTGCTGCTTTTGCTCTTGTTGTTGTTGTTGTTGTAGCACACAAAACGCATAAATTTATGTCAAAGACTCGAGTGGCAACATCAGCACCTCCCACTCCTGCCACGCCACCAGCTCAACTCGACAAAAACAAATTTATTTGGACTTTTTAACAATTTTTTCGAATGCGAATATGAATGTGCTTTTGAAGCCATATCTGTGACTGTTTAAGTGTGTGTGTGTGTGCGAGTGAGTGTCTAAGTGGATGTGAGTGAGTGTAAGTGAGTGTTTGCATAGATGTGTGTGTGTGTGTGTGTTAGTGCGTGCTTACTGAGGTGTTGCCAGTGCAAAGTTGCCGCACAGTTTGCAAATATTTTTTATGTGCATATTCTAAAAACGATTGCAAAGCAGGCATGGGGGGCAGAGGGGGAGGAGTAGGTAGAGCTGATACGCAGCTTAATGTACATGTTAGTCACACACACACACACACACCTTGATGAGTTAACCCAGCGGGGGTTTTCGGGGCTGCCTTTGAGCTCGGCATCTTTTGGCCACTTTGGCTGATTGCGCAACAAGCGAGCACAGCTCGGCTCAGAGGCAAGCCCAGCCAAGCCAAGCCAAGCCAAGCCGAGGTCTGCTACTTAAATTGTGGCAGCTATTGCAATAACAACAACCAGAACAAGAGGCACAACCAAGATTTGGAGTGCAGCATTTTAGTTAAGTGGCAATTGGCGTAAGTGCGTCGTGCGTCGTGGCGTCGTCGTCGTGCATCGCCCTCAGCTGTGCACAACTGTTGCACGCCATGTTGCCAAACCATTGCCAGGCAACATGTTGCCAGCGGAGAGCGGCACACACTGGCAATGGAACACGCGACGCTCTCTTAAATGCGGCATTCGGCTGCCATCCGAACTGCCTTCGTGACCCACAAAAACAGGCAGGATCAGGCGACCTAGCACAACAACAGCGAGGGGGCAAATGTTGAGAGAGAGCGCAATGTTGCTAAGCCATCGTCGCTCTCTTTGCACACACACTGCGCCGTCGCCGCAGTCGTTCGTCTTGACGTCGTGCCACACCATCGTGCCTCGTTGCTGCTCGTTGTCCTTCGCACGAGCTGAGCCGAACGCGTGAGTCGTGGCTCGTGTCGCGCGCGCTATTCGTTCTTAAGCTACAATAAAACTCAATTTTGTGTTAGTTGCTAAGAAGCATTCGGTGGCAACGGGCGGCAAAGCGGACCGAAGCGAAGCCAAGCTTAGCAGCAGCGTTGCACGTTGCGCGTTATATTCCAAATCGTAGTCAAGTCGCGTCGTGTCGGAGTTAAGTCGAGCGCGCGTCTGTGCGAGGCTAATGAAAACCGTTGCCTACTTGCAGGCGTCGTCGTCGTTGTCATCTGCTGCGTCTCATGTGCGTTGTAATTATGCAAATAGCTCTCGGTGACAAATGGACACAGCTTGTAGCCCACACACACAGAGACACACACAGTGCAGAGTTGCAGCTGCACTCAAGTGCAACTGTTGCCAGAAACTGTCGACTGTCGACTGTCGCCTGTCGCTTGTCTCGACCTTGTCGTCGACATGCCGCATGCATATTCATGCCGGGACCCAAAACATACAATTACAATAACAGCAAGACTCGCACACAATAGTTGCAACAAAAAAGTGGGCCAACTGCAGCACAAATTTCAGCTCAATTTAAGCCAGAAAACTCTGGTGCTCCACTTTTACCTGGGCGCAGTGCCAGCCAGCCAGCTTCATCGTCGTTGTCTTCTGCTCCTTCCGCCCTCCTGCCTTGGCTCATCTGTCAAATTCTTATAATTTCTTTGGATTTTCTTTATTTTTCCCGTATTTTCTGCTTTTATTTCCTCATCTTTTTGTGTGTTTTGTTCAGTGTGTTTTGTGTTCCGGCCAACTTGTTGTCCTTGGCAGCAGCAGCGCCAGCAGCAGCAGCAACAGTGGCTCAGGGAAATAAATTTATTTTTATTTCTCTGCCATGACAGCTGATTTCGCTGATTCTTATGGCACATTATGTGGCCATAGCACAAGCTTTTTATGTTTCTCTTGCAATATCTCTTCTTCTTCTTCTGCTTGGCCGTGCTCAGCATTGTCCTTGCATACTTTTTTGGCGCGCAGCCTTCGCAAGTTAAGCTCAAAAAAAAAAGTTCGAAATTAAGCGACGAGCGACGACAAATTCTGCAAAACATTTAAATCGCAAAAAGATGAGAAAACTTTTTACTTAATTCCGCATTAATTTTGCAAAAGTTGTGAATAATTGCACACAAACTCGGGAAAAGGAAATACTTTTTCTGTGCTCAAATTATATTTTGAAAAAGCTTTTTCAAATAGTTGCAAAAAAGTAAAAACTATTTTCATCGATTTTGTGAGAAAACTTTTGCGCATTAAATTGCGTATTCAACTTTGAATTAATTCAAATAAATTAAGTTAGTTTTTTCTAAAACTATGAATAAATTTAACGTTATTTTTTCAATTTCTTTTACCATTTCTAAACATAATTAAAATGTGTGAATTAGTTTTTGTTGAGTCTCTGCCAAGCAAAATCATATATTTTTATTAGCCGTCTCTGTAAAGTAGTCAATGATAAATGTATCAATATGTAAATTAAAGATTTATTTCGATTATTTTAAATTTTTAGAAAATTTCAAAACTTTCCATAAATGCATAAAATATAAAAAAAAAATTAAATAAATTTTAATTTATGGAGCAAACGAATTGTTCTCTTTAAATTCGTCGCCGCAAAGTATGCAACAAAAACTGTAGCCGCGGCCATATGTGTGTGAAATTATTGCGGTATCGAATTTCAATGGCTCTCAAAGCGTATCCATTAATTATGAATTGTACAAATGTTGTTCATAATGTTCATTTCTTTTTTTGCATTGCCGAAATTCGAGCATCGAGTGCATTCGATGAATCATGAAATATTTTGTGAAAGTTTATAAATTAATGATTTCTCATCACAATTAACAGCCGAAAGTTTTTGCCACAAATTCATATTTATTTTGTTTATCGAGTAAGTCATATGAATAATAATCCCTCAAGTGAGAATTCGAGTCGCAAACGGAGGTTTTGTGTTTCGACTGTTTAGGCTCCGTTTCTGTTTCTATTTATTGCTGCTGCTGGTGTGCTACTGTTGCTACTGGCTACTGGCTAATAAGTTCACAGCACGCAAACAAGTTTAGAACTGGCACTGGAGCGAGCTTATGCAGAGGAGGGAGGTGTAGAGGAGGTCAGCCGGCAACAGGGTACAAGCCTGTAAACATGAATAAGACATTAGGCAGGCAGTTTGCATGTGTCGGCACTGCGAGTCCGACGCACTCAAGATGGCTGAACACACACACACTGACTAGAAGATACGCCCACACAAACAAAGATACTTCCACACACACATGCTCATTTGCACACTCACACGTGCGTAGAGGCAGAAATTATGATTATTAAGAAAATATGTTAATTTTATGTCTAGGCGTATTGCCAACTCTATTCAACCAACAGTGCCGTCCTGCTCGCACACACACACACACACTAAAACAAATTCACATACCTGGCCGACTAACCAAATTGAAATTGTCTGCTTTAAATATTCATTTGGGGCAGCAGCGTGTTGCATATTTTAATCAATTTAATTGAAATATTCAATTACAGCAAACGATCTCAAAAAATACGTTGAAAAAAAAATACCATAAATTACTAAAAAAATATTCTAAAACTTAAAAACGAAATGAAAAAGTTTTCACAACTTTGCCCAAAACTGACTGTGAATGCGAATGACAAGTGAATGCAAGTGAACTGCGAGTGAATACGAGTGCAATAACATTAAAATGCCATTTGGCAGTGCTTGCCAAACTGTCGGATTAATCTACATGCAAGTGCATGCATAGTGCAAGTTTGTATGTGCGTATGTGTTGTGTGCGTATTTATTGCGTAAACATCAATTGAAAAACTGCCCGCAGCTGCAAACTGCGAACCATTATAAACAACAACAAGCTAAAAACGAGCTGCAAACAAACAACAACCGCAACAACAACCAGCGTTATAATTAATAACTATAAAGTAAAATAAAAAACAACAACCAAAGAAACAGAATACCAGCAGCAACAGCACACAACTACAACAAAAACAACACACAAGAACAACAACAATAAGAACAACTGCAGCGAGGGGCTGCATGGCAAAAATGGCGACCATAAAGCTGCTTATTATCGGTAAGTTTTATCTCGCAATTAAACAGCAGCAGCAGCTGCAATGACAATAACAACTGCAAATAATACAACAACTACAAGTGCTACTACCACAGCAACAAGACCAACTACTACTAAGTGCAGCTGCCACAGCATCTGCCTGACGGGTGGCATTAACAGTTGTTGATTTAAGCTCGATTTCAATTTGATTTACCAACAGAGACTGCAATTTTATAAAACTGCGCAATTGCTGTAAATCAAATCTGTCTCTATATCTGTGCAGGCTTACTTCATTAAATTCCTCTTCAAGAATGTTCGGTAACGAATCACTTTATAGTTTTTTTTGTACTATGGTTCGCATTACTTAATTTTGCATGAATAAATTCTTATAGCACTAATTAATGCTGGAATAAGTGCATCATCGGCATCCAGGGTATTTGAGAATCAAGTACACTAGACTGTGGCTTTATTTCACATTTATTGGCTTTGAGTTTTTAAGACAAACTAATAAATAATGAATATATATTGTAAATTATTTTGAAGCTTGCAATTAGCCAAATTGATTGTTAATCATAATACCTATAGAACAATCATTGAAAAGGCGTGACTACTTTGATCTATCTGTAGTTATAAAGTATTATCTGTCTCTACTTCCTCTCAGCTTACGTGCAACTTCATAAAGTCTCATCAAGTTTCATTGCATTCAATTTATTTGACAAAATCATAAACTTAAATAAGCCAAAAAGTGCATCAACTTTGCCATATTCCATTGGAAATATTTAATTCAATCAATTCACAATAAATTGCACTTTAATTTGAGAAAGCAAATTGAGAGCTGACAAATCTCTTTCTCTCTGTGTCTGTTTTTCTCTCTCTCCTTCTTGATTTGCCTCAAATCTTTTATTGAATAAATAAACACACAAAGTGAACGCTCTCTCAGCATTTAGACCTACTTAAAGCTCAAGCTGGGCAATAAAATTTGTTTAAGAAATTGAGCAGTTTGGGGGGGAGGGTATAAAAACATATTTAATTTAGCCCGACACTTGATTTATGGTGAATTCCTCAAGGCATTTTGAAAAAGATCACAGATACAATTTGAGTGTGCCATGATATTTGAATTTTGCAAAGTGTATTAGAAATTCACGAGGATTCATAAAATAATCAGCAAAGAATCCCTAGAACTTTGAACAACTCAAATGGATTAACATATTTCCTTCTTTGAAATATGTAAATTATAAAAGCAGCTTTGGCTGGGCTGTGCTTTAATGATTTGAGGTGATTCGCGTTTTGTTCTCTCCTTAAAGAACTTAGTGCAGCAATTGTTGCAGTATTTAAAGTAAATATTTCAGAATGCACTCGCCAGACTCGTCTCCTGCTCTTCATTTTCTTTTCACTGCTTATTCTGTATTGGGTTTTATGCGCGCTTTGGGAAATTTCACAATGCCACGTCGAGTCGTGGGCGTGGCTGCTTATGCGTGTGCTCGTCCCGGGGCCGGGCATGACCATAAACAAGACATGTCCTGCACTCGATGCCACTCATCATCGTCGACCGAGCAGGATGAGTATCTGGGGTTCTGGGGTTGCCTCTTGACCTCCTGCCCGCACTTGGCACTTCAACGCCACAAAATTTGTTAACAATTCATTTCCGCGCTTTGGGCTCCATAAATTGCTTTTATTAGCAGGCACAGCAACAACAATAACGACAACAACAACAACAAGCAGACCCCGTACCCGAGAATATAAAGCAACTTTTCTTTTTTTCCCCCCCCTGCCTGCGCTGCTTACTTCCTCTTTTTTTGGTAATAATACACTTGAACTTTTGCATAGCAAATAAAAAGCGTTAAAATGCGTGAGGTAGCTGGAGGCAGACTGGCTGAGGGGGGTCATTCCAGAGAGGGTGGGAGAGGGAACTGTCTGAAAATCAAATTAAAAGAGACGCCAGTCGGCGGCGGTGGCGGTGGCGTCGCCCTTTGCCCTCGAGGCAGTGACAAGTTGCGAAGCGGGATTGGACGTGAATGTATGCGTCGACAGCGACGTCGACGTCAGCAGCACTGGACGTGGCCGTGGACAGGACTCGCAGGCAAGTTGTTGACAGGCACGCAGGCAATAAAATTCAATATTTCATTAAAACGCACGTTACGCATACGCAGCGTGTGCTCCCCTTGTGCTAGAGAGAGAGAGAGAGAGAGAAGTACTGAGAGGGAGTTGGAGATGGCAACGTAACGAAAACCGCAACCTGCGTGTTGTTGTTTTTATCACACGCAGCGTCAACTGGTGAACTCTCAAATCCGATTTCATGTTATTAGCACAGCCACCCCCCTAGTCCCAACTTCTCTCCTCCTCCTCCTCCTCCTCCTCCTATACACGCCATGCCCATGTCCAACTGGGGCTACAGTGAAATTGAGTCGTTTGTTCAGCGTTTGCTGCCCAGTTCGCTTCCCGGTTCAGCTCAGTTGGTTTGCTTTGTTGGGTTTGTTAGGCGACTGCGACACTGACAGATTATTTGCTTTATTATTCATAAGGACTCGCAGTCTGGGAGCAAACAGAGAGAAAGAGTGAGGGAAAGAGTGCACAGCAGCAGTTATTCATTAAATTCGTCGCTCGGTCCAAGGATTTGAGCAAGGTATGCGTGGCGCGTGGAAGGGTTTGCGACATATTTTGAGTGGGTCTAATGTACTTCCTAACTCAATTGGGCCATAAAGTACCCAAGCTGATAAATAAATGTACTCTTATATGAATTGGGAGGTGCATGAAGTGCTTACCGTAATCTTTTTATGCGAAATTTATGTTTTAGGGTGTGTTTTACACTGCTGAACCGTTTCGCAGATACTTTCAACAATGATATAACGAACTCCGACTTGTGAAGGGTTTGGAAACTGTTGCCGAAAGTGGGTTTAAGTCGGTCAAGTGAAGCAGATTAAGATTGGGACGTCCACTGGTTTCAAGTCAAATAAATATACATCTCTAATCAGGAAAAAAAAACAAAATCATAAACCTCTTTTTAGCACTGATAATTAAGTAACCTTTCAATAAATATACAGCACATTTCTGTATTAATGCTTTTTAAAATGCTTAACACTGTTCAGATATCGTCAAAATATTTTATTTTCTCTAACCAAAAAAAAAAAAAAATCATAAGACTCCTTTTAGCACTGATAATTAACTAACCTATTCCAAAAATATACTAAACATTTTTGTATTAATTGACATGTTAAAAATGCTCAACACTTTGTTCAGAAATTTTCCAAATATTTGATATTGTTTCTTGGTAATTTGCATCCCTCAAATCGCGTAGCTAATTATGAGTGCATTTATTATGGGTGGATTTTTTTGCCAGCAACAACTTTCCCATCTTCTTATCACACTCTTCCCCTTCTCTCTCTGTGCCCTTCCTACTATATCGTTTTCTATCTCTCTCGACAACACACCCCCCCTCAATTAGCACAGCTTTCCACTCATTGCTAAAGTATCGAAAATGGCGACTTGTGTAGGGCACTCAACTAGTCTGCCGTGCTTGACTTGCCTGGGCACGAACCTTCGAGCTGCTCCTGTGGCAGTGTACGGGGGGGGGCTAATGTGTAGCTGCTCATTCGGATTTATTAATTGCGCTCCGGCATTGTGCGTAGCAAGTAAATTAATTAGCGAATACTTGCCTTAATAATCATTTTAATGGAATTTGTAATTTAATGCGCCTAACGAGAGTTTTATGTGTGATTACTCGCCAAACTCGCTCGCTCGGCCTTTCACTGCTTTCTTTCTTTCCACTCTCTCGACCTTCTCTACGCAGTGAGACTGTCCGCCTATTGACGGGTCTGCTCTATTGATTTTCTCCGCAGGGAGATGGTGAGCACTGAGCGGCGAGTAGCGGAAACCGTAACCAGAAACAAACCACAATTTATTTAAGCCGCTTTAAATATTTCAACAGTGCGAGACGATGACGACGATGACGACGATGGCGACTCCGTTGGGGGGTTCAATGGGTGTGTTTCGGATTTCAGTGAGGAGGGTGGGAGAGCAGGGGGAGGGGTCACTCAACTCTCACTGGTTGCCTGGGTCAGGCAACGGACAGTCAATCACTTAATAAAACTTTTATGGCGTTCACATTAATTGATGGCGCTAAATTCTCAGTGCAATAAAACACAAAGCAAATGAAGTGGCCAAAAAGAGAGACAGAGAGAGAGAGTGAAGAGAGAGAGAGAGGGGGGGAAGGAGACAGGAAGTATATCTACTTTTTGCTGCGTGCGGCATTTGTGCTTTGAATTTTACGATCTCTTCGCATTGATATGCTAAATAGCCAGAAAAGTTTGCCATCAATTTTAAAGCTTTCAATTATAGGGCGATAAGTTGAACGTTGCACAAATCCTGCAACTGAATCTCCAATCTCGTATCTGCAATCGTCAAACACAAACACAAACGCACACACAATCACATACACACTCGACACACACAAATTGAACATACACTTTGACACTGCGTAATGTTTTCACAGCTCAAGCAGTGAAATATTTTCCACTAGCTTGCACAGCCCGCACAGACAGTCAGACAGACACAGACTGTAAGTGTGCCTGTGTGTGTGCCTGTGTGTGTGTGTAAGTGTGTGCCTAAGCTTAGCAGCTGCAAAACTAAACACACGTAAAATTTGCTTTAACTTAAATTCATAAATTTTGCAAGAGCAACAAACGCAACGAATCGAAACGGAATCATGTGATATGAGAGCAGGCAAAAGTGTTTTAAAGACTTGACATAGCCAAATAATATACAACACTCCAGAGAGTATGTGTGAGGGGGTGTGGGGGTGTGTATGTGATGTGAGTGTATGTGTGCATGGTGTGTGTGTGTTATCTTTTAATTAAACATGAAAGTGAGCTGAGCTGAGCTGTGCTGCCTGTGCCGAGTGCATTTCACCAGCTGAACTGAACTGAGCGCAAAACCCACAACAAACCAACAAACCCATGTTTTCTATAGCTAAACAGAAATCGATGTACCATCCCTAACCTCCTCCCCCCTCCCCATTCCGCACTCCTCTCGCAATGTGCTGGCCAAAAAGCAAAGCTAAAATGCACTTAGAAGCGAGATGAGATTCAGATTCGTGTGCAATGAGATAGACTTAGCATGTTGCTTAGTTAGTTTCAGCATATCAAATTATAATAATGACAAGGATAATGCAGAAACTATGGAGAGAAAGAGAGAGGGAGAATAAGCGCCTGATTGTTATTATTTAATTAATCAAAACGGAATTTATGTGGGATTTATTTACATTAAGAGGGAGAAGTAAAGGTTGAATAGGAAATGTTGCAGGATGTAGAAAAGTTTTCTGTATATGACTATACGCTATTTTATATGCAATATCTTCTATCATAATTTAACCCAATATGCAACTAATATACCCTTTAGTCTGTGCGGCTGCATTTGTCAACGGCATTCAAACACTTCTGACAATGCAAACTTGAGCACATTTCTGGCCATTCAAAATACTTTTCCTTCCCACTCTCAGCATAATATTATTTATTGCCTCTCGCACAGTCTCCACCTCACTCTTTCTGCTTCCCTCTCGCTCTTTCGCAGGTGACACCGAGTGGAAACTTTTGTATGTTGCCTGCTTTTAGGCGTTGTCTCACTGAAATCAAATAGCAGACATTGCCGCATGTGACATTCATACTAAGCCAGAGACAATGACATCAGCTAAGTCCCACCATGCCTCCATCCCTCCACCTTCCCCATATTTCTCCAAACTCTCTCCCTCCCTCCTCTCGCTCTTTCTCCAATTTCAGCTGCAGCTTCCTCGCTGGCGCTGGAGAAAAAATATAAAAGTTGTTCCAAAATTTATAAGACTGTCGTTGCTGCTGCTGCTGCCGCTGGGCTGTTCTTGACAACGGTTTCAGTTTCAGTTGAGAACTTCAGTTGCATACACAGAGCACGTCGCGCAGTTTTGGTGAAACGTGAAGGGAGACAAGGAAAGCAATAAGAAGGAGAGGGAGGGAGAAAGACTGGCAGGAAAGAAAACAAACATCATACGCATATTTAATTGCAGACGCTGCGATGCGAGGCAGCAGACCACAAAAACCTAAGATAACAATAACTAAGAGTGTTTAAAGTAGTTTGCCAGCCAGGCCTGACTACTGCATACTCTGTAATACACATATTCTGTGAATTAGATATATATTCTTTATACCACAACTATATATTATTACATTGCATCTCTTTGACTTTTAAAGTGGTTTGTCTGCTTTCTGTTCTGTCATATTGAACATACCCTATAATGCCGCATCTTTGTTCTATACATATAAACTACACCCTCACTGCTGAGTATTCCCTGCAACAGCAACTCTCTGGGCACCATTTACCAAGTCGCTTAAGCAAACCAGCTACATGACGTGCAATCACAAGAATCAAAATAAAAAAAAGATTTGCTAAGAAAACAAATCAAAATCCTCAATGAACGACAAAGGAAAACACGAAGTAAAAGAAGAAAAGGGGCAGAAAAGAGAGTGAGAGAGAGAGCGAGTAAAAAAGAAGAAGCCAAAAACCGCACACAATCACACAAAAATGTCCTTTGGGTGTAAAATCGATTAAAGGCATCGAAAACGAGAGAAACGGAAGTCAATCAGCTGGCGAGGGATGGAATGTTTGGTGGCAAGGGGAGGCCAGGCGAGACGCTGCGAGCTGCGACGGCATCGCACCTGACGCTGACATGGGAATTAGTGCTTGAAGTGCTCGGATTGCTTACACATAACGAGCAGGCAACAGCTACAGCACAGCTACAGCTACAGCTTCTTCTGTGCCTGTCTGCCATGTCTGCCTGTCTCTCTCCCTCTCCCTTTCCCTCTGTCTCTCCGCCTGTCTGGCTGCCTTGTGAGCTGCCTAATAAGCCGTCTAAAGCGTTGCCTTTGCTGATGCCGCATATCGCCAATTTGCGCCCACTGTGCGTCGCATTAATGCCAGCGAATGTGTTTCGCATTAGCAAAAGAATTTCACTTGTGTTTGCTCAGGGGATGTAGACGGGAGGCGACTGCAGGAGGGGGGGCGTGTCTACTGTAATTGCACGCCAATGTACGCACGTAACTGCATATTTACATATCACTCGTCGAGCGCTGACAACGAGCAGCAGCAGCAGCAGAGGCAGCGACTGCGACGGCGACTGCGACAGCGTTGGGTGTGAGCAAGTGAATTAAAATAAATTAAAGCATGCTTTCAGGCGCGCCATGTAAATAATGCAGCGCCATTTTTCTCACAAGCGAGTGCCAGAGAGAGGAAGTAGCGTGGGCAGCGTGGGGCGTGCCACAGCGCCTCGCTCACTGATTGATATGTCTGTCGTCGACGTCGTCGTCGTCGGCGTCTTTGCGAGTGTCTCCTTCGAGTGCGCTCCATGGATCTTATCTGCTCCATTGCCAGTTGCCCCGTAGGTGTTGAATCATTTACAAGCATACTCACCTCCTCCTTCCACCAACATTCCCCTCCGCCTTTCCCTTTCCCTTCTTTCCTTTGCTGTTGCTGTCTTCACTTCGTTTGTCGTCAGTCTCAACGTGCTACTCCATTGTCGCTTCGTTGATTACGTCAAGAGAGGGAGACAATAACAACAACAACAATAACAAAAGCCTTGCACAATGGCAGCGCCACAAGGAGTTGCGCTACTCTCTGATTATTATTGCTGCTTGTGGCATGCCACGCCGTACGCAACGCTGACCAGTCCTCCGAGCAGCAGCTGCGAATCAATTAGATGCATTGCCACCTCGCCCAAGCAATTTGAACATGATTAAAGTACAATTCGAGCGTCTCTCAGTCCCGCCAAGGGATCGAGCAAGGACAGTTTCAACTTTGACACCATAAGCCCAACACGACGCGATTGAGTTGGCACTCAAGAAGTTTGAGAGATTCGGCAACGTCTGCCCAACTTCGACGAGTAACCACTTGAAATTATTACGCTATTTTACCCTTTGATATTTTGCTATAAATATCATTAATTTAGGGACTGTGGGCTGGCAAGTCTATCAAGTATTCAGGGCAGCTCGAAAATTATAATATTCCTTGAGCGTGAGTTGCAGCAGGGCACAGGGCAGAGTCTCATGCCTCATATTTAAACCTGCTGGCTTTATAATGAGTAGTTGTACAGATTACCTCATTTCTTAAATCGATATTGTAACATTGAATAGCTTGAACATTTGACAACTGATTGACTTGTTTTCATAAGTTATGCAAACTTCGATTGAAAATAATTTTAAACGTGTCTTGTTTTACAAAAAATAATGTGCCTAAACAGTTACTTTGTACATTTTTAGTTGTCTTAGGTCAACGTATATATCGTCAAAAATACACAAAACCTTTTAAAATCCAATGTGTATGCCTGCAAGCCACAAACCTTGAGCTTGAGAAAATATTTATGCTAAAATCAATACTATAACACCCGAGATGTTAAAAAATGGTATATTCTGCTGTGGCCAATAGAGGTGGGAACTTTATATATATTATATTCAAAACTTAAAGTGTTTATAGTATGAATGTCTTCTACATATTCTACAAAGCATTCCGCTTGGATGCATTTATTTTGTATTCCACTTTTTATTCAAATATAAAAATACCTTAAAAAATATCTTATCATGAATTAACTTAATTCAAGCAGTCATAAACTACTTGCAACTATATGTAAGCTAATATCTTTTGCATTTATTAAAGTTTTCTTTAAACAAACTACAAGTTGACAACTCTTATCGTGGCATTAAAAAGGCATCAAAAGAAAATCCCAAGCTCTTTCAATTCTAGCAGATAATCTGCTACTTATTACTTGCATAACTTGGCCAACTAATTGAATTAATGCTGAGAACAGATAAACGTAATATAAAAAGAGAGATCTCTATTTAGCAGCAGCAGCTGCAGCAAGTTGTGCACAGAAAATATGTTAAAAAGAAGGGCAGAGTTTAGCGAAAAGGAGATGAAGGAGAAGAAGAAGCAAAAGGTAACTACGAGCATGCTTTGGGCCTTGGTTACCTTTATCCGGCTCTGCAGTGTAGCAAGTGGTTGCCTCTTCAACATATCGCATGAGCTTGCAACACACACACACACACACACATGCACACTCGCACATGTAGTGCGGCAGTGCTTGGCAGTCTCTTGGCGGTTGCTTGTTAATCCGCATATACAAATATTTCACATACGCCCCGTGTGTACGCGGCCAGCGCAGTTTGACAAACTAGGTGAGTCAGTGTTGCTGTTGTCGCTGTTGCTGCCTCGCATTGTTGTACTGTTTTATTAACCCAATAACTAAGCAGCCTGCGGCCTGTGGCAAGCGAACCTTTAAGTCAAAATGCCAGCAATGCGGGTCGCTTGTCGCTTGTCTTTGCTTTGTGTGCCCCACTTGGCAGTCAGCGACTGTCAACTGCAGCAAATCTGACTGTCCTCCCCCCTGTTCCACCCGCCCTCTGCTCTGCCCCTGCAGGCACTTATCTAACACCTTTGATTCCATTGCAACAGCTGGCGCTTATCTGTCATGGTTACCAGGCGGGATTTTAATTAGCGTCCAGCCTCAGTTGTGCCGCCCTCTTTCTCTTACACTCTCTCTTTCGTGTCCAGCACACTCTCCTTTGCCTGCCCGTCTGCATGGCATTTGGCTGCTCGTTCGCTTGTGAAAATGTTGCCAGCTTTTCAGAAAAACTGCTTTTCGGTCGTCCTGGCAACGACGTTGACACGCGCTGCGTCGCTCATTATCCTTTATGAATTTTTCATAACTGCAGCGGCAATTGAAATTTTGACCTTTTTTCAGCTGCTGCCGCTTTTCAAAGCGGGTTTCAAGCGGGAGGGATAATTTCTTAAGCGCGTGCTCGGCAAGCTAATGCCACAAGAAGAATGAAAGGCAGGCAGGCAGAAGACGATGACGAAGACGAAGACGAAGCTGAACGTAAAGTTGCCTGCAAATTAGATTTAACTCGGTCTAAGAAACTCCATTGAAGTGTGCCGTGCTTGAGCTTAACCCAAGTTTAACCTTCGCACTCGTAGCCGTCGCAGTTCGCCTGCAGTGTTGGCTCGCTTTTGGGTTCAGTTCCCTAGTCTTTTACTGTTTGCCAACCCTCAACCCCTCGCCCGCTTCTTAAACGCCACGTGGTGTTGCATTTTTTATTAGCATTTTGCACGTTTTCAGCTTTGGTTCGTCACTCGACTGCCAGGTGTTCCTCCCTTTACTCAGGTATTGTTGCCTTTGAAGCGCACTCAGTCGTCGTCTTTTCTGCCCCAGCACAGCAGGGTGTATGTATGGGGTATATGCACTGCGTGGAATATAATATAATATCACTTGATAAAGAAAGAAGCAAGGATTATATTATTGTTAGTAATACGTTGGTGAGAAGCTGCATTAGAGTGAGACAAAGTTTTCATTTACAAATTAGAGCTAAATTCTATTTCACATACATATTTTGGGCATTAAATAATTACACAAAGCAGTTTTGCTATTTTATTTATATATATACATATTTTTTTAAGCAAATGCATATATTCATATGATATTTTTCGTTTAAGCTGATTTTATATGAATTATTTACTGAGCTCCCTTTCATTTAATATGAATTTTCAAGCTAGTTAAAAAGTATGCTACATAAATTTGTATACATTTGCGTTGGCCGCAGGCGAGCAAGTTTTTGCCTTGTTTTGGAAGTGATATACTAAAATACTAAAAAATACTGGCAAATATTACTACATGTAAATTCAAAAAATATTTAATAATAAAATATTTTTAATATTAACTCGCATTTCCAGTTTTTTTAGGGCATTTGTCAGTCTTATTGAACTTCCTCTCTCTCTCTGTCTTCTGGCCAAGTTCTCATTTTCTTGAAGCACATTTTTCATTTGCACGGTTTCGTAACTAAGTATGTATGTGTTGAGTCTGTACATCTCTGTGCATAATTCTTGGCTGTGCAAATTGCGTCGCTTAGTTTTGTTGCCCGCTTTCAATTAGAGCGAGGAAGCGGCATGCAGCAGTTGCAACAGTTTACTTGCAGCCCGAAGGCGAAGGCGGTTGCTCATCGCACTTGTCTTTTGTTGTAGAATTGTTGCTAAATCTGCTACTGTTGCTGGCACAGTCGCTCCCTCAGCTCGACTCGACTCGACTCGCTGGCCGTGGCAACTTCTTGGACCTGGCTGCACTTTTGTTTCAACTCGCTGAGCCGTGTCCTCAACTATGCTTGCAGGCTGCTGCCTTCCCAGACGTTGCTCTTTCCATAACTAAAATGAGACACTTGGCTTCTCCCGTTGTTTTGCGCCTTTTTCTTTTTGTTGTTGTTGTTGTTGCTTCTTCAGTTGCTGTTGTTGTCAGCTCGAGTGGCACTTTTGCATACGCCGCGACGCCACCGTTGTCAGCGTCAGTTGCATTGTCAGCTTTGCACCTTCGCAGCGACTGTGGCTGGCAGTGCGGCTTCTTAGAAATTCATTTCGCCGCTCGCTGCATTGTCGCGCAAAAGTTTAATTACAAAAGACAAAATGCACTGGTTACCCAAGTCCTGGGTCCTGCCTTGCGCATCCTGCAGTCTGCTTCCTGCAACCGTCGTTCGTCGCTCGTTGCTCCTTGTGTGTTTTTTCTTCTGCACTTTCACCTGGCCTTTTCCTTTGTATTGCGACCGCGCTAGCAGCAAGCAGCGAGCAGCGTGCAGCATGCAGCATCCTCTTTTAATTTCTTGCCGCCGCTCGCAATTTCGCTTCACAAGTTTTGTTCATCATAAAATCGCGTCCTGTTCTTTGACAGTTTTAGAAGTCGATGGCATTGAAGGGGGGTTTTTAATCAGTTGCATGAGTCTTGCGCCTCACTGCGCTTTACAACACTTTGCCTCCGCCGCACTTACCCAACACTTCACAGCAGTGTTGTGCGGTTGTGTGGTGCGTGCGTGTGTGTGTGTGTGTGTGTGTGTGTGTGTGTGTGTGTGTTTGATGTGTGGAAAATTAAAGCTGTGTGCGTTTAGCTGCTCTCCTAAGTTTCCATTATTTGCGGTTTTATTGTAGAGAATGAGTATGGGAGATGGGAGTGGCAACTTATTGCGATATAAGTGTTTATCCCATGCGATAATTCTGCAAACTTTGTAGTTGAGATAAGCCTGCAGAGTGTAAGTATGAATGATGAGCTCCATTGACAAGTTGTCGGCAATATTTGAAATAAATTAAATGTTATCGATATCAAAAATATCGATAAATGTGACAACATCTTGACTTTATTGCTAATGTTATACGATACAATAAATCATTTTATTAGATGTTGGAAATACTTGAAATAACAATTCGTGCAATAATGTTGATATTATCGATAAAAAAACTATCGATAAATATGACAAAATTGTATCTCCATTTCTTCTGCACATGATAGGTAAATTTATAGAATATTTTAAATAGTTTCAAAACAATTTAATTGATTGATATTCTCTTTATAGCAGAAACTTCAAATATCATGAACACTTAAAATAACTATCGATATCGAACGGATCGATTAATCCTCACTATTTCACATTGGCATACTTTATGCATAACTCAATCGATTATAAATAATAATAGTAATAATTAGTATAAATAATAAGTATAACAATAAACTTCAAGCAACTCGATATCGAGACTATCGATAACTAAGACTTCACGTGCACAGCATGGCTTGCAGTGCAAATACATGAGAAAGTATTTAAATTAATCGATTTGCCATCAGCATTAGGTATCATTAGGTATCGATCGGCTTCTCTAATTATAAACTGTGGTCTCTGTTCCCAAAGGTTTTTCCCCAGACAGTTTATGTATTCCTACTTAATAGATATTAAAATAATTAAAGGCAGACAGCAGACACAGCCATGACTCAGCACGAATGTGCCGAAAGCCGAATTTTGAAACTTAATTAGGAAATGCATTATGTAAATTTCAAGTAATTGCTGAACCTGCATAATTAATCAGATGTTTGTCGTGGCTTCTATCTTCTCCCATCGAGATATTTACCAGGGAAAGCGATAGAGCGACCCTAGTCTCTCTCATAAATAAGTCTTAAATATCCAGCTACTTTCTCTAATTGTTCTGGCACTTTACAACACGCACACACACTGACAAGGGACACTCTCAGTGCGGCACTTTACAACACTTGCAATGATATTGTAGGCTAGAAGACCATTTAATATTCAATACTTGTGGATTAATTATTTGAAATGCAAATGTTTACACGACACACACTTGACAGGCTAACAGCAGAAGGAGAGGGAGATAAAGGTAGAGGGAGACATAGAGAGAGAGAGAGAGAGAGAGAGAGAGAGAGAGAGAGAGAGATGGTGGGGAAGGGGATTGATGAGCTTAAGTATGTCAACATAAATTGCAATCACATAATATTTCATGTTGCAAACCATTCATTACGCGCATTGTTGTTGCTCGTTTTTAATAAATTTTAAATAAACACGCAGACAGACAGACACAACGACAGAGAGACAGACAGTGGGAGAGCGAGCACGACTGACAGCTCGGCAACAGCTATCGCATGGCGGACTGTAGACAAATATTTGCATTAGATGCGATACTTTTGCCTCGCTTTGTAGCGCGTAGATTGGATCGATCCTCGTCACGGCGCTTTGCCCTTGTTTACAGCGTAGCAGAGCGCGCAGAGGCAGCGTTTTGTTTGTTTTATAAATTATTGACACTTTATTGACAGCCAACAGCACCAGCAACAACAACAACAGCAACGAGGACAGTAACAACAACAATGTGCACACACAATGAGGCGGAAAACAATGGCGCATAAAGTTCATTATATGCTCAACTCAACGCACAGTAGAACAAAACCGTTTGCTGAATTGCAAATGTGCAGTACCTTGTCGTTTCTGTTGTTGTTCTTTATCATTGGCTTAATATGCCATATAGGTAAGGTGACCGTCCCCTTCCCTCCTCTCTCTTTATACTATATAAAAAACTACCACAATAAAAAGTGAAAATTATGAAAGATAAATAACAAACAATCGTGCATAAAACATTAAAAGGCAACTAATAAATAATAAATGTACAAAAAGGATAATAAGTCCATTTGACACCTTTGTTATTGTTGTTGTTGGCAGGTAGTAAATTGATATACTTTATTTTTTTTTTTTGAGTTGAAATTATACCCTGTAAGCTAAGAGTTGCAAGAGACACTAAGGAGTTTCGACTATACATATGTTTAGTATATTTATATTGTACCAAATTTTGAACAATAAAGAATTTTGAAGAATAAAAACAATAAAGGGTATCTGCCAGTCGAGCACATACGAAAAAGCTATAAATTTGATGATCAATTGAGTCAATTATAAAATAAAATCATTCTCTTTGCCTTGCAGAACAACTGCAAGTCGTACATACCCGCTCTCGCAGTCACACTGTTAATTTCCTGCATTTTGTTTGTATTTTTAAAATCATTTCCATTGTGGTGCACGCGCAAATGCCCAGTGCGTACAGCGTACAGTGCTCAGTTATTTATTGACATAAATAATTAAATAATTTGTTTGAGTGTTGCGCAATCAAAGAGATCAGTTAATGTATGTGTGTCTAGCAAATTAATTGTACGCCATTCAATCGCTGTAACATCCGGAGGCACCTACTAAATGAACCCAATGAACAGTTGACATTAAACTCACAAAAATAACGAATAATTCAATTTAAGTGATAAAAGCAGGGAGGCTTTTAAAAAGTAAATTAAATGGGTGGATTACAAGAACATACTGAATGTGAATTTCAATTGAAATTCATTCAATAATGAAAGAATTAGAATAAATACACTATTAGGTTTCTTTTACATTCATTTCAGTCAACAAATTAGCCAAGCTACAAACTTATTTAATGACGACAAATATGCAGATCATTATCTACCAAAGATCGGATCAAATTCGGTACACTTAATCATAAAGTAAGCCTCAATCCATTATCAAATCTTCAAGGTTTCGCTTGTGATTCCCTTTAGCAATTTCAAACTCTGCTGCTCTCTTTGGTCTCTCCCTTAGCTTTATTGTATTCATGTTTCATGTATCTTTAAATCGTTATAGAATCGCTGGAATCCCCTCGAGGTTGTCATGACAATGGCGCATTAAATGCGGCGTCATAAGCCGCACGTTCAGGTCTTCGGGACATTCGATTTATTTGGTTGTGCAATACACTTTGTGTACTTTTGTTTTATGCCATTTAATTTGTATTTGCTCACACACACACGCACACACACACCAACTCGCGCACGTTCAACCTGTTTCAGGCAGCTTTCTCCTTCTCGTTCTCCTTGTTCGCTTTACCGTTTCGCAGTTTGCTCTGTTTGCTTTTGCAGCTTGTGCGCCCTCGATTGATTTATATCAATATCCGTCAACCATTTCATTATGTAATATTCCAGTCGAGCCGATCGGAAGCTCAAATAAAAATTGTATAAAAAACGAGTTAAATCTGTTTGCATTAATTAAAATCACACCCACTCACACATGCACACACACATACACACACACGCACATACCAACACCCACACCCACACCATTTTACACCCATTCGCACAGCACGTCGGGTGACAAACTGCATTTGTGGTAATAGCTTCGGCTTGTTTATCACGCTATTTATGATATATGTGATACATGTGACCGGCGAATCATTGAAATACAATCAAAAAACAATTAGCAGCTCCGCTCGACTAGCGCAGATACCCAGCAAGAATTAACTCTGTGTTCTCTACAAGTATATCGATTAGATTCAGTTTCTGATACTGGTTTAATGTGTAAGGGAATATGTTTATCTGAAGTCGGAAAATACTTAAGTTGATTTCGATAACGAAGGATATGCATACCAAATTTGGCAGCTCTAGCTCTATATAATTTTTTAATAAGATGTTCATTATATAGTTTATCTTAAGTTGGAAAAATACGTTAGTTTTATACGAAATTGAAAGATTTATTTAGCAAATATCATAGCCCTAGCCTCTACATATCCAAAGATCTATTGTATGAGCTTTTATGCATTAGATGTTTATTATTTATTTTGTCTTAAGTTGGTATATGGCAATATTTAAATTGTATTAAATGATAAGAGGGTACATATATGTATATTAGATATCTAGATATCTATATTTTTTTATGCAAAATATGTTTATTCATTTATTTGTCTTAAGTTAGATAAATGTTTAAATTTTATACGATATTGAAGGATGCACATACCACATTTTATTGCTCTAGCATATACATATGTACAGGGCCAGAGATGTGTTCATATTTCTACATAACTTATTCATTATATATTCATTACAATGCATATTGTGCTTACAAATGGAATTCCTATGGAGCCTTCACTCTTGATAACAGGGTATTAAAGAGCATAAAAACGAAATGAATTTGTCATTAAGTGAAGGCCATTAATAAATCTGATATCGCAGGAAGTGGTGGTACTTAGTATATGCATGGGCATAATCTATATATTTCTATACAACTAGCGCATAATTTACACACACACACAAACACATGCACACAAACATAGAGGGGCCATGCGTCAATAATGCGAAAATAAAACACAATTTGTCTCAATAAATTTTCAATTAACGTTGAAAAATGTTGCCTACCCGAAAAGCCGCAGCGACAGCCGATAACTACAGCAACAACAACAGCAGCAGCTGCAAAAAGTTTGGCAGAGAGGGGCGTGGCATGGCAGCTTGTCTAATTGAATGACACGAAACAAATCAAAATTGAAATGTAAATGGAACGCAAGGGGGAGCAAAGAAGGCAGCAGAAGGAGAAGAGGAGGCTAGCGTATGTCCAAAGTAAATTTATATCTTTAAACCTGCAGATATGTCTATATTATGATATATATAGAAATTTTAATCGTTGCTAACTGACAGCTAGGAGAATGAAATAAAAAGTAATTGAACAAACAAAAAAAAGGAAAATATATAAAAAATTAAATAGAAATAAAATAAATGAAATGTAGAGAAAAAATAAGTACAATACATTACAGTATTTAGCTGACTTCGGTTGGTTTTGCCTCCCTCACCCCTCTCCGCACTGTATGTCTGCCTGCTGCCCCCTCACTTAGTCGGCGGTTCGAGTTGACAGATCAACAGGATATAATGAACATTATGAAATGGCGATGGCAGCGTGCGCTAAATGAATGGATAAAAGCACAAATCGTAAGGGTTGCCAGGCAGCCCCGCAGAGAGTTGGGGTACACTCCTCCCCCCTTCAGCTTCTCCCTTCCCCTCTTTTTGTATAGTCGGCAATTGTTTGTGCGCTTGTCCCTTTCGCCATTCAGTCATTCAGTTAAGCAAACAATAAGCAGCGACGGGTCCACAGGAACTGCGCTGCAATCAACATAATCGCTGTGCAGGAAAAGGACTCTCAGCACAGTCGAAGGGGGAGAGGGTGGAGGGAGAGAAAGAGATGGGCAGGGGAGCCGGGGCAGCCGGGAGCCAACAGCGGGCATGACAATTTCAAATGAATGTTAAATACCAAAAAGCGACAGAAACAAGAAGAAGCGGAGCTATCAGGAAGAGGGGCGGGAGAGGTGGATGGAGGGGAGTTCCCGCAGCACGCTGATGATGACGACAAACAGAACAACAACTACAGCAATAACAATAGCGGAAGCAAAGCAAAAAAAAGAAGCAGGAGAGAGAGCAACGTTTCGCCCCGCAGCAAAAACAATAATAAAGGCAGGCAGCGCCACATGCTGCTGCTGCTGCCACAAGCCTCAGCATAATAGTAAAGTGTATGCAACACATAACGGAAAGTTGCATAAAAGCGCAGCGCAACATAACTGCCAACAACTGAGGGGGCGGGGGAGAGTGATAGGGGGGACGATGTCATCGGCAGCCGTGTGAGGCATCAGATCATGGTTTGCCGCATGTTACTACTGTTGCTCCTTCTCCCCTTCCTTCTTCTCCTTTCCCATGCTGCTGCAGCCGCCGCAGTTGCAACAAAATTTAATTGCCTCACGTTGCAATGGCCACGCCTACAAGTGGGCAGCACCTGCAACAGCTACCGAAAAACGCTTGCCCCATTCCAAAAGCTAATTAAGCTAAAAGTCAACGCGCACCGTGCACCATGACTTTTTGCTGGACGCCAGCGCAGCCACGCCCCCTTTGCCCACTGCTGACTGTCCACTGCCCACTGCTCACTGCTCACTGCTGCGCTGATTGCATTGAAAAGCCGGAAACTGCTTGGGAAAAAGTTTGCGACGCGCCAACGAACGACATTCATTTAAAATTAATTAAAAGAAAATTCGCTCGACTGTGAAACACAAAGACAAAAGAACAAGAACCAAAATATATAAATTAAGTGCAGTCCGGCCCGTTCTCTCACTCCTTTCCCCTTCTTTCTCTCTCTGCCTTTCCCTCTCTCACTTGCTATACTGCTGCGAGAGTTAAATGCTCTATAAAGGGGAAGGTAATGCCATCGATAAGAAGCTATAAGAGCCTCTTGGCAGGCTGCTTAAAGGGCCTTTTGAGTCTGATAGTTGATGCTATAGTTAAATGGGAAATATTAGCAGTAACTTAAGTAGGAAATGGAAGGTACTATAAGTGATACTAAACATTACCTTGTATACTTCTATATAACTATTACATATTACTTTACTATTCAATTTACATTTCTTCGTGGGTTAACTTTATTTCTGATTCAAAGTACGACTGAAGATTCTTTAATGAAAGCTTTTTATATTAAATAATATTTATATTATACTAAGTAAAAATTAACAACTAAGGAACTTATTTATATGACTCATAAATTAACAAACCAAATCATAAAGTTTTTTTTGCTAATAATATAAAAAGATCTTGATATTAAATTTGTAATAATAAAAATGTTCTAAACAGTTCTTTAATACCAAGACTTAAACTAAAAACAAAATTTTGTAATATTTTGAATTTTATTTATATGTATTGAAATAGCTGAATGCTTTTATATTTTATGATAAGGAGATGGCTTGAACATACATATGTTTCATGAAGTAGCCAACTTTGATCATCAGCAATATCTTTTGTCGTGGTCTAAATAATCTTCAATGCTAAAATCGAAAGGACATTTTGACTTAATAATGTAGAAGATTATATTACGTTTAATGTTTATAATTCGAATGTGCCATGATACCTTCCTATTTATATGTCCAGCATTGTATCTCCTGCACCTTTCTCTACACTCTTCAAAGTCCGTTTTTAGAAGATATACAGGAAACAGAGGATTGCCAAGCTTTGTAAGGGTATTGAAAGTGCAGAGTTATAGTTTGAAAGTCAATCCGAAATACTGTGAAATTGTGAAATCGACAAGACGTGGCCATAAAAATGTTTTACAATTAATGTTTATTAATGTTTGGCATTCCGTACTACCTTCCTGGCTGGCTTGGTCTGACTTGGCCTGGCCGCGGGCCAATTGCTTACGAGGCACATGCAACGCGCCGCTGGGCTTGCTCTGCCTCTGCCCACATCCGGATGCCGTTAAGTGGCTGTAAGTGCGTTGAGGGGATGATAGAGGAAGAGGGGGAGAGGGAGGGACACAGCAACTGAGCTTGACACGGCGATTGCCGAAAACTGAACACACACACATATCGCATCGCATTTTAAATATATTTCCATTCCACGCCCACCGCTGCTGCTGCTGATGTCTCGACGGAAGTCTAGACGCTGAGCCGGCAAAGCTGACTAAGCCAAGAGGGGGGGCTGGAGGGTGGGGGGATGAAGCATAAGGGGGTGTATTACATTGCCCCCTTTTTCGCTACTTACTGTTGTCATTCAATTTGCAATTTATGTGTGTGTGCGCGCTCGTAAATCTTTTCGCAATTTTTCGCATTGTTTTGCTTGAATTTCCGGTGATTTTCCCGGCCTGCCAGACTCGTTTCTGCACTGTTATTTTCCCCATTTTTGCCCAGTTAATAATAATTGCTCTAATCATGCCAGGGGGCAAGATTCATGTTGGTTCATGTTTGCTTTTAATTTTGCTTTCAATTTGTTTGTCGGATTAGTATAAAATATTTGCAACTAGTTTTTTTTTTCATGTCCCACTGGCGTGTAGAAACAGCACTTTGATTGCGTTTGAAATTACAAAAAAAAAGATAAATATATATTTTCATATATTGTATGTATTAGTATATGTTTCATTGCAAACTTTAGCACAAGTTTTTGCACAATTCTGCAGCCATTTTGCGCTGCCAAAACCATAAAAGCAACAAAAATGTTGCGTGCGAATTTTGTTGAAAATTTACCGAGACACAGAAGCGACCAAGTGTAACAGGAACGGCAACAACATTATTAACAACATCATCATCAAGCGCATCATCATCAATATCAAGCGCATCATCATCATTATCAAGCGCATCATCATCATCATCATTGGGGTCGTCTTGCGTTGCTTCTGCCGGATTTTTCTTATGAAAATTGAAAATGATCCTTTGCAAATATTTGCGCTCGACTGCGGTGACCAGCACGCTGTTTTTTTAGGGTTTAGGGTTGCCATATGCCGTGGCATCTGCTAGCGACAGAAATAATTAAATGAAGCACACACACACACACACCTTGCCCACACACACACAGAGAGTCAGTCAACAAACAGCAGCTTGTCGAAGGTAACGCAGCGCATAAGATACTTTTCACAAAAAAGATACTGTATCTACAGCTTGACGGGGTTTGTAAGCCTCTAGCTAAATCACAAAACCACTTGCATTTTTTTAAAGTAAATTTCAATATGTTTGTCTTGCTGAAGCTAAAGCAAAATTGATTACAACATATGTTCGAGTATCTTTAAGTTACAACCTGAAGAACTACAGAGCTTACATCAGCAGCGTTTCATTTACAATATAAATATATATAAATATATATATAAAATATCAGTGATGTCTTAATAATTCTGGGATATCGGTATGACCTTTTGTTCTGGTTCTTAATTCAATATTTCTGCACAAGTTTTATTTTTTTTAGAGTAAAGCCAAAGGTGCAACCCAGGCACAGTTTCATTTAGAATATTTACTCATATAGTCTGATCTTTCTTTATAATATTTACTCTTATACTCTGATCTTTCTATGGCATAGATTAAGCCGCCGTTCATCTCAGTTATTTCACAAATTGTCTCTAATTTTGCGCAATGTTCTTGGCCCAAAATTAAATGCAATTTTGTAAATCGCGCCCATTTGCCTCCATTCGCCGACATCAATAACTTATTGTAGTGCATAGAAGTAATAACATCCAATATGCATTGCCCACAGTGGGCAGTCTCGGGGAGAAGGTGGGGGCAATAACCCAGTTTCGTTGGAAATTTCATTAGAGTAGAAGGCGGCAGAAGGCAAAACACTTGAGAGTTTTGGCCAGCAAAATTCGCTTTTGGTCTCGGCTTGTCTGTTTAACTGTCAGCCGCAGTCAGTGACAGGCGGACAGGCCAAGAGGGAGAGAAGAGAGAGAGAAAGGGAGATAGAGAGAGAGGAGAGGGAGAGTGGCCAACACCCACAGATTGCATACAATTAGCATTCGCATCCGCAATCGTATCTCGTATCTTGCATCTCTAGGCTGCATCTCTTGGCTCTGTATCTCGACCCGTATCTGTGTCCGTTTCGTGTGTCTGGCATTCTAATTTGCATCGCTAGCCGGCTACAAGTTGCAATTGAATTTTGACGGCGTTGCATGCCGCATTATCTGCGCCTTTTTATGCAGCAGGACAGGTGCAGATGCCGCTGCTGCAGTTGGGGCGGAGGCGGAGGCATGTTTTATGTATGCATGATGGAAGCCAAAAAGCGCCTCAGTCTCCATCCAGCTGCTGCCTATGCCTGCTGCCTAGCTGTATGCAACATAATGCTGCACAAGGCATACGGCACAGGCTGCCTGCAACAACAAAAAAAATTGATGATGATGAAGCTGCAGCTGTAGCTACGAAAACTTGAACTTTTGTGCGCTTCTCAACTTAACGACACGCTGGAGGGGGCAGTGGCAGGAGTGGGGGGTGGCGTTGGAGCAGCTTTAGATAGCCCCCCTCCTCTCCCCTTTTGTTGCGCTGGGGTCACAGCTTGTCTCGGGGGTGCCCGCATTTTTTAACTGCTGTTTATTTTATTTGCTGTAAGCAAAACTCCACTCTCCCCCTTCCCCTACTGACTACCTGCCACGTCCCCTCCACCTCCCCCCCAAACACTTGGCGAGCTATCTGTCGTCGCCTTGCAGTGCAAAGCAGTTTTTCATTTTTATTTTCTGCTTTTTCAGCTTTTTTTTTGCGCTCTTTTTTCTTCGCTTTGGCTCGTTTTGCACAGCGCGTTGAAAATGCGATTTTCTTGTAGGAGCGCACAATCCTTATCCAGATCAAGAGGGACAGTGGGAGGGGAGAGGCAAGCAAGTGGCAGCGTGATTCCCCTCCTTCTTATAGACACGCATGCAGATTTTTTGGAAGCCAACACACCACGCGCGTTGTGCTTACATCTTTACTATCGCCTTTCCTCCCCCCTTGTCCCTTCTTCTACTACTGTAATTGTTCTTCTCTCTGGCTGGCAAGGGGTTACTACCGTATTGCATTGCATGCTTTTTGGCTTATTTACTTTGCATACCCTGCAGCACATTTTGCCAGGGTATTTTAAATTTCAATTAGGTGCGAGGTGTCACAAGTCAAGTGAAAGGAAGACAAGATTGTACTGGGGATAAGCGGATTGATCTTTGTTACAGACAGGGTTAAAATCAGAAAGTTTTGTATATGAGTTCCTGTTTGCCTAAGGCACTTATTGCATATAGAAATACATGTTTATTATGCGTATCCAAGTTAAGGACTGTTTTCAACTGTTCGATCTCTGGTGTATTATGAGGCAGAATTATAAAATTTGATATATGAGTTCTTTAATATCTAACAAACTCATTACATATGTAAATAAAAGCTTATCATTCAAATAAACCTTAAAGACATCTTTAATATGTTTGATCTCTTAGTCAGTCAGTGGAATAATTATGAAATTTGGTATCTGAGCTCTTATATAACTAAAGGTACTTTCCTTGTACTCTAAAAAAAAAAAATAATAAAAACAATTGCAGTCTCTCTCTCAAAGTGCTGCTTATTCATATCAAAGAAGATAGCATAATGAATAAAGTGGTAAACGAATTTATGGTAACTTAAATAAATATCCTTTAACATATTTGTATAAATTTATTAAGCCACACATTATTATATTTCTCAACAGATCGATGAAACAGAAGCAAAGTCAATTCCGTTGAGGCACTTTAAACCCTTTCTATTCCTATCAAACTCATTTAGTTATCATTGCGAGAACTATGCCCCATTTCACAGGGTATCTAGCAGTTTCACCTTGCATTAACCTTTCAATTTTTTGCTTTCCCTGCCGCATTAAGCAAATTTCTTGCTTTTTGCACTTTCTCTGCACTTTTATCCCATCTTGTTTTGTGGCCAATTATGTTTTTGTACATTGTGCGCTGTGGTTAGCTTCGTTTAGCTATGTCTCTTCATTACTCCCCCTCCCTTCCTTTCTCTCCCCTTTCTCTCCTTCTGTCTGTCTCTCTGTTTCTACTCTGTCTCTTCTTGCCACTCTCCCATCTCAATCTTCGTCTTGTCTCTCTCTCTGATTGACATTTGACGTTTAAATGCCAAATTAGCTCTCAGCTTTACCTCGGCTTTAGTTTTCGTATTTTTTCTATCAAGCGTACCCATTCTCTTCTCCCCTTACCACCCTTACCCCCCCCCCTGTGGAGCTACCACTTGGCTTTAAGTTTGGAGCTGAGCAACTGCGTGGCAAAGTTATTGCAAGTTGCACAGCTGCTGCTGCTGCAACTGTTGCAGCTGTTAAGTGCAGCATGTAATGAGTGGAAAACTTTTCGCAACGCTGAGTTTAATGATGACAGCGTGAAAGACATTCGAGTAGAGTTTCAAAAGAAAGAGGGCGATGGGTAAAGCGGTACCTCAACTTGACGCAAGTGAAATCTTTGGCAACAACATTCTCTGGCAAGTTGTCCCGTCGATTCGTTGTTTATGTTTGCGGAAGTCTGTCCGATTTTCGTTGCTTCAATTAAGACGGAGTTTTCAATAGGAAAAGTCAATATTTTCGATGCGCTTTTCCAGCTCTGCCAGTCTCTCATTCCTTCAACTCCACCCCCCTCTCCTGCCAAATCCCTTTTCTGTTGCGAACTTGTAGCAAACCACAAGCTTCATGCAAGAGGAAGCCATATGAAGCAGACATATATATGACATATGTATATGTATATGTATGTGAGTATATATTATATATATATGTATGTGTGTGTGTGTGTGTGGCATAGAACTGCCTTTGGTTTTTTTGATGAATGCCAACTTTATCGCATGATACATTTTTGAAATACTCGCAAAGTGCACAATGTTCTGCCCGTACATTTTTTGTTGCACAAGTAAATGAGGAGAAATTTATGCGCACACAATAAAAAATCTTTAAATATCAATAAAAGCAGGGCTGGGGGGAGGAGGAGTTGGGTTCAGGTGTTGCATGTGTGTGCACAGCTAACGAAACGGAAAATGAAGCGAAGGTTGGAAGAGAGAAAGAGAGACAGACAGAGAGAGAGAGGGAGAGTACACTAGGATAGGGAGTAGCTGCAGCCAGGAGGGGGTATGGATATTGAAAGGTTACCGTAGCGGCAAGCTACGGTAGCGTTGTACAAGCTATGAAGAACATCGCAAAGTTCGACTACATAAACAAGTCACGTGCGCAACGTGCGAAGCGCAACGAGACGCAACGCGATGTACTGCAAAAAGACGAAACAGGTGGTAAAACTTTCGAATGTGCCACCTCCACCTTCCCCCCCCCTTTTCTTCTAGACGGTTATGTGCGGCACACGCCTTTGTTTCACCTGCTTCTGCATATTTCACACCATGTGGCAACGCTGGCAAGAAGTTTATTCTTTGACTGCCTCCTCCACTTGGAGGAGGAACGAAACAACCGCAATGGAAAAACACAAAAAGATTTACTACTTTACCAAGGTGGAGTGCAGTCCTCCTCCCCCTCTCTCCCCCTCTCTTATTCACTCTTTCACTCAATATACTCTCCCTACACTCACACACACATACGCAGACAGACGGCCGTCCACCCAGTCATTCTCAGCTGGCAGTAAAATAGTAACTGACGGCATGCAAATTTGTTTGCATTCAGAGAACAGCAACAGCTACAGCAGCGCCACCTGTCGACGAATATGATTATTTACTATGCGATACCCTCGGCAGAGCAATAAACAACAAGAGAACCAGGGAATACTCCCAAGATATAGAGAAAGACATGCATTATGCTTATTAGTGATATCGCATAAATCCTCAAATGCAGAAAGTGTTGGAAAAATAAAAGTAAAGAAATCCTTAGAAAATAATATTTATCAATGAGTGATATTGAGGTTGTTTACTTTAAGTTCTGGTTGAGTTTTTTCTGGTTTACCCAATACTAACTATTTTAGATTAAATAAAATACAATACATTTTCTCCTTTTACTTTTGGACTGATAAACTACTTTGAATTTTGAATTATATTCAATATTTTTAATTATTTATTCAATTAAATATAATGTTTAATATCATTACTAATGAGAAAACTGATCTAAGCTTACTGTAAAAAAATAATAAATAAATGTTTTGTCATTGATTTTGTCTAACAATTTTCCACATTGAAGCCAAAATATCAAACGAATTGCCAGAAAATATTAATGATACTTTGGGAAACAACACTTCTCCTCTTATGCAGATCTGTATTATATATATTTATATTAGATTTAATATTAATTTAGTAGTCAATTAGTTCACTTTTTTATCATATGGTAAGGTATAGAATATTTCTCTTAATTCTCTATTGTTTGAACTTATTGATAATTCCTTTAAGCTTAATATTAATTTACATAATTGTATCTTTTAATATTTAATTCTATGGTTAATATTATTATAATTTATTATGTTTTGTTAATTTAAAATTAATAATATTTTTGTATATCTAATCCCTTATTTTATTTTTGTTAGTTTATTTACTTGGTTTCCCTATCAAAAACCTTCTTTACTTACTTCTTCCTATTCAACCAAATGAGTGTCAAATCAAAGGGGCGTATACCCTTTGTACTCAATTTTATGCACAGGGTATTTACGGCAAGTGCAACAACAATGCTTACAACAATAGCAGCAACTGCACAGAATGGCAATGGCAAATGGCAACCTGGTATCCATTTTCTGGCTGCCGTCTGCCTTCCTTGCTGCTTGCTGCCTTCTGCCTGCTTCCTTTTATTATTATGACTGGCTCCTTCTTTGGCCCATGTTGTTGTCGCATAAATTTTGCGGCTTCTTAAGTCGCAAGCAATAAAATAATATTAGCTGCATAGTCTACCGAGACGTGGTAGACGCTCGGGATGCGGAGAGAGAGACAGGGGGAAGTTTCTGTCGCAGTCGGCGTAATGGCAACGCCGGCGCCGAAAAGTATGCAACACGACAATGCAACATTGGCAATGATTGCAGCTGACAGCCAGGGCAACTATTCGGAAATAGCCACGCCCACTGCCTACCCCTCGTCCCCACCCTTTTGCCACCAAGCCAAACGCATTTGTCGTATAGTTTATGACATGGCCTAAGGTGGCTTTGGTTGTGTATGTCTGACTGTGTGTGTGTGTCTTGTGGTGTGGCTCTCTCTCTTTCTCTCTCTCTTTGCTTCAGCTGGGGTGCTATGTGTGATTTGGTCGTTACCTTTTGCTGAAGTGTTTCATGTTATTTATGGCAGCCATGGCAATCAAACTGCATGTCAAAGCCATAAACGGCTCGAACAACCCTCGACAGTGGCCATCAAACTGTGCGTTTAAGTGTGCGAAATGTGGCTGGTAATCAAAACGAATACGATAAAAGTTTATACACCCCACACACGAGGCACAGCTTGCCCTGTACCTGTAAAACTGCACGTTTATAAGCCGGAAGTGATTGTTAAACTGCAGTTAAACATGCCGCAACGAGCCGCATTTAATGCATAGAAAGAGTTATATACGAGTAGATATCAAAATGACCTGCATACACTTCCGTTTTATTAGTCGCCAGAGAACAATTGGCTAACAGTTTTAGCTACATTGGAAGAGTGCAGAGTGACTGTAAAACTGTGCAAGGGTGAGGTGGGACTTGGCAAATGCAGTCGACATGCAGAACGTAACTGAAATGACTGAAAAACTGTAAATCAGATAGCCTAATGCAATGAGGGCAATGTTAACAGAGATAGTGAGCGAGTTGTCTCTTTGTCCCATCACCTTCATGCTATCTACCCCGCCCCCTCTCCTTCTCTCTCATTCTCTTCCCCCTGCCTTCCCTCTCGCTCTGTCAACTGTCACAGCTGCCCAGCTCTTTTTGCAAAACTGTCATTATGGGCTCGAAGATAAACGACTCTCTCAGACTGTCTGCAATTTGTTCAATTTTTTGTTTCACTTTTTGTTCGTCGTGCCCCGCTCTCTCTCTCGCTCTCTGCTTTCAGCTGCTGGCGACACTTGCAACTGCAGCAGTGTTGGCGTCAACGTCGACGTCAGCCGCAGCAGAGTTGTCACCCACGTTGACTTTTCATATGGCCGCGCTACGTAACAATTTAAACTTTTGACTATTAGTGACCCAGAGCTGCCCGCCGGCTGTTTGCGAGCTTCTCCTCTGTCTTCTTCACTCTCTATCTCGCTTCTCCCTCTCACTCTCTATCTCTCCCACAGTCTAGACTGGGGTACTTGGAGCAGTCTAACTGTAAAAATAGCTGCAAGTTTGCGACATCAAGAGCAAAAGTTTTTGGGCTGCAGCTGCAGCTGCTGCCGACGCCATCGATTGACATACGCTCGCTCTGACCGTTTGCCATCGCTTACCCGTTTTACCCGATTACCCTCCATCTCGGGGGCTGTACAGCCGCCCACTGTCATCAATCTGCACAAAGTTTGTCTCTGTTTTATGAGCGGTTTTTGCTTCTTTTCTCGCTTCCGTCCGGACGCAAAAATGTTTGTTTATGGCATGTCAACGCCTAATGACGCGCCCATTTTTCATGCAGCCCAAACAGATTGAGGGCAGGAGGGGGATGGGGACGAGGGCAGATGGCCGAGGCATTACAGGGGGAGCCTGACCCCGATCATGAGTGGCTTTTTGTGCCACGAAATATGCGTGCATCTATTTATAGTGCCATAATTATTCTCAACTCTCTTTCTCTCTCTCTGATGCGCTGAAACATCTCGTCGTTACTTAAAATGCCGAATCACTCTCGCTAATTAAATACTAAAGTAACCCGTTAGGCTAAAGGTCAAATCTGCAGAACTTATATATATTTTTGTGTATTATACACTCTATTCAAATTGGTTTTTAATATTCTAAGTACGAACTAAACACCAAAGGTTCTCAAGATCATTTCGGATTCTGTAGTTGAATAAGCCCAAAAATCTGGCTAAAAAACTATTCTACTCTCTATTCTACTCTCTATTCTACACTTTATTCTACACTTTATTCTACTCTCTTTGTACTCCTCCACCTCTCCCTTATTGCCTTAACCTTTCTACACCTACTCTCTATTTAACTCTCTACTCTACCCTTTATTCTGGCCTCTACTCTTCTCTCTACTCTTCTCTCTACTCTCCTACTCTACTCTCACTCTACTCTCTACTCTACTCTCTACTCTACTCTCTACTCTACTCTCTACTCTACTCTCTACTCTACTCTCTACTCTACTCTCTACTCTACTCTCTACTCTTCTCTACTCTCTCTCTACTCTACTCTCTACTCTACTCCATCCTATTTTTTTTTATATCTGGAATCTTTTTAAGTTTTTTTTTAAATACTCTTGTGGAGTTGGATCAAAATTGTTTTCATGACTCTCTAAAAATCTCTCTTACATACAAACTGTTTCTTATACATTAAAAAACTTCAAATATGAAAATGATGTCACACTGAAAATTCACCAGTCAACCTCATTGATAAATAAAAGTGAAGGCGCCCACTAAAAAGTCGCTCTGCTTCTCCTACAGACTGATAGCCCATTATGGTCTCCTTCCAAAAAGTTTTCTATATGTCAAGTGAAACATTGTAAATCTGATAGAACGAGAGGGAGAGGAATGGAAGCAGGGGGGGGGGGTAGTTGCGAAGGGAGTAAACGTGTTGGGCTGCACATGCAGGAAGCGTTTAGAGTGCTGCGCTAGTTGCAATTGCAAGATAAATGGCCCAGCAGCAGCAGCAGGGAGTGAACTGATGGTAAAGAGGGGGAAGAAGAAGCGGGTGGGGGTTTGGGGTTGGTCTGGAGTGTAGGCGTTGCTGGCTAAACTGATTTCATGCAATTTGGCTGCACAGTTGGCCGAAAGTTGCAACTCTCTCTCTCCCCCTCTCCCCATCTCTCCTCTGCTCTCTAAGGGGGAAGGGAAACCGTAAATTTAGCAGGCAGCTACATTTGTACTTCCTGGCACAGTTTCGGGCTGATAGCCAAGGCCAGTGCGAGTGTGTGTGTGTTTGGGGCTAAAAATCAGAACATAAGTGAAAACTTTGGCCAATTAATGGCATCATTGAATTTCCACTTGACTTTTTCAGCTGCCAAACTGGCCGATGACTGGCCAAAGGGCGTTCAATTTTATATCCACGCTCGACGCAAACCAATCCCGACCGACCCCACTTCCTGTCTACTATGCAAGCGTGTGGGTGTGTGTGTGTGTGGGTGTGTGTGTGGCAAAAGTTTGCCAGTGAAAAATGGCTCTGCTTGAGCAGTAGAAAGAGGGCAGTCAGTTGGTTGCTCGCCACGCTTTTGAGCTGCAGCTTGAGTTTGAGCTGGGATAAAAGTGATAAATGAATTTTCACAAAAGTAATTAAAAGTAAAGTAACTAGCGTCGTGTGATGTCTGTGGTGGCTAATACCAGCAGAGAGAGAGAGAGAAGGGGAGAGGGAGAGTGGGAGGGAGAATAAAGAAAGAAGAGACGAGGTTGTAGACTCTTCAGCAATGCCAACGGCAACAGCAGCTAATACTTTGGCAGAAAAGCAATCTAATAAGACTTTTTAATAGTTGCCAGTGGAGTTAATTTTTAGCTAGGCAGGCGAATACGAAACCAAAACAAATGGCTCAAAATTGATGGCAAAACAGTTATCTAACGCATGCTCTGTCTCTTTCTATCTCTCTCACTCTCTCGCACATTCTCTCAGTCCCTTTTTACTCGTCAGCTTGGCTTCTTAGCTTGTTTGTCAATGCTGTCACTTAGTATACATTGTACACCACTATAGGGCTGCTTCTACAGTTTTCTATAGGTTCGTGGGATATTTGAAGCTTATTTACAAAGATACTATTTACTTTAATTCTTTATATTATTAATAATATTTGCCCTAGTGTTTTCTACTCTTTATCTTAAAGCCCTTTGAAAGTTTCTTTAAACCTCACAAATATTTTTAATTTTATCCTTCATCAGACAAATTTCTCAAATTTTCATAAACATATTTCTTGTTTAAAATTGAGATCAATACTTAAACAAGTATAAATATCAAACTTAATAAGTCTTAACAATTTTTAATATGTGTCTTTGTTTGCTTAAAGTCGCATACAATATTCAAAAAAGCAGCTAACAATTTTTAAAAAATTTCAAATATTTTTTTTAAAAAACTTTAAACATTTTTTAAAAATTTCCAAATATTTTTTCTTGCTTCAAATCGATAACAATACCCTAAACAGAGATGAAAATCAAATTTTTAAAGATTTAAAAAGTTTCTTAAACTAATGCCCACTGTACAGTGACTCTCAAACTGTTGTTCACTTCGCTCTCTCTCTGTAAATTAACATCCCTTATTCAAATTCAGTGTTGCATTTGCTTCAATGTTGATTAATTAAAATCACACTAATACTCTCTCACACACACCCACACCCAGTCAACTAGCATGCCAAGTTCCCTCTCGCTTTCTCTCGCCCTCTTTCAATTTCCTTAGTCAATTGTCTATCAACTGTTCATCTCTTGACTCGAATTTGAATTGAAGTTAATTGATGATGTTGCTGTCGAAACATCACTTGAACACCCGTTTTCACATACACACACACCCATACACAGAACGGTAACTAGTTGTAGGAAAATGAAAATCATTTACTTATTAAAATCCCCTGGACAAACGTTAATTTACAGCCGCAAAAAACAAAGCGACGCAGCTAACCGTAAAACAAGCCAACATACAAACATAAACAAGCCAACAAATAAACAAACAAACAAACAACAACACCAGAAACGGCTGCCAAAGTGCTTTTTGTGAGTGTTTTTGGAGGGGCCCGCAAAACAGTTTTTGACCACGTGTCCAAGTTCTAGTTGAGTCTATGGCCACAGTCCTTTTGGGGGGGTGGGGGAGGCTGTGGACTCCTCTTAAGCCACCTAAACGAAGCGAACCGAACTAAATCGACGCAGACAAAAGCGCAAATAAACAGTTTGATTTTCACGCTAAACAAAACGCAACGAAAAATCAACAACAACAAACGATGCCAAATCGATTTGAGCCTGCTACTGATGTGGGAATCACTGGCCATGGGCGTGGCTTTTAGAGGGGGTTTAATGGCGGATTCGGGCGCTTTTCGACTGAAAAACACTTTGTGAAAATAAACGAAACAAAATCAAAGCGCTATTGAATTTTGTAAATGGCATTTTGAAAGCGCCAGCGTCCAATACAAATAACAGAGCAGCCAGCCGGGCAGCTGCACAAACAGCGACGCTTCTGAAGGTAACGACAGAGAAGTCCTAGCAAGGTGAATGAGGTGGTTGCAAAATGCCAAAGAGTTCAGCATGCTTTGACATGTTCTAAAAGGGTACAAACAGCAAAGGCAACCATGGGAATCAGTAAGAGAATGGGCCACAGTGCATTGCAAATACTCTGCTGATCTACTTTCAGACAGAGAAAGACTCAGCACTACCCTAGCTCATCTTGTATATAGACGTTTCTTCAGGCTGCAATGGTTAAGTTACTTATCTATATAGATTCTTGATCTTCTACAAACCAACAAGCTACTCTACTTTCACAATCTTTCTCTGCACAATCCTGGCTCATCTTGCGTACTATTGTTCAGGCTTGTTCAGGCACTTGCTATCAATCTAAATATATAGAACTGGTTAAGCAACTTGTCTATACGATATTGATTCTTTCATCTACTACAAACATTTTTCGTAAGCTCGTTTCTTTTATGCAGCAAACTTCTTATGGAAACTGAACTAGCTCGACGCAAAAAAGGACACACAAACATTGCTTTGGCGACGCTGTCAAATATGCTACAATATTTTTGTAACTTTTTTGGAGCAGACCATTTTGACCGCACACATCCACACATCTGCCCACCCCCGCCCTCCTCTTTCACACACATGAGTTGAAGGTGTCATGTGTCAGCGGCATAATCACACCCTTTGCACGGACTGCCAACCTTTGGCAGGTAAACGAGGTCTCGACCTTTGTCAACGAATTTTCGGGTAACGCAGAGCGTTTAGTTTCGGGCTATCTGACTGCCTAGCAAAGGGAGGGAGGGAGGTACAGAAGGAGAGAGTAGGGGCAGAGACCCGAGGCATGTATGTAGATATGTATAGATTCGTTAGTTGAACAGCTATAAATAGAACTTCATGCAGCGATTGTCAGCTGAAGTTGTCTCTGTTTCTGGTTTCAATCGCACAATGAACAACTTTTTTAGCTTAAGCAATTATTATTGTTTTAAATTTCTCTTCACCATCGAAGAGAGCAAGAGAGTCAGGAGAAAGAAGATTTTTAATAATAAAAATTGAATTTTATTCAGAATTTTCTTAAAAATGTTCCTGTTTTTTGGCAAAGTGCACGCATGAAAGTTGTCGCCGTTCGTGTAACGGAAACGGAAACGTCATATGCTTTATATATGTACAAGTACACACACACAGTCACACCACATTGATATATATATATTTTTTGGTACATGAAATAACATTTTCTTTGCACTTTCGCATACTGTCATGCCAAAAATAACGGGCCACGTTTCCTACAAAATTTGTTTGCGTGCCAATTTCCCTGCCAACTGCATGGGTGCGAGACAGAGAGAGGGGGGAGGGAGGCAGCGCAGAGTGGGAAATTCGAAAAAAACTGTGCCAGTCATTACATTTATTGCGAGCACATTCAATATTGAATGAATGGCCCGCAAGGATTTTCTATTTGAAATTAACAATTCAATTTCATTTGCATTTCAATGGCATCATGTGCCAGACCAGGCCCGACAACTTCACTTACAAAGAGACACAGTGTAAGCGGGGGATAGAGACAGGGAGAGAGGAAGAGGGCAATTCAATGGTTCAGTTTTTAGACTGGCCGGGCAGTTAAATTGAATTCTCCTTGGAACGACTCTAACTTCTTTAGCACTAAAGTAGCGATATTCGCATGATATTGGAAATCCTTCCTGTTTTCGTAAAGTTTCGGAAACATTAACATTACTCTCGTTGCCAAATATTTATCCTTGAAGCATCATTAAAATGCAGTCAATATTTGTTTAATGTTTCACATTCTCTACAGCGTTTTCTATTGTATCCCCATGGCACATTTGAATTTGTGATAATTAGACAAAATATCACTTAACTCTTAATAATTTATATAAAAACGTTAAACAATTAGAACATGCTCACATCACAATGAGCGTCAGTCGATTGCCAAATTTAAGAATAAATCTTAAATCGGTCATATTTGCTTTTCATCAAATCAAGCCAAACATTTGCTCTAAATATTCCGCGAATACGAATCAAAATGTGATGTGAATAACGCCAAAAATCGCGGATTGAACAAATAAAATATGCATACGAAACACACACCAAATTCGTTTATTAATTGATGCCCATTTCTTGATTGTTTGGCGGGGGGAGGAGGGCTTAGCTGGGTGATTTCGATTTTGGAATTCAGTGTGATTGTGCAATAAACGAACGTTCGACACGGCAAATAGAAAACGGCAAATGGAGTTTCACCAGGTGTTTATAACAAAAGCGGTTAGCCAACTGATTATACGCTTCGGGCATTGAAAATGTTCAAACTATATGTGGAGTATAGATTGATAAACTGTAGCTTTCGTTAGGCGCGAAGGGTATTTTAAGTTTTTGCCAACCAGAAATGTATTGTATGTAGCAGATAGAAGGAGCGTGGCAGCCCCCGTGGCAGCTATAAATTATTCTTAATCAGCAACAACAAACGAGTCCGTCTGTCTTTAGAAATAATTTTGAGAAGATAACTGATTTCCATGCCACTGCCTTCATAGTATCCAACTCAAAATACGCTTTACATGGTAATAAAATATATAAAAAAACGCTTTTCTGAGGTGGGTAAAGGGTATACAACAGTCGAGCACACACGTCTGTAGCTTTCGTGCTTGTTTATTGAAACAATCAAACAAAGAAACAAATGTTGTCTTAACAAAATTTTATAACAAACGTTGAGTCCAGAAATAAGATATATTACTAAATCTAAGTTATATAATACATTACATGCGAATACATGAAAACAATGTTATAAGACTGTGTGCCATCATGATACCTGTAAATATGTAGTATAGGAATAATCGAAGGAGCTACAACCCTAAGCCTGCCTTTCTTCCTGCTATATTGTTTCATTTATTTGCACCCCTCTCGCCCTTTAGCGCTGAATGCTCATTATACACATTGAAAATATATATACAACGATGTAACAACAATTAAACAATAATTTTTAGGCATAATTTATGCGTGGCGAACAGTTTTACAGTTTTACAGTAACTTTAACCGGCAGGCCTCATACATAATTGAGTATGACAAGGCAGCTAATTCCCCAGCACTTACTAGATTGTATATGTGTATGTATGTATGTGTGTAAGTATGTGTGTGTATGTGTGTATGAGTTTGTGCTCAATTATTCAACGAGCAAATTAAGCATACATGAATCCATGCTGCGAGCAGGCGTCAAGCTGTAAACCTTATTCGCCAAACTTCACTTGAAAGCGTACAAACCAAACACAAAAACTTTCAGAGTATAAAATCAGCAGCAGCAACACAAAAAAAAAAAAAAACACACACACACAAGAGAGTAATTTATTAAAAAAAACAGTACGACTAGGCAGTGCTCTGCAGTCGTAAGGTAGATGAGAGTTTAAGGAATTACTGTTGAAGCTGGGAGTTAAAGGAAGTAGAATAGAATATGAAAACTAATGGAAAAGAGTTACCCAAACAGGTGCACCAAATATGATGCTTGTGATAACTTACCTAAAGTCTTGTAATACCCTTCACTGCCATAGCTTTGCCACAGAGTATCCAAAAAGAAGCAAAAGTCGGCAAACAGAAAATGAGTGAGAAGACGCAACTCTCTCTCTCTCTCTCTGTGTTAACCAAGGCAACGACTTCGGCACTGACTCATTTATAAATTTTCATCATTTTCATTTCATGTTTATCCGCTCTCTCACTCTTTTTCCCCACTCTCTCTCTGTCTCTCTGACTTCTTCTCTTTTTTGTTTTGTATTTTCATCACTCTTCCCAGCGCTGTCTGCGTGCTGGTAAAAACTTTTTCAATATTTTATGTGTTATTTGTATTGCGTTTTGCCTACTGTTTCGCCGTACTCAACCTGCTGTTCTTAATTGTTACAACAACAACAACACAGCCGGTACAACAACAACAACAACAATTTAGCAAATGTTGGCAAGTGGCAACTTGAAGTTTTGAAGCTGCATTTGCCGAGTGATTTTATGAAGCGCATAATTACGCAAATTAGCATAAATGAGTGCCAGCTCCTCAGCTCAGTCTATCGCGCCTTATCAGCCCTACAAACACACAAACATACATTTATATAGTATACGCTATACCCCCCTGAAGAACAGTACCAACAACAACAATGTTGTGTAAATGTTTAAAAAGCTTTTTTTGGTTGGTATAAATTATTTTTGCAAATTTTATTTAATGCCAAACGCAAAGAAATTAAAACAAGTGCAGGGAAAAACGAAGCAGGGGCTGAGTGCAGTAGGGGTGATTGAAAGAGGGAAGGGTAAGGGACTTGTATTTGCCGAGGCAAAACATTAAAATAACTCAACGCACGAAAAATGTTCCCAGCAAGCCAAAGCAAAAAGTCATTTCAAATGTTAATGAGCTCGTGTAAATAGACAAACAATGGCCGAAACGGGTTGGCAAGGCAAGGAGTACCAACTGCCTGAGGGCAAACGGCAAGAGCCTAGCAAGCAATGAGAGCAATGATAGCAATGAGAGAGGGAGGGAGAAAGCGATGGCGGGAATGCGTCGAGTGCCATGCGAAAAGTTGAGAGTTGGCTCAAAAAGTAGTTAAAATTTACCAAGTGAAATTTGAAAATGAAAATGTTGCCGGCTCGCATTTTATAGCTGAAGCCCATCAAATTTGCATGTTAAGCAAGCACAGCGAATGGGCCACCAGAGAGGAGCAGGTTAAACTGGAGAATAGCAAAGAGAGAGAGTGGAAGAAAGAGGAAAGTGAAGAGATGAAAAAGAAAGCCAGCGAGCATCTGCAAAGAGTGCTGGAAGAAATACGCTGTGAGCAACGAGAGGGGGGAGAGTGGCAGAGGAAAGAGAGGGGAATATAGAATCAGAGTAGGGGAAAATTAAGAGATTATTTTAAGCAGATGAAAAAATACAAGCAGGGCAGCCTTATTGTACGAATAATTATGCTATAAGCTATCGATTGAAAGCCAAAAGAAAACAAAGCGTCAATTTCAATTATTCTGCTAAAGTGCATCGCTAAAAGTAAAGGGATTATGACCCATATAAGCGCCATTTTCTACCTGCATACGCCGCATATGTAACTGCCACCGTCAACGATTAGTTAACTCTAGCATTATAATCAAATTGTCACAGTGCACGGCGGCCCAACAGGACGTATACGTATTAGTTGCCTTAGAAATTGTCATTCATTGTTGTCCGGCCATGCCACAATATTCCCGCAAATCCCTTTAAATAACTCTGCATCAATTGCTGTCTCGCAATTATATCAACAACTACAACAACAGCAACAGCTTAGAGGACAACAACTAGAGCTTGGCATGCCTGGGCACAAAAGCCTCTTGTCCGACGAAGTACAGCGTAAACCTCTCAGGCAGCTCATCATTCAGTTCCGTTGAGCGTAATTAGCTCACCCACAAAAGGCGGACGCGCACATATATATCTAGATATATACTGTACCCACAGAGACACACACACAGGCAGGCAGGCATAAATCATTAAAGCGCCGTTAATTGTTTGGCCAATGCTTCTTAGCCTGGGCTGTCAAGCGAGCTTTATTGATGGGCCGCTGGCAGCATAAATGATTTGATTTGCTTTGCTTTGCTCTGCTCTGCTATATCCTGCTTGCTACTCTTAGTTTTCGTTGACCCCCTGACCTGACCGCAGTGCCACCTGACAGCCGGCGGGCACATGCGTCGTATACGCAATGCGGCGCCTCCATTCTAGATTTTGGCGGAGGGTGCTGTGATTTTTCGTCTTCGACCCAGCATCAAGTCAACAAATCATGTGCCGCAATGTGTTGCAATGTTTACAGCAACAACAACAACAACAACAACAGTGGCAGCAATTATTTACTACCAACAAGAACAAGCAAGAACAAGTACAAGCAGATTTTACTCAAGTCTCGGCATGATCTGCGTGAAATGTCGATGTAATAATTCAATTTGGTGTCATTGCGTGTTGGGTTTCTTGTCTAATTAAATTGACACATTGACAACTTCGTGCTCATTAGCTAACAACAACAACAGAAGCAACAACAACAACAACAAGTGAACTCATTGAGGCATTTCCAACATGCTCCAAGTGTCGCCTGCGTTGAGTATAAATAACACATGTATTTAGTTTTGTTTAGTTTATAGATTTGCGCTTATTTATGATAGCATGATACTCCCCGAGCGACCCGAGGCCAATAGCCACACACACACACACACACACACACACAGACTGAAACACAGACACACTCACGCGTGGACACACATAATAAGGCAGACGTTAATAGGCAACACATAATAAATCATCCGAGGCGCCACACGGTGCGGTCACTCGCTCAGGTCGCCTGCAAGTGTGAGTGCCCCTATATATGTGTGTGTGTGCATGTGGGTGTGTGTGTGTGTGCATGTTTGTATGCTTTTATGGGCATATCAATGTAACGCTTCAGCTACGTGCATACAGTGACAAAAAATTGGGTAAACCTTTGGAAATCTTTAAAAATATTTAAAAACTAGAAAGCAGAAATAAAATATTTTCGAACTGAGAAAAATGATCGAACAAATATATAAATAAAAATGTAATTAATAAAAATTTAATGCTTTTTTCAAATTTAGAGAATCAGTAAATAGCAAAAAATTAATCTAACGTACAAACTATAATTTATATTCTGCTATTTTATTTAATTATAATTTTGTCTTTCATTTTATAAATTTTGTTATGTATTGTTTATTTATAATTTAATATGACATTGAATTCCAGCAATATTGCTAGATCTTAACATGAAAATTATTTAGTTTTTAAGCATTTTACTGCTATAGCAACACTAACAACAAATTATTCTTTTAACACCAAGATATTTTTCGTTTTCTTTCTGCTTGCATTTTTTTTTGTTGGATATAATCTTCATTGTTGAACTTCATTTTACTGCGCTGTTTGCCTTTAATCGAAATGCATGATTTATTTCTCTCAGTGTGCAGTCGGTGAAAACTAACTCAGCAGCAGCAAGAACAACAACAGAAACAACAACAGCAAATAGCCTAAGTTGGGGCAGAAACTGCCCAAAAGCAAATTATTTATATAAAAAACTACACAAAGCATTTTGTGGTACGGTTAAGGACAGGGGAGAGAAAGAAAAAGGAGAGAGATGGAGGAGGAGCAGATGAAATGGACAGGGGAATGGGCGGCAGCAGAGGAACAGTGGGTGCAACAAACGCGTGATTTATTTACTAAACGTGCAAAAACCTCAGCAAAAATTACAAGTGTCGGGACAGAGAGGGAAAGAACAGAAGAGAGAGAGAGAAAGACTAAGGCTAAGGCGGACAAGGTGTAGCGGGAAGCGGCTTTCATTGTCTGTGTGCGTTGCCTTGTTCATAAATAATAATTCTAAGCCGGCAACATGCACAGAAACATATGTTATGCGATGTATGTGTGGGCAGCCTTTCTCCTTCCCTCTAGCCCTCTCTCTCCCTCTCTCCCTCTCCCGCTCTCTCTCTGTCTGCGTCTCTCTTTGTGTATAAACCGACAAACGCATTTGTCACAGTTGAACGCCGTTAACAATGTTGCCGCCGCTCATACGCCCTGTGGGCCCTGTCCCCTTTACCCCTTACCCTTTAGCCGACAGTCGCACCTTAATCAGCAGTAGGTGGACAAAGCAATGGAAGGAAGGGGCAGTTATGATGGTTACGCCTGACTCGCTTGAGACATCAGCTGCACAACTCTTAAGCAGTTTAGGCGGTTAACCAGCGCTCTCCTCCCCCTTTCCCGCTCTTCTTGGGTTTGCAATCTGATGTTCGCTTGGGGGATGCGATTTCTGATTGTTTATCGTGGCCTGATTGAGCGTACTCTGCGAGTCCTTGATGAATGCGAATAAATATAGCACACTAAACGAAAATAAACGCTCAATTGTACAGCCTGAGGTCGGGAAAAATTGACTAATCAGCGTAGGTCGAGCTCATTTTGCTCATTGAATTGCAAAAGCGACGCTCTTTGTTCTTGTTATTCCAATCGATTTTATTGATGAAAAGGATAACAGATGCGAAGCAAATGGAAGGCTGAACAGATCACAATGACAGCTCTAAAGTGTTTTAATAATAGTTTTGCATTTAACTCAGTTTAAATTTGAATAGAAACTAATGAGGCTAAGGCAATTTCGTTTTATTTAGCATATACAATAGTTCACTCACATTCTATGTTTGCTCTGAGCTATGCATGTTTGAGGTGTTTATACCCATCGACCGTTGAAAACGGGCAAAAAGGGTGTACTAAGTATGTGCAAATTTATGTATTAGGCAGAAGAAGGCGTGGCACAGCGCACAAAGCGTATATATTCTTGCTCAGGTTCACTATCCGAGTCGATTGAGCCATTTCTGTCTGTATGAACGCGTCAATCTCAGTTATTAAACAATTTACTGACACCAAATTTTGCATGAAGGTTGCTGTATATAATACACAGATAAAGTTTATTTCAAATCTTGAGTGCCACGCCCACCGCCTCCACAAAACAATAGTTTAATTTTTTAAGTCGGTTTGGAAGTTACATATAAAAGATATAACTTTCTGACTTTGACTTATACTTAGCTAATTGAAATATCTATCTTTCTTCCAAATTTCAATCCGATTGGACAATAGGCACACTAGTTATTAAAGGAACTACAGCACTGCCTGTGCAAGCCTAAGTGCGGGTGCCTGCACATGTGTGTGAGAGTGAGAAAGCAATAGGTAACAGAAGACTTTGTCTTTGGAACTATAAGTGTATTTATCACTGGGCGAAGGGCATCTAGTCGGGTAGGCCCGACTGTAGCGTTCGTCTGCTTATATCTTGAAATGGTAATCCCGGGTAACTTGTAAAACATATTTAAAATTCATAGATATTTCTTCAATTCTACTGCAGTGCCAACTAAGGTACCTGTAGCTTCAGTAATAGCAGAGATCTTTATCTTAAAGAATTTTACAGTTTAATTCAATCTTAAACATCCCGTGTGGCCAACTGGTGCTCCTGCTACTACAGCTACAGACATTATCCAACTCTAATTGAGTCGCTGTGCCTATCTATCATTCACCAGCTGAATAATATCTCGCGTTGAACCTCAGGCAATGCTAAAGCTCTCAATCATGTGAGCTCTGCACATCGTATCGGCTTTTCCTAAAAACGCACAACGAAAAACAACAATCCAAGTAATTCCCAGAGTTGCCACCCCGACTGGAAATGGAACTGACGGTGCCGCTTCTCATCAGTGTGGGCCATTATTTATCTTTTACTCTTTTGAAGGCGCTGGATCCGAGCACACGCGCACAGCTGGTACCATATCTCGTTGCCACTGTTGTTGCTGCTGGAACTGTTGTTGTTGTTGTTGTTGCTGTTGTTGTTGTTGTTGGTGCCGTGTTGTGCTCATTTCAAAAAAACATTGCGTAGGTTTTTGGCGGCTGTTTCCTATGTCGAATTTTTATGACAGCTTTGCCGTGAATTTCAGGCCTGGTTCTGCTTGGTCTCAGAAAAAAACACGACAAAAAGGGGATACAGAGTGAGAGAGAAAGAGGAAGGGGTGCTAGAAAGGGGCTAGAAAAAGCGGAAGGAAAATACGAAAAATATCATTGAAGCTCGCTCGTGCACACAGCTTGAAACAACATTTTGTTCCCAGCCATTAGTTTAGCTCCGCTCCGCTTCGCTCCGGTTCGGTTTGGTTTCGTTTGGTTCAGTTCGGTTCAATTCAGTCTGAGTTCAGCCAGCTTTCAGAGTTTGCTTTTCTATTTTCACATACTACTTCCTGCTGTGCGTAGTCCACACACAGACACATGCACACACACAGTCACACACACCTTAAACTTGCAGGCGTCGGCCTCGACATTTGTGAGCCATTTTCCGCACGATTTTCCGCGTTAAACCCTTTTCAAAAATTGACAAATCTATTGGGAGTGTCTTGGGGTGAGAAAGGGGTGGGTTAGATAAGGGGCAGGGGGGAAAGTAGATTTCGAAGCAGGAGAGTGGGAAAAGGGGGTTAGGGGGAGTGAATCGTAGTCTAATTATGAGCAGTTCGCTGAATTATATATTGGCTATGGCTCGATTGTTTCGTTGCGCTTCGTTTGCTGCATTGCAATTTAATTTCTTATTGTTGTTGTAGCTGTTGCTACTATTGCTATTGTTGTTGTTGTTGTTGCTGCTGTAGTTTGGTGTTTTTGGCCTAAATATTTGCGCCTCCTTCGGGCCACTGCCATGTGTCATTTTGGTCATTTGTTTTTGACAAACCCCCAGTCGACTGGCCCCAGCATAGAGCACTCTCCAAATGCTTAATGCCTATGCTACTACCTCTCTCTCTCTTTTATCTCTCTCTCTCTCTCTCTCTCTCCCCTCGCTCTGTGCATTCAATCGTAAGCGAGCTGCATTGGCCACAAAACAAAAAGTTGCCAACGAAAAAACAAAAAAAAAAAAAATTCCTGAAATACAAAAAACTAAAAAGCTTAAAAACCTAAAACACAAAAATTGCGGCCTGGCCGCCATCAACAGCAACAACTAAAACAACAACAATAACGACGACTACCGACAATAACAGCAACTCGAACAACTACCGACAGCAACAGCAACAAATAGCTCCACTCGAGCTGTGAGCTATGTGCTAAACTTCAGCGACAGCAAACCCTACAAGTTTTCCCGTTTGCACTCGCTCTCTGCCTCCCTCTACCTCTTTCCACTCTCTCTTTTCCACTCCCCTGCCTGACTAAGCCTCTGGAAGCGCTCTGCAAATATGTTCAACATGGCCGCAGCTTGGTCCCGGCCCATTGTCCTCCTGATCCTGATCACTGCGCTGTGCATTTTAACGCTTAGTTGTTTTTCACTGTGTGCGCCGTGTTGTTGCTGTTTCGCTTTTTGTGTTATACCCTGTAAATTAAATTAGTAAATAAAAGGTAACAGAGACTGCGAATGTTCGTTGAGAATTAAATAATCCAATGAATGAAAAATAAATAAAGAAGCGAATTCCATTTATTTGACACTAAGAACATTTAGGAATATTTGGAATTTACAAAATTACATAAACTAAATTCAAAATAGAAGATTAAATTAGATTTATTTATTTTTATTTTAGCATATAGTATTTTTAAATTTTGTTTAAATTTAAATTTTGTATTTAAATGTTTTCTTTATTTACATTAAAAAGAAATGCTTCTTCCTCATTGTGACTCTTCCTTTACACTCTTTTAATCATTCTTAACAATCTTCCAATCCATCATAACATTCTTTACTCTTTCAGAGAGCTCATCCCTGCTACTCCTTCACAGCAGCCCTTTCATTCTTTCTCAACACTTTTCTACCACTACAGAGTATCTTCTAGTTCATTTTAATTCCACACTATATTTTTCGCTGTTGATTCTTTTTTCGCCTTGTGTTTTGCGCTTTGTTTAACTTGCGCTTTAACTTTAAATGAATTTCTATTATTTTTGTGTTTATTTGAGCTTTGCAGTTGCAGCTTCAGTTCCTCTCATACCTCTCTCTCTCCACCGACTACCCTTTTGGTATACCCCTTCCCCCTTTTGACCGCCTAGCAACCTTGTCGCTTCTGTTTCTTGTTGTTGTTTCTCTTTCTCTTCTCTGCTTGTTTTATTCCGGCACTCAGTGCTTCTTTGCCATTGTCGTTGTTAGTGCTGCTGTTGTTGTTGTTGTTGTTGTTGCTGTTGTTGCTGCTGCTGTTTGAACAAAACTAAATTGGTATATCCGTTTTTATTAAGCAACATTTCCGGTTAGTCTCGAGTGTTTGCAGCAATGGCGCTGCCCAAGATGCCCAAGATGACCAGGCGACAATTCCTCATGGCCCTGCTTGCCCATTGCCAATTTCTTTTGGCCCAACTCCCTCTCTTTTCCTCTCCCTCTGACGCTCTCTTTGAGTCTCTGTCTCTGTCTGGCACTCGTCGTAACTCTCAGCCAGTGACAATTTTTCATGCTGTTGTCAGTTTTTGCTTGTTCGCTCGCTTGTTCAGCTCGTTAGTTTTGTCTGTTTTGCTCTATTTCGCTGCTGGCTTTAATTTTCTTTACGTTTTTCGAGCTAAGCTCAAGGAGAGGGGGGATGGCACCGTGTGTACACGCTTCGTACACGTCTTAAAGCAAACGCTAATTACGTATACACAGCGTGATGCACGTAGGCAACGCTCGACTGAGTTGTGGCAATTGATTCGAGCTAAAAATAAGCCAAGCACAGCGCACAGCGGCTCTCCAGTGCCTGACAAACTTTAGCTGAAATTAAATTTGTTGTCAATAAATATGCAAAAAGAATATTTAAAAAAGGAAAGCGGCTTTGTCGAGGCAAACGCTTGTTGCCTAAATGCCAGCGCTTATCTCAATGAAAATCCACAAGGACCTCATAAATATGTATGTAGCAGCAACAGCAGCGAGCAGCGGGAGCAGCGCCAGCAACCTTTTGCTGTGGTCAGAAATATTTGGCAAAGGCTCTCTCGAATATATATCTCTATCCCTATCGCACACAGAGACAGACAGACAGACAGAGACGGACACGACGTACACTCTCGGAGTGCGTCAAGGCGCCAGATAGTTTCAAAAGTGATTTGGGTACACTTTTTGGGATTTGGCTTTGCCCAGGCTCGCTTTCCCGCCTGTTCTCCCCGCTAGGTCTGTGGCTGCTTTCGGGCATATTAAATTAAAGTGTTCAGAGCAGGGCAGGCACCTCGTTGCCCCAAAAAAGAGTGTCAGTTGCAAGTGTCAAAGGTGGCTGTTTTTAAATTATTCGCACAACAACAGCTGTAATAACAACAACAACAGCAACAGCAATAAACAACCGGCAAAAACATGACAAAAAATTTGTTAGAATATGCGTTTAGCCACAAAATTTGAGATAAACGTCGTCCTTGTGCTTGAGTCCTACGGCTTGAAAATCCCTTTGCTGCCCCCCGTTCTTCCACTCCTTCTTCTCTTCTCTACACTTGTTTCCACTTTTTGTCTGCTCTTTCCTGTTTACCTTGGCCTGTCCTCGGACCATACAGCATGCCAAATTATGCAGAAAACCAAAACTAGCAGGAAAGCAAGAAAAAAAATATGAAAATAATAAAAACAAACTATAGAAGCAGAAGATAAATCAGCAGATAGTAAATCTGAAAGGGATGCGAGGGAACGCCGTTTGTATTCTTATGGAATATGCATATGTAAGTAGTCGGATCTGCTGAATGTTTGTTGACTTTGCTTGCGGGGCGGAACAAGTTTACTTTCGAATTAAATCAATGCATGTTTTTGATGTAAGCGAATCAAATTGATGATGTCAAAGATGGACAAGTATGGGAGAGCGAATTTTCTTAGGTATGGCACATGTAACAAAGGTATAGGGAATTCTTGATTTATGAATGTGGAATAGAAAGAATTCCACATTTAAATTGGAAGCAATGTTAAAACATTTATAAATAAATAAATCGTCAGAAAATGCTAATAATCCTTTTAAAATAATCTTTTTTATTTTATTATTTTATTTGATTTGATTAAAGATTATACTATTCAATTTAGCTCTATAGTTTCGAACGCAAAAAACCAAACCAGTTAAAGCTTAAATTATGTTCCTCTTTTCCATTTTGTAAAACATATTTTCAATCAATTTTGCTTTCCATAACTTTAATAACTTTTAATATTTGATATTTTCTTCGGGATATTTCTGCAAATTCTGTCACTTAATTTAAACAAATAAATCACGACATTCAATTTAATAAACAATTTGATTCAAGTGAACAATAAAGTTGAGGTGAATAAAGTGTGGAAAGAAAAGAGAAAAATTGAGCGATAATTATTGCAAATAATTACTGAAATTGTTAACATATTCTCGTCAGATTTTTGTGCTGCATTTTAGTAATTAAACAAAGGCGAGTCAAGGCACTTCATTAAATTTTATGCAATCGAAGTACAAGCTACAAAAATGTGCGGCAACAAATGAAGAATCCAACACGAAGGCCTAATTAAAAGCATAATTTAATTAAGAGGCGCCAGCTGCAGCAGAAAGAGCAACAGCAACAACGACAGCAGCAACGGCAGCAGGAGGCAAACCGAAGGCAGCAAAAACAGCAGCAGCAAAAGGCTACTTGTGTGGCATATGCCACAAAACAAGAACACACAAATAAACACGCACACGCACAGACGAATGTGGCATGGCAAAATGGTCAAGACAAGTGCGCCTGTGTTAGTGTGTGTGTGTGTGTGTGTTGTTTCTGTATTAATGCAGTCATAAATTTTGTGGCAAGTGCGGCTGCTGCTGCCGCAGTCATTTCTGCAGTTGTTGCTGCTGCTGTTGCATGTTGCGCAAAGTGTCGCACAAAAGTATGCAACCGATTGCTGAACAACTGAACAAGTGAACAAACAACAAATAGTTGGCATTATTTAATTTACAACAAATTACGTTTCATGTTTAACCACATGATTTATACACTCAATGGCCACGCCCACTTGCTGTCTAGAGTGCGACCGAGACAGAGAGAGAGAGAGAGAAAGAGTGAGCGAACGCCCAGTTCCAATTGTCGCACAAATTATGACAAATTAAATATACATCAATGCCTGGGCGTTGCTCCTACACACACACACACACACACACACAAATGATATGCCAGACATTTAAAGACTACATTATGCAAGCAAGAAAACCAAAGCTACTGCGCTTTCCAATAGTCGAACAGTTGCATACACTGCCAATTGAAGTATATAAATGGACAGCTTTATATGAAAACTTTCTCTCCAGAGAAAGCTCTCTTAGGGAATCAATATTCTGCAGTTGTTTAGTTATAACTATTATGATAATATCCCAAAGAGACTAAAGATGCATCCTCCAGATTGCAGACTCTCCAAAGAAGAAGGCAAAAACATCAAGCACATTCAGTGGAACTGTCCAGCCTTGGACAGCATTGGGTTTGAAGGAAACATCTGCACATGGATATCGCAGTGGATATCACTAACTCCACGACGAAAGATCTGTTCTGTTTTATAAAGGGAAACAGGTCAGCTTTTGTCAGGCTAGGGAGGGATTTTTGTGATACAATAGACCCACTACGATCTCCTGTGGAAGACTGCATATCCATGTGAAGATTGTAGAATAGCAAATATTCTTATGGAATGAAAAAAGTATAAGCTCATTAGGTTAAGACAGATCTACTGTAAATACTTTAATATAAACCTTCACAAATTTCAATCAGTAAACTTAAAAATTTTAACAGATCATTTTCCAAGCCAATATCCTTTAATGATCACGAACAGACTCTTCATTTGCCATGCTGCCTGCAAACTATTTGAGTCTATGTTGCAGAAAGTAAAGTTCCATCAGCACCCACTAGCCCTCTCTCTCTCTCTCTCTTGCCGACTTAACCATCTTAGTTAGTTACTTTTGTGTAGGTTCATCTTTGAAAATTGTTGAATTTCTCAGCTCGACTCTAGTTGCTGCTGCTGTTCCTGTTTCTGTTGCAGTTTTATGGGTAGCAATCATAACAACATTACGCAAATAGCCTCTCGTATAGTGTACCAAGCAATCTGCGGTTGCTGTTCACTGGTTATGCATACATTCTGTCTCTCTCTCTGTCTCACTTTACATCTCTCTGTCCCTGTTTCTATCTCTTTCGCAACGTGCGTGCCCATATTGACTTGGCTTGCAAGGCAAACTGAGCCGCAAAGTCAATTGTGAGTGACTCGAGCTACGGAAATGAATGCTGGACACGAGGTGCAGCAGGAGCTGCAGAGAGAGCTGGGAGACACTACTAGAGACAACAGTGGAAACACCAGTGGGAACACCTTCAGGGCATGCTGTGAGCTGGGCCACAATCTGTGAACTGTGCCACGTTGATTTTTCATTTCAATGAGAAGCGCAGCACAAACTTATTTTCGGTGCATTATCCCCATTGTGTCTCTCCCATCCCTTCTCTCTGCTTGCAGTATTTGTTGATTTGTCTTGCTCTAGCGGGCTTTATCTTTCCATCTATCTATCTATCTCTGCCCGTGTCCCCTGAGCTCACCGTGTATGTGCGTGTGTGTTTACTCTTTCTCTGACGCTGGCCGCATATAAATCCAGCTGCGTGTTAGTCTGTCATGGAATCCACTTGCAGAGCCACAGCCAGAGCTATTCCAATTGCTAACCCCATTTCAGGCAGCCCTTTCACTCCTCCTGCCCTCCCCTTTCCTTCTTTCCCTTCTAGCCAGCGCGAGTTGAAGTTTCCTCAGTGTGTGTTGTTGATACGCTTTCCGTTTGTCTAAAGCTCCATGCGGCACTTAAGTGAACTTTAAACACTTTTATTAATGGCATATTATGTAATATACGTGCCCAGACCTCTCCCACATGCGCTGCAAGTGTGTATGCGTGTGTGTGTGTGTATGAGGAGGGCGAGGGAGGGGCATGGCGTGGCAAAGGGTTTACGTAATGGGTATCTCGGCTCGCCAAGTTTGCGAACATTACTAGCTGCAAATGGGGGGAAAAGGCACTGCGAATGTTTTAATTAAAGTGAAATTGGGTATTCTGAGTGGCAATCCCCAATCCCCCCCTTCCCCATTCACCCTGCCATTCACAATCTCAGCCAACAACAACAGTGGCAGCTACAATCAACAGTCAACTCGCAACTGGCAGCTGGCAGCGGGCTTTAGCCTTAGCCAGATGTTACGCATACGTAGCGTAAAACTTTGCCCATGCCTTAGGCACACACACACACACACTCATGAGCGCGCACGCGAAAGTAGCTGCAGGCCTAACAACTATGCGAGCTGTTACGCAACATTTGCCCAAAGTGGAATCATTTAAACATAATTATGGACGAAGTGTTTTTGGATTTCCGCAACTTGAGGGCCCCCGCAAAATGTTTTAGCAGTTTTCTCGCTGAATACGTTTTTAGTTTGCTTGTGGAAAACTTTCGAGGCAAGAAAAATGCGACGAGGCTTTGTATATATTGTAAGCAAATGTATTCAAGGCAATGAGTTTATTGATTGCACGCTGTGCTAAGGTTTGCTTATGTTAAATGTATTTTTTGTTGTATATAATACATATGGAAAATATGTTTAACTCAGTTCTAATTAAGTATATTATATATTTCGTTATTTCTCGAAACTGTCTTATATTTTTAGAGCGTGTTTCACAGTCGCATATTCCCCTTTGTTGCAGCCCACCTCAATTGCTTTAATTGCTAGCTTAGTCGTCATTCTCATCAGCTTTTTTCCCTCTACCCCTCGCCCGTGCTACTACACTTTTATCTTGTCGTCAGCTGCTGGGATGGAGCTAAGCAAATACTTAGTTCTCTCTCTTATATTACGCATACGCAACGTTTGCAGTTAATTTTCAAAATGTTTCACATGCTGGCAATTTAATGAGTTGTCAAGGCACTTTAAAGAGCTTGTCTCTGTCTCTGTCTCCCTCTCTCTCTCTCTCCCCCTCTGGCTACAATGGCCTTTATTAAGTTCTCAAGAGTTGCCTTTAATCGTTTAACTGATGTTTGCCCATCGATTACCGTTGCTGCAATTGCCTGCGAATTGCCTGTGTTTCTCGCAGGACATATTGCTTATTATGCTTTATGCCATGTAAATATTTGTCACAGCAGTTTCCCCTGCATTGTTCTTGAGCTCGCTGCTGCCTGTGTGTGTGTGTGTGTCTGTACGAGTGAATGCTCTGTAAGCGCATCGAGTGGCAGCTGCATCAATTGTGCAATTGCTGCTGCTGCTGCGTCTGTTCAAGCAAGCAGCTGCCATGTGTTTGCCACACACACACACACACACACAGTTATGCATATAGTGACCAAAATGCAATACAAAAGGAAACATGCAACGCTGCCTCGCTCAAAGACATTTGCCTATGAAAGCAACAGCAAACTACAGCAACAACAAGAATAAGAACAACAGCAACAACTACCACAAGAGCTTGCAAATGCAGTTGCAATTGCGGAACATTTGCGGAGCATGTCAGCAGTACATTACACGAGCCTGCCTTATGCGCTTTATGCTTGATTTTTTGCTGCCGTAGCTGCTGCTGTTGTTGTAATTGTTATGAGCTGAAATTACAAGTGTGCAGTGGGCGGAGCGAGGGGCAAAAATTTAATATATTTTACAATGGCAAAGGGCGAGACTGCATATTTTATTTATGCCGTTATGCCACACACAGCAACAGCAGCAGCAACTACAGCAACTGCAGTAGCTGCTGTTGTTAAAAGCAGAAATTCGCATTAAGCCGAAAGAAAAGCAAAAGTTTGCTGGCTGCGGATGCGGAAGAAGGGGGACAGAGGAGAGTGGTTGCAGACAAGTTCAGGCCACAAGTAATCGAGCCAAGCAGCTTGTTTTAAGCACACACAGACACACACACTTACACACACACGTACACACACTCGAGTTTACTTACATTAGTTGTTCTGCTTCTGGCCGTACTCGACTCGGCTGGGAAACATCTTCCTGTTGTTATCCTGTCGGTTGTTGGCCTCAGCGTTGTAGCATGAAATCTTTTTAAAAATACCCACACACACACACGCGCACAGATAGCGCACACATACTGCTATAAAGTTGCCATACAAATAACAACTGGCAGCATTGCCATAATTCTTGTCTACGCACAAAAGTATGCTACACTTTCTGCGAGTATGAAATAAATAATTACAAACAAGTCAAGCAGGCAGCCGCAATGGAAAGATAAGGCAGAAAGAGAGAGAGAGAGAGGGAGCGAGGTGGAGGAGGAAAGAGAAAAGAAGGAGCAGAAGATGGAGAGGAAGGCAGAGAGTGAGGCAGAGTCGGAAGTGTGGAGTCGTGTTAGCTGATTCAGTTGCAGGAAACATACGTCGACGCCGGCAGTGCTTAAAGTGCATTACACTGCGGGTGCAGTCGACTAGTAGCGCTGCCCTTCGAGTATGCTGTCTCCCTCTCTGTCTTTCTCTCACTCTTTTGTCTGCCATGTAGTTCTCTGCTCCGTTGGTAATGAACACATTCCTCAAATGTGCCAAATAAACAGAGAGCTGAGCAACCGAAGAAGTTAATTGCGAGTGAAGTGTGTTGAAAGAAAGCTTATTTGCTTCTAATTGATTGAATTAATTGTAAAATATATTTAAAAATAATAAAAATACATATATAAATATAATATACATATATACATATAGAATATTACCAAAAGTAAATTCAAATCTCAAAATTATTTTCACTCCTTTAATATTTTTGTTTGCTTCAAGCAAATAGTTCTTAAAATCATAAACAATTTAAATATATATAAAAATATATTATAAATATAATAATTACTCCCCTTTCTCTCAGTGCATGCGACATTCGCTTTTGATTCTATTTACATTTCTGTTTTGATTTTGTTTGGTTTATGGAGACATCAACGTGTGCTTTTCCTTTAAACTCCCAACATAGTAGAAAAAAATTGCAAGGCAAAAGTTTTCTTGTAGTAGCGGGAGGGAGGGAGGAGTATGGGGGGTGGACAAGTATGCCTGTGTGGATTTGCGTTCGTTTTTTTGTGTTTCTGTTTTTGTTTTGGTTGCATTTTGCAGACTTTTGACTTGTGCTGGTAACTTCTCCGTGCGCAGGCAAATGAAGCAGCAGGACGACAACCTCAGAAGTCAAACGACCACAGGAGCCACCCCCCTTCCCTCTCTCTGGGGGGGTGGAGCATTGCTAGTGAGCTGTGTGCACTTGAATTTATGAATGTTTAAGCACTCGAATCTGCAGCAAGTTGCTGCCAAGCTGAAGCACAATTGAAAAATTCATAAAGCCAGCAGAGAAATTCATAAAGACGAAACTTTGTTTTCTGTACGAGTATGAGTGTGTGAGTGTGTGTGTATGTGTGTATGGTGATGTACTGAAACTCTAATGATGGCTAATTATTATACAGCAGTTTGCCAATATTTGCCAAGTAAATTTAAATTTGAGCATCGACAACGTCGTTAAACGTCGACTTTAAACACTGCAACACATTCTCCTTGCGGCTCACTTGATAAGTGTGCAAAAACAGTGTTGGTTAAACACACAAACAGAGCAAGAGAAATAAAACCTTATTTTATTTACCACTTTAATACAGAGTTTTTCCCGTTTTCACTCCAGCTGTTTTTCTGATTTTCCGTTTTCCCTGCATATACATTTTAATTTTGCGAAATCAACTTAAATAAAGCAAATGAAAACTCCATTAAAATGCATATGAAGTTTACATAAGCACAAAAATATCGTGGCGCAAAATGCTGCGGGAGGCGTGTGTGGTGTGGGCGTGGCACTACTACTACTGGCCACTGGCCAGAAAAGCATTTACGTTATAATTATTTGCATAAAAATATGTAAATCGTTGGTAGCCAAGGTAGCCGAAGAGCGAAACTCTTGAATGTTATTCACAGTTTCGCATTCGCATTGCTTTCCTTTGCTTTGCTTTGAGTGATTTTACTGCTGCATTTCTTTAACACATTAAAACCCCTTTTCCGGTTCCCCTTCAACCCCCTGCTCAGCTTTTATCCCTTTTTATATTGAATTAAAAGAAGAAATACTTGTGGCAACGCGTAAATTGTTATTACTCAAAGTACTGAATATTATCTTGTATTGGGACAGATATTTTGAGCAACTTTAATGGAAGTATTTTAAAAATGAACTTGAGGAAATGCATAAGAAATTATTTCAATTGAATTTTTCATATTTTAAATCATCTTTATTAACTTTCTGTTTCATCAAATGTTAAAGAAACGAAAAAAAATGTGAACTTAGTTTTCATATATATTCGACTTTTTTAGATTATTTAAAATATATTTTTAACTATTTTGCACTGTGTATTTAAGTCAATTAAAATATTGGCAAATCAATAAGCACCGCAACTAAATTGTACAACTGCAACTCAGGCCAATAAAATGATAGATACTCAGAGCCCCTTCAATATTAAAATCAATTGAATATATTTATCTTTTTGAGCTCTTCAAATTGCAAGCGTATCAAAACACTCAACTCAATGGGGTGAAACAGGCACAGTGGATGTGAAAGAGAGAGGGGGGAGGGAAGGAGATATCATGGAATCGAGTTGTGAATACATTTGTCAGCATTTAGGTAAACAAATGCACAGAGCAGTTTTTAAAAAATTTGTCTCGTTTTTTATAACAGTAAATTCTTTTCTTTGCATTCCGCTTTGCATTCGTTTCTTTGCCACATTGGGCAACAATTGCAATGTTAATTACAATAACTCACTGCGGGGCGCAGTGCCTGTGTGTGAGTGTGAGTGAGAAAGGGCAGTAGAAAAAAAAGTGTAGCATACAATGGCGGACGGAAATTGAAAATAGAGTTGGCGGAGCACATTGAGTTGTTTGTTTTATGCGGCAGAGTGAAAAATCTCAACACAATATCAAATGCATATGTACACACTGGTTCTCTTATTTCATGTGTACACTCTGCGCTCATTGCAAGCTGTAAGAGGGGTGGATATAATGGGATAGAATTGAGATGGAATTGTAAATTAAAGTGATATAAGAAAAGGTCAAATTATCTATTGAATAGAAAAAAAAATATATGTATATTTATTTCCTTGATCGCTTGAGACAAAGCAAACATCAAAATGACTTCATCTCTTCATCCACAAGCGTCCCCCTTTCTCTTTCTGTCTCTTTCTTTTCTTCCATCAATTCCCAGGGTATATCACAATCATACACCATACACAACCATACCCCGTCTGTGCTTGTTTTATTTTATATGTCTGCTCAAAACTCAGCGAACAATGAAGAGCGCAAAAAAATATGTACCACACTATATATATCTGCGTATATGAGCGTGTATTGCACACAAAAAACAGATTTGCGCAAACAACATACATGCCGAGTAGCAGTAGAAGAGGGCAGCGAGGTGGGGGTGGAGGATTTAAAAAGTGCAGGCAGACAAATTAAAACTAAGCGCTGCATGTACAAACAATTCTCCCGAGGGAAAGCACTCGACCCAATGGCAGCTACTCGACCATTTGCTCCATTTAGTTGTAGACACACACACACACACAGACACACACAGAAAGAGATAGCTAGACGAACGCCCAAGCTGAGTAATGTGTGCTTAGTTTTATATGCTGCTTCAGTGCTGCTCAAACTGTTAGGCAACCACAACAAAACGAATTTCATTTGGCCAAACAATTTAGAAATTCCGCTGCGGAAATCAATTTCTCATCAATTTTAACAATGATTTAAGAGAAAGAAAAGGAGAATACAAACGAGTTAATGAAAGAACTCGAGGAGCATTTAAAGAGTTTAAAGTGCCTCCATACAAACCTTCTACTCAATTAAGCATCATTCAAATTATATCTGCTTCGTTTGCAGGGTAACATGAGGTGCGTTCCTAATTTGATATACTTGCCTTGGCCGTGGCTACTAAATCATGTGAATTTTTAATGCAATCGCATCGAAATCCATTTGAGGAACACACAGCAGACCAAACGAACGGTTGCGAGTTTGCATTATTCATTTTGTGGCGCAGATTTACAATTTCTACATCGAAATTTATACTCTTTCTATATTTGCCATATATATGTTATGTATTGATTGTGCCGAGTTGTGCGCGATAATAAAATAAATCAAATCAGTGCGAGAGCAAAACTTGCTACCAGTCTGACCCTCTCTCCCTTTGCCACATGTGTGGTATGTTTACTCTCCTCTCCCTCTCTCTCTCCCTCTACCGCCCTCACTTGTTTGTTGTTATTCTGTAGCGGGCTTAACTATTCGGCGTAGTCGTAATTAAATGTGCGCTGCAAATTTGCACAACCAAATTGCATTGCCATGTTATACCCATGTTCAACTCTCTCTCTCTTACACACACTCTCTCTCTCTCTCTCTCTCTTCCTCAGGCTGCCTGTGGCTGACTGCGAGCCTTGCTGTTGCCGATGAATCGCTGGACACACGCGAAGGCGTCGATCTGGTGCTCAAGTGCCGTTTCACCGAGCATTATGATTCAACTGACTTCACCTTCTACTGGGCCCGCTGGACCTGCTGCCCCACATTGTTCGAGAACGTGGCCATTGGCGATGTGCAGCTCAACTCGAATTACCGGTAAGTGTGTGTGTACAGATGACTATGTATGTGTGTGAGTGTACAGGTCCATTGTCCAGCTCCTGCTCTGTGCTCTCTGTGCTGTGCTGTATGCTGTGTGCAATGGTCTGATAAATCACAGTCGGCCTCATAAATTCAACATTGATGGCCTGTCAATAAGCAGGCGAAAAGTTAAAGGCGCAAGCGATGCTCGCCTCGTCTGCCTCGGCTGCACATTTATTTAATTGACTGCATGACATCGACATCAGCAGCGACACTCAATACACAAGCATCGCGAATTACACTCTCTCAACTGCTGCCACACTTCTCTCTCTCTCGCTTGCCCTCTTTCTTTGCCTCTTGCATCTCTTTTGCGTGTATCTTTCGCCCTATCGCACGTTTATTGATAAAAGATGAAAGATGCGAAAGTTGCGCGATGCGTTCAGCTGTTAAATTTATTAAAATTGCCAACGGCAGCGGCAGCAGCAGGAGCAGCAAGGACAACAACAGCACAGGATGCGGACGAGAATGACGATGTCATCGCCTCGCGTTGTGTACATCATTAAATGTTCATCTGGCAGGCGATAATTCATACGCCTACAAATACCAATGGGGGCTTGTTCTCTGCCGCTGTACTGCAGTGTAAACAAGACGATGACCATTGCAAATATCCTGGGGGAATGAGGTGGAATTCTAGCTAGAGTGGGAAGGAGGAGGGGAAGAGGCAGGTTGAGGGCAATTGCTGTTGCCTGTTGCCATAACGTGGCCATCAGCTGCAGCTGTGTTCGCCGTGTCGAAAGCAAGAGGCGAAATTATGGTTATGGCAAGACAATGGGAGAGGCAAGACTAAATGATGCAAAAAATATTGAATGAAATTTGTGAAAAATTGTTGCAAATTCTTAAAGTTTACTATAAAAACTAAATATTGTCATACATTAAATTTATTTAATATTATTTCTATTAGAATACAGAATTGAGCCATAATGTTCCTTTATTTATAACAATTAAGTGTTTGCCCAATTAAAATATTTACAAACATTTCCAAATGAAAAACAACATTTAACTATTTAATCTACAATATTAGCTTTGTTTACTTATTCATTTCGCTCTTCATGTAATTCCCATTAGCGTATTTTTTGCCCACGCATTGTGTGCCTTGTGCCACTGTGTATAATTGGCAACACATTGCGTATACGCAACTTGATTAAAGCGTTGAAAAGCTCGTCAAGCTCATGCCGTGCTGCCTTTAAAAGGCTCTTTGCAAAATGTGGCGAATGCCACAGCATCGTCAACATCGCCCATGCTTGGCTCGATTGCCCGCTTCGTACTGCCCTCGTCTCCGCCCCCACTACCGCCCCGCACGCCTATTTATTTATTAATCATAATAATCATTTTGCAGCGCATTTTAAGCGTGAAAAACATTCAATGCGGCGTATGCCGCAAATCGCTTGGAAAATTTTCAACCAACCACGCCCCCCAAACCAACAAGAGACAATCGCACAAAAGAGACAACGCACACACACACGCATACAGACACAGCCAGCATACATACTGCGTCTATATAGGCCAGCTGATGTAGCAGCATAATATATGGGGCAAGAGAGAGAGGAGAGAGAGAGAGAGAGGGAGAGAGGGGAGGAAAACAGATCGGCATACAAAAGAAAATGATTGTAAAATTTTGCTAATCGCGCGGTAAACAATTTGCTTGATTTATGTGGCCCCTAAAACACTGGGCTAATGGCCACAGACAAGGGCAAAAAAATGTGCAGATCAAACAAGGACAGCAGCATAAACTAGTAGATACTCTGTACTGGGTGCAAATGTCTATATAATTGAATTATGTAATCTAAAATTTAACTTAAATAAACTGATAAACTATTTTTGAATATAAACTGATTAATCTTTTGTGATTATACAATTCTTCCATTCTTTATCTTTCGGTTAATTAACATTACAATGACAACCAAATTAATTAATAAAAAAAAAACACCGCATAATTTATAAATTTTAAATATTTAAGTTGATATTTATATTAGCAAATAAATTATAAATAAAAATACATGATAAATATTATTAAATATATGATAAATATTCTTACTCGTAAACTTCCTTCGACTATTTACAATGAAAAATATATAGAGATAAAATCCAGATAAATCTCTATGACAACTTCTTTTACACACTTGCATGCTACCCCCAAAAAGTTGCCACAAAATAATACAGGGTATCCTAAATGCTTGTCTGCATTGTGTTACAACATTTCGCTGATGTTTTTGCGATTGTTTTTTATTGCTATCGGCCGCAAATGTTGCCAAACAACGAACACTGTAATTGATTCGATCTTTCCCAGTTAAATTGCGTACTAAAAGAGACTTCTTCCTCTCACTCTCACTCTGCTCTCTCTCTCTATCTGCTGTCTCACTCTCCCACATAACTAGAAACTAATTGGAGCTGACATTTTGGGCCACCTGACAGCTGCCCCTCGTGGCGTGGTATTTTTTTAATGACTGCACAACGAGGCGGCATTCAATCAACGCAATCTCGTTAACTGTAAGTGAATGATGGATGCCAGTCCGGGGTCGACTAGCTGACCTCAACCCCTAGCCCCTGTACCCCTGCCCTTGCTCTCTTCTCTGCCCCGCTCAGCGTGTCCATTTGCACTTTGTCATTTTCAAAATTGTCATCCAGATGACATGAAATTTGCTTTAACAGCGCATTCACATCCACAGAAGCATTGTGTGTGTGTGCCTACACCTACAGCCAAGCCCCTCTCTACCCCCTCCCCAGCACATCCCACTTTGCTGCCTGTCAGTTGCTCTCCTGTTTTTCCTGCTTTCTTCCTTTCTTTTTTTTTTGCACTGTCTTCTCTTGTTCCTTTTTTTCTCTCGACCCTCTGCGATGATATTAGAATTTTGTGTTCAAGTGCCGCCAACATTTCGGAAACAATCGGAACACGCTTTTTTCCTATGTTGTGTGTGTGTTTGTGTGTGTGTGTGTGTGTGTGTTTGATGCCGTGCTTTTCTTAGACATTCCTCAAACAAAAAGCATACAAAACAAGCTGCAAGAAAGGCGGATTTTCCAATTGCGTTAAAAGAAATTTAATATGAAACTCATGTTCTGCTCGAAACATATCGATTTTTTTAATTTTGATTTTGATGCGCGCACAATTTGTAAAGCAACCGCCAGGGGGCGTTGTTGTGCTGTTGTGTATTGTTGTGTCTTTGTTGTGGTTGCCCGTGAAATTTTTTGCGCTTAAGCGAAATAAAAACCAAACTGAATTTCAGCCTTCAAAAAGAGCGGGGGGATAAAATGGTTGAGGAGGTGGGCAAGCAAAGGCAGCTAGCAAAGAGGGGGAGGGGAGGGAAAGAAATGGAAAACAGCAGCAGCAGCAGCTACATAACATCAGTCGGAAAATTGCCCAGCTGGCATTGACTTTTTCATCTCTGCTGCCATTTCTGCTTTGCTATAACTGTCTCAAAGGATAGCACGATTCTTCTATAAGGTTTGCCATAAATTGCAATTGCAGGCTTGAGTTATGGCGTGTATGATATAGAATATATTTATATGTTTAGCGATTTATTTCCCTTAGAACTTCAGCTTGTGTGTACTAACTTGAATTTTTCCTTTCTGTTTCCACCTTACACAATGGAACCTTTCATACGACACTCATCCATCTACAGAGCACATACAGTTCGTTGTTCTTTCTTAAATTTGATTTTTAGCAATTTCTTTGTTGTTGCTACTGTTACGTTGTTGCTGTTGTTGTTGATGCCAGAGCAAGCTGACACATTTCTCATTTTGTGATGGATGTGCGCAATAATTTTAGCTATTTATGCAAAAGTCGACTCGCTTGTTATCAATGGAATCCCTACAAAGCCCCTGCCCCTGCTCCTGGTTTACCCAATATGCCCATATCTCAAATTCTCTATCTCTTTTATGCGAATGCGGGTCAACATTTAACCTTTACCTTGTACACACACACGCACACACACACAGACAGACAGGCAAGACAAATGCATAGATCAAAATGTGTGGCAACACGTGTTGGTTCCGATTCGTTTGACTTCTGCTCAACACAAACACACACACACACACACACACACACATTGTGCGACAGACATATACATCTCTATATAGGGCTAGATGTGCGTATGATATATCTGTCTGCACGGGGGGAGAAATGGCAGCACTTATGCAAATTGAAATGCAAATAAGCCTGGCAACCGACTGTGCGTCTGTCGCTTTGAGGCGTCTACGCGCAGCCAGTTTATCCCGCTTCCCCTCCTCACTTATCTCTCTCTTATCTCCCTCTCTCTCTCTATCTTTCCCACTTGTCTGCTTTCCACACATTTGCGTATTCTTTCTCACGCTTTATTGAATTCAGTTAAAAAACAATTTTTCATTTTGCAACCGCATTCGACTTTTGTTTTCTAGGGCAAAGACGCCTCGAAGTAGGCTATAAAAATGTGACTCCTACTAACCTTCCAATTAGCCTTTTGTTTGGTGTCAATGCTGAGGCTGCAACCAAAAAAAAAAGTGAAGAATATAGAGAGCAAGAGCAAGAAATAGCAGAAGCAGCGCAAAGAAAGGCGCATTCATAGCCAGACACACTCACACACTCACACACACAGGTGCGGCTCAAAAGGGAAACAATCGAGTAAACTGGGGCTTCATTTAAAACTGCTCGAAAAGGGGGTGAGGGAGGAGGAGGTGGACAAGGGTGGCCATATAAAAAGGCATTGAAAAGCTGTCTGCAGCTTTGTTTGTCTTTTGGCCACTGAGAATCGGGGGTCCAGTACGTACGCCCATTGCCACGCCCCGTCGCTCAGCATACACAGTTGCCTTTTGTTGCTGGACACTGTCAACGCCTAAATGTATGCTCTCCCAATTGCCAGCGCCCTGCCCTCGCCTGCGCCCAAAGACGATTAAACTCTTGTTAATGGCCAACAGCAATAAAAAAGGACAATAGATAAATTGCTGCCCATTCAACAGGCAACAGCAGCAGCCAGTCAGGGAGGGTGGGGCGAGTAGGAGTGCGGACTACCATAACGCAAACTGTTTACATTTTTGTCGGACGGCATCAAATATTTTATCTAAGGATGCAGCACGACGGGAAAGAATGTGCCACACAGCAATGGCAGTTGCTTGTTGTATTAAAAAAGCTTCACAGGAGTCCTTTAGAACATGCAGAGCAGCATAAAGGGTTGCTACTCTCAGGCAGACTTGTGCATAAAAAAAGATATGCACCAACTAAAATTGTAGAATTGAATATTTGACAAAATAAAAATGCTGAATAAAACAATTTAACAGGAGTTCAATTGCTGTGAATACATTTTTATTTATTTATTGTATTTTAAATAATGTGTATTGAAATATTAAAAGCATAGAATCATCTTCGTTAACAAAGGAAGGCCGTGTAGCCAGAGGCGACAGCTACAGTCGAGTGTACTCTACAGTAGGATACTCATTCAATTTCATATTCATCCTTAGCTCACCCACTCAATAAATATTTTCTGTAACTTGCTGTAAACTTTGTAAAAGAAACTTCAATTTCTTTAATTAATTCAATTCGCAGAGCACTGAAATGAGCATTTAGGGAAAACACAGCACGTGAAATATTCTGAGAAGAAAAAAAAGAGTTGAAAAAACTAAAATGCTTTCACCGAATGCGAACTCGTACTTTGTACATTAAAGATTTTCTCAGGCTGCAGCGACGACTTCAACGAGTTTTTTACAATGCAGAAGGGTCGAAAAGGGGGCCGGATTCAGGCAGGGGTTCAGTGATGTTACTGCGGAATTTCAAGCTCGACCCAACTCAGGCCGAGGCTGTAACTTGTTCGGTGTCTCGCCATGTGTTGTTGGCATTTCTCGTTGCTGCTGCTGGGTGGCCTGTTTATTGTTTTGGTGTTGTTATGCTGCATGGCGACGCGTTAATTAATTTCAGCCGCTAAGCTTAATTTAAAGTTAGCTTAAGCCCACACACGCACAGCACACAACACACACTCACACACCACACACACAACAACAATGGCCACGGCTCTGTCGCACTGACCTTCTATGCAAATACGCAGGCAGAAAACAAGCAGCAGCAGCAGCAGCAGCAGAACAACAACAACAGCACGAGGAACCACAAAGTCGGGTAGGCCACCCGCTGCCATGTGAAGTTCATAAAGCTCGCCAGGCGCCGCTCCAGTTCTGTCTCTGCTCCTGCTACGCTCCGTTCTCCATGCTCCAGACAACCGCAAACGGCGACGCCAACGACGACAACGACGTCGAGGCCGGAAGTTGTCCGCTGTACGAAGTGCGACTTGTCAACGTGTACTTCCGGCCGCCATGCTACGCCGCAACTGCCGCAGCTCCCTCCGCCTCCCCTCCCCCACACACGCACAAACAAACCACACAGGAAACGGTAGCCTCGGTCTCAGTTGCCGTCATCCTCCGACCCCGTCCCCTTTGCAGTTATCAACTTTATGAATAATTCAGTTGAATTTTTGCCACTGTCCCCGTTGTTGTGGGCACACGCTTGATACCCTGCATAAGCTTCAACGTTTTGTTCTTTTTCCCAGCTACCTTTTCAAACTGCGCCTAATTAGGCTTACGCTTAGCACGGGGGATTTCCACAACTTGAGGAAAATGAACAAAAAGTTGGCTAATTTCTAAACGACTCGACGCAACATTATAATTGAAATTTAGCTTTTATTTCCAAAACTTTTTTTTGCACTCGGTTAAATGGCATTTGAAAAAGTTCATAGAATTCTTAAATTAAATAAAACCTTAATTAATTCGCTGTTTTGATTATCGAATTTCATGTACAGAAAGATCTAAATTTGAATCTTTACAATCCTTAATTAGATGCAAGACAATTATCCTCTGCAGAACGATATACAATTGAAAAGCGATATATATATATAAATAATATAAATAAATAATATATAAATAATAATAATATAAATAATAATATAAATATATACATATATATATATAAATATAATATACGTATATCATTTATAAATATTCCTATTATTATTCACTGTCAATAACTTTCAACTTCATTTCAATGTATCGATTTACTTTTTTTTAATTATAAATAACTCTGTGAATTATTGGCTAAAACACCAAAACACATGCTTACATTATGTCCGGCGTTGGTCTGTACAAGATTAGCAACACTATGAAGGCATCTTTTTTGGTATTGAAGAGATAAGGTTAGTCAGCAGGCGTACAATTATAGTTCAGTATAGACCCCTTTTTCAATAATAATTATAATATTGAATAATTCTTTGAAATACTTTTTACGAGTATTGTCTTTGATTCGACAGGTTTCAATTTATATGAAATAAATAAATTAATATTCACATCCGCCTTTGTTCATATAATAACGAGTATATACATATATGTAACGAGTATATATATATACATATGTAATTTCAACTTAAAGTTATATTCAAATTACATAATTTGATGAACTAAATTTCCCCATCAAGTCCCCATCAAGTCGTAAATATATTTATGTATATAAAATATAGGTTATGTTATTTATAGCTTGAATAACTTAAATAAAATAATAATAAATAACAAATAGTAATAAATAATAATAAATAATATAATTAATAATCATATATCATAATTAATACCACAATTAATATATTAATTCAACTCTGCACAATAGATTTGCACATTATTCACACTGCCTTCAAATCGTACAAATCTCTGACCCAAATAAGCTGACAAATTGTTTCCTTAACCATTGTTGCACATTGCGCATACGCAGCGTGTAACCAACTGCAAAGCGGAATGAGGAGATGCAGGGTGAGTAGGAGGAGGGAGGAGAAGAAGGAGTGCTGAACAAGATTTTAATGTTAACAAAATATTGTTGCTCGCTGCTGCTGCTGCTGCTGTTGCCGTCGCTCGTCGTTTCGTATTGTGTTGTCTCTCCTTGCTGTCCTTGAGAATTGCTGCTGGCTGTTGTTGTTGCTGCCTCGTTGTTGTTGTTGTTGTTGTTATGTTTTAGCGTAAGTGATTTTGAAACACCTGCTTAATATGTTGCAAGGCAGCAGCGCGCTGGAGCTGCTACAGCAGCTGCTCAAAGCTGCCGCTGCTGCTGATGTTGTCGTTGCTGCTGCTCTTTTTGTGTCGACATTTATTAAGCTTGTTGTTGTTGTTGTTGTTGCTGGTGCTGCTGTTGTTTGCGGTTGCCGTAACGCAGTTTAGCTAACTTAGCACTGGGAGATGAAAGGGGAGTGTGGGGAGTGTGCTGAGGCCAGGACAAGGCAGCCTTGAAAGGAAGCCATTAACAGCCTTTGGGGGCTGCTGGTGTTCCTGCTGCTGTTGTTGTTGTTGTTGCTGCTGTTGCCTTCTGTTTGCCACTCGCTTTCTTGACAGGCAGCTCCAAGCTTGTTGTCCTTTCCCTGCTGCCTGCACCTCACACCTCCCCCCGATGCCATCTCTTGTCATCATAAACTTGCTGCTTGTCGCACATGCAACTAACATAAATTTTATGTAATAATTTTTCTTCTAATCAGAAAATGAATACGTCGCGTTGCCTCGCCCTTCCATTTCGCTGCCATTCTGCCGCACATTTTTCTACATTTTCCCACGCTCTTCTCTCTCTTTCTCTCCCTCTGGCTCTCTCTGTCTGCTGGCTTGTTTACCTGCTGCTTTTTAAATACACTTTTAAATGCTGCGAGGGGCGAAAGAAACGTGCTGCTGCTGCCGTCTTCTTGCTGCTGCTGCTGCTGCTGCTGTTAGCAGTAGTTGCTGCTGCTGTAGTAGCTGTTACAATTGTTGTTGTTGCTGCTGCTTGTCATTCGCCGTTAAAATCAATTTACGACAAAATAAACACACGCACTGCGCAGTCTGCCACGCCCCGCCTGAATGTTTGCACTGCTGCGTTGTTTGTTTGTTTCCTGCGTCGTCCGCGTCCGCATCCGCATCCGTATCTTCCCTGCTCCTCCTCCTCCTTGTCACTGACAACGGCAGTAGGCAGTCGAAGGATGAGGCTGGACGGAGGCTGTGGCAGCAGCAGCATCACTAGAGACGATGTCAACGTCTGCCGCTGTCACCTTTAATGTAGAAATATTTTTTGGCTCAGTTTGTTCTCTGTTGTCTTGTCGTCTTCGGCATTGACAGACAATGAGACGAGGGCAGCAGCGGCAGTAGGGATGAGGAGAGAATGAGAGAAAGGAGAGTGGGAGGAAGGAGGGAAGAACGGGCGTGTAACACAAATTTTCCTGTTTGGGCTTATCAAAATTGGCTTAAGGATCTGGCAGGAATTTAATGTATCACGTTTGAGTTCGGTGTATGCAATTCTCTGTATGTGTGTGTGTTAGTATGAGTGTTAGTATATGTGTTAGTGTGTGTATATATGAGTGTGTGTTTATCTTTCCTCGGCAACTAGTTTATGAGCCAAATTTATGGCTTAGCTCATTAGCTGCAAATGCCGAACTAAAAAGCCAAAAAAGGATGCAACCAGAGGAGCAGCTTAAAAGGGGATAGAAGCAAGAGAGCTAAGCGAAGCAAGAGTGAAGCAGGGGGAGAGAGGGAAGCGTGTGAAAGCGGAGCCAAGTGAAGCTCATTAAAATGCAGCACGCAGCATTCGATACGGCAAACAACAAAACAGGCAGCGTAAAAGAAAAGGAGCAAAAGAAAAAGACTAAGAAAATGCAGCGAAAAGAACAAATTAATTGTTAAAATGGTGGATTAAGAAAGCGGAGTGAAAGGGGGGCACTCTTGTAGGTTGTAAGAATCAAGCGAATTAATTGCAAATTGAACTTGTTAAGCAAAAAGGATTTGCACAATGAAATGCAATGCCTTTTCCAGGTGGGTGCAGAAAACGAAGGGGAAATTTGCTGTTTCAACTTTCATTTCTTAAAGCTGCTGCAACTATTATTTATTTAAATGAAAGAAAATTGCTTGCATGATAAAGATAGAGATAAAGGTGAAGATTAAAGTAAAGAATCTGCAGCAAAGTTTTTATTTATTTATTTATCTACCGATATTATTTTTGAATTATTTATAGCGTACAGCAATAAGAAGTATAAGTGCCATGACTCCTCTATTTATCCTGATTCATAATATTGTATATATACTTTATAAGGCTCTCCTAAGGTTCTTTGAAATCTACTGTGCAAAATTAAAGTACCCACTGCAAAAGTATAAATATGCAAGTCAATTCACATTGCAAACTGAATGATAAACTGAAGAGTTTTCAGTTGCTTTTCTTTTTCTTCTTTTCTATAAAATTGGTTTTAATTCTTGTTCTATATAATGATGTTTTACCTAAAAATACCCTGTAAAAAATGACATAAAAAGACCTTAATGCATTTCATATATTTTAAAATTCTTAATGAAAATCGCCAAGTAAAATCCTGTTAACCTTTAAGCAGTTAGCCTGTTAACCCCTGAGCTGGCAACTGCTGACTGCCACTGCTGCTGCTGCCTGCTGTAACCTGTTACCAATCAGCGGGAGCAATGCCTTGCCGCAGGTACATTTCGGCTGAGGGTTGAGGCCGCTATAATTGGGGGAAAAACAACACCAGCAGCAGCAGCAGCAGCAACAACAACAACAACCACAACAACAGCAGCAGCAGAACAATAAGAGATAACTACCTCAGCTGGCACAGCAGACAATGACGAGGGGTTCAGCTACGCCAAGGGGAGCTAGAAGCACGAGCTGGGGAAACTAAAGGAGAACAACGTGAGTGGGGGAAGGGGACGCCCGCTCAGCAGCTGCTACCAACGTTGGCTGTCGATGAGGGCGCCGAGTGTCAGACATTATTGCTCCCGCGAGCTTTCAGCGCAAGGCAAATAGTTTTGACTGGCAAACAGCTGAAGGAGCAGCAGCAGCAGCAGAGGGGCGGAGCGGAGGCACAACAAACGATTACCCAGAGGCATAAAGAGGCGGCCATTTGGATGCCAAGGGTTAAGGGCACCGTTGACAGCCGCCGCCTGTGACAAGGCTGGCTGACGATGATGACGACGATGATGATGATGAAGTTCATCATGTTGATGATGAGGTTGATGGCGACGATGATTAGAAACAGCCAAAGGGCGCCAAGGGGCAACACACACCAGCCGGCAATGCTGGCCATGTCCATTGCCTTAATTACGTGCAGATAAGAAACGCAAATATGGACTATACACTAAACGCACAACGGGCCTGCTTCATCCCCCCCCACCCCACTTCTCTTGCCCCTCTTTGCACCAGTCCCCGCTTGAAGTGATGTCCATGGCGCAACAGCTGCGTCACTAAACGCTCGGGACATAAACATAAAAAGTCTATGAAACTGTCATAAAGCAGGCAATAGAAGTGAACGAGCCAAACGCGGCGCAGCATGCCTCCCCCCTTCTCCCTCCCCACTCTGGCTTGGCCACGCCCACCCCAAAATATCTATGCACACCCCTGGGGGAGCTGCGACATTGGCCTTGCCGGCGTAAAACTCATTTGTAAGACGAGCATCGTAAAAAAATTGCCAAAAGAAATTAGAGCAGGACGAGGAGAAGGCGGAGGCGGAGGTAGAGGCTCTGTCTTCCTCTTCCTTCCCTGCCCACTCTTCAACTGTTGTCCAACTGTTGTCAGGCTGTCCACTCTGCGATGTGCGCCTAAAAACACGCTTTAAAATCTTTCCAGTGTCAAGCAGAGAAGCGAATAGAGGGAGAGGGATGGCAAAGCAGAATGTAATAGAAGAGTGGGAGGTGTAGAGTGTGGCATCTGCCACAGTCGAACTTGCCTAAACTTACATTAGATGTAGAAATTTATGGCAAATGTTGTTTTCAGGCCAAGTTGGGTCAACTCAAGCGAAAGTGTTCGAATTTTTGGTATAGAAACATATTTTATGTGTTCTTTACGATACACTTTAAAAAGTAAAATGTTATTGCCTAAGCAGTGCATAAAGAACCTGATTATTACCTATTGTATACAGAATTAAACATATATTTATATTATATAATATATGTATTATATATTTACATACTCAGTATTTATGTTATTTCCATGTAATTATATATTAATCTGTTAGTTAATTAATATCTTAATATCAATTTACAATATAATCTCATTAATGTTTTGAAAAATAAGGGCCTTCAGGAAGATTGTTTAGTGTACAGTATGTTTATTACAATTATTTGGAAGTTTGTTTCATGTATAGCATGCTGTTAACTTTTTATTAAGATCTACATTTCTTATGTTTGTCTTTCTTAATTTGGTAAAATAATTTTCAAGGATTTTTTCACATTTTCTTTTAATTTTCTTAAATGATTAAAACAAGTAGAGTAATCTCTATTTATAAATATAATAAATATGAAAAAATGTACAAAATTTAACATAATTTTGTACATTTTTTCATATTTATCGGATTTCATTTATTGCATTTTTCTTTAGTTTTAATATTTGAAAAATAAGTATAGTGCATTGTTAAAAGTTTCTGCAGCAGTTTTTAAATAAATTTCGCTCTCCGCCACTAATGTTGGCTTACAAATACATAACATACTCATAACAGATATTTATATATATATAATTATGAACTAGGTGATCATAAGTAATTCACAATGCATAATTCGATTCATAAACTTTCAAGTTCAAGTCGATAATCCCGTTTACGTGTGTACACTCCCCTACCCAGCTCAGGCTGATGACCTCGCATTATATTTAATTTACTGAGCCTGGCTAAGTTGACTTTATAGCTGGTCTACACTGTAATGCGGAAGCCAAGCGAAAAATTATCTAACAAGGCATAGTGGTGTAGAAGAAGGCGCAAAGGAGAAGGGAACATTTAGGAGCAGGAGGAGAGAGGCAGTCGTAGCTTAGAAAGGAAGCTTAGGGGGTCTTAGTCATTTCATTTTTAGCTTGTTTCTCGCTGTGCGCGTGAGGCTAAGTGTGAGTTTGTCTATGCCTATGTGTGTGTGTGTGTGGTGTGTGTTTGTGTATGTTTTGTAAAGATTATGCGCTTATAATGGGCCGCAAGTTTTCTCGACGGCGACCATGGGCCGCTTCGAAATCTCTACAAAATTGGCTTTTGAGCGCACATAAAATGTGTGAAGCGGGGCCAGCTAGCTAGCGAGTGTTACAACTGTTAAGCGAAGGCCCAAAAGTAGATAACAACAGCAAGCAGCAGCAACAACAAAAACAAGGGGAACAACAACAACAAGCACGGGAAAGGGAATGGGAACAAGAAGAAGCGAGGCGGGAACAAGAGGGTAAACATGCCATAAATTAGAACTGAAACGAACTGAGTGCATTGTGTATCCGCATACGCATCCGCGCTCGATCCCATCCGCATACAGCACTTATATGACCCCGCCATGTGTGCGAGCCTCTCTGTCACTCTGTCTCTCTCTCTCTCTTTTCTCTTTGTCCCGCATGAGTCGTAAAACGCAACATAATGAAACATTATAAAAATCATAAAAATCAACATGATATTTATGCGGCAGGCCGAAGAAAGTAGTAAAGAGTAAGAGAGTGTGGAGGGGGGAAGGGGAAGCAATGCTGAAAGCAGCAAAATATGCAAAGTGACTGACGAAACATGACAGAGCAGAAAAAATAAAAAACAACACACACGCACACAAAAGGCACAGCAAATTGTTGGCATTCCTCAAATATCGTTGAGGATTTTTCACATATTTCCTATATTTCTACACTGCGTGAAGAGCTTACACGACATGAATAGATGTTTGGTAACATTCCGTTCAGTGTATAGCACTAGTTGACAGTTTAAAGTAGGGGAAAATACAATGATTTAATTAAAAGATATTTAAGTTATGAATTACTTAAGTATAAAATACTGATATCATTGAATGTGGAAATGTATACACAAGAATTTTTTAAGAAAATTCAATAATGATTTAGTTTTTACTAGATTCTTTGTCTTTCTTTTCATTCCGAATTCGAATATAGAATTCCCTTTTTATCAGAATTTACTAAGGAAAATATATTATGTGTTTGAATAAAATATTTAAATAAAGTATTAAAATATTAAAGAAAAGATTCTTTATTAAAATTTCACATCTACAGGAATGAAGAAAAGAACTTTATCAGATTCTTTTAGATTTGGTTCCCAACGAACTTAAGAGTCTCTTGATTTTAAATCCATATTTGCCTTGCTCTCTCTTTTTTTTCTCTCTGCTTCTCCTTCTCTCTCTCTCTCTGTCGCTCCATCTGTGATTCTGTGTCATTTGCTCCTTTTTCTTTTCTTCTCTTTCTTTCTTTCCCTTTTTCAGTCAGTGGTTCTGCCCCATTCTTTCTTTTTCTGCCTCTCTCACTCAATTTTTCACTCGTTCTCAGTCTCATTGTTTCAGGCTTTCTCTCTCACACCTTTTGTCTCACTCTACTTGCAATTAATGACAATAATTTCCCGTTTTACGCACTTCGATTATGATAAAAGTGCCAAAAAAAATCATATAATTTAAAAGTTTAATATGGCGTCGTATGGCAAATGTCTCTGAAGATGCCGAATATGGCAAAACATCTTAACAAATTTATAATATCTGCCGCTGCTGCTGCTGCTGCTGTTGCTATAAATATGCAAAGTGTCCTTAAACACGAACACACACGCACACACATTTGACTCGTAAATATGCCGCCGCAACAATATTGAGCAGGAGTCTAGTAGCAAGTGGAAGAGAGCGGGAAAAACAGAGTGTGCGAGCGAGAGAGAGGGGAGAGAGGCTGCTCGTAAATTTGGCGCTACACAAAGCGCGACGCAATGTGACGCGTCGCTGCTGCAGTTTCTTCGCACAGATTATAACTTATGAGATAGCAGCAGGACAGAAAGAGAGAGAGAGAGAGGGGAGAGGGAGAGGAGAGTGAGAAGGAGAGTGCCTGGGAGTGTGAGAGGGAGCGAAGGAGAGGGAGTAAGTAGCCCCTGACGATGTGTCTTTGTTGTTCTTGTTGTTTTTATTATGCACATTACACCAAATAAGCGCGTGGCAGTCAACGGGAAAGAGTGTGGTAAACGGGACAGGGGGGGAGAACGTTGCTACAGCCAAAGAGCAAGGACAAAGAGTGGGAAAGAGAGGGGGAAACTACAGCTACAGCTGAGCTCGTCGTGCGGTCTTGTTAGGGCAACCGTTTGTCGGTCTCGCATGTTTTATGGCAGCGGAAAAAGAGTTATGAGCGTGTGTGTGCGTGTGGTTTCTTGTCTCTGTGTGTGTGTGTGTGTGGTCTCTATGTGCGTGTGTGTGTGTGTGTGAGTATGTGCAACCTTATCATAGACCACACGATGCTCTTTCTCTGTCTTGGCATATTAACATTTATTTTTCACAGTCATTTTGACTGCGGCGACAACACAGCAGAAAATTTTACTGCTCGCCATGCTGACGTCGCTGGCGCTGCTGACGTCGCTGCTGCTGCCTCCGCCATTGGTGAGCAAATAAAAACAGACAGCGCACAAAAAGTGTTGCATAAAACGCAAAGCTGCAGCCCCAACCACAAGCACAGCTGCACGTGTGTGTGTGTGTGTGTGTGTGTGAAAGGGTGTATATGCATGTGTGTGGGTATGCAACTGTCGGTTTTCCTGACTTTTGTTTAACATTCGGTTTCGGCCACAATATGATTTATGCATATTTTCTCTCTGTGAAATCTATTGAGAAATCAGTGACAGGCAAAATATGCAAACACATGTGGGGCAGCAGCGGCAGCTGTGTGTGTGTGTGTGAAGACGCTTTGCAAATGGACAAGTTGATGCATACGCAATCCCTTCAAACTTCACTTGCCACAAGTGAAATCACTAATATTATCAATATGCAAAGTCATTGCTGAAAAATGCAAAAACACTTAGCTTTTGTCCGTTTACTGAGTACCCTCAGAGAGTTTGATGGGCAACGCTCGCACTTTGCAGCAGTTGGCAACTCATACAGACACACACACATTTAAATACTTACTTAAATTTAATGCTTCAATGCGTGACTTATGTTTGCTTGGGTTATTTACTAATTGGATTAGTTAATGTGTCTAATGTGATTTGATTGCATAAGTAATTCAAATTGATTATTATCTTTATTGCACACAATTGAGGCGCGATGTCAGCAGCAGCACAGCCTCACTCTCACCCTCTCGCTTGTTTTACTCTCACGAATGTCTCACTCACTCTCACGTTCTGCCAGTGAGAGTGAGCGAGCGCACTAGTTGCATTCGTTGGCATGATTTATCGCTGGTCTCTATGTGTTCATTGCTTTGTGGTACAAGTGAGAGTGAGCGCGCTGGTTGCTTCCTTGTTCCTGATCTACAGCAGCTTTTGTCTGGCGTCATGCAATAGAGCTTGTATACGCTTGCATGATTAAAAGTTCGCTGGCATACAAAAGCTGCGAGTTGCAAGATTTGCACAACATGGCGGCCACGCAAGGTAAACTGTTTGATAAGCGAGAAGTGTCGGTCCACATTTGATTAGCAAATGTTGCCACTGTCAGCAACAGCTTTAACCTTTGACTTTGTCTTGCCTGCTGTTGCTGCTATTGTTGTTGGTGTTGTTGTTGCTTTTGCCTGTCCTTATTATGAACACCTGCTGACACTGACATTAAAACCTTTGCCGTGGATAACACATCCATGTTGTTGTCTTCGCCTGTCATATTGCTGTCATTTGCACACATTTACCGTTAAAGAGCACAAGCGCACTCATACAAACACACACAGACACACACACACACACAAACACACACTCTCTCTCACAGTCACATAAAACTGTTGCAAAGGCCGCGCGCTTTAAGCGTTGCCCGCATACACGTAAATAGTTTAGCTGGCAAGGCCCCACACACACACACACACACTCTCAGTCACACACACATCAACAGGACATTGCATTGAATTTGAATGGCACAAAGAAGACGCTGTCGCTGCTGCTGCGCTCAGGTCCAGATAAAGTCAACACAGCATCAAATTGCCAATAGAGCTAAGCAGCAGGGGGGCAGTGGGGGGAGCCAAGGGGGCGTGGCATTAGCCAGGCAAAGGCATTTATAGAAATTTTGCACAAGCACAAGGCAAACATACGGAATGGATGAAGGAAGAGAGAGAGAGTGTGGGGAGAGAGAGAGGGAAGGGGAATACATACCAATAAGCATGATGGATACGGATATATGTATGTGTATGCAAGGGTCGGGGTGATCTGTCGTTGCCCCTTCCCCTTCCCCTTCCCGTTCCTCTTGTCACATTTAGCTTGAATGTCGCCCTTGCATAACAAATGTTAGCAACATGTTTCAATAATGAGGATGACCCCCTCCTCTTCCTCGCCCCCACTTGGTGGAACGACATGGAGTCCTCATGCTCCTACTCTACTACTGGTCATGCCTTTCTCTCTGCTTGGAAGCTATACCCTTCCCTTCCCTTCCCAGCTCCATCACCTCTCCGGGTCCAGGCCCTTTCCCTGGCCTTCCTTTCCTACTCCCTGTCATCATGCAATCCCCATTACCATGACCATTACCCGGCGACTGGGCACGATTGAGCAATACGCTGGACTTCTGTCGCCGTCGTCTCCCTTCCCCATCCCCCTTGCTCTTCCACACGCCCCTCAGGCTCAGCCCATTCCTAATGGCGTCGCGTCTCTGACTGTGGCTGCAACTGTGTGTCCAGCACCAAATTAATCGTTTCCACTGTGCGGTCGGCATTCAGTTGGACTCCCCCCAAGCCCCAAGCTTTGACTCATCCACTCTCCCCGCCCTCCTCTTTCCCTCTCACCCTCTCTCAACTGACAGTATGCGCCTCATTTGTTATGGCCATTTGCATAAATAAGTCACTGGCAGCGGCATTTTGGACCAGTCCGACCGACAGTGGACAAATGGACAGTGGGACACGCGCACAGTGGGCACAAGGGGAGGAGGAGTCGGCGGAAATTGTGTGAATAACTTGATGAATGCTGTGAGGCCTCGAGTCGAGTTAGTTGTTGCCTGATTTGCTTCGCTTGCTTCGGTTTCGGTTTCGGTTTTGGTTGGGGCTCAACTGGACTGAGTTCGTGCTGCTTTTTGCAAGGGGGGGGGGGAGTGGGAAAAAGACAGAAGGGGCTGTGGGGGCACAGAAATTTAGCTGTGCTTTGTTTGGCCAACGCTTTTGTGCATCGATTGCTGTAGGTCAGGCCCGACAGAGCCGACAAATCTTGATTAGCCCACACAGTGTGTGTTCGCAGGCGAAACGGTTGATGGGGGAAGGAAGGGGAAGGAAGGGGGAGTAAACTATCTGACCAGCTGTTTAATGCAACATGAATTTATAATTATGTAGAGCAAGTGAGTGCGTGTGATGCTTGTCTTGTGATTTGTGGCAATAAATGAAATGATTTCTAGGTAAAATTTGTTGTAGATAAAGATCAAAGTTAGATTCAACTGAAATTGTTAAGATAGTAGAGATATTGACTATAGTTTATGGGATATTTCAATCAGATAATTTCGAGTTTTCATTGAACATTTTCTGTGCGATAATTTAACTTTTTCAAAATGTTTAATATAATCTTTCTGCATTAAATTATATGAAATTAGGTAATGATATATAAAAATTAACTTATATTTAAAGTAAATAAATTTTATTTAATATTAAAAAAAATGGTTTAAGAGTTTCAACTTGAAAGGAAATTGATTATTTTAAATTTTATGTTACTATGTTAAGTTTTATTTTATTAAGTGTGACCTTAGTCGAAACACTATCGTACGTTTCTTTAGTTAACGATAAACCATCAGTGGACCTTAGTCGAAACACTTGACGTTTCTTTAGTTAACGATAAACCTATCGATATTTCTATCGATATAATAGTGTTGAACAACGCAACGTTTAAAGTCAAGTGAACGGATTAAAGTTGTGCGTATACGGTAAATAAAATAAATTAAAATAATAAAGTATTATCACTACAGTAAATTAATTTAATTTGTATTTTATATATAATAATTCAAAGTTCAAACTATCATTCAGACTGGGGATCCCCTTACTTTCCCAACCCTGACCCTTTTTCAATTATTTCCCATTCTGTTGTCATCCTCTGTTAATTTACCTTCCTCTACCCTGTCTTCATTGCACGCAAATCTTTTTCGCCTGCCCGCACTACGTTTTCTTCGCACTCTTCCTCACATATCATTGCATTGCCATTTATTTCAGGCAAGCAACAACAACAATGTTTAACATTTAATGTCGACAGCAGCAACAGCAACAAACAAACAACTGGAGTCATTTTGTAATGGAGCCTAGCGTCCTTGCGCGCTGGCAAATGTCCTTGATGCCATCACAGGCGACCCTCAACGTCGCGACACGCTGCGTCACGCCCAGCGACAAGGCTTCCCCTTGCTGCCTTTCCCTTCCTTTCCTACCCCTTCTCTGTCTTCCCCTTCGGCTGCGTGACAATATGCCGTTTAATTATACGCGGCGACCCTTTTTCCTTGGCGCTGTTGTTGCTGCTGCTGCCTCGTGTTGCTTCTGTTGTTGTTGCTGTTGTTGTTGCTGTTGTTGTTGCTGTTGTTGTTGCTGTTGTTGTGATATCGCACACACATTTTAAAAGTCAATTATCCGCACATAACGCACATCGTTGACAGCGCCAGCGCTAGAGGGAAGTGCAAACGGGGCATTGAAGTTGTGGGGGTGAGTTTACCCTGGAAAGCGTTACATTGGCAGTCTCCAGTTCCCCCTCTCTCCCCCTTTCCTACCCACCGTAACACATCCCTGCCACGCGTCAAATTTGGCGCGCGCTTTTTAAACTTTTCTCTTACCCCCCTTTGCCTTTTTCGGGCTCCTCTTGGCAGCTACAAAAAGTTTATTATTTTTATGCGATGGAGCCTTGGCATGCGAAGAGCACATCATCCTTATCCCCCCTCCTCTCCCTTTCCGACTTCCGTTCCCTCATTGTCGTGACATCGATTGAATAATGCGCCACAGACTGAACCAAAAGCAATTGCCCCCTCACCGTCGCATTCCCTTCCCCTGCAGTAACTGAGACAGGCAACGATACTCGAGTCAAATGTCTGAAGTTGGGGAGATTCTCGACTCTCGAGTCTCGTCTCGTCTCGATAATAAAACCGACAATAACATAATCTGGCCGGGGCCAGAGTGAATAGTTTTGCCTCGCACTAACGAGCCGAGGCGAGCCTTAGTTACAGCTAACAAGAGCAGGTAAACTGCGTTAGGCAGGAGAGGGGGAAGCGGTGGAAGGGGTGGCAGATCAGCACTCTTGAGTGGACGAACATGTGGCAGGCTGCCATGGCTCGCTTCGCCTCTTTGGCCTAAGCAGGCTACACTTTGCAACAAAATTGAGTTGAATTTGCTGTGGAACTTTATTGGACATATGTAAATGAGATGAGAAATGATAAATGAAATATAAATAAATTAATCTGTGCAGAAATTAATGGAAAACTCAAACAGTTTAAATTCCAGAGTTACCAGAGGAACCACTTGAGGCAGTTAGTGTTTGCTTATGTTTGAACAAAGTATATATTATTTATTATATTTAAGTGAATTAAAGAGTTTGATTTACTGTTCCCCCTTTCGGAAATTAAAATCGAATAGGTCGAATAGGTCATATATTATATTTAACTTTACAGATAGCAAGCAACTTATCTATAAAATTTGCTTATTGCAGCTGCTTCCACTTCCAGAAATTTAAAATGGCACAACTTTAGTAGGTCAGCTTGAGCTACCTTCACAACCAATGCTGAGCTTGAAGAGTAAGAACATGAGCATTATATGAGTACTATGAGTATGCGTAAGCTTATCTCATGTATGTATTGCAATAAGGCGTTTGTTTTATTGTTCCTCCATTCGCAATGTAAAAATCTGCTAACTGCTAGTATCACATTTAAGTGTTAAAATGTTGAGCAACTTGCTAATCAAATTTCCTTATTGTATCAGTTTTAGTTCCCGAGTGCCATGAGGTTGTTCCTACTTAGTATAGTTAGTGTCAGCCTAGGAAATTCATCTAAAATGTCTAATGCATATTTTACACTGAGACAAACATATTTACTGAGTGCAAACTATCAAAAAGCAGCAAATAGAGTATGCGACTTAAGTTTTTCTTTTATTTTCATAGCCCTCCCCTAGCCCACAACATGTTGTAACTGTCGCCAGTTTATGTCAGTGATTGAGTGTGCTCTCTCACTCTCACTCTCTCTCTCTCTTTCTCTCTCTTTCTCTCTTTCTTCATCGCTCTCTCTCTATCTGCCGCTGGCAATGTATTTCAATCAGTGGCACAAACTGTGTTGCACAGTGTAGTTGTTCGATGCGTTGCCAGTCATATACGAAAAACGAGTGCAGTTTACAGAGACAGTGGAGTAGCCAGGAGGGGGGAAGGAAGAGAAGGGGGAGAGAGGGCAGGGGACTGGTCTGGAGTCAGGCATTTGCCATGTAATTGGCTGCAATTTGCATAACAATTCTGCGACTGTTTTGCATAAGTCCTGCGACGATGCAACATAATAACGGGAGGCAGCACTTATTTTCACATTAGAAATTCCTTTTCGGGCTATGCCTGTGCCTGGGCAAGGACAGCAGCACATGAATGGAGCAGGGGGGGTGCAGGCAGTAGCAGCGAGCAGAGGTTGCCGGCAGAAGCAGCAGCAGCAGCAGCATGCACCAGGCAGCATGCATTGGCAGTGGCAGCTAAAGCAATCGAGGCAGAGGCAATTATGTGCTTCGCTTGAGCTGCACTTGACACACACACACCCACACACACACACGCGCTACGCGCACTCAAGATGCAGCCTCACAAAAGTCAAAGCCGGAAATGCAGCGCAGCGAAATCTCCGACAACGGTAACGGTAAAAACGGTGAACGAACATTTCCTTCGGCTCGACAACTGAAAACACAAACCCGAAATGGAATTTGAGCTGCCTCTGCCTCTGCATTTGCTGCTGCTGCTGCTGCCACAGCGGAAGTGCGCCGCATTTGGGTCTACAGCTGGCGCATGTGTGTCTCATACTCCTAGTCCCCCTCCTCCCCGCTCCACCTCTTGCGCGCTGCCTGCCATAAACCATAGTTGCCATAAAAGTTATCAAAATTGAAATTTTATTTAAAAAGTTTGCTCCGAGCTGGGAACGCGGCTTGCATATGCACTCAAGAAGTTTATAAGATCTACTTTAATAATGTCGAGTGCATGATTTATGCCCCGCCCACGCAGCAGCAGCAGTAACCTGCCTGCCACTCCCCCTTCTCTCTTCCCCTATTCGCTAACGTCTTGTGGCAGCATAGCAAAAAAATCTCATCAAGAGAAATTAAAACTTAAACATAAAGCACGCTGGCGTCGGCTGTACTAAATAAATGACGATGACGTTGATAAGGCAGTCGTGGGTGGGGAAGGGGAGGGAGTAGGGCGAAGAGAAGCAGGAGTAGGAGATGGAGCAGCCCTCTGTGCCATATGCGAGGCGGCAAAGGACTATGAGACTGTGCATTAAAAGCATTTTCCTTTGCCTTGTAATGAAATACGCCGCAGCCTCAAAGTATGCAACAGTTTCGAGCTATTACGCTTGATTGGGTTTTAGCCACGCCCCCTCCCCACGCCTTCCCCACTTTGACTCTCTTTGATACCATTGCCAGGTAGCAACTGCCATGGCCAAGCAACAGAAGCTGAGCAAAATAAGAAAATATGTTAAATTAATCAAAATGTAATGTGGCCACGCCGAGGAGCCCCGAACATCCCCAAGCTCCCCTACTTCCCTCTCCTACTTCCCTCCCCTACTTCACTCTCCTACTACCTATACGGCTCCCCCCATAGCAACCCACGTAGCCGGCACCGAAATTAAGCTAATAAATTCACAAAAATGAGTTCGACGCTTAATTTGCCATGAGCATTTTTCATTTTATTTCGCGGCCTTTCTCGCATTCTTCGACTTAAGCCACACACACACACACACAATACACAAAACCGAATAGTCCCCAAAGTGAAACCAAAAAAGAAAGAAAACAGAATGAACATGAAATTAACAACAAACTGGACGAACTGTGCCTGACTTGAAGATGCTCTTGGGAACGAAAACGGAAATGGAAACCCTCGAAAAGGTTTAGCGAATTTGTCTAATCAATTTTGCACTCAATTTTCGGGAATTTTAAGATGTGATGCTATAAATAGATCAAGTGTTCTGGCAGATAAGTGGGAATTTGAGAGCTTATCAAAATTATAAAAATAGAATTTGAGATAATAAGGGGAAAAGGAAGAGAAAAGCCATTTATATTGTGACGGTTTCTATAAATTTGGTAATGGGATGGATTCTCTTAAAGGTTTCAAGTTTCAACTTTAAAGTTATTCATATGAAAGAAAGTGGAATACAAAAATATATAAACTAAAATATATGTATAAATAATTTCAAGAATCTAAACTAAATTAAACTCATTCTAAAGTTATTTATTTATTGTACTAAAAAAAGAGAAAACCTTAAAATGTACAGTTCCTTCTCAAGCAAATCGATATACCCTTAGAAGGATTTTTGCCTCTTTACCTGCACATAGGAATACCTCTAATGTATATGTATTTACTTAGCAGCCCAAGTAAATTAACAAAGTGTAGCCGCAGTTCATTTACATAAAGTACAAAAAGTAGCGGTTTCTTTGTGCTTTCTTACGGTTTGCGGTTTACTTTACGCCATATAAGTTGCCCAATTGCCGTTGAGTCTCTCACTCTCACTCTACCTCTGTCTCACTCTCTCATTCATTAACTCACTTATTTGTCTCGCTTCTTTACAGACTTGACTTTCGTCCGGGTCGCGGCATTTACGATCTGCAAATTAAGAACACCTCATACAATCGGGACAACGGACGCTTCGAGTGCCGCATCAAGGCCAAAGGCACCGGGGCCGATGTGCATCAGGAGTTTTACAATGTGACGGTGCTAACGGCACCACATCCGCCCATGGTAACGCCCGGCAACATTGCGGTGGCCACCGAGGAGAAGCCACTCGAGTTGACCTGCAGCAGCATTGGCGGCTCGCCGGATCCGACGATAACGTGAGTTCGCATACTAAATGCAAAATTCTCCACCACCAGCAGTACTTGCAGCAATTGCGCTGTTGGCAGGGAAGACCTTTAGGGAAAGAGTAGATGAGGGTAGCATTAATTTTATATGGAATGTGCTACAATTGAGTAGAGATTGTTGTCGGAAATATTCCATATAAAGTCGTTAGCTTTCTTTAGCACTCTAAAATAGAATCAATTTAAAAGCAATGTTTTTTTTAGAGTGACCATGCTTTTAAATATATTATTGATTTTAGTAGGTTTCTTTTTTATGCGGGTGAAACTTAGAAATTCAACTTTAACTTAGATTTTTTAGGGTGACCATACATTTGTATTAAGGCAGCTTTTATTCCTAATAAACAGTATTTTTGAATGGGGTGACCATCAACTATTGCCCTTATTATTATATCAGTCGTTTTATTTTTTTTTGCTTTTATAGAAAAAACAACTTTATTTAATAGTTTTATGGTTTTAGGGTGACAGTACATTTTAATTTAGACAATTTCTAATCTGTAGAGCATTCACTCTTAAAAAGTCAAACCCTTACTACATTAGTAAGAGCATTCCAACTTCGCCAAAGTGTAGATCGTCTTTTTACTTGTCCACTCGAAGTTTTATTTTAATTTTGCGTTTTTTACCAACCCGTATTTCTGGGTTCAGCTGTCGTCGCCGTTGCCGTGGCGGTTGCCGACGTCGTGTGGTCAGTGCGCCCAGTTAAGGCGCATCCGGCAGCAAGTAAATCACTTAACTGGGCGCCTTCATTAATAATCCCGGCCCGGCACATGCTTTTTTCGACACTAAATCGCTCACGCTCCTCACCAACTTCCTCCTTCTCCCTCCCTCTATCTATATCTTTGCAGCTGGTTCCGTGAGGGTAGCAGTGTGCCGCTGCAGTCGTATGCACTGAAGGGCGGCTCAAAGAACCACTACACGAACGCGACGCTGCAGATATTGCCCCGGCGGGCGGACGATGGTGCCAAGTACAAGTGCGTCGTCCGAAATCGTGCCATGCCCGAGGGTCATTCGCTGGAGACCAGCGTGGCGCTGAATGTCAACTGTAAGTATTAAACGGGAAAGCATCGGGGAAGCATGGCAGGGAGTGACAGAGGTCTGGGTGTCTGGGGTCTGAGGTCAAACTGCACTTAAAAGCCGAGAATGGAATGGAGCCAAAAACTGAAAGAGACCCAACCAAAAAAAAAAACAAAAAAAAAAAGTAGAAAACACTTGCCGCAGAATTTATGACATGACCGACGATTTAATTCGTTCGGGTTTTCTTCTTTTACTGTGGCCAGCAGCACTTTTTGCATTGGTTTAGCAAAGATAACGATAAATTTGAGATGGAAGCACACTCTCTTCAAGAAATATTTAAACATTAAGTACACAACAGCTGAAGAGGTCGTTAGCAATCTACTTTTGAGTTTAATGAAAGAAGAAAACAATATTATATAAAAAGGAAAACCTTTAAAATGTTTTCGATTGTTTGGTATTAATTATAAATTTAATAATATTTCTTGTACGATCTACAGACCAGATTAAAAATATTTTGAAGAGAAAGTACAATCTTAAAAAGATTTGCATTTAGATTTTCTATAAATTTTAATTTTTTTTATATTAATTTAAGACTTATAAACATTTTTGTTAATTTACTTCCGTATGTTTCTCACAACTCATTCTAATTACTTTATATTTTTGTAAAGAGCATTTAAAGTGCCAATAATTTCACTTTCTTTTCTCAGCCATATTGTTCTCTTGTTTTTCCTTTCACATTTTCCTTGTCGGTTTTTGTAATTAAATGCAGCAGTTTGTTGAACAAATGTTGTTGTCCAGTTGTCACATGATCAACGTGACCCAAAAGCAGAAGCCGCGCACATGGCAGACACATAAAGTGTCTGCCACACACTCACACACACACACAATCACTGAGTACACCACTTGATTGTTAGTTATTGGTTTCCACACCACAAAGACTACGGCGCCTTCAGGCTTCTTCGGGCTGCTGCTGCCTCTGCTCCTTTCGTGGCGGCGCAAGTCTCAAGCTGTCATATTAGCTGACAAGTCTTTCGAGGGGGAGAAGTGTGGAATGAAAGAGGAGGAGTAATGCGTTGCTGCTGTGCTATGCTGTGCACATGGCAACCGCTTTGGGCATTTGCTACCATTTTTACCAATATTAAATTTCATTTGAATGGCCCACGCTGCGTATGCGCAATAAACTTGTCACGTTAGTTGCATTTAATAAAAATCACTAAAAGTGACACCAAATGAAATCTGCATCAAATTTATGCAATCAAATGGAGTAACAGTTAACAATCTCCTCTTGCTGCTGCTGCTGCTGAAGGTAGACAGAGAAATGACAAGTTACAGTGGGGAAAGGCAGGGAAAGGGGAACGAGGTAGGAAGGGCAAAGGGAGAAGAAACTGGAAGCCAGCAAGGGGAGCGCGCAAATATATTCATAGGAAAACATAAATTGCAGTCATTTTTATACACGCCGGATTTGTAGCCGCAAAAGTAGACAAACAGCAACAACCACACGAGCTGTATGTGTGTGTTGGAGTGTGTGTGTGGTGTGCTGTGTGTACTGTGTCACATGCAGCGGAGCCGTAACGTCAGCGTAACAAATATTTATAGTCTTTGCTATTTGGCACAGCAGCGAAAGGAAAACGCAGACAACAAACCCAAGAAAAAGTCTAACAAGACGAGGGAAACATCGTTTTGGCGTAGGGAAAGCCTCAGCTAGGTATACACTACATACGAGTATGTATGTATGATGTATAAGTTAATGAAACATGATAATTAACATAAGGGTGACCATGATATGATTCAAGCAAAAGACTAACAAGATTGAGACTAGAGAAATCGGCGAATATTGTCATAGTTAATATTATAAGCCAAAATACTAATGACTTTATTTCAGTAGGGTGACCATATACCACTCGGGTGACCTTATACCACTAGAGTGACACTATACCACTAGGGTGACCATACTCCACTAAAGTGGCCATACTCCGCTAGGGTGACCATATTCCACTAGGGTGACCATATACCACTCGGCTGACTATATACCACTAAACTGACACTATACTCCTAGAGTGACCATGCTCCACTAGGGTGACCATATGCCACTAGAGTGACCATATATCATTAGGGTTACTATTAATCGTATAGTGCATTCGGGAAATTTTCCGTGGTATACACAACATATTTGACGAAGATACTTGTATGGTGAAGTGCTTAGGATGCTGAAGACTGACCCTACTATGATTCATGAAGAAGACTTACTAGAATTGGATCAATGTTGTGTGTTGCACAGAAAACCACGCTTAAGAGAATTTGATAATCAAAAATGGTGAATAAAAAATATATTTCTTATACATATATTTGGATGAACAGTTTTTTGATTTAATTAAATAATTAATGACAAGAGATAACCTTCCTTACTTTTAAAGGTGACCATGGTCGGCTTGGGAAAACATATAAGAAAAAATATCAGAGACAAGTACAGTTATCGCATTTTGCACTTGCTATCCGCCATCATGAACTTAATATTCCCAACTACATTTGGGATTAACTAAAAAAAGTTAACTAAACAACAACAATGCGCTGCGCTTCTTTATATCCTGGTTAGGTTTGAGGACTTATGCAAATTAAACGCACTCAGGAAATAATCCATTGAAGCGTTACAAACTTAATGACAAATTTTTAATGCCCACTTAAGCGGCATAAAAAGGTATTACAGAAAGCTGGTTAAAGTCTTGGCGCACTACAAGACGCACACACACACATACAGAGACAGACAGACAGACAGAGAGTCGCAGACAGACACAAACAGAGCACAACAGACACAGAACACAAAACAAGAATAAATGACAACAAGCAAGTGGAATATGAAGAAACCGAAAAACAAACTGAGCAGGGGATACGTCGTCTTGCCTTGGGCCAGGCGAAAGGTTGCGAAAGGGATGCAGAGGGAACCTAGGGGAGTCTAGGGGGAACTGAACTGGGATCCCTGCTATTGCCTGCCAGCCTGCACTTCTGCTAGGCACAGATGTGTGAGACATGTAGAAGTATGTGGTAAGGGGGCAGGAGCCTCGTTTGGAAAGGGCGTTGGAGCAATTTCGGGTTTAGTATTTATGATGCTCATTTAAAATCCATTAGCAGTATAGTCAGCATAGGCCACAGCAGCAAATAAAACGAGTCGAACTGAGAATAGGCAACTGAGACTGTTGGCCATAATGTGTGCTCCGGTGCTGTGCTGGGCTAGGCTGTGTTGAAGCACCCGCCCGGCGTTCTGGGCCAAGAGCCAAAGTCAAAAGCGCCTCAGTGGTGCATTTAGTAGGGTGCCGGGCCAACAAAAGCAGCGGTTCTGTCCCAGACGTTTAACAAGAATTGAATTTGGAATTTTACTTTTTTGCCTTGTGCATAGTGTCAGAATGTAGGCCAGAGAGGGCATAGTTTGAGAGTCGTTGGACAGACAAATGCCAAGGTTTGAATTCAAGTGGAACAATTAGTTAACTTTTAACTTTCGTTGTTAGTTTCAGAAGTTTTGAAAAAAGAGTTTGGAGATCATCAAACAGGAAACATTTAATATTCATTCAAAGAAATCAAGACTTAAGTATTTTACAACTAAACTAATTATTTCACCAATGAAATACTTCACCTTACACATACACAAATTGTGGCACAGTTTGACAAGCACTGCTTGTGAAAGACAGTTATGAATGGGGAAGACAAGCAAAGACGACGCCGTCGGCAGCCTTAATGCTTGACTGTGATTGTGATGGATAAGCAATTGGCAACATTAGACAGATACACAAGCACTAGTGGCAGAACGGGATAGACACTCACATCCGTTCAGATACCACACACAGCCACGCACACGAACACACTCGCATGAACGTGCACACATTGAGATGTGGCAGAGTGAGCTGACAAATGGCAGAGCAATTTTTAATTGAAAATGTTTGCATGGATTCTTACCAATGTGATTCCTCGCATGCAAGGCAGCTATCCCCCCTTTGCTCTTCCCCCCTCCACCACACGCTCGTTTAGCTGCCACGCCCACTTGCCACGTAGCTGGTGCTGCTGCTGGCGTTGCTGCTGCTGCTGCTGCTGTTGATGTTTCTCCTTGTGTGCGTTGCGTGTTGTGCCTGCATTTGATTGATTTATGCCCCAGCGAAGCAGCTTCGCATTGCTTTTGAAAAATCCAAAAAGAAAATACGACAAAAAATCTCTGGCAAATCCAAAAAATATCTGTGTGTGTGTGTGTGTGGAAAAAAAAAAAAAAGCATTTCGCTGGCTGAGCGCAAATAAACTCCCAATGCGTCATGTCGTCAGCGATGACGACGACGACATCGAGTGCTGAGTGTTTTATAACGTGCGAAATCCCAAATGAAATTATTAAAATTTTCCTTTTTGCTTTCGCAGTGAGTGTATGTCACTGTGTGTGCGTGTATGTGTGTGTGTGTGTGTGGCAAGTGTTGCATACTTTTGAGAGTGCGCGCGCAGCAGCTAATATGATAAACAAAGTGAAATTAGAGACGGGCACTGGCAAATTGCGCATACGCAACGTGGCCATGCATAGCCTACATATGGCTACGACGACGACGACAAATGGCAAAAGCGACACGTGGCGCTGTCAACTTGGCACAGTTTTCAAAGCACCCCCCCACACACACACACACACACATAGACACGCGTGCCAAGCACGTTTTCACATATATTTTGCAGCTGCAGCGCCGCGAATTGCATCTGCTGGGCATCGGCAAAGGGGGGTCTGCGTGTGCGTGTGCTAGTTTTTGTGGGTGTGCGTGTGTGTTATGTGTGTGGGGGCGCACATGGCACGTGACTTTTGTGCAGTTGCATGCAGCGCACGTAATAAACCCTGCCTCCACTGCTGCTGCGAGTCCTTGGCCAAAAAGTCGTTGGCGACGAAGACAAACAGGACTCATGTGTCGTGGCCTGCTCAAGTGGAAAGCAAAGCCGTTGAAAAGACATTTCAATTTGAATACGGCGAGGGAGTGTCGGTGAGAGGAGTTGTAGAGGGTAGAGGGGTGTATGGGGGGATTAGGTTCAGGCAAGATGACTTCAGACAGCAGCGAACATCACCTGCTCAGGTGGCATGCAAATTCGAGCTGAGGCTACGTTCTCTGACAATAAAGCGCATTAGCGTGAAATTCCACAGCACAAAACCAAAAGCGACAGTTGGTCTGCAATGCATTTGCTTTGCCCTGCCCCTTCTCCTTTCTCCCAATCCTCAACCCTCTACCTTTCTCATCTTCTCTGTTCCTTGCTTTCTGTGCAACTACTTACATTGCTTTGCATTAGTATGTGCAGAAATCGCAACGATACCCGCTTAATTATCGATAGATTTCGACGTGTTGTTTGTGCGATAAGTTTGATGGGTAAATTCTGAAAAAGAAAGAAAAAAACTTTGTGTTAGAGTAGAAATAATGAGGTATATATAAATTATTGTATATATAATTCCAATTAAGAGCTCTGTGAAGGCACATGAAAGTTCTGTGAAACTTTTGTTAAGTATTTTGAATAGTTCTTCGAAATGACTTGAACTTCTAGAACACCTCATAATACTTTAATTAATATTTGTAAAAAGTCAATGGCAAAATCAGTATAGGCAAGTTTGACTGCCAAACACTTAATAAAACTTTAATTTAAAATTTAGTTTAGTCCATCAAGAGCATGCAAATCGTTTTGCCTTAAGCACAAAACACCATAAATTGTGCGACATAAAATGCATCTGTTATGGCTTCCGCATGATTGAAAGCACTACAAAATGTATAAGTTTCTCCTCTGCATATCCTACAATGCTCTTCAACAATTCAAAGCTCACTGGCAGTCGCATTTTTTTGAATTCCCAGCGATGATTGGAATATTATAAATAAATTATTGACAGCTTGAACTTTTGTATGTAGAGATTTCTTAATTTATGCCATTGTACCTCAATGGGACGACACCTTGACAAACGAAGTTTTCTTTTTTTGGCGTACATCCTTGTGCACGCTGCAGCAGCAGCAACAGCAGCAAAACTATCGAAACAGTAACTCAAACAATAACAACAACAGCAAGAAGAACACAAGACAGACGACAATTGAGAGTCGAGAGTCGAGAGGCGATTTCTCTTGGCAGGCATCTCGGTTGTTATTGCTTGCCAATATCGGAGCAGTTGAGCCTGGAGCAGGGCTGCGGCTTGTCCCTTTTGATTATGCCGTTGCCAAAGGCAAAAGGCAAAGTGACAAAAAGCAAAGGACGTCGTCGATGTGCTGCCAGGCTGGCGAAAAGCTTTTTTGCACAAGCACGAAAAGTGCAGGGATAAGGCGGAGGAACAGCACCAGGCACAGATGCCAGCAGCAAGGTGTAAAGGGGAAGGGGGAGCGGGAAGGAGCAGGGGCAGATGAGATGAGGGAGCAGCAGTCCTGGGCATCTGGGAACGATACAGACACGTGCTAATGCCGCACACAATTGCAATTAGTGTCAGTGTTGGCGTACCTGGCAATCCTATCCAGCCGACTGCCTGCAGCCAGGACATTTGCATAGTCAGCCAGGGGTAAAGAGAGGGGTGTGTGGGTGCGGGCCCGGAACGGTGGGTAGATGAAAACCGAACCACAAATGAAAATTGCCGCTGCCGACAGTTGCTGGCCGAAAAGTTGCACACAGTTTCAAGAGTCAAGCATCGAGTTGCTTATCCTGTGCAAGGACGAGCCTTGCCCAGCACTGGGAGCTCCTTCTTCCTTATTCTCTCGCTCTGCTTTGTCTGCAATGCCGATTGTTATGCTTTAAGATTTCTGCTTTTGGGCACCTTCCTAAGCTGATTTCCATTTTGCTTTCTGGCCGCGGGCCCAGCTTCAGCTTCACTTGGCTTGCCTTGGCTTTTTGTTAGGCAACTTCCATGTTTAATGCATGCAACAATGTTGTTGTTATTGTTGCTTCTGTTGTCGCCTTTAACTGAAATTTCAGCAATGCGCTCAACTTGATCAGCTTTAAGCTGCGGCTTAAGCTTACCAAAGCGCAAATTATCGCAGCACAAAAGATGTTAAAATGTTTTTCTTTGCGCTCCCTTGTGCTGTGTTGCCTGTGTGTGCGTGTGTGTCTGTGTGTGTGTGTGTGGCAGGTGGGAAGCAACTTAACAGCTTTTGTGACAAAGCAAATTAATTGCTGCCCACTTTCAATTAACTTACAAGCGCCAACTCAACCCAACCCAACCCAACCCATCCCAATTTAACCGACCCACACCCGCTCAACCAAGTTCATCAGTTCATTGTGTGCAACCGCAAGTGCTTCGAAGGGAAACTTTTGTTGTTGCAGCGCACATTCACTCCACTCACCTGCCCCACTCCCAGCATGCTGCAACTGTTACAACGTGCAGCCAATTCAATTAATTTCAATGGCCATACACATATGACACCTATGGCTCAGTGCACACAAAAGCCTCGAACGGTGCTGGCCCAAAAAAGTAGGCAACACTTTTTGTTAGCAATCGCAAGCGCCACGATAAACATGCAAAAAAGGTGGGGGAGTGGGTGCTGGGTAGTGGTCTACTTTTTTGACTGGATTAAGGTTTTATAGAGAAAGAGGGAGGGTGGGGGAGGGAGAGAGAGTTGTCCGCCACAAGCCTGTCAACAATTGCGGCAGAATATTGAAAATATTTTGATATTCTGTCGATGAAAACTTGTGTTTTTTTCAATGGTCAACAAACAGATCGTATATATGTACATATTTGGAACAACAAGGCAACAGTTCTATATATGAATCTAAGTGTAATTCTTGCATTGATTACGCATACTTGAAAATATTTATGCAATTTTAAGCCAATAAATTAGCACGTTTATTTGGGGTACTTTGCAAGGCTGACCGCAGGCACGCTGGACCAGCCCACAGACTGTTTAAGTTGATTATCACTTAATTACAATTGTATTAATAATTTCGGATGATTTCGGCATATTGTGCAGGCATATTTTTGTGATATTCAAAGGGGCAAATTAATTAAAACATAATTGGAATGCGCGTAAATGAGAATAAAAGAAAATTTGAGTATTTATTTATATATCATGTATATATATATTATATTCTGTGTGTGTGTGTGTGTGTGTGTGTATTTATGTTGCTGAGTCTGTTGTTGTGTGTGCTGATGTGTTTGTGCGTGCGCGTAGGTGTTACAAGCACGCGCAGCGGAAATCACGTGACGTGTTGTGTGACACGTACGCAACAGCAGCTGTTCCTCTGTCACCTTGGTTCCCTGCTGCCAGCCCCCCTGTCTTCCTTTTCCGCCACCAGCCCCTGCAACTGCTGTTGTTTGTTGCTGTGACTTTTCAATTTGGCCAAGACATGGCACAGGGCGAAGTGAGGCAAGGCGCAGTTGCAGCAGCAGCAGCTTAAAGCAAACGCAAACTCGACTCATTAAAATATCTCGCAGCAGTTGTGTGTGATACATCCTGCCCGGGCAACAACAGCAGCAGCAGCAAGAGAGCGCAAGGCAACCACGACGGGGGTGCAATAACGAGGCAGCCCGGCCCAGTTCCGGGTTAAATAATTTAATTTTGCGCTGGCAAAATGGCCAACGGGCATAAGTAACGACCACGCGGCGTATGAGCAACGCTCAGTTTTATTTAACACTGCCTAGCCGGAAGCCAGGAGCTCGTTTGCCTCGTGTAACGAGGTTTGTGGCAAGGCAGGCAGATTGAGCGAAGGGGGAAGAGTGTTTGGCGGAGCTACGCAGGCAGTCAGGCGGTAGCAGGTGGGGCTGCAGTTGCAGGCGAGGCATATTTCATGGCACTAATGTAGCCAGTCATAAAATCACAATGCGCTGCGTTCCAGTGGGCGTTTGCGGTGTGGGCGTGGCAACATGCATGCGAACATGCAGTGCGAACCAAAGCTGCCACGCAGCCACAGCCAACTTATTCAAAATAGTGCAGCAAAAAAAAAAATGAATAAATAATTTAAAATGTGCCACCGCGTGGAGCAAGCTCGACTGGCAGTATACCCAGCAAGTCTTGCCACCATTATGCCTATAGTTTATCATGCCCGCTTGTCGCAGCGCACTGCGTACAAGGCATACAAACAAGATTAACCCCCACCAAAATAAAGAAATCCAGCTCACTAAATGAAACACACCAATTGGCATAGCCCAATTGGATTTATCTGCAACTTGCATCGAATATACAAGCTGTGAAATATATTTTCAAAAAACTGTTAAGCCAATTATATGGAAATTTTTCAGGCTGCCAGAGAACGAACATATTTGTTGGGTAAATGTGGCACATATATATATATATACTATAGTCATATTTAATAACTGCTGCTGTGCTGGTAGTAGAAAGAAAGTTGCCGCAGTTTTAAAGATTTGGATAAAATATTTTATAATATCTGATAGAAATTTAAACATGTTCTCTAAATTCAAAAGTGAATTAAATAAATATAAAAATAAATAAATATAATTAATAAATATATATAATATATGTGAATTAAATATATATAAAAAATGAATTAAAATAATTAATAAATATATAAGTATAAAATAATAAATAACATTTTAATTTTGTGCTGTTTAAATTTATTTTTTTTATAATATTGGTTATTACTTTTTTGTTATAAAACCTTAAAAATTAAATTTTCAATATTTGTAAAGTATTAAATCAATTTTTAATATGTTTTTTTAGATTTATTGGTGTTTTAAAACATTAGGAAAATTAAAATTTGTAACAATAAAACTTTCTTTTTTTTACTAGAATAATTTTAAAAGTATTTAAAATAAATAAATGAATTAACTTATTACCACTGCAAAACATAATGCAAATTTTGAAACTTCAATACCAAATCTACCTTTAAATAATACAAAAAATGTTTCGTATTATATGAATTTCTAAATCCTCTTCATGATCCCAGATCAAGCTCGTTCTCGCTCTCTCTCTCTGTCCCAGAGGAGTTGCCGCTGCCAGCTGCACTCAACTTGCACACAACTTCGGCGAAGCAGGTGTCAAAATCATGATCCCTTCAACAAGAAAATTTAAAAAACATATTAAAAACGATGCGAAAAAGTAGATGCAGAGAGAGAAAAAAAAGGCGAAAAAGAGCGAGCAAACTGGGGAAAACAGCAAGAAAAATCGCATAGCCAACTTCATGGCAAATGTCAGCAAGTTTTTGCCACTGAAGAAGCCTTGGGGGGTGGGCAGATGGGGAGGACTAGAACGGACTGAGCGTGGCAGCAGCAACACCCGTCAGCGTGAAACTCTATGGCTGGCTGGGCATGAAAATGCCAAGGGGAAGGAGTGCAGAGGGTGGCGGCAGAGCTAGAGATGATGAGGGGATAGGGTGGAGTGAGTAGGGGACCATTTGGGGTAGGCAGAGGGGCAGCATGTGTTGAAATGCAAACTGCTCGCTGACGAGCGTTGCTCATTAAATTTTATTTTATAATTACACACACCAACTCACACACACACGGGCACACACACATACACGCAGAGTAGGCTTTAATGTGCCTGGTTGTTCCGCCGTAATTGGGTCCCGGCTGCGAAGTGGCCCCGATTCTTGGACGTTTAGAAACATTTTGGTGCGACCATTTTTAGCAAGCAACAGCTACAACAACTACAAGTCTCACAATAACAACAACAACTATAATACAATAACAACAACAACAACAACCACTGTGCGCAACAATGGGCATTCAGGCATTTGGTCAGTCGGTGATTAAACTAAAGTGTTTGAAAGTTAATTGGCAATGCAACAACTACAACAATTACAACAACAGCAACAGCAGCAACAAAGAGTAGAACAACAACAACAGTCTCGGCAACAACAGCAACAATTGCTGTAGCCTTTTAATGCCCGCAAACGCTTGACTAACCAGCCAAGTGGCAAAACGAACCCAAAAACCGATTTGAAGCGAACGAAAAACTAACGATGCAGTTGCCAGTTACCCCTTGCCCTCCCACCCCTTAACCGCTGTCCAGTTAAGCAAAATGGCCCATTGCACATTGGGCCTATTATTGAAATTACTTTCGCAATTACCGTTAACAGAGTTGACAGTATATTTCACTAGTTGTTGTTGTTTGTGTTGTTGCTGAATTCTCGTTTATATTAAATAGTTGTGGTTGCTTTTAGAGGAATTTTAATGAAACTAGAATAACAATCGGATAAAAGGGTTTTTATTTAAGTTTTGTGAATAGCAAAAATATATATCTATTGAGCGTAGTTTGCTTTACAAATCAGGAAAAAAATAAAATTAATTTGAATTACTGTAAATTAAATTGATTGAAATACGATTAATCGTAAAGCAAAATTGTTCTACAAACTTTCTTGGTAACTTCATTATATTATAATAACCCTTGATGTTGCTATATCAACAAACCTAAGTCTGTAACCTTTATCAAAAACGTATATCAGTTACCAATATTAGTTATTATAAAGTATCAAAAAAGTAGCAAAAGAGAGTAGAATTTATTTCAAAAATGCAAAAAGATTCTATATAATTATATTCTGTGGATTCTTCTTTTTCTATATGTTATAAGATATGTACTAAAATATGTAAATATTTAAATTACGGTTGTGGCACGCCCTTATCTGGTTTTAAACTGTACAAAATATTTTTAAAATTTTCAAAATTTTAATTTGAGTTTTTCCACTTTATTAGTGAAAAAAAGTATTTATTTTTAATTACTTTCAAATTATTTGATCAATCCTCTACTTTAAATCAAGAATCTCTTTTTATTTTGAAGTTCCTATTGTATATAATACTTTACTTCAAAATTAAAAACACATTTCAATGTAAATTAGAATTCTTTACATTTTGTTAATTGTCTATTTCAACTTGGTAACAATCGCCCATTGCCCACTGTGTCTGGCAGCTTCTTGTACACAATGTGCACTTGTTGTAATGTCCAAGAGTCTCGGCCATTTGCTGCCATTATTTTTGTTGTTGTTGTTGTTGTTTTTGTGGCTGTTACACCTCAAATTGGCATTATTTAAAAATGTCGATGGGTCACGCTGCTCGTCAATGCGCCGTGCAGCGGCTTGGCCTCATTGTACCTTCCCTCTACCCGTCTATCCCACTGTGCCTTGAAGCGTCCATGGTGCTTGTAATTGAAAATGGTTATTGGCAACTTAATGGGCCATTCAAGAGGTCAGGCTTGCGGCTTAATTGACTATTTGTATGCACCGCAGAAGAGTCTCCAACTCACTCTTCATCTCTCTCTTTCTCTCTCTCTCTCTTTCTCTTTCTCAGATTATCCTCGTGTGGAAGTGGGACCACAGAACCCTCTGCGCGTCGAGCGCGATCACATTGCCAAGTTGGATTGTCGCGTCGATGCCAAGCCGATGGTATCGAATGTTCGCTGGTCACGCAATGGACAGTACGTGAGTGCGACTCCGAGTCATACGATATATCGCGTGAGTCGCCATCACGCCGGCAAATACACATGCAGTGCCGACAACGGGCTGGGCAAGACGGGCGAGAAGGACATACAACTGGATGTGCTCTACGCGCCCATTGTCACCATCGAATCGAAGACACACGAAGCAGAGGAGGGAGAGACGGTGTTGGTGCGTTGCAATGTTACCGCCAATCCGCCACCCATTGCCATTGAATGGCTCAAGGAAGGTGCACCCGACTTCCGCTACACTGGCGAACTACTTACCCTGGTCTCAGTGCGGGCAGAGCATGCAGGGAATTACATTTGTCGTTCGGTGAATCTGATGCAGCCGTATAACTCCAAGCGCATTGAGGGTGTGGGCAACTCTACAGTGGCTCTGCTTGTACGTCATCGTCCTGGGCAGGCATACATTACACCCAACAAACCGGTAGTACATGTGGGCAATGGGGTCACACTCAGCTGCTCGGCCAATCCGCCGGGTTGGCCTGTCCCCCAGTATCGTTGGTTCCGCGAAATGGACGGCGATCTGGGCAACACGCAGAAGATACTCGCCCAGGGACCACAATACTCTATACCCAAGGCACATCTAGGCAGCGAGGGACGCTATCATTGCCATGCGGTGAACGAGTTGGGCATTGGCAAGATGGCCACGATTGTTCTGGAGGTGCATCAACCGCCACAGTTTCTGGCCAAGCTGCAGCAGCATATGACGCGACGTGTGGGCGATGTTGACTATGCGATCACCTGCAGTGCCAAAGCGAAACCCACTCCCCAGATACGTTGGATCAAGGATGGCACCGAGATACTGACAACACGCAAGCTCTACGAGATTCGCACTACGCCCAGTGATGCCGGCGGGGGCGTGGTGACTGTGCAGAGTATTTTACGTTTCCGTGGCAAGGCACGTCCCAATGGCAATCAGCTGCTGCCCGGCGATCGTGGCCTCTTCACATGCCTCTACGAGAACGATGTCAACTCTGCCAACTCATCGATGCATCTGCGCATCGAACACGAACCAATTGTGTTGCATCAGTACAACAAGGTCGCGTACGATCTTCGTGAATCCGCTGAGGTTGTTTGCAAGGTGCAAGCGTATCCCAAGCCGGAGTTCCAGTGGCAATTCGGCAATAATCCCTCCCCACTGACCATGTCCTCCGACGGGCACTATGAGATCAGCACACGCATGGAGAACAACGATATTTATACATCCATTTTGCGTATTGCTCATGTGCAGCACTCCGATTATGGGGAATACACATGTCGAGCTGTCAATCCACTGGACACAATACGCACACAGATTCGCCTGCAACCCAAGGGACCGCCAGAGAAGCCCAATGCACTGAAGGTCATCGAGGTGGCACATAACTATGCCGTGCTCAGTTGGCAGCCCGGCTTCAATGGAGGGCTGATGAGCACAAAGTATTTGGTCACCTATCGCAGAGTGGCCACGCCAAGGGAGCAACTGCTCGCCGATTGTTCAGGGCATGGAGGCGGCTATACGCCAAGCAGCCAGTACCAGTATCAGAGCAGCAGCTCATCATCCTCCTCCTCCTCCTCGTCGGGGGCAGCACATGAGTGGATTGAGTTCAATTGCTTCCGCGAGAATCCCTGCAAGCTGGCGCCGCTCGATCAGCACCAGAGCTACATGTTCAAGGTCTATGCATTGAACTCCAAGGGCACGTCGGGTTACTCCAATGAGATGTTGGCCACCACCAAGGTGAGCAAGATACCGCCTCCTCTGCATGTCAGCTACGATCCCAATTCGCATGTGCTTGGCATCAATGTGGCTGCCACTTGCCTCTCGCTGATTGCTGTCGTGGAGTCGCTGGTGACGCGAGATGCGACAGTGCCGATGTGGGAGATTGTGGAGACATTGACACTGTTGCCCTCGGGCAGTGAGGCTACCTTCAAGGAGGCTGTCATCAATCAGATCGCACGCACCGCACACTATACCACAGCCAGCACCGGATCGAGTCGCTCTCTCAGCCCCGGCTCCAATGGACAGTTGGGCGAGGATCGCACCATGGCGTTGGCGGAGACAGCGGGACCAGGCCCGGTGGTCAGGGTGAAGCTGTGTCTGCTGGCCAATCATGAGCACTGTGGAGCCTATGCGAATGCAGAAAGTAAGTACAAGTTTTGTTCTTTTGAACAAGATTTTATTTCATGCGGGAATGGGGAAGTGGATCTAGTTCATTAAGGAAGCCTAAGATAAAACTAATTAATAATGCTTCAGCAATGATTTGTTTCCATATGAGATGTTCAGTTATGAGTTAGTTCCTTAAATGAACCTATTTTCCAAAAAACTAGTTCTATTATACATTTTAATATTTCATAGCTAAAATAGTCACTTACTTTCTTTTTTTAATAAATTTTTTTGAATGAACTAGTTCTTAAATGCACATTTTTCTTTAGTGAACTAGTTCCCATGTTCTTTATGTCTTACAACTTCTAATAAAGTTAACTTGAAACAGTTGTTAATCTCACTACAAAGTTTCTTAGCTAAAAATGAAAAGCAGTGAACTAGTTCAATTTGAACAGGGTTCTTTTATATTTGTAATTATTGTTTGATCATAATTAAAGTCTTAAAGGATTTGCAAATAATCATTACTCATTGCTTGAACTGTATATATTATTTTCATGAACTAGTTCATAAGTTTAAATGAACATATATCATTTATCCCTAATATTCAATAAATACTAGTTAAAATAGTCAATGAGTTTTTATAGGCAACTTTCACTAATTCAAAAATAAGTTCAGAATGGAACTAGTTCAGCGCAACAAGTTCAAAAGCCAAAGCTTGAAACCTTTAGCTAGTTCCAATATGTAACAGATTTAGTTCAATTTAATAAATCCAAAATGTAAAACTCATTAGTTAATTGGAACTAGTTCACATGCAGCAGATCTAGTTCTGTTTAATAAATGCATTGATAACTCATAACTGAACTAGTACTGTACTTGTTCACTTGCCAAAAGAGAACCAGTTCCAAAGTTAACTGCATCTAGTTCCATTTAAGTTGCGCATAACTCATTCGAAACTCGGCAATAAATCTTTGCTCTCTCTCTCTCTCTCCCTTCCTCTCCCCCCATCACCTTCTAATTCCAGTTGGCAAGTCGTACATGCCGCGCAGCTCTTCGCTGACCACCTCTGCCCTGGTGGCCATCCTCATAGCCGGACTATCATTCCTGGTACTGTTTGCTCTGCTCTACGCCTTCTGTCGCTGTCGACGCACGCACGCGGCCAAGAAGCAGGCAGCAGCGGCAGCGCCGTCAACGGCCTCGGCAAGTGCAAATGCTGGCAAGGACTATGAGGCAGATGCATCGCTAGTGGCAACGACAGCCACAGCAACTGGCACAACGGGGGACAGGAACTGCAACAGCAGGAGGAGGAGGAGGAGGAGCAGGAGGAGGAGGAACAGAGACGCAATCGCTGCCGCTGCCACCGCCACCGCCGCCATATTTCCCAACGGGCAGCCTGGACAGCAAGCAGTTGGATGGCGGCATGGAGCTAACACTGACGGCACTACACGATCCCGACGAGCAGCTGAACATGCAACAGGGCGAGATGCACTCGCACGCGTCGTATGGGAAGCAGGCCACGGTAGGGGGACTCTATGGCATGAATCCGCCCTCGCATGCCAATGGCTACGGATATCATGTGACAAGTGCCATAGGCGTCGATGGCGACAGCTATCAAGTGCTGCCATCCAGTGCTGGACATCATGGCGAGTGTAAGTAGGCAGCTTGTTGGGATTTGGGATTGGGGCGGGGGATGACTCCATCATTAAGCGTCGCAACGGATTGCTGTGGAAGAGGAGGGGTAGGAGCAAATGGGGAAGGATGCGCGTAGATTTATGACCGCCATTTTGACGCCTCTTGTTGCAGCTTCGTCCTGCTGCCTTTTTGGGCAACGTAATTGCATTTCATGTCAATCTACAGCGTGCTCTGCATCCATCTACTCTGCTCCTTCCCCTCCTTCCTCTTCCATGCTCGCCACTGCATAAGCAGCTTCAGACCGTGGCCAAAAACCAAATGACATCATCAGCCTCGAAAACGGCCCAATCGCATATCCGTTTCGACTGCGCCACACGCAGCTTTCACAGTTCTGAGTCCTGTCTGCAGTGTATGTGTGTGCGTGTGTGTGGTGCGGTGTGTGTCATGGTAGCATTCCGGCGTAATTCCAATTAAGTGAGAATTAAACCGTTAGTCTCCTCCATTCCTTTTGTGCTTCAATCTTGCAGGCAACTTTTTAATTGGCTTTAAGCCAGCGTCCACCCCACTGTCCAACTGAGTCCCACTGTAAGTCCCACTGTGATTCTGTCTCTGCGTCCATCCTTCACAAAAGTCATAAAAGTGTTGCCAACGTTCCCAAAGTTCACTCGCTGCTTCGAGTGCTTCATCCACTTGACTCGCAGAGACAATTAAAAACTAAACGGAACAAGGCAACAAAAAAAAATACAGATAAGATATCTCTATTACTTCCTCTCCTTCCCTCTCTCGTTCAGTCAGATTAAAGATTAACAATCTGGCAAATATCCTACGATTCGGTAAGCCTCGCACGCGTCGTCAGCTTTTATGGCTAAAGAAAAAAAAGGCTATAAATAATCTGCGAACTGAGGCAGCAGCGCGACATGAAAATGGATTAAGTTCGGCACAAATTTCTTGGAAATCTTTCATATTCTACATAAAAAAGGCAGATTAAAAAAAGCAAATCTACTGTAATTAAACTCAGATTGAAATGGCCGAAATTCTTGATAATTATAAGGCAAGTAGACAAATTTCTAGGAAAGATTTCAGAGTGAATTGTTAGCAAATCAGATCGTTAAGGAGTCAGAAAAGTAATTGAATTACTGTGTAGAGACTATAAATTAATTTATTGTGTACATAACCAGTTATAACTCAATAAAACCTTTATATCGTAGTGTTAACCATATAGCACAGGTATTTTAAATTTGCAGTTTTATATAACTCTTGAGATCTACACATAATAAATAGATAATTAAAACTAAGTAAGCAAACTCAAAGATGCGAAGAAGAAGTTAAGTTAAACTGAATTTAACTAAAACTTAACCAATTTAGATAGTTTTATTATATGCATGAAGATTCAGGAACAGTAATTTAAAATATATTAATAAATATGATAAAAATATATAATATATGTATTATACTTTTCAATGAGAAAATATAAAATTTAAAATTCAATTCGAGAATGAAAGGGTAACATAAACGTGTCACAGACATGTTATAGACAGATTACAGAGATATTACAGTCCATGTTATAGACACTTTACATATAAAGACTCTGTTATATTCCCTTTTTCAGTTATACATAAAACAGCTGCAACGATTAAGAAAAGATTAGAAGATAAGATAACTGTACACAGTTTATTTTTATAGTTTTAATTTCAATTTTCACAGACTTCAAAATGGGGCTGCATGAAATGAGGCGCAGAACTTTTTCAAATTTGAGCGCAAAATGGCAAAGCGAGAGAGTACAAGCGCGAAAGAGAGAGAGAGAGAGAGAGAGAGAGAGGGGAGACAGAGCGCTCAAGCGACGTTCCTTTCTAAATGGACGCACGAGGCGACGCGACGCACCAAAATGTTGTCATACTTTGCGGAAAGCTATTGAAAAACTTTGCGCCTGACTGAAAGCGGGCAACATGCGCGCTTATAAGGTGACAGAGTGAAGAGAGAGTGGGGGGGAGGGGAGGGGTGTGTGTGTGTGCCAGTATTGCCACGCCTACACTTAGCCCCATTTGGATGCCGCCTTTGTCGCGTCCAACTAAAACTGCTTCCACAGAATTTGACCAACAAAAATGCGCCACAAAATGCATTTTAATTGTGTATGCAAGTGTGTGTGAGACAGAGGGGTGTTTGTGTGTATGTGTGTGTGTGTATGTACTGCTTTTGCAACTTGTGTTGTTGTTGTTGTTTTTGGTATTTTTTGACTTTGCACTTAAACTGCGCGCAGCCAACGCCAACTTAATTACGATTTCTCTCTTGCCTTTCCCTGGCGACACACATCGTTTGTGTGTGTGTGCGTCTGTGTGCGCTCGCGTGTCTGTGTGCGTGGTCCATGCGGTTGCAACCAAAGCAGGACCACTTGAGGCGACACCAAAGCCAGCAGCAGCAGCAGCAGCACGCGCCAAACTAACGAAGCAGCCCACCAGCAACAACAGCAACAGCAACAACATCACCGGAACTCCCAACAACAGCAACTCCCACACCAGCAACAGTAACAACAACTCCACCTTGAAGCGCGGCAGCAACCTTGGACAGTTGCAGAGGGGACAGCAGCAGCAGCAGCAACAGCGCAGTTGCCGTTGTCGTTGCAGGTAACCGCAGCGACGGCAGCAACCACAACTGCGCTAGCAACGACAATTACAACAACTTCGCGTAACGTCAAAACCGCAACAACAACAACAACGCTGGCCATCACAGGTAGTGCAGCCAGCGAAGCACCCTCTTTGCCTGCACCACTAGCACCAGCAACAGCACCAGCACCACTTGAACTTTTCACCACAAACTGCACACACGACGTTAATAGAACTAAGAACAAAATGAAATAGAACATGCAGCATGCAACATGCCACTCGCCACATGCCACTTGCAACCATCTCGAAATACACCCAGCACCCAATTGTTGTACCATCATCTTCTTCTTTCGTTCTTCACTAATTTCACTTTAACTGCAATTAATCATCATGTTTTATTTGCACCAAACAAGAAAGAGAATACGAAAATGTTTTACATTTTCATCTCGAGACTTTGATCCGAAATGACAACCCTACTTAAGATACAATACTTTACTTTACACGGAAAAATAGTATATAGTATCATATAGGATACTAAATACATTTAAAAAAACAATCTATCATATATGGTTGAAGGTGAGGATTCTATATAAATATCATATCAACAAATCAAATATTTATAAGCATTTCTTTTACATTTTTTAACCACTATAATTTTTTGCAAATGGTCAACACAGTATAGACTACAAGAAAACCTCAAATACCACACAAGGTATATTGTTTTTTGTTCAGCATCGCAAGTTGTGCCGATTTAGCCATTTCAGTTAGTATGAGCGCCGTGATCTCATCCACTGTTAAAGGTAGAGACACTAAATTTGGAAAGAAGGTTTCTGTATTTCAATCGCAAATAAATATTATTCAAAATTAAGGATGTTTGGCATCCTTCACCTTCATGAAGCAATATTTTAATTTGAAATGCGACTATTCAGAAAACTATTGAAACATTAAAGTTAATTTTTCGATAATTATAATAAATTTTTAATGGATTACTAAATTAATTCAAATCAATATTTTAGATAAGAAAGTTTTAGGTTTATCAATTTCTTGGAAAATAAACATCAGAATTGAATACCGTGTATAAATAAGTCAAATAAATTGACTACACAAAATGAAGCCCCTTTTCAAATTTCAAATTCACAAAGCAATATCAGTATTTTATATTTAGGAATCATTCTTCTGTTTTCTTTTTTTTTCAATATTGTAAACTCGAATACGAATCCTGTGGTCGCCGCTTCTCCCCCAATTCTCTTCGCCCAATTGGGTAACTTGCCAGTTGTTGCCTTTTCGTCAAGTGTCTTTTTTTATCTGCCATACAATAACAAATTCACACAAATATTATAAAACAAAGGACCGATAACACAAGCACAGTCGAATAGAATTTCTAGTTAGGAACCTCTGAACCAATCCAAATCCAAACCAAATTGCCACCAATATTGCTTTTGTGCTCCGATTGATATTGTTTTTATACTCCACCCGATCGCAGTGCCAAAGATGTTGGTGCTGGCATCGCGGCACACCCGACCGTTGGTGACTGCAAGGGGTACTACCATAAAGCAGACTAGCAAAAGCTTCTTCAAAGTCTTGTTTCGCTCGCCGAGCGGGTCGCCAGCAGCGACACCATCGTTGGCAGCGCGTGAGAAGTCGATTGATACGAAAAAGCAGAAGAGACCTGCGAAAACTAGCGAGACAAGGCAAAAGAAACCACTCGATGAGGTCGCAGCTGGGGCAGCTACAGATGCAACACAGCCAGCATCTCTGCTGCCCAAGGCAGTGAAGAGTGTACCGCCGCCAATATTCAACGAAAAGGATCAGCGAGATAAATGGATGGCCAAGGTGTCGCCGGTAACGCAGCGTAAGGCACGGGCCAAGGAAACCGGCGATACGGAAAATACTGGAGCTGTGGGTGGCATGAAGACACCGCAGCCTGGCGGCCAGGCCCGGCCGGCAGGCACGAGAGGAAATCACACAGCCTACGGCATGCCCACGCAATTTCAGCAGCCCGCCTGGCAACAGCAACAGCTGCAGCGGCAGCATGGACTGGCGCCACAGACTTTTGCAGTCTCAGGACAGCCTCCTCAGCAGCAGTTCGGGCAGCCGCCTCAGAATGGACAGCCGCCTCCATTTCCACAGCCTGCAGCCCTGCAGCCTCCACAACAGTTCGGGCAGCATTCTCAAAACTTTGAGGAGCCTTCTCAACAGTTTGAGCAGCCTCCTCAACCGTACGGACAGCCCTCCTCAGCAAGTACAGCCCCCTTCATTTGCACAACCTGCCCAGGAGTTTGGACAGCCAGCTCAGCAACCTCCACCCTCTGGACAGTATCCTCAGTCACCACCTTCTCAGTATGGGAAACCTTCTCAATTCGCACAACCCTCTCAATTCGGACAACCTCCCACGTACGGAAAATCTTCTCAGTTCACACAACCTTCTCAGTTTGGACAACCTCCTCAGTTCGGGCAGCCTCCTCAGCAGTTTGGACAATCTGCACAATTTGGACAACCCTCCCAGCAGTTTGGGCAGCCTGGAAAGCCCCCCCAGTTTGGCCAAGCACCTCAGTTCGGAGCCCCGCAGAAGCCAGCGGTAACGGGAGACGACGAAATCAAAGGCGCCGCATCAGTGACGGAGCGCAAGTCGTGGATGAATCGCATGCACGGTGCACAACAAAAGAAGCAGGCACAGTGGCTGAAGGATATACAGGCCAAGCAGCAGGCAGGGCGTGACATGCAACAGCAGAAGATGAAGCTGCCCCCTACGCAACACCGGCAACAGCACCAACAGCAGCAGCAACAGACAGCGGGCGGAGTCAATGCCGCTGCTGCTGCTGCAGAGCCGCCTCCTCCTGCCGAACCGGAGCCCAAGACCCCAGAGCGTCTGGCCTATTTGGATGCAGTGCGTCACTTGAACTTTTATCAGAAACATGAACCGCAACAGGGACGCGCAACGACAAGGACCAAGAGCAGCAAAAGTGTTGATATCGATCCGAATGTGGAGCATACACTGCGGTGCCTAAACCACACAGGGTTCCAGCAGAAGCATCTGGAGCAAATACCCGTGATACAGGTGGCAGGCACCAAGGGGCGTGGCTCGACTTGCATCTTAGTGGAGTCAATCTTACGTGCCCATGGCGTGAAGACGGGTGTACTGTGTGCTCCGCATCTGTTTGTGACCAGCGAAAGAATACGCATCGATGGTGAGCCCCTCTCGGAGACACAATTCACACAGCTCTTTCTCAACTTGGAGCAGCAACTGGCCCAGTTTATGCCGCCACCCAGTTACAACAAGCTGCTCACTATGATGGCGTTTCATGCCTTCCGCAACCAGAAGGTCGACGTGGCCATTGTCGAGGTGGGCAGCGGCTGTGCCAGCGATTGCACCAATATCACAGCACATGCAAAGACCATCGGCATCAGCACCTTGGGTTGGGAGCAGAACTTTGCATTGAGCAACTCTCTGCGTGACATTGCTTGGGCCAAGGCAGCCATTATGAAGCCGGAGGCAAGCATCTTCACCAGCACCAGCCAGATCGAATGCTGCGAGGTGCTCGCCCAGCGAGCAAAGCAACTGGGACTGCAGCTGCATCGTGTGCCCAGTTTTCCTGCCTACATTGAGGCGAACTTCGGAGAGAAGAAGCTGCTGAATGGTGCCAATTATTCAATCAAGTTGAATGGTTCACTAGCCATTCAATTGGCCTATGACTTTCTGCGTCGCTACAAACCGGAGTATGTGGTGGGTCTGACAGAGAACTCGGTACAGCTGACGCCGGGTGCCACGCGAGGTCTGGAGATGTACGAGCAACGTGGCCAGTTCGATATGATCAAGTTTGATCTGTTCAATGTGTATCTGGATAGTGCCGATACGCTGGAGAGCATGATGATGTGTCGCGAATGGTTCTATACACGCACACGAGCAAGTCGGCATCCCAAGGTGCTGCTCTTTAGCAAGGTGAATGAGTTCAATTCGAAGGACTTGCTTACCATCTTGCGGCATAATGTGCGTTTCGAGGAGGCTGGATTTGTGCCGGCACCGCATCGTTTCGAGGGTGAATCTTTGGACGATACGGTGGCAGAGCAGGATAAGGCCACCAAGGATGCCATTGCCTGGCATTGCATGGAGGAGTTGCAACGGGCGCGACGCAATGCAAACAATTGGCGATCATTGTGCGAGGAGGGCGGCACCAGGGACAATGCACAAGTCTCCATTTCGGTGGAGGCCTTCTTCGATTATCTGCAAGAGAAATATGGCAAGCAACGCTATGGCATGCGCAACGAACTGGACATACTTGTCACCGGCTCCAGGGAACTGGTCTCGGGCACAATTAGCTGGTTGCAAAAACAAAAGGAGAAACAGTTCTCCAAGTGGCGTTGAGATGAAGATCAGGGAGTACATTGGCCAGCATCAAGTATTAATTTATATTGTGTATGTGTGTGTGTGTGTGTGTGTGTCTATGTAAGTGTGTATCAACAAATTTTTAGTTGCCCCGCGGTACGGTTCACCTATTGTGGCATCGGTGAAAATGTGAAATTAAACAATGTTTTTTATAGCAATTCTTAAGCTTCTTTTACTTCATCAAGGGAGTTGTTCCTAAGCAAGCGAAGTAAAATTAAGACTTTATATAATATTATATATACATGCATTTTGATTATACATTAACATATATATTCCTGTTCAGTTAGCAAAGTCGGGAAAGTTAAGTCATGTCTTAAAAATTATTGCTCAAATCTATATTACAAGTTTGTTGTTTGTAGCGACATCTAGCTACTCCGTCTGGCATATATATTCTTGTTCAGCGTCGAATCTGTTGCAACGTTAACCAATTTAATAGTTTCTTCTAATTACTGCCGAGTATAAAAAGTTAAAAAGTATCAAATCCGAACGAAATATAACATCTACTACTATAAAAACAGCCTGACGATTTTGTATTTTGTTTAAGATATCGTAATGAATAGTAGTAGATATAACTATCATACAAAACGTTCGGTTAAAACTGTTCTTTTTGAATGAAAACAATGATATATTTTAAAAAAAATAATATATATTTAAAAAATAAATATTTAAAAAAATAATATATATTTTAAAAAAATAAAATATATTTTTAAGGTAAAGCAAAAGTTTTATAAGAAATGAATATCAAACTCATATTATTAATGCTATATTCACGCTGATTTAAGATCGGCTGAATGCCATATCATTCAATAAGGTTCATTTAATATTATAATCAATTCAAATAAATAAAACATTCAAAGATTCTCTGCCTGCCTATTAAGTCTAAGATGTTTGCACTCTTTCCACATATTTCAAGCACAAATATATGTTAGAAACTTTATATTACATATAAACTTAAATTCAATTTAAGATGCACAAAATCCATAAATATTTGAAGTCCTTACACAATTAAATTCACACAGTAAATCAAATGCAGATGAGCCCAAGAATGCTGTGTGGCCGTGTGTCACCCATCTTGTGGGGAACAACAAGGGGAAAGCTGTTCTTCAACGTGGACATGGGCAATTTTGGTGTTAACCTAAGCTTTCACTCACTTTTCGCACGTTTTTCAACTGATTTTCACCCACATTTCGTTTAGAGGCACCTGATGCACCCAACCCGCAGGTCAAGACAACTGATTAATCTCTCTTCTCCGCTCTCTCTTTCTCTCTCTCTTGTCTCTCTCCTGCTCTCTCTTGCAGGGTCGAACAACATGAGTGGCAGCCAGGGCAGCCAGGAGAACAACTACAGCAATGCACGAGATTTGTCGCAGGAGGCACTGTGGCGCCTTCAGCTGGCCGCAGCGCAGAGTCAACAAATCTATGTGGAACAGCGACCGCCGTCGGCATTCAGCGGCCTGGTGGACTACGCTGGTTACTCGCATCACATCAACACGGTCACCAGTTCGCTAAGCCACCAGAGTTTCGGGCAGCAGTCGCTGCAGGCAGCGCAGCAGCAGCAGCAGCATCAGCAACCGCTGGCGCCGCTTGAAATGTTGCAGGCAGCGCAGCGATATGGAACGCTACGCAAGGCAAAGCAGCCGCCGTTACCGCCGCAGCGCAAGGATCAACAGCATCAGCAGCAGCAGCAGCAGTCGATATCTCAGGCGCAGTCACAGTCGCAGTCGACGTCGCAGCAGCAGCAGCAACTGGGTAAGTGTTGAGCGAAAGAGACAGAGATAAACGCTGGAGATGAATGGCTCGGATATCAGTTTGATTGATAATGCAACTAAGTGTTCGAGTGGAATAGAGCGAGCTAGTGCGGGGAAGCGAGAGAGAGATAGCTTATAAATAAAATAGAAATGGATTTACAGGCGAGAGCTGGCTGAGGATGTGTGCAATTTGCATCTGTATCCTTTTATGCATGAGCAGCCGGAACCAGCCACAGCAGGCAAACAACCGCTAGAGACACAAACACACCACGCACACACATACATACACTCACACACTGCGAATGCACATAAAATAGTCAGCTCGAGCTGCTGCATCCTGTTTTGTATGCCCTTCAGTCCCTGCCCCAGCATATATCAAGAACAACAAATCGCTTCCAGCGACAACTATCGCAGCAACAGCAGCACCCGCCTTCGACTCAATGTTGCTCTCCCTCTCCCTCACTCTCTCTCCCTATCTCCCTTCTCCACTCCCTCACTCTCTCCGCTCCTCCTCCTTTCCGCAACATAAAAAACTGCTAACTGAAATAGTAAAAAAATTGCTTAAAATAATGCAACTTAAATTCGATTGCCTGTTACCCTGTACTTGCTTACTTGGCTGCCAGATGGCGCCAGCTTAACGTTTTTATACTCCATAAAAAACTTATATATTAAATAACTTTTTTAACTGATAGACGATTTAATTAAAACTTCTGGATGAGTGAGTCAGCTGCATAAAGTATGTGTAAATTAAACTTCAGCTTTAAAGCTTGAAAACTATACTACATATGACTTATTTTTGTTTTAGTTGCAGAACTATTGTAGCTGTACAAAATGTAAGAAATGTTACATTTTAATTGTATTGTCATATTATTAATTACCAAATTTAGTTGCACTAGCGCCTATAGTTCCAGAGATCGGTGTATTTTTCTATCAGAAATAAAGGTTTATTTTGTTTGAGCCGAATATTTTTATTTCTTACTCTTAAAAAGCCCCAAGCTACCTAGTAACCGTCCTTCGCGACCCCATCAATAGTTACAGGGTATGCAAAACGCAACAAAAAGACAGGGAAAACAAATATCAAAACAACCTGCAGCAACAACGAAAAATGTAAAATGCACGAGCACAAAATATTTTACAAAATCAAAATCAAACAACGCTGCGAGCTATAAGTGAAGTGAATCTCTGAACAAAATGCAACGCCACATTGCAGACACCCCTTTTGCCCCACCGCCCTTAACTCCCTTCTTCCGTTGGCACAAAAAAAGCGAAGGGAAATACAAAAAAAAAACACAAAACGACACAAAGTGGCAGACAACTGTGGCACTTGGGGTAACAAGTTCACAATGGACAAAAGCTTTTTAACCAAGAGAAAAAACTATCGAAATGCTGCCAGAGTTGCCAAGATTGCGACTTTACTTTATAACGATGATTTATTTGAATCATGATTCCTTTTTGAGAAGAGCAAAGCAAATAATTTAGTAAAATGTGGCAAAACTTCCACTTCAATTTCAAAATACAATAATTCACTGCCAATATATAGCAAACGAGTATTAAAAACTCTAAACCAAAATGAGATGCGCATTTTGGGCCACATAGAACAAACAATCATGCTAACTAAACACAGCAGCTTGTGGAAACAGTTTGCTCGCAAGCAGAAAGCTCTCAATCAGTTTTAAATGTGCCACAATAATTGCGAGTTCTTACCACTGCCAGTGCGGCAAAAAAACAGTACAAACCATTCAAAAAAAATAGTGTGCATTGTGCTAAACAACACTCCGAAATGAAAAGCAATGCGATTGAGATGCAAACACGGGGCGTATGCGTGACATGCATGGTAGCTGCCAAGTAGGGTAACTACTCGTATGATTCGAAAAGAAATTCCAATGACATAATCATTTCTATCAGTACGCAAGTAAATATTGATTTCAAATATAATAACAGTCATTAAACAAATCAATGATTACTATTTTATTTATTTATTTAGAATGTGAATGAACTTTTTCTAGCACTTCTCGCTGCTCTACAGGGCAACTCACAGTCGTTCAACACCGCTGGCTGCATGTCATTATAGTTTTTATGGTTTTTGCTGCTGGCTCCCCGCACTAAATGCAGCTTCAATTAGTCAGACAAAGAAGAAGAAGAAGCAAATGCGAAAAGCAGCTGCTGAAGCTGAAAGCAGAAAGCAGAAGCTGGCTCAATTGTTGTGCGGCTTTTTGGTCATTCATATTTACCAAACTCGTACATTATGAACTAGTTCTAATCCGCTTAGCAGTTGTGCTATGCTCTGGTCTACCCTGCTCCTCCTTGTGGCAGCGCCCGCAGCCAGCAGCAGCACAGCAGAGATGCCGGCAGCAGTTGCAAAAACATTTCAATTAAAACAAAGCAGTCAAAGTCGAACAGTTGCGCGCCGCAGAGTGTGCCGCATTTTTGGCCGCAAAACAGCAGAGCAGAAAAGAGAAAACAAAACAGAATCGAAGCTGGCAATCTGCAGCAGGACTAGACAGCATGGACAGTCGAGCAGGCAATAACAAAATATGTCTGTTAACTTCTTGGCTGCAATAAGAAGAGCGAGAAGCCAAAGACGAAAGCTCAGCAACCAGAAAACAGTCAAAGCATGACAAGAAAGTCGAAATGATTGGCCAGCAAACCCTTGGCAAAAAGTAGAGTAGAGAAAATGTTCAAGGAGTGCGCCAGGATAAAAAGGGAAGTGGCATCAAGTAACTGACAATTGCAGTTTTTTTCGTAACCAAAGGGAGAAAAGGGGAGATGGTTATCTCTGAGGAAGAGGAAGTAACTGATAGAGACAGAGGAATGTCTATGCTTAGCTCGATTGATTGTCTGTTTCAAATATAGGACATGTCTTAATTATAATCTAACGGCAGTTCAAGTTGAGTTCATATCTATAAAAGTCCTTGGCAAACTAATTGAACTCTGCCTGCAGCCTATCTGCCTGCCGCCTACGCCCCAGTGACAGCAACAGCAGCACGTCAAGTTATGCAGTTTATTTTGCACTCTTTTTAGCTCTGCCTTGGCTCTTTTTTCCTCTCCCTTTTCCTCTTTCTCTCTGCTATGCTTTTAGCATTCTAACAGCCGCACGGCTGCAATACGCAGAGCAATTCGAACAACAACAACAACAGCAATGAAAGCAATAAAAAGTAAACTTCCCTCCTGCAGTGGAACTCTCCAAGTTGAGCTTAAAGTGCAAAACTTGTCAGGGAAGGGAAGGTTAGGGAAGGGAGAAATAGGCCAAGGGATGGGAAGAGAGGAAGAAGGAGGACGCGCGCTGCATCTTTTGACGGTTGTTGGCGAAAATATTTCGCCATTTTTTGGCGTATTTGGCGCTGCAAAGTATGCTATGCTTTTGAGTCCTCGATCTGCTGTGCAAATCAATTGCTGCATTTGTGGCTATGCTGTGCAGTGTAGGTGGAGGCGTGGCAGCGTAATCAGACTACAAATGCTGTGCGAAATATTTGCCGTCGCCCGTCTAGTGCACTCCGTTTTTCTTTGTCTCGCTCTCTCTCTCTTTCTATTGCACATTCCGCGAATCGCTTTCAGTCTCAACTCGTCAATGCTTTTATACCCTGTACAAATTCAGAGAAAATGGATAGATAGAAAAATAGAAATCGATCTTAAAATAGTTTCAAATGGAAGTTCTTTGAACCATCCTTGCTGTGCCTCAGTGCACAGTTCTCTAATATTCAATATATTCCCACTTACATTAAGCATACCCCACCTCAAATGCTTGTACAGGGTAAAAACATTTTCATTAACTCAGGAAAAAAAAAAATGCACAATTAGAAGCTTATTAAAAGCATCAATATACGAGGCAACAACATGAAGCAAACAGTTGGGAACAAACAACACACAACAACAACAACGTAAACTCACCGCACGGGGCAGATCATTAAGCAGACTGAGAGCATAAAATACTGAACACACACACAAACACACACAACATAAGAGATGTGCATATAAACTGGAAGACAGAAGCTGCCGCCATTATTTATGCGGGGCCAACAACTTTTGACAAATTTTTTGGCAAAACATTTTGCGTAATAAATTTATTTTAATTACAACGCCAAAAGTGGGCGGATGTGCACTTCAGGAGGGCGGAGCGGCAGCAGGGTGAGGAAGTAGAAGTGCCAGCACTTACTGTGCGGTACCGCAATGAATGCGTTTCAATTAAATGAAATATTCATAGGCATAAATACGAGAGAGAACTCGGCGCCAACAAGCCACGGCACCCAAGGCAGGTAGCGAAAGCAGCCCTGAGCAGCACACAGGCTACCCCTCTCCACCGCTGCCCCCCACGGGGCACCACTGCAGCAGCAGCCCAAAGCCATTGGAATACCTGGGGCCAAGCATGTTTTATGAGCTGTAGAGACCACGGCCAGCTCGGAGCTCGGAACTCAACTAGCTGCACATTAATCGACAATACACTTCGAAAAAAGATAACAACAAAATGCAGAGCAACAACCAAAAATGCAACAACGACAGCAAACGCAACCGCAGTCAATTGAAAATGAATGCGAACAATTAGCAGTTCAAAATACCCTTTGATATGATACTTATAATGTGCTAATTGGTTTGCAAGAAGTTTGGGAATTGTCAAGGAGAGTACATTGACTAGAGTTTTTTAAGCAGATTCAGGATTGTCAAAGTTGTGATGTGTATTTATAAATGTTATAAATGTTAAAAAAACGTGCATTTATAATGGGTTTACCCTGTGGCAACTGTGGTGCAAATCATACAATAAATGACTGTATATATTGTAGGGACTACACTTAACAAATTATATTATTAAATATTATCTTCAATGTAATAACATTTAACAATATTTGTTTTGCATTTTTAACTCTGCTTATAAACATAACCCAAACGGGTTCTATGACAGTTTTTAAAAGTTTCTGTATAAGTTTCTGACATTTCTGACATTTTATATTCCAATTTGCGTTTGCAAGTTTACTTATTTGTTTATTTTCCAACACTGGTTTTACGCAAATCTTCATTGTGCTCGTATCACAAATCAGTTTCTTACTGAGTTCCATCTTTTTTGTTTTAATTTGTTTATGTATATTGAAGATACCTCTTCATTAAATTATTATCAAACTCCTTATTTAGCTTTGTATGCCATACAATTTTAGCTTTTTATTCTTTACAACACTGTTCCTACACATAACCTCATTTAGCACAGACCGTATAGCAAAGTCACTATACAAACCCTTCTTTATTTCTCTTACTGTAAATTTCTCTCGTGCCACTTAGCATGTACATGTGACAGTTCACCCAAATCGCGGAGTCCCCACGCCCAGCTCAATAGCTAAAGTACCTCAATATAACCTCGAAAAGGCAACCCATCAGCGTCGCATTGGAGCCTGTTCGGAGCTTGTTAATTATGGCGGAAGCTAACTGCGCTTTGCTATCCAGCAGCGGAGGCCAAAACTGATGCGGCAAACTGTTACGGCCAACTGTTACGGCTAAACGGGTGCGGGTACGAGTAACGGGTAACGGTTACGGGTAACTGTTACTGCTGGCTGTGAACTGTGAACGGTCAACGGGCGTGTGCATCTTTCAAACAATTTACCAATTTGCCGCGGTCCCTCGGTGCACCAGTGTATGTGTGTGTGTGTGTATGTGTGTGTTGACTGACCAACTCGGAGCGCACATAAAATGTTTATTAGGTAATGAAACATAACAGCAACAACAACAAGCAGCGATGCTATCGCACATAAATTTCAAACGAGCCTCGTCGCCTCGTCCTTTGAGCGCAATTCTGGCGTTTCTCGCATTGTTTGCGCTGCGCTTGAGCGAAGAAATTGAAATTGTTAATTGGGTTTTTCAAGCGAAAAGCTCACAGGCCCACCAACCTCTGGACAACTCCCGCCCAGCACACAAAATAATGTCAATCCATTACGCAATGCAATTAATAAGTGAAATTGGGGGCTGTCCAATTAAGAGAGAAAATGTTGCTTCTTTTGGGGAGTAAATTGCAGCGCAAATTTTGGGTATATACTTTCTAAAATACAAATTAAACTAAATGTACAAACACAAACGAAATAAACACATTTAAATAATCTTAAATATGGCTGCATACATGTTAAATAGAAAATAAATATGCCTTAATAGACACTAAATCAAATAAGCTCAAGTAAATTGTTTTGAATTCATGTTGGAAATGAAAGCAACTCAAAAAGAATCGTTTTAATTTTAGGGACATTTTAAAAAAATAAATTCTAAACCTATCTTATTTGAAATATTTTTAGATACATTCTAGATAATAGAAACCCTTCCCATCATTTTCTTTCAAAGCAAAACGCTTTCAATTCCACAGCAAACTGTTTCCGTTTCTATGAAAATTTGAACAGATATGAAGTGTCAAATATCATGCAGATATTCCATAGATAATTGAAAGAATTCCCGTGAAATCCTTTTAAATCGAAAAACAAAAGATAATCGCTTTCAATTCACGTCTAAAATGGGAACATTCCCAAACGAAGCGATTCGATTTAGGCCAAAATGAGAACAGACTTTCTGAATGCAAGTTGGCGAGGACGGACAGTAGTCGTGCCTGTATGGAACAGGGCAATCCGCGCAGCCAAAGCCGCAGCTAAACGCATTTTGGCAAACAAATTTCGCGCCGCGTTGATAAATTTTCAATGCGTGCCACATAATATGATGCCAAAGTATTTTTATATTGCACGTGGTGAGTGATGGTGCAGGGGTGGGAGAGGAGTGGGAACGGTGCCACAACCGCAGGCGACGATTTGCACTTCCACTTGACTTGCATTGCAGATAGTGCGAGAGAGAGGTAATGAAAGTGGGGGCAGTGAATAGCAAAAGGGGGTGGAGGAAGGCAACTCGAGCTCGGAGCCGTAGCCGGCGTATTGTGAAGTGTGCGTGGCAAATGCAGAAAATGTATTTATGCAAAAGTTGCAATTGTCAAGGCGGGTGCAAAGTGCAAAAGTGTTTCGCGAAATCAGCGAGACATATTCAGCACACGCACAAACACATACAGACAGCACACACATCACACACACACACACACACAAAAGAAGACTATCCTATTTATGTCTGTACAGATCTGTCTGCGCAGATATTCGTGAAAATAAGTTGTGAGAGATTTTAAGGGGAGAAACAAGATTTCTTTAAAGGGTTTATTGAGAGTATTCAGTATTCAACTTAATTATTTTAAAAATACAATAAATAATAAAGAAAATATTTATAATATTTATAGTACATTAGCAAATACACATTCCACCAGTGACTTTTATATCAGCAGAAACTTACTCAATATCGTTGCATAAACTTCCAAACTCCCCACGAAGTGTGCGGAAGAGTTGCCTAACGTTGACTTTTTAAACACACATACAGACAGACAATCTAACACAGATACACACACATACGCACACACAGAGCTCAGTGCAGCCACAACGTTCACCTGCCAGAGTGTTTAAGTGTTTAGTGTTTTGGCATTTGAATTGAGCTTTGCATTCCACAACTGTCGCTGGTGTTGGTGTTGATTATGTTGCGCTGCTTTTGTCACATAATACAGATAGATAGATAGATTTGGCTGATGTCTATACACACTACTATACTATGCATGCACATAGATTGAATATATGTACGTATGTGTAGTATATCGAGTGCGGCAGCAAATGCATTCATATGGCTGATATGCTGATTGAATTCAAATGCATTTGGAGCGGCAAAGTATTCAAATGCATCAAAAAATAAATATTTTTATACAAATTCAACGTATAACAAATATAAATGTACATATGTTATGGCACTATATAAGTATTTATTCATACCGCGTGCTTGGCTAAGCGCTAAAAAACAGCTGACCCATTTGCATAGGCCAAAGTGCTGGTGGTGCTACGCATAATTATACCCTGTAAACAGCATAGCCGAAAAAATTGAAACAAATCTAGTAATAATAAAATGAGTAAAGAGTAAGCTGAATTTACATAAGTAACTATAATTACAGGGTACTCCAATTAGTCGAGCATACTCCACACAATGTTGAGCACGCATTTAAAACATATTTTAATGAAGTTTTTAATTATTTCAAATTTATTCCTAAGCTTAACTTGTTCAAAAACATTATCGATTTAATGGCGCTCCTTCTTCCTCGCACTCTCTCACTTTGCTTCTCTCTTTTTATCTGTCTCATTACAGCGGATATTATACAGGATTTAGCAAATTAAACTAATTGCCAGTTAAGAGACATAACAACAACAAAAACAACAGCAACAGCAATGGGAGAAACGTTTGGAATTAACAGCACGTTTTGACATTAGCATTAAGTGAGTAAAATGAGCGGAACGACCGCATTCAATTCACTCCACTCATTGTGAATGCATTTCAAAATGCCAGCAACAAATTACCAAATATTGCATACTTTAAGGTATCTTCTATTTGTGAAAAAATAAAACCTTAATCATGCCATAATTTTCAATATACGTGTAGAAAATAATGCAAATTTCGACCAAAAACCAAAACCAAATTCACAAAACGAAAAACTTTAGCATAACTTGTAGAACTAAGTACAACAGAAGAGTAAAAAACGAAAGTAAGAAGCATTCAATGTATAAACTGCTACCACGAATATATCAAGAAAATACTCAAAATATACCATATTAAAATATAGTTAAACACCAAGCACATTAGTAACTAAATCAAAGAAGTGAGAAGTATGCGAGCCATAGCCACAGTATAGTATTTAGTAGTAGGACCAGAAGTAGGGAGAGAGACGTGTGCACAACTTCAAAATATACCCTAGAATATGTTGTTATTGGCAACTTGTGCAGTTCCATTAGTTTTTTTCTTTACGAAAATACATCGAAAGAAAAATCATTGCGCACTTTTCAGCGCATTATTGATTGATTTATGGAAAGTTGAACGATTACAATGTTTTTAAAGTTTCCCGATCTATTCACGTTTTTCATTCATCTGTATACAATTATTAATTATGAAATGTGGCCAAATGTGACCAAAATTGAGGTCTGCCATTGTGGCTGCGTTTTGTTTTCGATCCAGCGATAAAAAGGAAAAACTGTATCGGAAAATTTCTATAACCAAAATGCGTTGTGAAACCAAAAGCCAAACACACAAAAGCCACCTTTGAGGTTCTGTTTACCCAAAAATCCAAACAAAAATTGTGCGGCCAATATGGAAAATTTCACAAAATCAAATAAACAGTTATTGTAGCCACACAATCACATATACAGACACACACACGCAAACACATAGAGATACAAACGCATGCAGAGATTGCAACGAAATGGCATTTTAATTGCATTGACAACTCGAAAGTGACAGATGAAATGATAAGCCGAAGATTTTATACTCTTGATGACTTGATTAATCGATGGTCGGTAGTGAGATGTAAACTTCTCTGTGCAAAATGACATTTGTGAAATTTCTTCATATAGCTTTCTAGAGTAATTGGAGCTTAATCTGAGTGTTTAGTCTAATATCAAAATATTTGAAAAAAATGTTTCCATATTTTTTCATTTTTACTTTAATTCCTCTTACCAAATAAACTATATGTTTTTGGGAATACAACGATCCATTAAATTGTGGATAATTGATTAAACTATTCAAACGATTACACAACTGATTGAAACACTCAAAATATCCGCATTGGTTAGGGTATAAAAGTATCGAATTATCGCAGTGGCAAAGGCCGCTCATTAAGCTTTGTTTTTGTGGTTCTAAATTGAAAAGTGGTGGATCATAGTGAATTGATGTGGTAGGGTAAGGGGTACACGCAGGGTAGGCTGGTTTTTATTATGGCAAGGAACAATGACCGAACAAGATGAACAACTAATTGCGCAGCTAATTTCAATTGTTGCATTGTCGTCGTTTATAATCACCAAAATTGTAATTACAAATTACAATTGGGCAGCGCAAATTAGATTGTGCAAATGTTGTAAATTAATTTTGACTATGCCCAGCAAAAGTAAAGTGCGAAATTTAATTTATTTTCTACCCCTAAAATTCTTCAAATTGTAACAAGGCGGAATTGTTTGCATTCAACACAAAGCAAGCAACTTTAATAATATATTTGTTGGGCTCTCTTGTCTCCTTTTAAGATGAAGAAAAACTCAAGTGGCGAATAAACGAGATTTTGTGCTAAACGCAAACAGACCGCATATGAAAATGAAAAGCACAACAGGAAAAATAGAATTTAAATTTTAAGCTTATATTCCCGAAACTAAGTGCAGTCGGAATCACAACAACAAGCAACAGTAATTTCAACCGCAAAAACAACAATAGAACAACAAGAACAATTATGAAATTTGTCGGATAACCAAGAGATAACCGAATGCATAAATTCAAGCAAATAAACGCCGACGAAACGCGTTGAATTCCGTTAAATTCCTTTTAATATAATCGAGAGAGAATGAGAGATAGAAAGTGGAATTTATCTATATATTTCGAGATTTGTTCTCGACACGGGGCAATGTGTTATTTTGCGTGACATTTTCACCGAGCTCTGCTTAATTAATAAAACTGTCCATATGAAATATGCAATCTGGCTTTATTTATGAGTTAGCTTCAAATCGAAATCGAACTCACATGAAACTAAAACTGGGCCGAACGTCAAACTAGTTTTTTATGTGCTCCGCTCACGGATTTATACAGCCAAATAAAATATTTTCAATTCGATTTTATGTCTAAGATAATTGTTTGAAGCAAAAATAAAATCTGAGCAATTAAATATGCAAATATCCTTGGAATCTATGTTTTGTATTTTCAACCTACACTTTATGGATTCTCTACGATATCCAAGATAAAATTAAATGAGCCGCTTTTAAAGCAGATTTCCCTTTTGCCCCAACCAATTAGTAATAGTATACAGTGCTATCGAAAATAAAAGCCCTCTTTAAATACTTCTCCTGCCGTAATTCCTACCTCAATGCTGTATAATCTCTTGCACATTCAATACACCCAACATACATACTACTTGAACAACGATTTACAAAATATATTTCAGTTCATTCGGGCAGAAGGTCAGAGAAACGAGAGAAAATAAATACTTTCCATTTCATTTCCATGCAAACAAAAGAGGTTGTAAAAGTATAGAAAAATTGGTTCCGTTCAGCTACGCTTACTTTCTCTCTACCTCTCTCACTCTCTCTCTCGCACTTTTTCGGAATGTCTGCTAAAATAGAAAAGAATTCAATATTAATGCAAAGTGAAATGAAAACTAACTGAATATTGTGCCGCATTTATATATAGAATATCGAAGCAGAAAACAGATTTCAACTCCACCACATACAAAGATAGACATACCTAAGGCATTTATATTGATGTAAAACTTAGAATAAAGAAGCTTAAAATGAAATAGAGAAATACAAATGACAAATTATTTAAGTCGAGAGATACCCTGTACCATTTTGGTCTATGTTTAGTGAAAGCAAAAAAACGTACGATTTTTTAAAAGGTATACCAAATGATTTAACTAACTCTGAGTACAGGGTATTGACATTACACAGGTAAGCTCATAAAATTAAAACAAATTAAATACGATAAATGATTATTAAACAGTATTTAAAAGAAATGTATGCAAAATACGTATAGAAAATTAAGCAAATCAAATTACGAAACAAAACAAAAATTTAAAAATCCCATTGGAAATTTATAATGAATCTATAAGTGCATTTCATGTAAATACGGCGATAATTAATATTATTAATAACCAAATGTATCGTAGAATATGCAAAACTAATTGATTAACTAAATGAATTATGTAAATACACGCCATTATGAACATATATATAGAGAATACCAAAGAAATATTACATACATTAAATGCAAAAAGTAGAAGAGAGCAAAATGCGAAAACCATATTTTTTTCGTTATCTTTCAACTCCTTTCTATTTACAAGTATAAATCTTCTGTTTCTTAATTTGATTTTCAGAAATTTCTCATATTCAGTTGAAGTTCCTCTTCAGTCCACCTGCGATTTCTTCTTTTAAGATAGCCGAATCTCAGTCTTAATTTCTTTAGATAAACGCAAATTTTAATAAAAACAAAACATATTGTCCAACAGCCAGTGCAGTGTAAGTAGTTCAATAAGATCTAGATATATACATGATATACGATTACGATATGATACAATTAAATGTCCACTTTGAGTCTTCAGTTATTTTAAATTTTTCTCTCTCTTTCTCTTTCTATCTATCTCTCTGTAAACTATTAAAAATGGCTTCGATTGCCCGATAAACATACGCATGATATAAAAATACATATAATTATATACTACATATACATAATTATATACGATAGATGTTGTAGGTGTTGGTCGCAAGGCGCTCCAAACATTTTACTACAAACTACATTTTAACTGTAAACTTACGATATTATATGGATATGATAACGATATGAATAAACCAAGTGTAAAACCAAAATAATAAATTTGCACAGACTATCCTTTAATAATTCTTAACTTTTTCAGAAATCTTTTAAGTATTATTATTATAAGGGGTATATATTCATTATTATATACATATTGTTGTTCAGCTGTAAGTTCTGTCCCATATGACACCGCAAAATCTCAACTTAACTTTCTCCGTACTTATCAAAATTTTCTCCATATAGCATTACTCTATCTTTCAGATGATAATTTAAATATTGACAACTTTTGACTTTATTTTTAAATGGATGCTCTACTGGAGCTCAGTAGTCGGGGAAATTATACAGTTTTTCAAAATCAAAACAAATATTTTCATATGTTAAGTATATGTGGCAATAGCACTCGATCTGTAACACCAGAGAGAGATAGTGGCCAAGAGACGAGTCGAGTAAGAGATAGTGACAAAGAAAACCTCCCCACAGTAAAAATGACGAATCAAAAGTTCAGCTTTATCCACGAAATGCTCATCATTTGGGTAATGATCTTGGCTTGTCTCTTGTTCCGCTATCTGCGTATCTTTATGCCCAAAGTGAAGATCCCTACAGTTAAGAGAATCACATCAAAAACAACAATAAGAGAAATAATAACAACAACAACAAGAACAACAACAACAACTGGAATATCAACAACAGCAACAAAAACCAAGAGAAGTAGAAGAAGATGCGACGTTGCGGCCGCTGTGCAGGTAAATTGAAAAATGTTGTAGAAGGGAAAAAATGTGTCTGTTTTTTATGAATGCCTGGCAACTCTGGCAGCTGTAAATGCCTACACTTGGCGTCTGCATGTGTGTGTGTATGTGTGCGGGTGTGAGCGGGTGTGTGATTGTGTGTGCTGGCAAACCGCAAATGGTGACATTGCGCAAATAAAAAACAATTTACGATAAACATCAAATTTCCACAAATTACCTTATATTTTACGTGAGTTGCGAAACAGATTGTAAACCACACGCAGACATATCCACACAGACACACACACATACAGCTGCACAACTGGTGAAAAAAAATGCCGAACAACAACAACGATGGAAAGAACGCAAAAAAAACCGCGACGCGCTGATTTTACAGCACGTTGAGCATTCGCCTCGTTGGCCATTGTTTGTGCAGTGGCTGATGGGAAGTGGGTTGTGGGGGAGTGAGTAAATGGAGGCGTGGCCAGGTTGTCTGTTCGCTTACGTACTTTAAACGTAGCACACTCAGTCTCTCTCACACACATACACACACGCCTACACTTAAATTTCGAAATTCGCAATTATTTTTATTGCTCGCCATTTTGCTGGCTGTTTACGAGCTGGCTTTGCCTTCGCTCGTGCCAGAGGCGTCACAGAGGAAGTGTGGGTACAGAACGAGAGGACTATTTGTAGTACCCATCATAAATTTACGCTGCTTGCAAAGCGACAAAAAATGGCTGTACATATATAAAAGTTAATATATATATGTGTATATATGTATGTGGATAGAAATAAATATAAATGCCTGTTAAGCGTGTGTCGTCTGTTGGCGCCTACTTCCTCCTGCCTGTCTCTCTTTAGCTTCCTCCCTCTCTTCATCTCTCTTCTTTCTCCATCTCCCAGTAAGTACTGTTTGTTACCATCATTGGGTGATGTCAACGAATTTAAGTATTTATTTCAATGTTTCTACTTAAGTTTTACGTTTTTATATAATTAAGAAATTCATAATTTACTAATTCATTAAGTTAATTAATAATTGATTATTATATAAGTAATTGATAAAACCTTTACCAAGACTCTTTAATTCTTAGCTCAGTTTTTATATTTCCTAAAGAAATTTGCAATGAAACCCTAAAATAATATTTGGTAACTTTTATTTGGAACTATGTTTTCAATGTGTGTTAACAATACTTCAAGTAAATTAATTAAATTATGAATAATTTATTTAGATTGTCTGAAAACTCTATCAATTAAAAGCAACAAATTTCGTTAAGATATCGATTACTTAAAGAATGTTAAGATAACTTCAGCCATGCTTGGAAACGTTTGCCAATAATGGGCATCTACAGATAGTTTAAAAGAACTACCGCTTACCGACTATGCATATCGAAGACATATCGATAACTTCAGCTCATGTTATACATAAACAGTAATTGCCGGATTGCCGCGCTTCTTTATATTATATTCCAATTTGTTTCCCCAAAAAGCCAGCCGAAGGAAAATCCCTCTAAAAGTGTCGCAAATTCTTCGTAAAAGGCAGCTTAAGCTTTCTTTGCCACATCAAATTGCAAAACGCTGAACAAGAGCATTAACAATGTAATCTTACCACCAGGAGAGTTCAACGATCTCTTGACTCTACTTGACGTCCTACTCTCTCCCTCTCTAACTGCTCCTGAGGGCAATAATTAGGCCTGTATGTGTCTCGTCTCTGGCTTAGGCGCAGGCGAGGCAATGCTGGCAATTCAAGTTGGCATTAAAATCGTTGATAAGCAGCCTCAAAGTAGGCAGAAATTCTAGTAGTTAGCCAGGGGGGACAGTGGGGGGCCCAGTGCGAGGGCCTTGTGGCAGCAGCAGGAGCAGAAGTACGAGCCTAAACCTGAGCCGCACTCTCCTGCCCACAGTCAAGTCCTTTTGCACGGGCAATGTAATTAGAGAGCATTAGGATTAGGCTTACGAATTGCCAGCAATAACAACAACAGCAACAACACGAACTTGGTAGTCAACTAGCCGCGGGCCAGGCCCACACAGCTTCTAAACCAAGAGTCGGAGGAATGAAAAGTTTTCAGGTTTTTTTTTGTTTTTTTTTTTTTTTTTGAATTTTGTGCTCTGCATTTGACGCAAAACAGAAATAAATCAATTTCATGGCGCGTAACAGCAACAGCAGGTAGTGCAAGAGGAGGGAGAGACATGCAGAGAGAGAGAGAGGGCGTGGCGAGAGGAAGAAGAGGAATGAGATGGGAGGCTGCCAGAGGAGCAGCTTGGACCAAGTCCAAAACGACAACATTTTGGTTTTCGACTGGCAGCGAGGAAAGAAGAGGAGGATTAGGATGACGAGGGGAAAGGGAACGAGCAGAAGGAGATTGAAGCGAGGGTAGTCTGCAATGTCAATGGCTCGCGGGCAGGCAGCATTGGAACAGGTACCCAAAATGTCCGCCCGCATATTTTATAATATATGTGTCAGATACGAGTGCCATGCGATTTGTTTGCCTGCCAAAAGCACCCTATACGGTTAGGGTAGCCCGAAAATAATGTACAGTATGTAACAAGAGTGAGACATAGTAAAATATATTGTTTTGGTTAAAAGAGAAAACATTAAATGGGTATACTTTATGCATAAATCTAAGAAGGTGTTTGACAAATGCTCATGATACTTTTGCAATCTTAACTTTGTTCTATAATTATTAAAACATTTTCTTTTAATATTTAAACATCAGCATTAGCTGCAAGCATATCTAATTTGTTAGGAATTATTCTGCAAAATATCTCAAAACATTTTGTTTAGCGTACTCCGCATTCGTTGCTCTTGCAAAATACTCTCCAGTTGTGGCTTTTTATATTATTTTTGTGGTACTTTTTGATTGTGTTTTGCTTTTGTTGTTTAGCCATTGCTCCTGTTGCCGTTATTGTAGTTGTTGTTGTGCAACTGGAGGCTGTCGCAAAATGTTGCTTAAACAAGATAAAATAAGCAAAAGCAACGAGAATAGACCAAAAATGCATGGTAAAATCTAGGCAAATGTGGTTCAGTTCGGTTGGGAAAAGTAGAGCAAGTTTAATCAAGTGAAAGCTGAAAGTGCTGAATAAAAGCCTTTAATTGTGCAAGAGTGTAACAGGATAAGATAACTAAAGATTAAAGACTTGCAGCATTAAAGATTAGGAGATACAAAATTGGTTGATTAAATTTTTGAGTTATTTAAAGTATTCAAATTTGATTGGAAGTAGAAAGGTTTTAAGGGAAAATATTGAAAAGAATGAAAAAGTTGAATGGAATAAAGAACAATTTAAAGATGTAGTGTTCTTTGCTTGTATTCATTGTGGATTTCTATCTACACTCTTCCTTTTAATCTTCCCCTCTTGCGCTTGTTCTCTTTTGTGGTCTTGTCATCCTTTAACCTGCACTATGTAGCTTCTCTATTTCGGCTATAGACAGCTCTAATTGATGCACGTCAGCATCACCTGCCACTCTGCATGCTCCCTCTGAGCTTTTCCCCACCTACCCTGGCTTGTTCTCCCCTATTCCATCGGCCGATTCAAGATCTATGGCGATTGGCGAACGGCAACGATACGCGAATAAAACCGCTGAATCTAATTTGGCCCAAACCGCCAAAGCAATTAAAGTTGCAGCGCTGCCAGTGGCGGCACCTCCGGTTGCACTCTCTACCTACCTATCCTTTTCCTCCCCCTCCCACCTCTTGATTGCATCTCTTCCCCTAACGTATTAGGTGTGTGTGTGTCCTGCAGTCTGGTCAGGCCAGGTGCATGTGGCAAATACATACCTCGTACGTACCCCTACTCGAAATGCACTTCAAATTTTTCATTTGGAATTTTCACAGTATTTCACCGTTTTTTGCACTTTTATATTTTGCAATAGTTTTCCATTTCGCGTATTAATTAATTTTCCCTCGAATTTCTTGAGTTTCAACGGAAAATGTGTTGGCAAAAACATTTTTACAACATGTATTCAAATTTCAGTCACACAATACATGTGACCAGATAATTTGCTGTTTGCCGCTCTCCTCATATCCCCCCTCTTCTCTCCATCCCTTCAGTTGCCCCTCGTCTCTGTTGCTGGCATATTGGGGCTAACATGTGGCATGACAATGCCGCGCGAAACCAACCACAGCCATAATTTTAAAACAATTTCAAATTGCGCCACATCGAGCACGAGCTTCTCCTTTTCGAATCTTTCCCTCTCTCCCCGCATTCCTGCAATATCCTCTACTGCCTGCTCTTCTCACATTTTAGCCCTTTTTGGGTTTTTGGGTTTTCGGTTTTCTGTTTTTTTGACTTTTGCGTGTCGAGAGCCACGGGGCAATTACAAATTTTGCGCTTCGGTTTCGGCGATCCTGGAATACGCCACAGGCGACAGGCGGCTGTCGAGCGGGTATTGTGGCTCTATGAGCAGATATATAGTAGGAGGATTACAATATGGTAAATATTTTAAGCATATTTTAGCATTCTACATAATATGAATTATCTCGATACACATATAAAGTGACTTAAGAAGTTAACATTTTGTGTTCGTTTTGAAGAAAACTTTTAGTTCAAAATCTGTAATTCCTCTTTAATAATTTCTGACATTCTGATACAATATTTCGATATAGATATATGGGGTCTTTCGTCACCCAATAAAAGATCTGATAAAACCTTGCACACACCTCTGTATGCAAGAGCTCTAGAGTCCGTCAGGCTATTTATTCCAGTGTCCATCCGATCTATACCCGTGAGTTTAATATGTGAGTAATACTTCAAATCCTTATCAGTCCATTATAGCAGTATTCAGCTGCATATTTTCTGTTTTATTTTCAATTCCCCAGTTCATTTAAACTTCTCCCTAGAAAGCATATATAAACTTCGTCAAATCGTAGAAGTTTTGTCATTTTTTTTCGCGTTGCACTCGACGCTGTCACCAGAGTGCAACTTTGTTTGGGAGCAGCCACGCTCACTTTTAAACGTCATTCCTAAGCTTTGGCCCTGCACGACCGTTGTCAGTTGTCGCTGGCAGAGTCTCAATGGAGCTAGCGTTGCGAGCTCGCTTCAACTGGCCCGTTGTTTGTTTTAACGATATTAACTGCGTGGATAGTCAGTCATTTGCCACGCCCATAACGCCCAATACGCCGATAAAACGGTACTGACAGTCGTTGGCGATGGCAGCGTGACAGAGAAGAAAATAACTTGAAAGTCTTTATAATTCCAAGCTTCAGTTCAATATTAAATTCAAAGAAAGAGCATCAAAAGCAGATCGTTTTGTCGATACAAGTACATATTATTATAGATTCTGTCCACAAATAGCTTTTAAATAATTATAAAATAAGTACAAATAGAAAGATTGCCTAAATTTATATATAATATAGAATTGTATATATAATAAATAATTTTAAACGATAGTTAAAAATTGCAAATTCAAATACCAATTTCTTAAGTGCTTTTTCTTTTTATCTCTCGAACAACTTTAACTTAGCGATAGTTTGCTTACTCTTTTGGGTTTCTTTAGCGATAGTTTCACTCAAGGAGCTTCAATTGAACACACCTAAGCGATGGTTTACCTTAAGACTTACTTAATTCAGTTAACTTCCTTTTCCCGATTACAGTTACTGCAGTTTCTTGTCAAGATTCATCCTGCGGTAGTCTTACCTAAATCGTATCTCTGTTGCAACTCGTCAAGCATCAGTTCCTTCTGCTTCCTTCATATACTTTATGCCTTAAGCGATAGTTCCTTTATAGCTGCCTGCCAAATTTCGAACTCTAGCGATAGTTCGTGCAATAGTCACGCCTAATCAAAGATGTCGCTGTCATCTCCAGATTGACTCATTGGCCGTGGGGCCACACAAGCGACATCTGTTAGCTGCTCGCTCGCGGAGGCGCTGGCAACAGTTGTTCAAGTCGTAGTTGTTGTTAGTGTTGCTCTTGTTGCTGCTGTTGTTGTTGCTGTTGCTGTTTTTGTCGTCATTGTCGCTTTGCACATTGCATTTTATTGACCATAACTGACTTTGTCATTGTATAACCCAAGCACGCCAAAGGATGTGAAAGGGATGCATTGAGCAGGGGGGTGGTGGGGTTGAGCGGAGGAATTCACCCTGAAGCGAAACAGCTGTTTGCCGTGTATCCTGCTGTTGTGCCTCGTTGTTCTTGTTGTTGTTGTTGTTGTTGCTATGCAGCGCCTCGTTGCTCATACGCCGCGTGGCGTAGTCAATTGCGACGTTTTCGCGTTGTCATCAACAACAAGAGCAGCAGCAGCTAAAGTCCTGCTCTGAGCCCGCAGGACGCGCACACAACTTGATGCTGCACAAACGGCGTGTGTGCAACATTGTTTGCTATACCCTGTTAATTGAAAGAAAAGGGTATGTTAAAGGGTTTTTAAATATAATACACCTAGAGAGAGTCAACTTGACATTTGGGTTCTTTAAAATCCTAAACCACTCGATAGATAAAGTATTTAAATTTAAGGTTCAACTTAAATTTCTTTACTCTATCAATAGCCAGTAAATTCTCTTTTAACGTTCTTGTACAGAGTATCTTGCAGTCAACATTGCCACAAGTAACTTTTAGATGCTGACGTTGCACCTGTGCGCTGCTGCTGCGTGTGTTATGTTTTAGTGTATACGTTGTGTGTGTATGTGTGTGTGTGTGTGTATTGTGCCTTGGCTTAGCAGCTTTCGTTACCCGTCGGCATAAAACTTTGCGCTGCAAGTTTGGCTTTGATGATTTTGTTAACTTGGCTGGCAGTTTATCGTCTCAGCGACGCGTCTTGCAATTTGTCAAACAATGTGTCAGAATGCTGCCCCCTCTTCACCGCCCCCTTCTCACCTTCTCCCCTTCCGTCTACCTCTTTCCTTAAATTAATTAAATGACTTTGGCGCGCCGTGCTCAACTTTTGTGGTCCTTGCATGCATTTTGCATTAGCCAAATTAAGCAGACAAAATCTCTGGCAGCTTGGCTAATTAAGAAGCACTTGCCACGTTTCACATGCCGCCGCTACATGCCTTGTGACAATCACTTTGCATGCAACAACGCTATGTGCGGCGTGCAACACACACCCGCCTCACTTGCAACAAATTAACCTGCCCGAAAAATTCCAACATAAACCTTGAATTTGGACGCCTTATCAAATGCGTCGACGGCGTAGCTATAAAAGGCCTTATCAACAGGCTAGCACGAATACCAACAACAACAACAGCAACAACAACTTAAGCGGCAAAGAGAAAGCGACAACAGCAGCAACAACAACACCAAATTCACATTCAATTGACACTCACTCGTGACCCGCAAACAAACTGCGCAAATAATGTGGAAACGAACAACAAAATTAACGTAAATTGAAGAGCAACAGTTCCAGCCAGACTAGCTGTATACCCTATAAACATTGTACTAAAGGTTAAACAAATATGTTATGTAGATTTAAAGAAATTATGTCTGGGAAATTCTCTGGAAATACACAACTAACTCCACATTATGCAAGAACTTTGCTTGTGTCTTTAATTGTAGTTCATCATTCTTTGCTGAAGGGCATAAGAACGAGTCTCTTGAGTTCTTTAAATGCAGTACTTATTCTTAAATATGTATCATATGATAAACAATTCTTTAACGCTTACAGTCACTTTGACTGTTCCTTTGAGTATTCCCCTTTTGTGGGATATACCATATTTATTTAGTCAAAACTCTCCTTTATTTTCTTATTGACTGTCTCACAACAAGTCGCTTATAATCTTACTCACTCGGGGTATTCCCTTTTAAATGTGAAAACCCTACCCAATTCAAGCCTTGGTTTTAAAGCTCTTTTTAATGTGAATAAGAGTATTTCAAAAAGTCTCTTTGCTTGTTACATTCAACACATGTAGAAGACAACATATCTTAACGTCAAGGCACCTCTCGTTGAAAATACCCTAAATTATTCAATTCAATCTGTTTCTGTTTTTGTAATATGATATCTAAATGAGAGAAAGATCCAAGAAAAAGTCTCTTTTGCTTCTTCTGCATATATGATAGAATTTAATTTCCTTCAATAATTAACTACATGGTCTACCTAACCTCACTCTATCCTCTCCTTACAATATACTCTACCCAGTTGTGTACAGTACACTCTGTGGTGTTTTCCTTTCCACCGAAATCGTATACCAAGTTCACTTATTCGATAACATTTACTCTCTCTCCATCTTTCTTTCTCCTCTTTCCTCTCTCATCATCTCTCTCTCACGATGTTTTTATCAATTGCACAAACATAATAAAAAAGTCACAATAAAGCTGACCACTGTGAACGCCTGAAAGTGACGGAAAGAAAGAGAGAGAGAGAGTGAGCAGAACTGATAGAGAGAGAGAGAGAGGGAAGAGCGTACTCGCAATGTGCTAAACATTTTATCGCCACTTAAGCAATGAGTAAATGAAATTTTATTTTTTTATATCGCCTATAGCAGAGAGTCTATTTGCATTTAAAATGTCTTTTTCCGCTTTTTCCTTCTTTTTTTTGCGGCTGCAGCGCGGCCTATCAATCGAGGGGCCTGATAAGTAATGTGCTCAGTAGTCCCTCGAGATCCCCCGAGTTATCAGTGCGAAGGTCTGAGGAGAGACGTCGTAAAAAGAGACGAAAAAGGCGATTGCAATTGTTTTATGTGCGTGTTTGCGAGCGGCAAATGAGTCATTCGCCGCAAACCGCGCTTAACCCCACAAAGCTCGCAATGCTAATGAGCCAAACAAGGCGCCTGCATGGACAGCTAAGTGCGCTACAGTTTGAACTGTAAAAAAATGTATGCACAGATGATTTTAAATATTTATTAATATTTATTTTTATATCATTTATATTTACTTTATTATTTTCATAAGTTCATTCATACAAATTACGTTGCTGTTATAAAATTTATATCATTTATTTAATTTATTATTTTTAGTAACAACAACATATTTAAACAATTATATAAATTAGTTAATTTATTATTATTTAAAAATAATTTCACTCATTAAACATATGCTATTCATTCAAAAATAAAAATCACACACATCTGATCTGCCTTAATTGCCCAATGAAGCGCAATACCGCAAGCAACAACAACAACAGCTGTTATCGCCTAGCAATGGCGCTCTCCCACTCTCTCTCTCTCTTCACTCGCCCGCTCTCTCGCTGTGCTACGAGCTTGCGAACACACTCTCGCCTCGCTTGTCTGTCAGTGTGCCATCGATTTTTCCACTCACCGCAACGCCGAATTCGCCGCTCGCTTCGCCGCGTAACTAGTGTTGTCCTAGGACAGCAGCAGAGAGAGAACAGCTGACCGAGCGCGGCGAAAGCTCAGCTTCGGTTGACGTCGTCGTCGTCGTCGTCGTCGTGTTGTTGTTTACGTTGTTGTGCACGATGCATTTGACACTTGCGCCCAGTTGCAGCTGCAGCTGATGTCGACGCTGCCGCGGCGACAATTATTAAACAATTGAAAGAGTGTGCAACAAAAGGAAATCGCCGCGAATTAAGTTAAATTTGCAATGCGCGTGTGATTTTCGTGCAATTTGTTTATTTGTTGATAGCGCAAAACCAAAGTTCAATGCATTTAGACGAGAGAGACAGAGTGAGAGAGCGTGCACTGAGTGAGTGAGTGAGTGAGAGAGAGAGCGGAAATTGAGGCTGTCACGAACTTGCCGCATTAGCACAAAGCGAAACAGCACAAGCAAACAAAAGAAACGGAAGGAAACAAGGAGAAGAAACAGATTTGTGTAAATTGCACAGGAAGTGCGACTCAGGTCGGTTACAAAGTGAGAGTGTGCCTGTGTGACTGTGTGTGTGTGTGTGAGTGTGCGTGAGCCTTGTGTCGCTCTTTCGCCTTCGCTTTCGCTTTCATTTCACGAAATTGTAGAAAATTGCGCTTTTGACACAATTAAGCTGAAGTGTGTGCGTCATTATTTAGTCGCACCCTTGCCCCCTGCCCTGTGGCCCCCACCCCTATCATAATTGAAAACTGATTTGTGCACAGCAAATAACGGTAGCAAAAATATTCCTCTCATTATGCAGCGCACGGCACGAGGCGAGCAAGAGCGTGAGTCACGTGGGCCGACGCCTCGTTTCGTGTCCAGGACAACGAACAACATCAACAACAATAAATTTATTGCTACCAATTAATTTGAGCAGAAAAATTTTTAAGCACACACCCCTCCACCGCACCCTGACCCGACCCAGCACCACACACCTGTCCAGCCCCCGCCCCTTTCCAGGCATTTCAATTAGCCGCCGTTTTGGATGCTGCATAATAAAAACAACGCGCGGACCCGATAAAAAACAGAAGAAGAAATTGTTGCTAATTTGTTTTTATTGTGATTTATGTAGGCGCCGTGAGCGTCATCAGAGAGCAGCCAAGAGAAAGAGGGGGAGGAGGGAGAGAGCGATTGTAGAGCCTACAAAATGTGATCCAATTAAAGCGTTCAATTTAATTGGCAAAATTTTATGCTGAATTTTTAATTATAAACAATGTAAAGGTGGGGTATATGCACTAATGTCAATCACGTATACCCTATAAGGGATGATAATTATACACTGTAAGCATATAATAGCAGTTAAAAGTAATTGTTCACATACACCCTGTAAAACTGGTGCTTTCCCACTGTTTAAAGTCTGAATTTGTAATATGTATACGAGTGTTTTTCTTGGTGCATTATAGAAATAAGACAGGGTATTCACTACTCGACTGCTTTTTTAAATTATCAAATTTTATGCTTATCGATAAGTTGCTATAAGTTAAACTTGAAACTGATAAACTCCAACGAGTTTATCAATTAACGATAAGCTGATAAGAGGGAAACTACTTCAACGATATATGAACTTTACAGGGTGCCACTGGTGTACTGCCCTTGGCAGTTCATTGAACAGTTGATTGATAAGCAGACGATAAATATATCATGATGAATAATATTTATATATATCGTATATAGGGGGAAACAAATCAGCAACTTAAACAGAACATAAGAAACCTTTACGTTCATAGTCAAACTATTTATACAAGATTAAACATTATAAAATAGATAAACATTTATAAATATTTCATTCGATTTAACTTTATAACTACAAAGCAACTAGTAACTGTAGTAAACATTGACGAAATTTAATTCAAATTTATTATCCTTTAATCGCTTTGCCGCAATTAAACCTTTGCATTATTTTAAATTAAATTAAAAAACTTTTATTTTGAGTTCCACACATATTTCACAATATTGTATTTCAAAGTCTCGTTTCACAAACCTTATCAACATTTTTTTTAAGTTCTCTTTTTTTGGGCTCTTCCTCCTCAACTGCGTCAACTCAATTTGATAAATCCAAATATGCAAATGATTTGAAGTAAAACATATGAATTAATTGTGCAATTTGGTTTGGAAATAATGAAGTAAATACAATATCTCGTATATCTACATATTTGATATGTCCTATAGGTACAAATATTTGTTCATATATTTGTATTTATATTAATATTCACATGCTAAATTGCTAAAGAAGTGCAGAGCAAATTAATTGAAATGTATCCTTTGTTGCATTTCTCTCAATTTGCAAATGTTGTTTCTCTCTCTCCCCTCTCCACCACTCTGTCTCTGTCTCTGGTATTCCTCCCTCCTTGCTTCTCGTATTTAATGTTCATTATTGAAATGTTGTGGCCAAGTCGTAAAAGTAAAAGTTCAATTTGCAGCTCGTTGCAAGTTGCCACAGCAACGGCAGCCTGCAGCGACATAACCTCAACACCAGACTGACCCACCCACTCTACGCCGTTTCCCCACCACCCACCGCCCCACCAAACCCATCGAGTCCTATAGAAATCAAACAACTGCGGCAACTTTTGTCAACCCCGCATGAAACTCCCCCTCGCCCTGCCGCACCCTCTTGCAACCTGTGCAACTAATTCGTTTCATATTTTTGCAACATTTTGGCAAAAGTTTTCTCCGCACACTGAGCAAAAAAAAAGAAAAAGAAAAGCGGAGAAAATCAACCCAAACAATGCGACTGATTGAAAACTTTTTTTAATTCATTTTTCGTAAACTTCTTTTGCAGCAGCCGGCGGAGGCTAGAGAGAGAACGAGGAGGCAAGCCAGTGTAACGCAACTGTTGACCGGCACCACTTTTGCCACGCCCACAACTGCAGCGCAATGGGCAATACACAAGGCCAGAATCGAGCCGGCAGCACCGGCAACACTGCACTCGCCCATGGCCACAGCCTGCAAAAGTTGTCAGCCAGAGGGGGAGGCGGAGGAGGAACAGTAGAAGTGGCACGACGCAGCAACAACCTGCTGCCTCTTGCCGCCTCCATTGGCAGCGCGTCCGTTAGCAGCCTGCAGGAGCGACGACGCAACAGCAGCAGCAGCAAGTCCGGCGGTGGCATATTCAGCCGCTTCGTCAGCCAGCGGCAGCAGCGGGTGCGGACGCCTGCGTCGACGACGGCAACGTCGCCCACCAACACATCCCTGCCGGCTACGCCACTGGCCGAGTGGAGTCCGCGGACGATGGCGACATTGGCGGAAGTGGAGCATGGACAATTGAATGGCAACACAGAACCAATGGATTTTCGTAAGTCAATTTCGAGTTCAGCCTCGGCTTTTTCATCTCTCTTTCCCTCTCTCGTTCTCCCTTTCATCCTATCTTTCTTGTTCTGATTGTTATTACTGTTGTTTTTCTTCGTTTCGTTGATGTTGCTTCAAATTCGGTTTGCGAAATATTTTCTGCTTTACTTTTCTTTTTTTTTTTTCAAACTTAAACTGAGTTTATCCCGTTGAGGAGGCTTACCTGCACCTAGAACACCTTTTAGGGTATTTGTTCTTTCCGATAATAATTATTGTCTCAGTGCCATATGCCATATATAACTTATAGACTGCCTAAATAGGTTAGGTTTGCTTTGATATAGGTTTAATTTAATAGGTCTACAAGAAGAAAAATTTAATTTTGTATATCTCTCGATCTCTTAACTAATAGAGTTATTAACTAAGCCAAGCAACCTTATTTCAAAACTCAATTTTCTTTTTCAAACTTAGACTTACCTGCACCAAGAACACCTTCTATGCTATCTGTCTTTTCCTAGTTAGATAGGTTATAATTAAAGAGGTCTAAAATTAATTGTAGAATTTTTCATATCTCTTGAACTTTAATTCAACATCACAATTTTTTATTAAACAGAAATTGAAGAAATTTATAAAATATTCAAGTTGATTAACAATGATTATAAAGATATCTACGAGTATTAGTTAAAATATTTCAAAAGGAAGAATTCTTTAGTTATTAAAAGTATTTATAAATACTATTAACATTCTTTACTAAATTCTACATTTAAGACCATTTTAAGATAAACTGATTTAAAGTACATATTTTCAGATATTTTTATGTTATTCTACTTTAATGCAAGATCAATTGTTTCTTATTTATCGTTTAGTTGAGTTTCTTCTAGGGTATTTGCCATTCGATTCGTTTTCCCACTCGTTCATAACTTTATTCAATATAGCAACATTTTGGTTTTCTTTTTTTGCATTGTGCACTTTTCTTCAACTTTTGCTGACTTTTGTTTTATTATGCCAGAACTCTGGCAACCCTGTACTGTAGCCCTGAAGCGCTGCTAACCCGCTTGCTATTCCTCTCTTTTTTTCTGTCTCTTTCTCGCTCTCATGTTCTTCTGCTGACGGCTTATTGCAATTTAAGCGTAGTTTAAATAAGAATTTTTTGGAAAGTTTTATGCTCTCTCTCTCTCTGTCTCTCTCAGAAAAATGGAAAACAAAAAAATACACAACTTTTCATTGAAGTTTTATGAAATTTTCCGCACTCTCTGAACTAACTGGCTGTTACTCTCTCCCTCTCGCAATCTCTCTCTATTGCTAGCTTTGTCTTTCCTATTCTTTGTCTCTTTCTCTCTTTCTCTGTCTTTACCCCTCTACTGACTGCCTTTTCTGTTTGCCTGACTTTTCGAATTTCTGAGCTTCAATTTTCCGCTTACCGTGTTCTTCTTCCCGTTGTTGTTGTGTTTCGGCGGTGGCTTACAGAGTGTAGCGTACGTAGATAGAGAGATACAAATATATGGTATATGGGTGCCATAGAAGTTTCGAGTTGCCACGCCTCCGCCACCGCCGCCACCCTCGCAACTTATTGGCAGTTTTGCTTGGCAAAATATAACATCTTTACTTAGTACCAGATCTCTCCTCTACCTCCCTCTCTCCCTCTTCTCTCTCGGCAAAGTGAAATCAAAATTTATAGATTTTAGTTATTCATGTGAAATCTTTAAGATGTTCGCTTTAAACTAAGAAAGAAGCAAAAACAAATAACACACGCAGGGGGGGGAAAAGGGCAAGAAAGAAGCGAGAATACCAAAGACTGCCTGCAGTTCAAAGCGAGCACGTTCACAATCATAACTCTCACACATACAGTGAGCACTCCCTCCGACCCACTTCCAAAAAAAAAAAAAAAACTTTACTCTGTCTATTAAAAAATGCGTTGACGACGGCGCTGGCAGTGGAAAAGCAACCAAATCTGCAGGCTGACTTGAACTCTGGCCACCCATTTCCACTTCCCACCCATTCCTGTACCCCAACAAATTGAAATATAACCAAGAAGAACATTGCCAAATGTAGAAATGTTTTATACTCTCTTGAGATACAAGTCAAAGATGAGCAACACTTTGATAACACTGGGGACGGGGATTAATTCATTGACAAAGTTCTTCTTCTTAGATTGTAATTTCTGTTTTCTAACCTCGCTGCTTATACATATACCAAGTTTAGTCACATTACAAAGTACAAAACAGAAGTCAGTGTTAGATTAGATTGCGATAGGTTATGGATGTTTGTATTGGGTTGAGGCGCGATTAGTTTTGATAAAGTTTACTGCTTATGAGGTTAGTAAGTTTGTATGAGGTTAGTCTTGATTAGGTTGCGTTAGGTTAGTTTGGAACATGGAAATTGGATATTTTTAATGTAATCAAAGATGAATGAATAAAAATTTTTAAGATATTTAACGAAATTTAGATACAATATCTTAAATATAATTGTAGAATATTGCGATATAACAAGATATACGATAACTTTCTTTTTCAATTCGTTAATCTAAGTAAGACTTACTGATATGCAAGGAAAGATATGTATGTATGTAGTAAAAATAGAACCGTAAAATTTAAACAAACATAATATACAGATATATAGATGGATAGAATTTAGTTGCACTGAACAAATCTTTGATATTTCAGTAAAATATGTTTTGTATTAGATGTTTTTCTGATCTATTTTGAATGATTGTCTATAGAGAACAAATAGGTTGCTCAGTTCGTTAAGACCCTTTCCGGAAGTGCATTCAAATTGACGCCGAAATAACTCAGCGAGCGTTTTGTGCTGTTTTTCCTGTTTACAAAGAAGGCGCAGCATGCCACAGCAGCAGCAGCACCAACAAATGAAAGAGGGAGTCCCAGAAAAAGGAGTGGTTTAGAGGAAGGGGGCAAGGGAGGTAAGGGAGGGCTACCATATCAAAAAGCAATTCAAAGGCGGCTGCTGCAGGGTTTCCAGCGCCAGTGAGCGGGTCCAAAGTCCAAAATCAAATCAACGAAAAATCCTAAACGTGCCAAGGCGCGAGCTGTGCCGCGCCCAGGCTCCTATCAAAAATTCCCTTTTGAGTGCGCGCGCGAAAGCCAAAGATAGTGGCAAGAGGGCGGGCAAGTATGCCACGCCTCCCCGCAACCAATTCGTGCTCGTATTCGCACACATACACACTCACACGCAGAAGTTTTCAGGCCTCTTTCAATGCTGAAATTCATAATTCATGTGGAGCATAAGTAAAACGCGGCGACCTCCATTTGCCAGCATGAAAAACACAGTCTGAAAAGCAGCACGGGGTGTGGAAAGAAGAAGAGAGAAAAGGTAGGGGGGAGGGGAGGGTATCCAGAGGTCGCTGCTGTTCGCCGAGTTTCAGTTTTAGTTGCAGTGAGCAACAACCAACAACGTGCTCAATTAAGCGCCTACACCCCCAAAACTCCCTCCCCACGCCCATTCTCTCTCTCTCTCTCCTCCCCTCTGCCCGTCTCGCTCGCTCACACTCCACAGTTGGGGGAAAAAAGTTTAGCATGGCACGTGGCGGGCCGCTAATATTTATGGCAATTAGTTTTAATAGTTTTGCTTGTACATTTTTGTGTAAAGTTGTAAACTTCCAACACTCTTCACAGCCGCATACGGTCGTCTCTCTCTTTCTCTCTCCCGCTTTGACACAACACATGCTCCGTCTCGCTCGTTATGTGGTAGTTAGTTATAACAACTGTTTAATGTTGTTTACAATTTGTTATAATATCGCATTAATTGTGTGTTGGCGCTGTGTTCCGTCATTCAATTCCAACCGCAATATAGCTATATTTGTTAAGTGTTTAGCGGGATTTTAACGGGCTCATCGGGTTAATTCTCAAAATTTCAAATTTCTTAGTTTGTGAGCTCGGCAGATTTATGTTTTCTCCTAAAACTATGCAATATGTGAAAGTTTGAAAACTGATGCATTACTAGAGAATATGCGCTTTATGCAAACTGCATGAAAGTATGGAACACTCGCATTTCAAACAATAATATATTTCGATAAAAAACACGTATCTTTGACAATACCTTATTATTTTCAAGATTAATTTTCATATTTTCTTGAATAAAACTACCATAATATTTACCCTATACCTGCCTTACCATTGCCTTCCCTTAGTTTTTTGCTATACAGTGCTTTACTGCCTATAAGCACTTTGTCGCTTGCATGTGACTATCGAAACACAATTCGATTACAGTTGCCAGTCGATATGCTGTTTGAAATTTGCGCCATGCTCAACGAACTTTTTAGTACCAAAAGCAACCGCTTGGCGTCGTTCACAGTCGCGACTTTAAGCCGCCAACAACAAAATGCACTCACACATGTATGCGCTCTCTGCTGTTCTCTGTCTCTCTTCTCTTGCTTTGCTCTCTCTTCCCATAGCAGCTTAGCTTCCAGGCTGCGCTCTGCGACGCGTCGCAAACCAGTTGCGCTTGTTGTTGTTAGTTACGCTTCGCACTTGACTCCGCGCAGATCGTTCGAGACGCCGTCTTCGTAGTCGCCCTTGCAGCGGCTAATTGAAAAATGTTTTGTGTGTGAAAAGTGAAAAATTGTGGCAAGAATTGAGTTGCTTCTAATAAGTAAAACCAAACAAAACACGCGACAAAGAGAGAACAAGTGGATAAGCAGAAGCAAATAAGGCGAAAGTCAATAAAAAGGTGTTGAAATAGTACTCTCTCCCTTCCTCTTTCTCACTGCATTTGTCTTGTCTTTGTCTTTGTTTTGCTTTATAATTTGTTTTTAATTACCAAACAGTGGAATTAAAAAATTTGTTTGCGTGAAATGAGACAATAAAGCACAAGAGTGGAAAATGTGACGACGCGATGTTCTGCCCTCCACCTCCTCCTCCTCCTCCTCTCTCTTCTGTTTCCCTTTTGCCCCGCCAGCTGAGCCATAACCAAACCAGTTTCAAGTTTGCCTTTCGTTTTGTTTTGTTTGGCTTTTCTTTCTCGTCTGTCATTGCGTGTTGTTTCAACCTTTCCCTTTTTGGGTTCATTTTCGATATGGATTTTCATAATTTTGCGCTTTGCTTTTCGGTTTCAGTTTTCAGTTTACGGTTTACCTTTTGTTTGGCCATTTCCGGCAAGAGAGACAGAACGAGAGAGCGGCAGTGCGTGAGAGAGCCCACGTGAGTTCGCTACGCTCGCTCTCTCTCTTGCCGCCTTCCAATGGAAAGTGCCGCTTTGTTTTTATTTACTTTTTAATTAGTTAATTTTACACATGTCGCGTTCGAATGAATGAAATTGACAGCGATAAATCAAATTTGAGTTTATTTCTTTTTCGATATTTATTTTTGCTGGCAATTTTATGCTATGTGCTCACAGTAAAGTCTATTGCTCTCTCTCTCTATGTATCTGTCTCTTCTACTCCTGCTACTACTGCCGCTACTCCAGATGATGTCGTCAGCCTGGACTACACCAGCGACTCCGCTGAGTACCACAACTGCAGCAGCGACTGCAGCGTCGGCTGCCATGCGTCGATCGCAACGCTGACTGAGAAGCAACGCACACACACACAGTCTCCAACACAGACACTCTCCTCCATCTGCTCCACCACTTCGCCCTCGACGGCCAGCAATGATTTCGACTCACTCTTCGGTAACTAAGCACATGAGTAGCTTCGTTTCGATGGAGGGGGCAACATACAGACAATTAAATACGCTATACATACATTGTAGATAGATTCTTATACACACACACATACATATATATATAAAGATATATAGTATCCATATGTTTGTATTACATATGTATATATTGTATATTTATACACATTATATAAAATCACATGTGCTTTCCATAACTAATTGGTTATGGACTTAAGGCCATAGTGATGTCAGTTCTAAAAGTCTTATTGATAGACTTGTTTTCCCAATTTTTAATTGTATATTGAGAAACTGACAAAAGATATAAGTGGCACCAGTTGAAGTATAGTTATAATCTGGAAATATTAGTGTATTCGAGAAGATTACGTTCTAGAATAACCATGTTCTAATGTCGTCAAGTTAAGATATAAACCAAAAGATACTTCAGGGAAAAGTGTTTCAATATAATATACTTACATATTTATATATTCATGTACTTACATATGTATTTACATACATTATCATCTACTATTCGTCAATTTGTCTTCCCTTATTGTATGCCATAATTCAAAGATCTAATTTATACTTATTTAAAGTATGTTTTCATATAAGGAATAGCAACACATTACAGATGCAATGCATGATAAAAGAAAAGTGTTCAAAGTATTATGGTAATCATTAGAACACATGTTTACACAACTCTCTCTCTGAAGTATTTCCCAGAAAATATTCAGAACTTAAAAAGAACTTCATACAAATTTACAAAGGCAGCTCGAAATATTATCAGTCTGATAATGAAAGCGATCAACAACATTAAACAAACTTTGGTAATTACATTAGGTATTATTTAGTGTATTTCTTCCATTAGTTCAGCCATAAATGATTTACTATTTGTGATAAGATATAAAAGATAATATATGCATTCATAATAATACGTGACATACATATGTATTTGAATATGTAAATAATGTTATACTATATTTTACAACCTCAAGATATGATGCTTCTTAATGTGCGCCTTGATGTCTATATAATCTATCAAAAATTAATATATTTAAATTTAATATAACTTTGTTGCTAATCCCAACTCTTCGCTACGTTCCTTGACAGATTTGAACAAGAAGTATTATCAGGAGCTGCAGCGACGCTGTCGCTCGGACAAGATCGCCTGCCTGAGCCTCAGTCCCATCTCGTACCTGAGCATTGCCAATGAGCGTGCACAGCTGCTGGAGCCCGCCGAGGCCAAGGAGGATTTGCTGATCACGCCGGAGAGTTCACCGGATGAGAGAATGGCGCTTCAGTTGGGCAAGAAGCTGGCACAGGTGCTGGGCAACAGCAGCAGCGGCAGCAGCAATGGCAACAACATACCAAACATCAGCAGCAACAATAATTCCCTCGGCAACAACAACTTCATGGCCAGTGGCAACAATAACAACAACATCAATAACAACAGCATCAGCAGCAGTTGCATGGAGTCGCCTCTGGCCGTGGCAATGCCCACCACACCAACACCAACACCAGCAGCAGCAGCAGCAGCCGCAGCGAAAGCAGCAGCAACGCCAACAACAACTATATCAGCAGCAGCAGTAACAGCAACAGCAACAGGAGTGGCAGTGACAACGCCACGCCTTGATTCGCCCCTGGGCAATGGGGGGGGAACTCTTCAACATTGCCAAAGCGAAGAAGGTGGAGCTGCAGAATCTGTCGTCGCGCTTCCAGGCTGCCGTCAGCCAAACAAACTCAGCCGCATCCGCATCCGAGTAGCAGTCGCAGCAGAGGCAGGAGGAGGAGGAGGAGGAGCAGGTGAGTTGCTCATGTCCTTTCCTGGACAGGTTCACGCATTTATTTGCTCATTTCACATTCCTGGCGAGAGCAGCTTGGCCCCATTACAAACGCATTAGGGACTGGTCGAGTGGTCCAGCCAAGGATGGACGGGAGGGAGGGGAGCAAGGGGGAGTAGAGGTAGAGTGCTACGAGGGTGTTCCTGGGCTGTGCCTTTTGGCAAAATTCGGGAATTATTCAAATTCCCACTTGGCCGAGCGCAAATAAACGAAACGCACCGCGTGGAACAAAACTGAATCTTCTGCCCCCAGATCCTCCTCGCCCCCTCCTCCTCCTTCCTTCCTGCTGTGCACTGTTTGTCGCCACTTGAAGCCATGTGTATGCTCAAGTGTGTGGCCCTTGTGTCCGAAAATAACACCGAAAAAAGACAGTAAAGAAGGAAGGTAGATGGATGGGGGGGGAGGAGATAACTAAAAGCCTCGTCCTTTTTTTGTTCCTGCTGTTCGCCAATTTCAAAGGTAAACAGACTCGAGTCAAAGCGAAGTGCTTGTCAAACTGTAAGGTTTGAGTGTCCTCCCTAGAGGGCTCCACACAGATAAGTGAGCTCTGGCCTCTCGGTCCCGGGTCCTTCACAAGGACTACGACAACAGCAGCAGCCCACTATTTAAAGCGTAGAAGAAAAAACAAGAAAACTTTTACCAAGTTCTGTTTGGGAATTTTGAGCCAATCAAAAGTAGTAGAGAGCCAAAGCTTCTTCTAAAAAAAATGTGATTCATATGGGGAATTTAAAGAAATATCAATTTTAAATAGAGAACAAAATATTTATAAGCTACAAACATTTTGAATGTATTTAAAGAGTTATTAAAGTTTACAATCACTTCGATTGCATATGAATATGCAGATACATATGTTAAGGAGATTCCCATATATTCATGTGTACAGGTTGATACATGACTTGTTATATAAAAAGACAAGAAGATTTATAGATATATAGAGGGATAAACACAAAGATAAATATATAATTAGGTAGATAGACAGATACAGAGATATACATCAAGAAATGATTAGATGAATTTAATATGTATTGATAGATATATAAATATATAAATTCCTATATACTCGTATATAGATTAAATTATAAATATAAGATGGATATAGATAGATAACTAAATTCAAAAGACAGATAAACGGATGGATATGTAGAAAGATTCACAGATAGATATATAACCATATATATAAATAGTTGTAAACTAATAAATATATATAGTTTATCAATATCTTAAGCATTATATTTTTACATTCTCTGTACATATAGTAATTCTTTTTTTATATCATTTGATTTCCCTCTAGGACACCAAGTTCAATTAAATTGACATTCTATTAATATTAATTACAACTTCTAATAAGAGTTTCCCATTCAAATGAAACTTTATGTACTACGTGCTGTATGAACTGACGACACGACACACCCATTTCGTTTTCTTCTCCTTTCCTTGCCAACATCTTTTAATTCAGTCAACCCGTTACTTGAGGGTATTCGAAAAATTTGCGCCAAGTTTTTTAATTAACTCGAATCGCTGCCCTTGTTTTTTTTTTTTTTTCCCCTCAGTTTATTGTTTCTGCAAGTGATCCGATCAATGTGCCTAAAACAAGAAGAAAAGGCGACAAGAAAAAGTTGAAATTAGGCGAGTAGGAAACTGAAGGATACTGAAGGATACCCTGTAGATAAATTGCTTATTTGTTGAGAGATTTTAATTAAGTTTTTAGTGTATGACGTAAGGAATCGAGTTTATCTTTAGCAAACGTAAACAGTAGAGTATATGTGTTATTAATGAAATGAAATTGGTTTTAGCTGTTGGAAAAAGGGAAGTTTTAATACCCTTCAATTATTATGAATGTTCAAAAAAAGGTATACTAACTCATTTATAGTTTTCTCTTTGATTTATTGAATTGAACTTCTTATATTACCACTATATATTCTCAACATATACAACTTATTTAGGCATGCTCCAATCATATACTCTATCGACATTTACAGGGTATTTTGTAAAAATAAGTCAAACAGTCAGGCCCAAAGTAATTATTGGCACATTTATGCAAAGGCTCGTGCCCGGTTCACATGATATTTTAAATATATAATTGCCAGCTAAAATACGTATAAAATACACCATCCTCCTTCCCTTCTTCCCCCTTCCTTAGCCACGTTCCCAGGAATTATTCCCCAATTCCCTTCTAATTGCGCGTCCGTCCGTCTGTCCGTCCGTCGCTTGGCTGACAAACAAAAGTGATTACAGCTCGATGGGTTTTTGTTTCTCCTTCTCCTTGCTTCTTTGGGGTTCGGGTCAGGATGAAAAAACATTTGTAAAAACTTAAAAATTGCAAACACGTCTTCATTGTTTACAAAATGTCGGCCGGAAACAGGCTCCACCTCCCCTCCCCTCCGCTCGCTACACTGTCCCTTAGGCTGCGTTCGATTCCCCCATTGTACACAGTCTTTGGCCAAAATAAAAATAAAAAAAGAAAAAAAAGCGAAGGAAATTTTAAATTTTAATTAAATCATGTTGTATAGAATGATACACGTGGGAACAGCCAGCGCAGTCAGCAATCCTTAAAGTGGTGGGTGAGGTGGATGTGGGGTGTGGTGACGGGGGGAGTCGCCAACTCCTCGACTGGGCACCCGACTCAATGATGATGGTCGCGATAAGCGCTCCGCTGGGTGTGCTCCAGCGCCACTAGGCACCGCTCAAAATATTGCCTACTTCCGTTCTCAGCTTCTCCTGTCCCCCCTCCTCTCCTCCTTCTTTTCTTCTTCCGTTCTGCTCTCTTGCTCAAAGCGTTTAATAACGCGTTTCTAGGACATTGCGATGATACGTTCACTTGCGATGACTCTCCAGATACTTGTACAATTTGATAAAGATTACGCACTGAGCGCTAAAAAATGGCTTCACTTCGTGTATCTTGATTAAATGGCCAGATCGTAAGTGCAATAGATAAAATAGTATTCCAATAGGGGTAATCAGTAACTAGAATTTGTTTACTAATCGTATGATAATTATGCAGACAGACAGGCTTGCCTAATTCGATGCAACTGCTGACGCTGATTCAGATACCTTACAAACTCCTGACCAAAATAAATAAATCCTCTGTATACTCTCTGCAAGTGTATAAATATTAGATTGCAAAGACATAAAGAATTATAGATATTTTAAAGGTGAACAACATTTTCTGACTGCATTAGCTCCAGCTTATTTATTAGACCGACAAAGCGAAACTTAATCTGACTTTATAAATGTTAGATTAAGACTACCAACATTTTCCAACTAAATTATATAATTAAATCGGCTTTAAAAATATTTTATAGGCATGTTAAATCAGTGTAAACTGATCCACACATTTTCTGACTTCATTATATAGCTAAATAATTTTATAAGTCCACATAACTTAAATGAATTGTAATTAATAAAAGCTGAAAATATCATCCTCTTTGGAAGAAAGTCTAGAATGATATAGTCAAACGTTTTCTGGCTACATTTTACAGCTAAATTGGTCAGAATTTAGCTAGATAGACTTGTAAGATGGTTTACAATCACTTAAAACTCTATAGATCTGAAAGAAACACTCGTTAACCATCTTAAAAAATGTTTTATTTAATGATTACTGTGGTATTTATATTCCTTGCCACATCCTGTGCTGCCTCTCCGCCACTGTTCCAACTAAGACTTCGTGCTCATCACTTATTTTATTCTTTCGTTTCATTTGGATTCGTTTCAGCGGCAACTGGTACAACTCCAACGTCGAACTTGATGCCGAGTGCTTCGTCGACATCGCTGGAAACGCAATCAACTGTTATAATTTCGTTTAAATCATCTCAAACACCTGTGCAATCTCAGGCGACGCACGCAGAGCGAGAGCAGCAGGAGACACAGGCGAACGAGGCCGAGGATGATGCTGGGCCGTTGCCACCGCCGCCTGGTTATGGCACGCCCACCAATTCGCTGGCCTCGAGCAATGTACTCAAAAAGGTGGCCAGTTTTTCGGTCGACAGGTCCTCGACGGTCACCAGCAGCAGCAGCAGCAGCATTAATGCTCAGTCACAGGCAGTCTGCGAGGAGCGGGAAAGAGAACGGGAGCGGGAACGGGAACGGGAGCGGGAGAAGCAGGAGGCACTGGAGCAGACGACACTGGCAGCCGGAGCTGGAGCTGGAGCTGGAACTGGTGCGGGGTCGCGACGTGGTTCATCTTTTGTACCGGAAAAGTTAAGCTTCGCTGCATACGAAAAGTTCGAAGGTAAGTCTCCCGAAATATTCTTTTTGCCGACTTCAGTGAAGCGGAGCGAGCAGCTGAAGAGTAATGTATGTGGAGAGGGGAAAGAGTGGAGGGGAAGGGGAAGGGAAAGGGAGCCAGAAAGGTTACCTGGCTTAAATACAATTCGAAGCGTGCGATTTTTGCGCATTTCTGTTTGCCTTCTTTCGTTAAACTTGGCAAATTGGCGCCACGTTTGATTGCGTTGGCGCTGTGTTTGCCCAAAGTTAACAATTAGTTTACACCCATTTCTCCCGGTTACACCCCTTCTCCGTCTCCTCGCTGTCATCCCCAACTCCTTGGCCGTCTCCCCCTGCAAATCAGTTAACCAATCAAAAGACAATGCCAACTTGAGTGAATCATTAGGCAAACGTTGAGTTACTTATGGCAGTCAGTGTGCTTCCATGGAGTAGCTTGTGGCGCCATCTATGGGGGGGGGTAAATATTAGTAGAGCTGTACGGTTGATAATTGAGCTTAACTTTGCTCAAACTTTGTTAACTTAGTAACCAATTTAGCAATTCAGTTATCTTTGCGATTATTTTGCTCTTTATTATATATTTGATGTGTTCATTTCCAATCTCTTTAGAACTCATCGTTTTAAGAGGAAGAAGGAATGAAATTTATATTTGATTGTTGTTAAATAAAAGGGGTTTTGGATATACTTAAAGGTATCGAAGTGCTATCGATTACTTTGGATGCCATTAAGTAAACCAAATCTATGTATTTTATATTTAGGATTCCAATATAAGACTTGGTCATAAGTAGCATAAATTACTTGCAGTTTGAAGACATTCCTATCCATAGTCTTCAATCCTTTCTTATCGATTATCTTCCATCCTTTCTTATCGATAATCTGCAATCCTTTCTCTTATATTCTGCTATCAATAGTGATGTTATCGATTACTTTTGATGCCATATATGAATATTATACTTGTTCCTAAGGTAGCTTAATATATATCCTATATAAACTGATAGTTTTATTAAACTTTCTATCGATATATTTATTATCGATAGCCATAATCGTTAACCAATCGATTTTTCATAAACAAAATGGAGTTCGTATTATATTTGGTTATTATATTATATTTTTTCTTTCTTTTTTCTGTCTCTCTCTCTATTCCTCTACTCTACAAAATAGTCGATTTTCACAATTATCGATAAACTACTTATTTTTGGGTATATTCAAAGTTTTTTCAGCCACCTTCTCTTCACAATTGACTCGCTCTGCTTGGCTTCTAGGCTGCTTCTTCATTTATTTCTGGCATTCGCGCTATGTGCGCACAGGATTCTGTACACTGTGTTCTGTATTCGGTGTTGGGGTAGTCAGGCAGGCACTACTGGGTACTCTCTGCTCTCTGCTGCAGATGACAGCCAGTTATAAATTACCGCTATGAAAATTCAAAAATTCTTACCAAAAACTCAGCTAGCGACACCTACCTTCCTCCCTTCCTTCCTCCCACGCTGATGGAGCTGACTGTGATTAGATTAAAGTTTCTTCTCGTTTTGCTGTATGTGTGCTATATGTGTGTGTGTGTATTCTTGTGTGTTCTAGTTTGTGTTGCATACTTGCGGGCTGCGTCTTTAAATCGATGCGTCGCGTCTTTGGTATTTTCGCGAACTTGCCGCAAAAATGCGCCTGCCACAAACACACACACACACACACAAACAGCAACCACAGCCCACGCACACACTCGCACACTTGCAAACTTGTGGCATTTTTGCGCTTAAAATTCCACTATGAAAATTATTTGTGCCTCCTCATTCTCTTTCTCCTTGTGGAAAACTATTTTTCGCAAGCTTTGCAAAGCGGCGAAAACTTTTCTCCTAAGCGCCGCCAATTTTGTGGCCAGTTAGGCGCAATATTTTTTAGCCGCCGCTCAAAGCTGTGTGTGTGGGGGCGCGGGTAGAGGCGTCGGCACCGCTAATTGGTTGGAAGCCGTTGGGTGTCAGACGAGACGAGACGAGATGAGCAGCAGCCACATCGAGAGTCGCATCAACGTCTGCTGCAAATTAATGCAAACAAACATTTTAACGCCTCGCAGCGCAAACAACAATAACAATAGCCAGCAACAACAGCAACAATAACAACAACTGCAGCAGCAGCAAGGGCAGCAACGGAGCAACAACAACAGGAGGGTAAGGAAGCTCAAAATCCACGGAACACGCAATTTGCCGGCCGTGCAGCCTCAGCTGTGTCTCCTGCTGCTCCATTCCCTCCTTCTCCCATGCAACATGCTGCAAGCGATTCCGCTTCCGTTGTTGCTCTTGTTGTTGTCACTGTCTGAAGTGGCCATCAATTCTTCTCGTGGCTGGCAGGCAGGCTGGCAGAAGCTGCTGCAGCTTTTTGTCGCGACTTTTCATCAGACGGCGTCAACGCTGACTGCAACTGCAACTGCTGTGGCTGCAGCTGCGGCAACGGCGTCGACTGCGGCAGCGGCAACTGGGCAAAATCTGATTTATATGCCCCGGCCAACAACGTCACGTTCTTGCTACAGAAAGCAACCGCAACCAGCTTCTTCTTCTACTGCTTCTTCTTCTCCCCTGCCTTCTTCCCTTCCCTTCCTTCTTGCCTCTGCCTCGTCTCATGCTGCTGCTCATCACATGCTCTCATCCTCTGTTGCATGCGAACAATGTTTGTGCAACGCGTAATGAAACAATATTTTGGTAGACGGATATAAGGGAGTTACAGCCACCAGAGATCTGCTAGGCATACCCTGCAGTGCTCGCTCAAACCAAAGGGTATACTTAACTTATAGCCTTACTCAACCTACAGCCTTCTGTTTTGTCCAGATCTCTGAAACTTCAAGTGCTACAGAGCTGAAATTTGGTATTATAAGACAAAGCTCATTCAGACGCACTTGAAGTGTTTCAATATTTATTCGATATATTTAACATAATGTATATTTTTCAAAAAAGCAAAAATGAAAATATTTCAATGCTGACTGACAGCAATTTGAAGTCGTCAGTTCTCAGTTCTCCCATAAATACTGACGCACACACACACACAATACACACAACATAATTGTTGTTTTTATTCAATATTTACGGTTTTTTCCAAAGTGAAACAAAAAAGAATTCCGGATTCAGAAAAGCTTGCTGTAATTCTCTGCTTCAGTTTATTTTTCAAAGATTATCGTGTTTGTTTGAACCAAAGTCGAAATTCTGTGTGCACTTTTTTAATAATACAATCAAGAAATCGAATTGAAGAAACTACAGAAAACACAGAGAGAAAGAAGAAAGTTAGACTGTAATTGAGAAACTACTTCAATTAATATTTTTTAATGTGTATATAAGCTTAAAAAGAAACGCGTTCCGATGCTGAAGTCAACGAAAGCATTTTGTGAGTATAGCATAATGGTTTTTATATACACTACAGGGTATACCCCAAGTCGGGCATCAGCTTGCATTGTTGCTTGGGCAACGTTTCATTTTCGTCGTTTTCCTCGTTTTCCTGGTTTTCCTTGTTGTCTGTTGTTTTGAGCGAAAGTGTTGCCTGCCGGCGACGATGTCGAAACGGACGACGACGATGAGACGCTGGCGCCGACGCCGACGCCGACGTTGACGTCAGCATCAGCATCATTTCTGCCGTTGATGAATGCAACGCATGCATGCGTGCAGCGCGCGTTGAGCGTGGCGCCTTCCTTCTACCACTGCTTCCTATTCCGGTGCTCTGTAGCCCAGGCCAGCCCACACCCTACACGCTTCCTTCTCCCTGGGCGGCGCTTGCCCACTTGTCAGGCAACGAAGCAGTTATGCAAATTTGTTGGCCACCGTTTCGCGCTGTTTCATCAAAAGTTGCCCAAAAACAACACAGGCAAAAGCAAAAGCAACAGCAAAGGCAAAGGCGATGCACAGCGGCTAAGTTGGCATTTATAGTGGAGCCCAGCGCTATCACCCACACAGCACCCCTTCTCCCCATTCCCTGGGAGATATAGCAAGGGATCCACACAACCTATCCCAACATACATACATATCACACACTCACTTGCCATCGGCGGACCTATCAATGGTTAGACTCCTCTTATCAGCTCTGATTACGCTGCGCATAATGTGACCATTGTTGGGCACACTGAATGGCAGCTACGCAGGGGGTTCCATTGGTGGTTCGACGCGTCACGAAACGCCGCTCTTATTGCCCTTTGATTGGACTCTTCGCGGGGCAATCAATTCTGTGAGAATTCTGTGAGAGACTTGTAAATTAGGTTTAAGAATGTATCGCATGGGAACTTATATACTATATATATATAGCTGATGTTTATTTACAGTTCCTTCAATATATATTAACCTAATTTATGCCATTGAATTTTTTATCATATAGCTTGATCTTTCAGATCATTTGCAAACCGTTGTTCTTTCTATATGCTGGAACCATTCAATACAATCTTATTAAGACTCAACATAATTTGACAATGGATTTCTTAACGATTAATTAAAGTAGATTACATTATATAGTAAACTTTATAATTCTTATTTGATTTAAGATCAATTTCATGCTAGCCATAAACCAAAGTTAATCAACGCAGTGCTGTCTCGCTTCCTTATCTTTAATGTTCATCGTACTTTCGACTCTCTTCCATTATCATTGTCAACAGTTAATCGGATATAAGCTGTTATACTCATTATCAGTTACACCTGGCCTCTTTAAGTGAGTAACACTCGAAATGAAGTAGTTTAGATTAGGCATTGTTTATATTGATCTGCGATTCGTAAAAATCAAAGAGAGATATTACATACATAACAACCAGCTAAAATATTAGTCAACTTTTAATTGATATAAATAAAGAAAGTTGACTGATTTGTTATGCCACAAGTCAACGATATTTCTAAGTAAACGAATCGTTGCGTTGGCAATATATTCAATATCAGGGATCATATAGATTAGACGACGGGTTCTCATTGAAATGAGTCAGTTCCACTCATGAACGTGGACTTTTTTGTGACGCACTTTTGTGATGAGAATCTTTAAGGGGGAAAAGCAGAGCATAACGAGAGGCGTTCTTCATAAATTAATTCACATGATTGAAGTGAGGAAGCTAAGAAAGAAATGCTAGCAAAGCCCTCAACTTGTTAGTTATTCTTATCAAGCCATGACTGATAAGCAGAGCGACCTTGCCAGGTCGTTAAGCGGGGAAAGGGCTACAAACACAAGCGGGACGGAAGGTTGGTCTAATGCAGTTTCCTGATGTTCGCATGTTATCAAGCAAGCAAGTCGCTGCTGTCGTCTATATGTGGCTGATAATTCCGATAAGAGGCAAAACATTTTCGATTGCAAAGTACAAAATAGAAAACAAACCTCAGTCAAGAACGCGCTACGCACGAGTACAAATCGGAATTGAATTCGCAAAGTGTGTTAACTATTATGAAATCCTCCTGCGGTTCAGGAGCGAATCCCGCGCTGAGCAACGTATGGTGCACGCTGCTGGCGAGGCACACGCAGCAGAAGAAGCAGCTGCAACTGAAGAGAGCAGGGCAGCATCATCATCAATCACGTACCAATTAGTCTCGAGGATTGTACAACGATAATATGGCGTCAGCCGGAAGCAAAATGCCTGGAATCAGTAGCGCATTATCTACAGCTAATGTCGATGGCGGGCAGAAGCGTTCAGCGAGCGCGTCGACCTCGTCCACAGAAGCCGCAACGACAGCCACTTGATGTCGCACTCGAGTGGGCAGCATCCGTTCGTGCTTCGTCGTCGTCCAACGGTTCTACCCTTCCCGCTCCAGCAGCTGTGACCTCTCTCAACATTAGCGTGCTCATTGTCAGCCTACGCTTTGACCCACACGCGCCACACGAGCCGCAGCTGGCCATGGCCCCCATGGAGGGCGCCCTTGCCCTGACTCCGCCCGATGCGGCATGTCCAGCGACACGCGCTGACAACCAGCGTAAGTTTTATACACTTACCTATTGCTGTGGTATGTGGACTAAGAGTACAGCTGTGAAGGGGTTTCATATTACGTCATAGTATAATAATATATAATAGTTGACGAAAGTTGAAGATAGAGAGAGAGAAAGAGGGAGGGAAAGAACCTTGGTTGAGTGGTAAGATTGGAATATTCTATAGTGTTGATAAGGTTTAAAACTGCTGTGTAAGGTGGAACTTGCACATTTTCAAGTGCACTGACTTTTTTATATTACAACATCCTAAGTTATTCTTGGATCAATATTTCTAGAAAGACAGACTCTCTCTACTCCCGTCTGATAACCTTGCAGTGAATTTCGAAATGTGTAGAATACAGAAATGTATTTCAAATATTTTATTTGTTCACTTTTCCTGTGCAATTTAACTTTCACAACACTCTCAGTGACAGTAAGCTCCATTCAGCTTTAAGATATCTTTGGGACTTATTCTCTCTGCCGTGCCTATTACTTTTATTGCACCTTCTTGAAGTGGTGTAATGGTTTCCTTTTTATTTTTGGAGAAAAAATAGGGCCCATAGTGCATAATGCTGCCATAATCGTAACCGACGCCAAAATCCAGAGTTTTTTGTAAATTGAAATAGCGTATGTATTTCTTTATGATATTCTCAAAGTGGATTTTAACGTATTGGTCCCTATCGATAGAATTTTGTTGGTGCACGAAGCCAAGTGCATGAAGTATTTCGTGCTGTATTATATCATGGTACACACAGTTCTCGCCCAAGTTTATAGTCATTTTGCCATTGAGTCCCCAATACCCAATGGTGGACCAGCAGCCCGGTTTGTCGTCTTGAATTACAACCTGCGGTTTTCTGCGGCTAGAAGTCTTTCGAAATTTTACACATGTATGCGACGATATATCATGCATGGCACTTTCGATTTTTGATTTAGTGGTGGCAGAAGCTATTGGAGAAATTCAATTTAACTATTACAACTCATCACAGTATTACGTGCAACACACTTACTCAGGTCATCTCTGAATCTGTATACCAATGTACTTCTAGGCCAAAAGTAATGCTTCCATATCACAGCATTCCGAGGGCCTCTACCTTCTAGGTAGCTCAACTGTGCTCGGGTGATTATTGTGTCATCCTTACGTATTTTTGAAGAATGTGTGATGCTCAGGCAAGCAAGGAGTATGTAAAGATAAAAGTGCATTTTCTGAATGACAACATGCTACGAACTACTTCTGTTTTAAATACCATTTAAAAGTCAATTGAATATTAATGTGCAATGCAAATTCATTGGTCACGGGTTAGGACTAGGTATAAGCGGGTAGCGGTTATATAACAATCGTATACCCTCGACTGTTGCTTGCTTACTGGTTATTACATTGTGATATCAACAAAAGGAAACAAATTATACCTAAATTATTAAATAGCTTGACAACAAGACTTTGGCATAAGATAAACCTTCTCCAACACAAAGTTCTTTCCACAAGTTTTTATACCCTTCGACCATTGAAAATGGTCAAAAAAGGGTATACTAACTTTGTGCAAAAATGCAAATGTATGTAACAGGCAGAAGGAGGCGTGGCAGACCCCACAAAGTATATATATTCTTGCTCAGGATCACTAGCCGAGTCGATTGAGCCATGTCTGTCTGTCTGTCCGGATGTCCGGATGTCCTGATGTCCGTCTGACCAGATGAACACACAGATCTCAGCTATTATAAATGCTAGAGACACCAAATTTGGAATGAAGGTTTCTATGTACTCGGCGCAGATCAAGTTTATTTCAAATGTTAAGTGCCACGCCCACCGCCCCCGCAAATCAATAAATTAATTTTTGAACTCAATTTGTAAGCGCTGTATAAAAGATACAACTTTCTGACTTTAACGTATACTAAGCTGAATGAAATATCTACGTAGTCTCCCAATTACAATCCGATCGGACAATAAACACTGAAGTTATTTAAGAAAGTATGAACATAAAACCAAGTGCTTCTGTCAGCTAACAAGGGAGGCGGGCGACCGCGAAGCGCGAGCGCCATCTGTCGGGATTAATTTCAAAGCATGTGCATATGTACATATGTATATGAGTACATACATAGGAACATACATACATAGGTCGAAGGGTATCCCACTGTCGCGTGCTGCGCGACTGTTGCTTTTCTTACTGGTTTATATTACAACATCCTAAGTTATTCTTGGATCAATATTGCTAGAAAGACAGACTCTCTCTACTCCCGTCTGATAACCTTGTAATGAATTTCGAAATGTGTAGAATACAGAAATGTATTTCAAATATTTTATTTGTTCACTTTTCCTGTGCAACTTAACTTTCACAACACTCTCAGTGACAGTAAGCTCCATTCAGCTTTAAGATATCTTTGGGACTTATTCTCTCTGCCGTGCCTATTACTTTTATTGCACCTTCTTGAAGTGGTGTAATGGTTTCCTTTTTATTTTTGGAGAAAAAATAGGGCCCATAGTGCATAATGCTGCCATAATCGTAACCGACGCCAAAATCCTGAGTTTCTTGTATATTGAAAATGGGTATGTTTTTCTTTATGATATTCTCAAAGTGGATTTTAACGTATTGGTCCCTATCGATAGAATTTTGTTGGTGCGCGAAGCCAAGTGTATGAAGTATTTCGTGCTGTATTACATTATTGAACACACAGTTCTCGCCCAAGTTTATAATCATTTTGCCATTGAGTCCCCAATACCCATAGGAGGACCAGCAGCCCGGTTTGTCGTCTTGAATTACAACCTGCGGTTCTTTGCTGTTAGAAGTCTTTCGAAATTTTATACATGTTTGCGACGATATATCAAGCATGGCATTTTTGATTTTCGACTTGGTGTTGGCAGAAGCTATTGGAGAAATTCAATTTAACTATTACAACTCATCACAGTATTACGTGCAACACACTTACTCAAGTCATCGCGGAAGCTGTATACCACTGTACTTTTAGGCCAAAAGTAGTCGTTCCATTTCGCAGCATTCCGAGGGCCTCTACCTTCTAGGTAGCTCAACTGTTCTCGGGTGAATATTGTATCATCCTTAAGTATTTTTGAAGCATGTGAGATGCTGAGGAAAGCAAGGAGAATGTTAAGATGAAAGTGCATTTTGTGAATGACAACATGCTACGAACTACTTCTGTTTTAAATACCATTTAAAAGTCAATTGAATATTAATGTGCAATGCAAATTCATTGGTCACGGGTTAGGACTAGGTATAAGCGGGTAGCGGTTATATAACAATCGTATACCCTCGACTGTTGCTTGCTTACTGGTTATTACATTGTGATATCAACAAAAGGAAACAATTTGTATCTATAATATTAAATAGCTTGACAACAGGACTTTGGCATAAGATAAACCTTCTCCAACTCAAAGTTCTTTCCGCAAGTTTTTCTAAGGTTATTTTCTTTATCAGCATTACTTTTCCCTATTTCTTATCAATGGTAATAATTTTAACAATATTATACGCAAATAAATGATACGCCTATGATATCAACTTTAATCACGTATATAATTTATCAGCTTTTATTGTCAAGTTTTGATGGAAAAGCATCATAGATACAGACTGTAGATATGAGCAGAGTATCTTATCTTCGTTGTGCATTTGAACACCTTTCTCTTGTTTGTGCTTTTTCTTTTGCCTGCCTTTCGACTTCTTCCTTTGCAAAACAGTTAAATTTATTTATGCCTAATGTTTCTGGTAGCCAATACATACACTCTGCACTCCATCTCCCACTTTCTATCTCTGTCTCCCTCTTGCAGCTACACACACTAAATTTCTTTTGACTTACGCTACACACACACATAAATCATTGTGTCCTTTCTTTTGAAGGGGGCCGCAGCTGTGGGCAAAGTTTGCGTGTGGATCAAAAACTTCTCGAACCCCTAAATCGCCTATGCTGCTAACTCACTCACTCAATCTCATCTCTCTCTCTTTCTCCCTCGCTCTCTCTCTTGCAGGTCAAATGCTGATCAAGTGGCTCATCTCAACGCTGCAGAGCAACTGCAGCATTAACTTTGCCACGGATTGCCTCAGTGCGATGGTGCTGCAGTTCTGTAACAATCTCAAATATGTTGGCGTTCTCAAGCAGATCTCCAATGAGCATCCCCAGCAGACACAGCAGCTGGCACAGCCTCAGTTGCAGTTGCAGGGAGCACAGCCGGTGCAGCAGCAGCAGCAGCAGCAGCAACAACATACGCATCCTCAGCGGGAGCAGGACACGTTATCCGGATTTAGCGTAAGTTCAATAAACTCTCCACCTCCCTTCCCGCTCTGACACGGGAAATTGGTCATCGAGCGGAAGTCGTCACGGCGCAGCCGGAAATGGAGCCCAGGCACTAACTAAGTTTGCAGCGCACTGCGTCGTCGGTCATTAGCTATTGATAAGCCTCAAGTTGGACACAGCTTCCACGCCTCATCCTGCTTCTGTACCCCCCCCGCTCACCCCTACTCTGCCACTAGGCTACAAAAATGCACCGCAAAGTTGTGCCGGAAATTAGCAATTCCATTGCCAGGCAAAAATCGCAATGCACTTTCATTTGCCCCCAGCTGTCACTTGCAGTAGTTGTGTGCTTCCCAGCTTCCTCCCCCTCACCCCTCTCCTCCCTCTTTTTCCTGTCCTGCTCCCACGTGTATAGCTGACGAGCCTGCAAGTGTCAGAACTTGTTAAAACTTTGCCGTCAACTAAAATTCTCAGCTGAAGCTGACACTCAGCAGTTGCTGCTAAATTATGAAAGAGATGAAAGTATGCAAAAGATGGGAGGTGGGCGTGGCAAGTGCAGCTGCTGCAACTGCTTGTGATCCTTGACCTTAAAAGACTACTTCATTTATTTACCAATATTTATTTGATTTCGAACCAAACAAATCCATGTCGTCACCTCAAACACTGCCTTCCTCTCTATATCCCACTCTCTCAACCATTCTCTCTCCCTCCCTCTCCCCTTAAGCTAATGTTAAGTGTTATTTGCACATTACAAACGTCCTGCAGGTAATCAAGCAGCCACTCTTCATCGTCGTCGTCGTTGTCCTGCTCGTCATCGTCGTCTATGGGCACAAATTAGTTTAGGCCAAAAGTTTTAGCCACAGCAGCTTAACCTCAAATCCCTAAGAACAAGTTCTACCAGTCAGTGAGAGAGAGGGAAAGAGCGAGAGAAGGTGAAGGAGAGCGAGAGCAGGCCGCCAAAAACGAGCAGTCAAGAGCGTTAAGTGATTTTCTATGTGATGATACTTGAGCTCTTCAGATTATGATATCACAAATTTCCTTCATCTTCTCTCTCATTCTCTACCTCTCTCTCTTTTCGCCATTTGCCATGTCCCATGTCCGTTGTCAATGTGCGCATCATCAAGTTTTTGGGGCAACAGGCCAGAAACAGTTGCCCAGCTTAAGCCAGCTTCAGTTTTAGCTTTACCTCGCTATCTTGCTATCTCCCTCTATCCCTCTCTCTTTTCAACTTGCCCCTGTTGTGTTCTTGCAACGAGCTCATTGAAAGTTTGTGCGTTTTTATTAGTTTGCGGCAAGTTGAGCGCGTTTATTATTATTCTTTTGTCTTCTATGACGTAGAACAGAGAGGAGGCAGCAAGTTATGCAAGGGGAATGAAAAACTTTTGATGCGTTGCAGCAAAAATGCAATCAGTTTACTTTACAGGGTATGTAGATAGAGATTAGTGACTGTATACTTTTGTATTCGCTGACAGACGAACAAAGATATATCGACTCTGCTGTTGTTGCTGATTAAGAATATATATAGTCTACGGGGTCTACTTCATTCTGCCTGTTACGCACATTTTCAGTTGGCACAAAGTTATATTATAATATTTGTTGAATTCAATAACTTTATTCAATTAGACTGATTGACATCGCCAATACGCTCAATTTTGAATCCCATGCGTTTTTCGATAAGAGCATCCCACTCGGCGGCATCTGTGCCGGACAGTGGCCCGGGCTCAGGCTGCTGCTGATTGAGATATAGCTCCATTTCCTCCAGGTTGGATGCTCTGCGTTCGCAAATCTTCATCAAATGCAGTCGAATTGTCCGCAGCAAACAACAAAAACAAGCGCTCACCAGTAGCCACAAGGTGAGATCCATTCTCCTTGTTTGATGGAGTACAGGTAGAAGTTTCATCAATGTCTTGAGCTGTTCCTCCCATTGGGCCTTTCGTATAATATATATCAATAAAATAATAATGAAACTCATTAAGCGCCAGAACGATGCAGAGGGCCACATAATTTAGTAAATTTATTAATTTTTCTACAGTTAATATTTATTATTGTAATTTGGAAATCGTAGCGTTCTCTGTTCTCTGCTTTGTAGAATTTCGACATAGGAAAGCAATAGAAAAAGAAGAAGCACAAAAGCTACAGACAGTTGTCACAAAGTTATAAATAAGAAAGCAAAATATATATATAGTATACACTATATACTATATAATATATTCAGAAAATAGATTATATCTAAAGAAATAAGCAGTTTTAAGCATATAAATATTTAGTTGAATGGCCTTTGTTGGCGGTGACAGTTGCACATCGTCTAGGCATGGAGTCGACCAAGTCTTGTCCGCGTTCTTTAGGAAGAACGTTCCACTAATCATTCACAATAGCCCAAAGTTCTTTATTATTCTTGGGCTTAGCTTTAGAAACCTTTATCATATAAATTTTTATAGTTTTCTAGGATTTCTTTTATAACATAGTTATATACAGCTTTAAAGAAAGCTAAAAGATAGGTCTGTCCGTAATAGTTTTTAAAAACTTTTCAAAGTTTTCTATGCCCCAAAAATCGATTGATTTCTCTTCTAATTTTACGTGCAATATTAGGAAGTTTTTTGTAAATTTAGTTTAATTTGTTGTATATTTTTAAAAACTTTTGTAGCTCTGTCAAACTTAGTTCTCTTACTTTCTCTCTGCTCTAATACGAAATCATTATTACTCTTTAACTGCTGTCGAACTGTGCGATATGTAATTAAAAATTGAAATTCAATTATGTGCCGGCATTTCACACTCACAAACACACAGGCACACCCCCCATTTACTCGCTCACACCCTCTCACACACCGCGCTAATCAATTCGAGTTGATGAGTTCAGGCAACAAAATAGAGAGCGAGAAATGACGAATTGAAATCAACCGCAACAACCAACACACACTCAATTGTTTATGCTGTGCGTGTGTGGGCGTACATGTTAGTTGGGGGCGTGGTCGGTCGCGTTATCGCACTTAACGCCATTTGCTCAAGTGTCTTTGCACTTTGGCGTAGTCTCTGCAATTTGCATGTCCTCTTGTCACATGTGCTTCAACCCTACCCAAACTCACTCCTCACCACCTACACATTTCTTCCTCTTGCTTCTTCCCCTTGACTTCTTTACTCCACTTCTCCTAACCCGGCATATCCCCTGGAAACTTCAAATACCAAGCTAAGCACTTGGCAAAAAAGAATGCAACAATGAAACTAGAAAATACAATGTGAAATCCTTTTACCAAGTCGATTTTGATATACCCTTCAGGGAACTGGGATTATCTTAGATTATTTTTCAGGTTATCATTCATAAAAGAGTTATTTTTAATGGGATTTATCGAAAACTGAGAGGAATATTTATTGTTAATGAGGATACCAATAGGAAATTGGTTTCTTTTCAATCAGAACGGTTTAGAAAATATTAAGTTCGATAGGAAATGTTTTTGAAATATCCTTGGGGGTGTCCTTTAAAAAGAAAAAAAATCTATTTAAAGAAAAAAATCTACTATGGGATCTTCAGTTTAATATTCTTTAAAGCAAACAGTTCTAGTTCTATCCATAGCAATTGGGTGTAGCTATTTTAATGGCTCTCTCAGTCGCTTATCGGGAAAACAAAGTTCTAGGGAAAGGCTGTGCTGCAACTCCAACTCCCAATTCCATATATAAATATAAACTTTAGCCAAGCAAGACTCACCTCATAGTTGATTGATCCAATAAAGAATGGTTCTTGCAACCTGTCGACTTAATCCCTTGAGTTGTCAGGGCTGTAAGCAGAAAGGGGGTGCGCATTGCCAGAGGAGGAAGGCAGTTGAGATGGCTTTTAAGCTTTGTCGAGAGGGAATGACGACGACGACGACGCACTCCAGCTGCAATTAGAAGTCAATGGGCTAATGCAGGTTTATCCAATTCTGCATTCTCATTTACCTTTCTCCTTTCTTTTACCCTTCTTCAGCCATACGAGATGTACCAGTGGACGCACACAGAACAACCAACGACGTCATTACCGCTGACGCCTGGCAAGCTGGACACGGTTGCCGCCTGGCCGTTCTCCAGCACGCCAGCAGGTGCAAGGCAACTGGAACTGGTGGGCGCTGGCGTTGCAGGCGTTGCTGCTGCAGGCGCTGTCTCACAAGGTCAAGATGGTCAGTCCAAGATGCTGCAGCAGGTGCTGCGCAAGCGTCTGCTCAACTGTGCCACGCTAGCCGAGGTGCATGCGGTGGTTAATGAGCTACTCAGCAGCGTGGATGAGCCACCAAGGCGGCCATCGAAACGTTGCATCAATCTCAACGAGCTGCTCAACAGCAGCGAAACGACTATCTACGAGTGCAACAAGCCGTCGCCGGCGCCGGTGGCAGCGATGGAGGAGGGCAGCAAAACCTTTGCGGATGCGGAGTGTCAAACGGATGCGGAATGTTTAGGTTCATGCCAGTGTGGGAGTCAGACGGAGGAGGGGGAGTCAGTGCAGCCGCTGCAACAAGTGGAGGAGCAGTGTCCGAGGAGAGCTGCTACAGTTGCAGCGCCTCCACCGCCGCCACCACCTCCTCCTCCTCCTCCACCTCCACCGCCACTAGCATTTTGTAATGCGGCACCACCACCACCTCCGCCACCACCACCACCGCCACCACTACCACCAGCTAGCGGATGTACACCGCCACCACGGCCGTTGCCACCACTTGGTCTTGCACCCGGCGGCGGCGGCAATGTGCCACCTCCGCCGCCGCCGCTGCACAACCAAGCAAAGTCGGATACATTGCTTTCACCTGCTCCGCTGCCAGATCCAGCCGAGGGCAATTGGTTCCATCGCACAAGTGGTGAGTTTTCTTTCCCCTCTTCCTTGCCTGCTCTCCTCGACTCATTTGCTCCGTCTCTCGCTCCTCCCTCGCAGTACAACGCAAAAGCGCCGTCAATCCGCCCAAGCCAATGCGACCGCTTTACTGGACGCGCATTGTCACCAATGTGCCGCCCGTGCCGCGTCCCCCATCTGTGGCCAATTCTACAGACAGTCAAGACAATAACGGCAGCTCGCCAGAAGAGACGCCCGTGGCCGCAGCCGCAGCCACACCAGCAACAACACCAGCGTCGTCAGCAACAAGCTTGGTGCCTCCAGTGCCAGTTCCAGTTGTGGTACCCACAACCAAGGAGATCTGGACAGAGATTGATGAGACGCCGCTGGACAATATCGATGAATTTACTGAGCTCTTTTCACGCCAAGCCATCGCACCGGTCAGCAAGCCGAAGGAGCTCAAGCCCAAGCGGGACAAGTCCATCAAGGTGCTCGATCCGAAGAGATCACGCAATGTGGGCATCTTTGCACGCAGTCTACACATTCCGTCCAGTGAAATAGAGCATGCCATCTACCAAGTGGACACGTCGGTGATCAGTTTGGAGACGCTGCAGCAGATCAGTCATATACGCGCTACAGACGAGGAGCTGCAGCGCATCAAGGAGGCTGATGGCGGGGATCTTCCACTGGATTACCCGGAGCAATTCCTGCGCGACTTATCACTCATATCGATGGCCAGTGAGCGCATCTCGTGCATTGTCTTTCAGGCCGAGTTCGAGGAATCGGTGACGCTCCTGGTGCGTAAACTTGAGACAGTGTCGCAGCTCTCACAACAGCTGATAGAGAGCGAAGATCTTAAGCTCGTGTTCTCCATCATTCTGACGCTGGGCAATTACATGAACGGCGGCAATCGGCAGCGTGGCCAAGCCGATGGCTTCAATCTGGACATCCTGGGCAAGCTGAAGGATGTCAAGTCCAAGGAGTCTCATACAACGCTGCTGCACTTCATCGTACGCACGTACATAGCGCAGCGACGTAAAGACATGCTCAGTCCGTTAAACTTGGCGTTGCCCATACCAGAACCACCGGAGGTGGAACGTGCGGCACAGTTGGATTTCGATGAAGTGCAACATCAGATCAAGGAACTGGAAAAGAAATTGACAGGTAAGTTGAATGGGTGTGCAATGCACAATAAGCAGCTGTTGCTAATACTCTTCTCCTATTGCAGCCTGTAAGCTGACGACCGCGATGGTGCTAAGCGCCTCCAGTGATCATCAGGAGCCTTTCAAGTCGAAGGTTGAAGAGTTTACCGCTAATGCAGACAAGTCGATTGCCAAGTTGCATCATCTGCTTAGCGAGTGTCGCGATCTCTTTTTGGAGACAATGCGCTTCTATCACTTCTCCCCCAAGGGATGCACTCTCACCCTGACACAGTGCACCCCTGATCAGTTCTTCGGTTATTGGACGAATTTCACCAACGACTTTAAGGATATTTGGAAGAAGGAAATCGCAATGCTGGAAAACGAATTGTATGCCATTGATATAAAGAAATTTGATTACCTTTAATTAATATTGTTACCTTTACAGTAAATTGAAAAACATGAAGAAACATGCACAGGTGGAGAACCGCCTTAAGGTCTGCGCCAATGTGCCGCCTAAACGAATGTCGTACAAGGAGCGCATGGTGCTGCGGCGCAGCCAAAACTAGTTGTTAGTCGAAATTTGCTTTAGTCTTTTTCGTTTAAGCATTACAATAATAAAAAACAAAGAATCCCTCGCAACATTCGGCAATTACATTAAATACATTTTATTTTAAATTGTCTAAAAACTAAAAAAATACCAAAAATACTCGCTTGTAGCGCTTAACTTTTGCACAACTTTGCAACACTGCCAGCACTTGTTTGAAAGGTAAAAATATACCAAAAATTTCCCTCACTTATACCGCTAGTTCACCACTTTGCAACACTGCAAGCAGCAGCTGCTTTCGCACACCTATCGACTAACCGCCACACTTTTTCGATTGTCCAAATTGAGTAAACAAGCAAGTGGCTACCAAACGGGCACGCTGTAATTCAGTAAACATAAACAATTGCACATATAAAACATGTCGCATCCGAACAGAACGCGGCGCAAGCATGTGCTCAAGGAGATGATGGAGGATGATTACTCGCTGCCAACCGAACAGCAGCAGATCGTACGTGTGGTCAGCAGTCGCGGCAACAACCTACACGAAGTCGAAGCGGCAGCTGAGGACGCGGATAAATTTCTGGGTGAGCACAGGCAGCGCAGGTAGCAAGTTAATTGATGATACTGACCTCTTCTGTCCCTTGTCAACTTGCAGTCTCAATGCCCAACAAATTTCGCAAGAATGTTTGGGTAAAACGCGGCGACTTCATACTGGTCGAACCCATCGGGGAGGGCGACAAGGTGAAAGCAGAAATATGCAAAATCCTAACGCCAGAGCACATTAAAGAGTACACCAAGGCAGGCATTTGGCCGGAACGGTTTGCCAAGAGCAAGGCAACGACGCCGGAAACGACAAACAATGACAATGATGATTCCAACAGCGGCTCGGACGATTCGCTGCCTCCGAACACTAATCGCCCCGTGAACGCACGAGACAATGGGACAGACACGGAGGATGATGATGACGATACGGAGAGCAGTGACGAAGAAGACTGAGTTGGCCAAGTGCATTTGGATTGTGCATTACAAAAGTTAAGCTATGTATATTTATAACGAATTGTTTTCCCCTCTCAATTGTTGTAACAAAAAAGTTGTGTCTTTTTACTACGCATACATTAAAGCAAAGAAAGAGAACCACGTTAATTGTTGTTGCTGTTGCTTGCTCCTGCTGCTGCTCTGGGAACCAAAATGCTTACGAAAAGCCACAAAAGCTTAAGAATTTAATGCGCGATCGCTGAGATCTGTTAAAAGCGTTTCGGGTGCCAGTTGCCAGATTTGTCTACTGCTGGTGCTGCTCCTCCAGTGCGTCACAGATTGCAATGTTCTCCTTAAGCTCATCATCGTGCTCAGTCTCTGCCAACTGCTGCTGCTGCTGCTGATCTGTCTGCATTTTAGGCGTGTCGAGTGCATCGTGATTGGATTCCAGTGCCAATGTTGATGGTCTAGGTTTGGTAAAGGGAAAGTTGCTCAGATCCTCCAGCTGCGGTGTGTGCACAGCAATCAGATCTGTCTGCGTTGCGCTACTGTCGCGTGGCTCCGTTGCGTTGCTACCTTCAGACTCTTCAGGATCGGAGCTACTATTGATTTGCTTCTTCAGTGCATCCTGCGGCAAATTGCACACCATGGTTAGGCAGTTGACAATGGTTCCAATGGAACTCTGCAGCTGCTGCACCTGATCTGTCAGCAATGTGCAACGCTTGGCCAGATCATTGACCACAGCTGTCGAGTTCTGATCAAGGCACAATTGTCCCTGTGCCATAGCAGACTGACAGCTGTCACTAGCGCCGATCGTATCCTCCGAGGTTGCACAATTGCTCGGTTCGCCGCCAGCTCGTGAATCCGCGCCCTGCATGGTGGACACTTTCTTCCACAGCGCATTGATGGCCTGCATCTGCAGCTGTTGAATCTTGCGCTCGTTCTGTAGCTGTGCCTTGGTCAGCATCATGTCCTTATTGAGTTTGCTGTGTGGAAAAGGAAGAGGAATAAATTTCTAATACAGCAATCAGCTCTGTACTGGGCACTTACTCAATATACTCGTGCGTGCGCTGCTTGTGCAGCTTCTCGGCAATGTCCTTGGTTTTCTTACGCGTATGATACCCTCGCCACATCTTCTGTATGGTCACCGCCGAGGACTCAGTCACGTGCTCTATTAATCGATCTGTACAGTTGAGATTGTTGTTCTCCAATTGCTGCTGCTGCTGCTGTTGCGCCCGCTGTGCAGCCATTTTCCTGATGGTCTTCAGTTTCTCTATGTTGATCTGCTCGCCATCGTCATCGGTGCTAAAGCCGCCGCCATCGGTTGCGCTACTGCTCACGCACTGCACTGGCGGCACGATGGGTTGATGCTGCTGCTGTTGCAGCTTGTCTTGCGTCTTGCGCGGACTGCTTGTGGGGCTCTGCATGCGTCGCAATTGTGGACTACGCGTGCGTGGTAAGTTCAGCTTGTTATCTTCAATTAGATACAAATCAATGGGAGTTTTAAGCACAAACATTCGGAATTTATCAATACAATTTTATGGCTACCTTTGTTTTTGTTGCCCTTCGATTTGTGTAGCTGCGCTGCATTTAGTGCCGTCGTCACGGTCATGCGTTGGGCAACAGCGGCGGGACAAACATCGGGACTCATCAGCGTCTCCGGTACGGGCACCATTTTGGAGGCAGCAGCCAATGGTCCGCCCGATGGCGTTTGACCAATGAAAGTTTGTTCTGCGGAGGGAGATAAAGAGAAATTCAGTGAGAGATTCCGATCTGAGTAGAGCATGTCATCCCTACCGTTGTAGGGATTTGGCGTTATGTTGCGAGGTGTTGACTCCGTAGAGTTGTACGTCTTGGTGGTCACGCTGCTGGACAAGCCAGAGAGGCTGGCCAGCGAGAAACTATCGCCATCGTTCTTGATGTTCTCAATCAGCGATGTGCTCATCTGCAGCGCATGATTAACAATGCCATTGTCGCTACTGGTGCTATTGTTACTGCTGTTCCCATGATAGCTGTTGACCATGGATTCCGGCGAACCCTGCCGGCCACTGAGGCGTGAAACTAAATAAGACAACTGAATAGTGAAGATTGAAAGAAAGATGAGAGATGTATGCAATACGTACAGCGCGGCGACTGTATGCGACTTGTGGGTTTCTTGCGATGTGACGACGGCGATGTGCTGGCCGAACTGTTGGCATTGTCCAAGATCTCCTCCTGCAGCTGTCGTTGATGATGCTGCGCCTTGCTGAGTATCAAACGAAGCTTGCGATCGTTTTCATTCTCCAGCGGTTTGCCCATTAGCGGACAAGCGGAGCTCAAGTACTTCGCAAGCGCGGCCTGTTCGCCAACGCGAAATTGTCGCCCACGTCCCTTGGCTATACAGCCACTCCGCTTTCAAACTCTCGATGGGATCCACAACATAACCATCAATGACCTTCAAACTCATGCACCAGTTCAGCACAAAGGGACGATAATCAAAGCCGCTAGAAAGGAGTAAAGGATGAGTAAGAGGCGCAAGAAGGAAACTCACTTGGTTGCACTTACTCCATGCTATTTGGTCCCAGCGTCATGATCACACATGGATTCTCCATTATGGAGAGACTCAGCAGGTTGCTAAGATGCGAGAGCGTGCAAATCTCGTTCAAATCGTTGATGTTATTCTTGGCCAGCGTGAGAGTCTCCAGCGAGGTGGGCAAATACTTGTCGCACTGACGCAGATGCGTCAATCGATTCCCATGCAAACTGAGTTCGCGCAGCGATCGCAAATAGGATACATCCGATATGTTGCCAATGCTATTCTCCGCCAGATTAAGCACCTCTAGATTCACATTCGTATTGAGATGCTCAATGGTTTTGATGTTGTTGCCCTCCAGATTGAGCACGCGCAGGTGCACACATTCCTTCAGTCCATCAATCGCGAGGATGCCATTGAAGGAGAGGTTCAGCTCGCGCAGGCAGTGCAGACGACAGACGCCATACATACGCAGCAATTGGTTTTTGCTCAGCGACAACTGGAAGGAGCAGAGGGAACACAGAAGGCAGTGAAAAGGAGCAAAGGAAACCAATGTCATTGTCTACTCACCGTTTCGATCTTTAGATACGAGTCAATGTTGTCGATCTTCTGCAGCTCATTCTCGTCCAAGATGAGTTTACGTATGTTCTGTGCATCGTCCTGTTTTGGCACCTTCTTTAGCTGCTGCTTGGAGAGATTAAGCGTTTGCTTCTCACTGTTCTCGTCGTCGCCTGTAAACAACATAGACGATGAGGTCATCATCAGTTCGCTGCGCATCGTGTGGCAGGTGTGTGTGTCGGGGTGTTCTGCTGCTGCTGCCACTGCTGCTGGCGCCCGTCGTCGTTGTGGTTGAGTTGCCACCGATGACCCACCCTCAAAGTAGGCTGCGAATTGCAATGCACGCAAGACGCAGCAGCGACAGCGACACCGCACACGCCACAACCGACCAAGACGGCAGCAGAGTTTAGTTCATGATGCGCCTATCAACAGAGGCGACACTTTTGTACACTTACCGCTCATTTTATAGCCCTGGAAATTCCTTCAGTTGTTAACTAACACCACAGCTCAGCCAATTGGCTGCTTTCATTGGCGTCCACAACGAAAAATCAATGTTTGGGAATGCGAGTGCCCCCCTCCATTTGAAACCAGGGATGCAATTACATTTGCAGAACTGTTAAATAACAGCTCAACAAAAATGCCAATTGAGCACAGCAAAAGTCGAGAAATCACAATTGTTCTTATATTTGAATATTAAATCTAATTAATAATATTATATTATTTCAGTCTGATAAATTTTTATTGTTAAGCATTACAACAATGTACAGAACTCGTAATTAACATTACCTGCATTTGGAATTTGGCATTTTATGCACAGCAGGTCACACTGCATCGTTATTTTGCGTTTAAAAATGATAACACAAGTTTTAGTGTTTTTATGTTTATTTTAAGTGTTTTTGAATATGTAAATAAAATATATAATGCAAGCAAAGGTAAAAATTGTTGTATTCAAAAGTGCCTTCCAAGTTATACTGCTGGATCATCAGCCGACTGATACACTTTGCTCACCTCCAAGGGAACACGTTCCAGTTCTTCAATCAGCGACATTTCCTCCTTTAAATTGTTCAAATACATACGTTGTATGCGACGAATCATGGGCGAAATAACCTTGGAGCTAATCATATCTTCGGCACTGACTGAAAAACGCGGTTTATTTGACTTATCCGTGTTCACATCGGCCGTTGCCAAGACTTCTTCTGCCTTGGTAATCGCCTTGGTCAACATCAGTTCGCTACGCGAAGTAGCTGACGACTTGTCCATCTTGTTGGACGAGGACAATTCGGATAAGTGCAACGAGGGTAGCTTCAGTGTTGGCTTTGGATCCTTGCCCACCTTATCGTTTAACTCTTCAATGTTCGTAATGGATTTACGAATGAACTCTTGCATCTCAATCTGCGAACGCACCATGGCACGCAACTCCTCCCCACTCTTGCCACTGATCACGGTCTTTCCCGATGGTATCGTTGAAGATTCACTGGCCGAGCTTTGGCTCTCCTTTCTGGCGTACTTCGAGCAGAAACGTAAATTCATTTCCTCGCACTGTTTGCGTGCCGAAGCGAGCAATGCGTTTGTCGACTTTACTGCCTCAGGCACTATTGCCTGACATCCACGCTCCATGTGGTGCTTCTGCTGCCGTTCCGGCTCCCGTTGCTGTTTCATAGGCTCCGGCTCACGTCGCTGCTTCATAGGCTCCGGCGGCGGTGGAAACCGATACGACAACTTGTCATCCTTGCTAGAGGATCGCCCAAAATTCAAATTCTTGTAGATCATTCGATCCGTATCCTTGTTGTCGTTACCTTCCTTCGGCAAGACACATGTTTTATGTGATTGCGGCGAATAGTCCGCATACAGACAGCATGTGGGCGACAAATATTTGGAGTCAAGCTGACAGAGCAGATCCTCGGTGCCCATTTTAGATTCCTCCAGGCAGCGACAGTTGTACGGGCAACCGCTGTTCTCGTCGCGCAATGATGGCAGGGGCGACTTGCCACGTACTCGTGGAGGTGACTTTCCTCGTGGCATCTTCGCTTTGTTAGTCGGCGAAACTGAGCGCTGAGGTTTCTGCACCAACGCATCCTTGCGATGCACACAGGCCTGTATGGTCTGCTGGCGTGTGGCGTGTGATGGCTTTGGTTTCTCACAGCGTCGCTCTACACCCCCCACCCCCGCCTCTCCCACTGCGCTCGGGTATCGGTGGCTTCATATATCCATCATAATACCTCGACTTGGACATCTCGCTATGCTCATCGCGTTGCTTGCGTCGGCATGGCTCAGTGCACTGCTTATCAGGTTTTGTCTGCATGGACAAGGAAGTTTAGCTTGGAATGAGAGAATACCAAAGACCTACCGATGCATGTTTATAGAGACATTGCTGTTTGTTGCAACAATGCCTGCGCTTCTCCTCTTGATGATTTCTACTATACGAATCCATTTTATCAATTTTTAAAAATATTTTTTTTAAGTTTTTGAACAGTTCAACACGACTCTCTTACTGAAAGTGACTATTTTTGTCGAATGGCAGCGACTATAAGTTCATGGCTTATCAGATCTGTGTAGAGTAAGTGACAGATTACTGTGAATTCGACAAAGTTTTTTAAAATCCCTAAATCTATCATGAAGTCAAAAATATCTTATAGAACTTGCATATATTTATAGATAGACAGACATGGCTAAATCGAGGCGGAGGTCGACCACAAGTATACGAATATACATATATACTTTGTGGGGTTTGCCTCGCTTCCTTCTGCCTGTTATATAAGTAAATGTAGAGTATCCTTATAGATTCAATGCGCGTATCAACAAGTTTAACAAAGTTTTCTCAAGTCCCAGAAATATCAAACAAGGTCGGAAGTACTGTAAACATCTTTATGATAGGTATAAAACTCTGTTATTCTGTAATTTCATCTACAAATCCCTTTCAAAACTATGAATATTATAAATAATGTAGATCTGCAAGTATAAAATAGTTTTCTTGCAATTCTTAGCATATAAAAAACCTGTAAAATATTTTATAAATACTCGTATTTGTTAATTTGCACCTTTCTCTCTTCTCCCTCCCTCTTTCCATACTCTTTAAACATGCAGTGCCAAACTAATCGTAATCCTTCGTCACTTGAAGCTCCTCTTCCTACTTCACTGGCATCATAAAGTCCTATTCCATTACCTGCGCCATCATCATAATTAAAATGGTCTGCTAAGTTGCCCATACTAGGCAGGAGATTAACAAGTTCCGGAACCAGTTGAGGCGCTGCAAAGGATTGCAGAGAGCGCGCTCTTTATTTTTTCTACTCTCTCTCTCTGTCTATGTCTCTCTCTCTTTCTCTCTCTGACACCAGCTTCGCTGTGCTTGCTCGCAGCGCAGCTGGCGTTAGCCTCAGTCTTTTGCTGGCTTTCAACGTTGTCGGTTGTCAGACGTGTTCAAGTTTTGGAGCTGCCCAAGTCCATTTTTGCTGCTGCTACTGCCGTCATCGCTGTTGTTCTTGTTGCTGTTGTTACTGTTGTCGTTGTCGTTGTTGCTGTTGTCGCCTGCTGCTGCCCGCTGCTGCCACATTGTGTGTGTTGCACGTCGTTGCTCTCCCCTACCTTCCCTACCGCCCAGCTCCTGCTACTGCTCCTGCCCCAGCTGCGAAGTAGCAGCAGCAAACGTGCCGCGAACGCGTGTGTCTGCTGCGCCTAGGATATCTCACAGTGCCACAGCCACAGCCTGTGTGCCTGCGTCCGTGTGAGTGCGTCGCGTCGTCGTTGCTCTCTATGTGTATACAGTACTACTACGACGTGCCTCTGCCTCTGGCTCTGTCTGTGTCTGTGTGTGTGCGCGAGTGTTGAAGGCAGGCAGAGACAGGCAGGCAGTCAGCATGGGCCGAGAAAAACGTTGCATACTTTCGGGCGCAACGTAAAATTCACCTGAATACAAATCAAACCAAGGCAGCAGCAATACAACAAATACGCACGGTGCCCCCAATCAATAGCGACAAAATGGAAATCGAAATGGAAATGCAAATGGAATGTGTGTGAGAATTAAGAAACCCCCAATTATAATTGCCTGCGAGTGCTTAAATGGAAAACGAGAACGTCGAGCAACGAAACGACGCGTTGCGTATCGAATCGAGCAGCAACAAAAATGCAGGCTGGTCGAGGCAACGAGGCTGAAATACAAATCTGACATTAGCAGCAATACACGTACACGCACACACTCACACACACAGACAGAGACGCACGAACACACACAGAGACACACACACACACACACACACACACGTGCAGAAGGCGACAACAGTCAAAATTTTCGGCCGATGAATGAACTGACATAAAACTTGACGAGCCTCACAGTGCGGAAGAAGAAGCAGCACGCACACACATACTGACACACACACATACACTCACGCACAACACACTCACACACACACACACACACGCGCAGCGAGAACATTTAAAAGCATATAAAAACGGGCATTTTCATAGATTTCTTAGTGTGCCCTTGTCAAGGAAATAGAAAACGAAACCCAAAACGAAATCGCAAAATAGAAATAGAAACGACAAAAAAGCAAAAGGAATTTGCCAACACCATTTTTGGAACGTGCCGCGCATTTGGTGAACAGCAGCTGCGAATCAAATTGAAACAAAACTAAGGTGGGTCAAGTGCAAATAAAAAACAAAAAAAGAGAACAGTACAAAATAGAAGAGAAGAAGCAGAAACCAAATGTATAAAAAACGAGCTCACGAATTTTTATTTAACTAGTTTCACACACGAAATGCGCGAATGCCTCCCACAAAAAGAAATTCATAGCACGCTTTGCTGCGCTGTTGTTCGTGCTGCTGCTGCTGCTGCTACTGCTGTTGTTGTTGTTGTTGAGCTGAGCCCAAAAATAGAGCAACGATTACATGGCACTCACACACGCACACATACACACGCAGGCGTATGCAAATACATATGCAGCATAAATCATTATGTTTTGGACAGCCCAAAATTGTGAGGCCAAATGTCAATATAACACTTTCCCAGTGGGGAAAGGGAGTGGAAAAGGGGAGAGAGGGCCAGCCCCAACGTGTTTTCTAACAAACAAAATGCTCACACATACGGAGAGAGAGAGAGAGAGAGAGAGACATAAGTACAGGAAGTGACAGATGGATAGGCGGCAGAGGGGGGCGGGAAGAAGGGCAACCTCCTGCTGCTGTCTGCAGCAATTTTACTTCCTTGAAATCCTTTGCCAGCAGCAGCAGCTCCCACTTTCGCTCTCTCTCTCTCTCTCTCTCTCTCTCTCTCTCTCTCTGTCTCAGTTAGCTTAGTATGCTGCGCTCTCTCTCACTGTTCTCTCTTCCTCTCTCGCTCTCTACGCAGTCGCTGCAGTTCGCACGCTGCTGGTTCCAGTTCACAGTTCGCTTGGCTCATTTGTTTATTTTTAGTTGCTGTCATAGTAGCTCACACACACACACACACACACATACACCTGCAACTACACCCGCTTACAACACTTACAATTAACTTGCAGTTAGCGCAGTTTCCCAGCATTATTAATAGCCCGTTTTGGCCTGGCTTAGCCTGAGCCTACCCTGCCCTGCCCTGCCTGCCGTGCGCCTGCCCTGGCAGACAACGACAGCCACAACGAAATCAGCTATGAAACTGGTTCAAGGTCGTTGTCGCCAGTACCGTTAGGCGAGGTTGTTGCACCACGAAACCACTGCTGCTGCTGCTGCTTGCACAAACGAAAACACGCCGCGCCACCAGAAGGGTTTGCCCAGGGGCAGCGGGGAAGAGAGCGGAGCTGGCACTATTGGGGCTTGCGTGTCGTCCATGACATGGCGAGGCCCACGTGTCGGGGGAGTACCAAGGGGGAGGGCGGAAGGGGTTGGGGGAAGAGCAAGGAGGTGAAGCCAGGCAGGAAGAGGGGGTAGGAAAACTGAGGTGTTCATTTTGGAGAGACGCGCATAAACACACATAAAACAATGATATGCATAACATACACACATACACCTGCTCCCTGCCCCTCACACACACTCTCTGCTCCTCTCACACACTCTCTTCCTCTCTGACACACACACACACACACACATTTTCAACTGGCGCCCGCTAAATATCCCTGCAGGAGCTTACGTAAGCGCCCACCACGCCCATACCGCCCACCTACGCTTGCTGAGCGTCGCTACCATAATTATTTCTAAACACCTTTTATTTTTGAGGCAGAAATTAACCCAAAGTTACCCGGGCCGCTAATAGATATGTCAGGCATACAAGTGGAAACTATGAGGTGGGGGAAGGAAGCACGACGGAGTAAATAAATTCCACATGAAATTTTTAATGAACATTTTATTTATTTATGCGAATTAATAGTACGACGGTGTAAGTGGTCACGCGTGGGGTTAAATATGTATAAAACATATAAGGAATATATTTACAAAAAAGACAGTCAACCTTGGGAAGGAGCCCAAGTTTATACGAGTTGTATTTCATCCTTGGCCAATTAAGAGAAATAACTATTGCGCTGCACACGCATACCCGATGTCTGGGCGGGCGGTATTCTAGGGTGTGGCTGACTGCATGCCGCCAACGTCTGTTGCTCCACCTGCAGCATGTTTAGCCTGTCCTTAGGATGTTCCGGTTTTTGGCTTTGTATCGATGATCTCGGATGCGGTGTGCGATAAAACTCAGTGGCTCGACGATGTGGATATAGCTCGCATTTTACCTGAAAGAAACGGCATTGACAATAATAATAAATTAAACCTGAAAGAAAAGTATGCCGAAGGTTGTATATCTTTCGATCGTAGTCCTATATAATGGTGCAGAATTGCATGCAAAAAATGTATATATTAAGTTATGTCTCACTTTGATTGGCACTAATAAGTAAAGTGATTCCTAAAATCAAAACTGCTCTTCATACAAAAACCTATTGATCCTATGGCAGCTATATGTTAACTGGTCCGATCCGACTCATTCATCAAGATAATTATAAAACTGAGAGACTAATTTGCGTTGCAACAAACGGACGAGACAGACGGACGGACAGACAGAAATGGCTAGATCGACTCCCCTGGTAATACAGATTCAGAATATACTTTTCTTATAGTATACTTTACCCTCTGCAAGGGTATAGAAAGTCACTTACAACTTTAGGATGCATGTTTAGAGAAAACTTGAATAAAGTTCAATGGTTTCAATGGTTTGAATAAAGTTCAATGGTTTTTAAAATGATTTTTGGATGATAATTGGACCGAATTTCGTTTTTGAATTTTTAAATAGCAAAAACTGTTTTGCTTTCCGAAAATACAATACAGATCTGATTTTCTATATAAATATTTCCAAAAATGTTTATGTGCTTCTTCGAAATGAATAGCACAGCTCACTTTATGAGCCAGAAAATTGTTTATATATAAAAGTAAAATACTCATATTAAATTTAAATGTATATATAAATTTTTATTAAATTAATTTCAGTTTTAATTCAGTTACTAGTATTAATACTAATTTTAAATACAAAATATTTGTAATGGAATTTGTGAATTATCTGCGGATCTACGGAATGTTAAAGTTTTTGAGAGGGTAAAACTAAAGTGAGTTGAATATGTAAAGTATTCAGTCTCAAAGATTTTTCTATTCAAAGAGCAAAAGTGATTTGCCTGCTGGTTTTATAAAGCCTGTGGCTATTAGCCCAATTTATTTGAGTCCCTGCCCCCTCACCTCCTTCCCCCCTAACGTTGTCGCATTCATTTGGCAGCGTCAATTTGTGTGTCGCATTAATTTCGCAGTTTGGCGTAATTATTGCAAAAGCGAAAGGCAAAAGAAAAGAGAGAAGAGCAGAGAGGAGAAGGGAAGGGAAAGGAGGAACAGAGGCAGCTATAATTATGCATTATGCTAGGGCGACATCTGCTGAGGTTGAGCTTGTTTTTTGGGGCCAAAGTTGGCACTTGCATTCGGGCGCAAATAGAGCGCGCCGCAAAGTATGCTGCATTTTAATTGAATGGCGCAAATGGCAGCGCGACCCGGAACCGTCAACGGAAACGGAAGCCAATGAAGTCACAGTCAGCATAAGCGTAAGGTACCGACCACTGCTCTCTCGGTCCCTTATGCCACAAGACACCTCTGCCCCAGCCCGGCCTGCTTCTCCTCGTGGCTCTGCTCTGCTTGTCTGCTAATGAAATATTCATTTGTAATCGATAATTCCGCACAGGGCGAGATCGGGCGAAACGCGACGGCATAATAAGCAGCCCGCTAAGCCCGCCTCACCTCCTGCCCCTTTTCCTGCCCTCCCTAGTTGAGTTCTTGCCTCAATCCGCGTCGCAGCCGCATTGAACGTCGCCAACAAGAATTGAGGACGAGAGTCAAGTTGTCTGCAGCCAGACACACAGGTCTACTAGATGACCTACCATTCCCCCGACTCCAGTACCGAAACTATGAGAGAAAGAATCCAAATATTTTAGACTAAATTTATACGCAACTTGCGGGGACAGTCGCGTCGACCAGCGGCATAAATCGCGCAGCTTATGCTGCCCCATTGGACACGTGGCGCAGCGATGATAAGTAGATGTGGAACGACTGCTGCGCGCTGCAGCCTCACATCGATAAGGGCCATAAACCAGGCTGCTCAAAATGCAAATTCTGAAATTGGGAATAACTGAATATGTATTCTTATTGTGTGCAAATTGGACCAATATACATATAGTAAATATGCATTATGTTGTCACTTTTATCACATGTAATGAGGATCGATTTATGAACCCTTCATCTTTTTATATTTATTTATTGACAGCAAATTTAGTTAGCATTGTTTTACTTAATTGAATGAGAGTTAAATTGAGTCTGTAATAAATTGAGGTAGTATTGCAATATAACAATGATAGATGTTCTTTTATTAGCCGAAATATTTCACATATAAACACTATTATATTTATCTGTATTTGATATTCTATAAAGTCAATATATTAAGACTTCTGAATGGCTCTTTAATTAATTCTTTAATTAATTTATAAATTTTGTTATAATCTTTCAAGGTTTACTAAGTTCACATTATAAATTCTAATCTTTAAATTTCTTAAAAGTCAACATTGAACTTTAAGAAACTATAAATCCAACCTTCTTGAGCAATAAAAAATCGTTTGCTAATATTTATTGTCTGGCTTCATTGGTCGTTGCAAGATTTGTCGATATTAATATGGAGAGTTGGTTCCTTTTTCTCCTTATCCTTCTTCGTCTTGGGCTTCGTAGCCATTAGAAATTCTATTAAAAGTTATTTACTGGGCAACTTTCGGTCCATTGAATGCGACAAAGCACAAACACAAACATAGACACACGCATACACAAGCATATGTAGTGTATTATATATAGCACATGGTCGACCATAAGGTCGACTTAAACAAAAGGAAGTAGGCAGCAGGCAGCGGGCATTGTCTATGCATGTTCATAAATAAGAAATGCAGAAACGTTGGCACCTCCAGCGAAGAACCCCCAACTCTCCCTCTCTCCCCCTCGCCCCTCGTATAACCCCTTTTGCACTCAATACCCCAATCAGAGTTCAACCCCAAAACGAAGCGCACATTGACAATAAATTTGCATGCGAAGCACTTCCGCTAGGTGGCACTTGAGTGCTTTAAAGGGGGCGACGGGGGAGGTAGGAAAGGCCAAGACAATTTGAAATCGGTTTATATGCAGATGAGCATAATTAATTTCAAATGGAGGCGTGGCTAGAGTCAATGGCGATGGCGACGGCAAAGGCAAGTTCATTGTTTGCAGCTGAAGAGTTTAATGCCTTAAGCACGATGCCACAAGCAGATAGCGCACGTCCTCGCGCAGACGAAGGGTTGCTTGAAGGATGCGAAAGCATATTGAAGGAGGCTGCTGCTGCTGAGCTCGAGAGCAGTCAGGCAGAGCAGAGGCGAGGGGAGATGAACTGAACTGAGCTGAGCACTGTCATTAGCCACTTGAGGCAGGCGCAAGCAAGCTCAGCGGTGCAGATATGCAGCCGATAACAGGCGTCGCGATAAGCAGGCAGTAAGAAGAAGAGGCGGGTGTAGTGGCAAGAGAAGCTGCAACAACCTCGCGCTTAAAGTGGAGCAAGGACAACGCTAGCAGTGGCAGCAACAGCAACAGCAGCGGCAGCAACAACTTTGTATAAAAATAACGAGAGCACAATTGGCTACATTACTGGAAAGAGAGAGGAAGAGTGAGAGAAAATGATAGAACAGCCGGAGGTGAGTCGCAGAGAAAGGCAGAGTTGAGAGACAGCTGAGAGATTGGCAGAGGAGAGCAGAGGTAGGGGGGAAATATAGAGTGAAGACATATGTGCAGCAGGCAGCAGGTTAACTTGTCCAGCTGCTGTTGCCTGCCAGTTGTCCTGTCGTGTCCTTGTGCGGCAACAGCAACAGCAACTGCAACTACAACAATTACAATTACAGCAGCAAGTAGAACTCGTACAGCAAGAACGGCAGGCAGGCAGGCAGGCAGGGCAGCTTCATTTGTGTCCTGATTATGACAAGTCAAGGAAATGCGGCCTGACAGGCTGCTTTTGGCAAACTGTTGGGAAATTCTCACAGGATGCAGCCACATTCATGCAACCATCACACATGCACACACACACACACACACACCTTTTTGACATACCAACGTGTGTGTTAATTGCCTTGATGTGTGCGACACATGAAAAAAGACCTTGCATATGCTCAGGGGCAACTGAGGCAAATCAATTTGATTTCAACACACACACACACAATACGCAATTCGAAATTCCGCACTCGTCACATAACATCTGCTACGAGTACCCATTGCAGGCAATCACAAATCAGACATAATTAAAACACAGCAAACTCGCTTTTCATTCACTTGATCGCACTGCAAATGTTCTGCCAAAGTGCTTCCACAATGCAATTAAAGCTTCTTAATGACAGCAATGCGACAATTATATAAGGAGTTACGATATTAGTTAGCACTCGAACTGCTATTACTATGGGTCTTTGGGGTAGACTATATTCAAAGCAACTGCTTGGCTTATGTGTGGGTACCTATTCGTGATGAGGGTGCCTATTCGAATAGAGCTGAAATGAATCCAGCTGTACCCTCAACACAGCGTTTACCTTATGTCCACTAATTACAGAAATAATGTGATTGTATTAAATACTTAAGCAAGAATTCATAACCATGTGAATTGTCTAATATTATTTTTTTGCCCTTAATCTTAAAGATCTTTACAATATCTTTCGGTACATTGCCAATTTGTGTTAATAAGTAAGAAATTGTCTAAACAATGCTGAATATTTCTCTAAGAATATTCCATTAAATTCTTTTTTCCCCAAGTATATTAATAAAGCTAACTTTAGGATACCCTCGATCAAATTGTATTAAAATTTCTACACAAAATAAATATTTTCTTTTAATTATAAACATAATTACTTAATACAAGTTTCTTTTACTGGTACTATTACTTTTAGTTTAGTCAGTCGACTCTGAATAAATAAATAAATTGCAAGCATTGACTTCTTTAAGTCTACCCTAACTTTCAATAAGCTCATCAGTTTCAAACTCTTTCACTTGGCTAAGCAGCCGCATTTCAATAAGAAAGCGACAAAGTGCTGATTGTCTACTGAGTTCATAACATTGTCGCGGCACACATGGCGTATGAATAACAGTACAAATCAAATTACCGATATGGGGGTTATGTGCGCACATGGGCATAGGCAAAGTACTATGGGAAGGGAGGAAGAGCGCTAATGAGCGCTTGGAACAACTTGGGGTTCGTAGGGGGAGTCGTAGAGAGTTATTACTGTACCTGATGGCGCATTACTTTTGCTTATTGCAGACGCAACGAGAAGACAAGAAGGGAGGGAGTGAGAAAGAAAGCGTAAGCAAAAGAGTGATAGAGTCTGCTACGTGTGTAGACAGAAGGGAAACGTAGTTGGAGACGAAGAAGCGCCGCCCCGCCCAAATATTTTGCACGCCCAGGCCACGGCAACGGTGATGTGGGACACATCCCGCAACGGGCGATGCAACAACCCCAACGTTATATACCGTCTGTATCTGATCTATATGGCACGGACGAGATAGAACTGCTGCTGGACGAGATACGTGAGCTGGAGCTGGAGCCGGCTGTCTGCTGTCAGCTGGACGATGAGCAGGACTTTGAAATAGCTGGCAGCAGGGCCGGCGAGCTCTCGCTCAGCCTAGAATCGCCATTGGGCACGTGCACCTCGTGGGACTCGCACGCCAACTACAAACAGCAACAGCAAACCCCCTGCCATGGGGCGTTGCCCTACACTGTGATCCGCAACACTTGAAAACGCCTACAGGGATTGTGCGCATACTATTGGTGGTGAGTGTGTGTGTAATTGATATGTATCTCTCCAGCCAAATCTCTACAAGATTCCCCTATTCCTTCATTCCGCAGTTATCCTCGGCCGTCTGTCTGGCCTGCGAATGCTCCGCGGGCACCGTTCAGGTGGGCCTCTTTCTACTGCCACTCATCGGGCGCCTCAGGCTGATGGTCTTCTGTGCGCTCTTCTCGCTACTCATCACATGCCTCATGATCTTTCTCGATATATCGCACATAGCGCTGATGTTTCCATTCAACTGGACGAAAGTGGTAAGAATCGTGGAACATATTATATTCCTTTCTTTATATCTATAAAGCATTTCTTTTTAAATTATCATCTCTTTGCCTCTCTTCAGAATACGTGGATGTACCTGAGCATTGGTTTAATATTTATTTTGAGCTCCACGCTGCTCGTCCACATGGTGCTCTATGCGACGGAATACACATGGGTATCCAAGCACTCTAGAGACACACTATTAGCGACAGGCGTAAGTACCCAGACGCCTATACCAAATATACATGTAGTATTACTCACTAACTCCTCCTCCCTCTTGTGCAGCTGATAGGCTACGTTTGCGCCTTGGAGGCGCTGCTACTGTCCGGCATCGCCTCATGGCCCTGGTCGCAGTATCGCCAAGTGCCTGACGATGCCAGCGAACTGTTCATTGAGGATCGCGAGATGACGCCGATGAGTCCAATTAATAGCACCGATCTGCAGCTGCAGCCGGGCTCAGAGACTGGGCACAGCCTCGGGCCGTATCATCAGCAGGGCCAGAGCAATGGCAATGCGACGGCGTCCGATGCATATAACCAACAACAATCGTCCTATAATCAAAAGCCTTATATACCTGGTAAGTAGGGAAGACTTTCTTCTCCATCTTCTGCTTGTCTTATATCGAACTAAGCCACCTTATCTCTTTATCCGCCAGCCAAACGACCCAATGAGCTGAACCAGCGCCCCACATTGGGTCACACACAAACCGCACGCATCAAACCCAATCAGCGATATCGCGAGGGCTATCACTACCAACCGGTTGCGTCAACGTCCCGCCAGAGTCCCACATTCGTCGTAGGCGATGATCTGGGTGCCGGTCCATCCACATCCCGTTCCAATGATAATTCTAGTGCGTGATAGTTTTTATTCCTCAACGACAACAACAACAAAATGAAATTTATATGAAAAGCAAAAGAAAAAGCCAGCAAGGAAAACTGGAAAACGTTTTGTCCACTAAAGAAACAAACACAAATTTCAGCGATAGATAAAGTTGAGGTTGCATTCTGGGTCAATGTAATGCAAAGAAAACAAAAAAAAAAAATATGAAAAAACAAAAAACGTAAACAAATTGTTGATTAGTTTAAACAAATGAAAGCAAAACTCGTCGATAACGAAACAAAACCGCAAGCAACAACAATAATAAATTTAATATCTGTATGGGTGAGTGTAAAACAACTTTAATGAATTTAAACCGCAATGAGAACATGAGAAATGTATAGAGAAGCAAAGGAGAAATCGAGTAGAAGCAGGAGAGTAACCCCTTAAGTTAGAGAGTCCCTTAAAATTGTCGCCTAGGACGCGAAGCATGAAGAAAACAACATTTGGTTAGTTGTACAAATTTAAATGTTAGACAAACAATATTAAACACGATCGAAAAAGGGAAGAGAAGAAACAAAACTAATCCTAATTTGAATAAGGATAATTTAAAACCAAACAATTGGCAATGCTTTGGGCCAATTGAACAAACCGATCACAAAAAGAAGAAAATTCACAAACATTTTTGACAATTCGAATGCAAATTAGGAGAAATATTAATTATGGTACACGACAAAAAATCGCGCGAATCGCATGAGAAATGGAGGAAATGGAAATCAACTTGTTATAAACGTAGTTTTGCTTATTTTTTAATAAAAACAATAATTCAAGAAAACACCAAAAGAGAATTAAAACTTGTAAATTTTTCTTTATTTTCAATTGTCGACAAAAAAGAAATGTAAAATTGTTTAAATGCAGTTTGTTTTACATATTGTCCACATCTATTTCAAGCCCAGATCCTTCTCGATGGTGTGCGAACACACGGCCATCATTTGATTCTTCACGTTGAGGAAGTTCTCTACTGCCTTTGGCTTGGCCTCTGGCCAGGCGCCCAGATCACGATAGATGGGGCGACAGAACTTCATGCGGAAATTCGAGTTGGCAAACTCGATAATCTCCTGCAGACGTTGGATAAGACGTGCGCGAATGATCAGGCGATTGAGGCGGAAACGCACCTCGGCGTTCTTCGACTGCTTCAGATTGTATGTGCTCTCGAGCAATTCAATTTTGCGCTCATTTAGTTCGACAATGTCTTTGCTCTCGATCAGTTTGCCCAAGAAATCGATAAGCTGATGAATGGAAATGGGTTTCTTTAAATCCGCATTGTTTGCCAGCTCATCTACCGTCTTTGTGCTCCACACTGTGGCCAGTTCCTTGGTGACATTCGCCAGGGATTCGTCGAATCTATAATAATATATGATTAAAGTTTTACATAGCGAAGCCCTCTCTCTCTCTTTACTTGGGTATAATTGGCGGCATGCCCTCGCTCTTGAGCCACAAATCCCAGTCGATTTCAGTAAGCTTCTTCTCATTATCGCCACTTTTGAAGTATTCGTATAGAGCGCTCTTGAAATCATCTGTTTCAATCGACTTGTAAGCGTATTTCTTCAGGTAATCACGCAGGAAGGGCTCAAAGATACTGGGACCACCAAACAGATCCTCCAAATAGCGCAGGAATGTGGAGCCCTTGATGTAAGGCACCGAGGAGAAGGCATCATCGGGTCCACAATTGCTCAAGTCGACAACTAGCTTGGTCAGTTCTGGTGTGTCAGCGAGCTGAGTCCTTAACTGAAAGCAAATTGTTATTATAGCTGATATCGTCTTCGTTCCCCTTGTCTTCATTTGCAACTTACGCATTCCTTTAGTTCAGTCAGATTGCTGAGCATTCTGAAGTCCAGCTCCTTGGCGCCCTGCATGCGACCTACAATCTTGGACTCAACAAACACGGTGAATCCCTCGTTTAGCCAGAAATGTTCAAAGTTCTTGTTGGTCACCAGATTGCCAGTCCAACTGTGCGCAATCTCGTGGGCGACCACATTGGCCAGCGACTTGTCACCTGCCAGCAGTGTTGGGGTAACAAATGTCAAGCAAGGATTTTCCATGCCGCCAAAGGGAAAAGAGGGTGGCATTACTAGCAAATCATATTGCTTCCACACGTAGGGACCACACAAATCCGAGGCAGTCTTCAACATGGTAGATGTCTCCGAGAACTCCTCTGCGCAGGCATCAGCTATGGCCTCTTCAGCCCAAACGTTTGAGTTCTCACCCAGCGGACGCGACACAAGCCTGCCAATGGCGATGGCCACCAGGTAGGCTGGAATTGGTACCTCTTGCTTGAAGTGAGTTTTGCCCGATTCCTGCTTGTCGATCAGAGCACTCATCAGCGCGGTCAGTTCGGCGGGATGTTCTATTGACGCGTTATAGCTGAACTTGACAGCGGGCGTATCCTGACAGGGCATCACGGAGCGCGCATGGATGGCTTGGCACTGTGAGAACATGTAGGGATGCTTTTTGCCCAGCGTCTGCTCGGGATTCAACCATTGCAGTCCACTGGCGTTGCTAGCCGTCTCATAATCAATGCGTACGTTCAGGCTGTGTGCGATTAAGATGTTGTAGATATCAGTGGAAATAATTTACGACGAGTATGTTTGCATTATAAAGATTAGCTTGCCACTTATCGCTCGCTCACTTACCTGCCCTTAGCAGTGCCGGTTGGTAGCTCCAGCGTCAACTTCTGTCCCATATCAGGCACGGGATCGCTAATGAAGTAATTGATGGGCAACTCGCTGCCGCCGGCCAGCAACGTGGCATTCTTTACCTCTATGTCACGCACATCCAGGAGCTAGGACAAAGGACTGTTCAAAAGAAGTCAAAGGCAGAAGCAATAGGCTACTCACAATCTTCTCCAAATCGCTAGAGAGCACTTTGAACTTGTGCAGGACACTGCCGCGCAGCTTGGTGGACGCAAAGTCCACCTGCCATTTGATGTCGCTGTGCTCGGTGGTTATCAACTCCGGTTGCGAGTAGGAGCTGGGATCAACTTTGCCCAAACGACCCATGTTGCGTTGTTGTAGCGTGTAGATCGGTATAAGTTGCGACTGATGGAGCCTCGGCTGTAATTGCTGTGTCGTGCACAAGGTGCGTCTGAAGACTGAAAATAAATGGAGACCGTTGTTAGGCTTTATACGAGTTCGAGTACCCGATAGCAGCGATAAGATAGCATATGCCATGCCATGACGGTAGGCAATTAATGCAGCTGCTGTTAGTGCACTTTCTTACCAGCTGAGGAATAAGCAAATGCAATTTGGATGAACACACACCTAAAATATTTGCGTGGGCGTTTGCAAAAGTTAAGATGAATTCACAGTCGATATGTACTTCGATTGCCGGCAAGAGAAAACAAAGCTACACCAGGGCTACCAAATAAAATTACAAGCATAGCATCGATATATCGATGACAAAAACAAAACATCGATAAACGTTTAACGGAACCAATGCAAACAACTCTTTAGTTTTTGTAAACAATTTATATTTGGCCTAACAATATTAAGCTGTCCCTTCTATCGCAGCACATAATCCTTGGGATAATCCATAATGGCGGGGAAGTTCTCCAGCGTCTCCTTGTCAATGTGATCGAGTCGCTGGGGCACAGTGCGTGGTGTGCGAATTTGATTCGTTACGTTCGCGAGAATCTCTTCGGGCACTTGATCATCGGCAAATAGATGCAGCCTTTGCATGGTGTGTCTACGCTGCAGGTTGCCATGCATTGAATTGTACACGGCCTTCTTCATGACCATTGTGGGATCCTTTTCGTGAAGCTGCCAAGCGAGAGTCCATGAAGCCCCACCGGGGTAGCCAGTGTGATGGAAGTAGACACGCTTCACCCATTCGTCGCCGGGCAATGCAATTTCCTTAGTGTTAATGAGTACCACATGGTCGCCACAGTCATCTGCAAAGGTAATACGACTTTAAATGTGATTTGAGCCCGCGATTTAAGGCTAACCTAGAGCTGCTTCTCTGGTTCACAATTCTTTTGTTTCTATTTTCATTTTCTCCCGACCGGCAAATGATTCACAATAACAACAAAGACATCACTCGCGCAGCGCTTGTGACGTAACAAGCGCTTATTGTGGCACGGATTTAATCAGATTTTCACTTAAAATTATTACAAAGTAACCTGATTTAGGGTTCAACTTACTCATGGGATGGTAAATGGGCTTATGCAAGCCCATTAAGTGTGTTTTGACCAGCTTTGCCGAGTCAAAAGGGTTTTGCCAGGTACAATCGTAAATGTGCCATGTACGTGCAAATGTCGCCCATTGCTGTAATTAAAATCACACTTGACGTAAACTATTCTATAAATGGTTTCACAAATACAGACCTGCACACGCTTTGCTATTGACATTTTCAGTTGTTATTTTTTAAAACTTTTCACGGTCGGACCGAGACCTAATGTTATTTGTCTGCCTGTGACGTGAAGTTGGCTGTGCGCAGTTTTATGACTCACGTGAAGTAGGCTGCGCGCACTTGACGCAAATTGGTCGTGCGCATTTTCGAGAGTACGTGAAGTTGGCTGCGCTTGTGAAATGAGGGGCAGCACTGGCCCGCTGCTTAAACGAACAATGCGCGCGCGCATTTAAAATTTAAGAAACAAAAAAAAACTAAAAATGTATAGTTTTTGTTATTTATTTTCGTTTGCAATTTTATTTAAACATTTTCTATAGTTACTAAAATTACTTATGCACTGTTTATTATTAATATTAGTTAAATATTATTGAAAATACATTAGTTGTTTCATGAAACAATTTATAAACATCCTTGGTACGTTCGCTGCCTTACAATTTGCATTCATTTTATTCTATTTACTCTTTGTGTTATGCGGAAATATATTTAAAAAACTAACAAATAAGTCTAGATTTAGTTACAGTTTCTCACTTACAAACATTTCCATTGCATTTTCATTTTATTTTGCAACTTATTTTCAATCAATTTCGATCGACTTACAACTTTTCCCAGTAAACTTTCGCATTATAGTTTACATTACTTTGTCGTAGATATATTTATTTACCATATAATACACACGAGGTTCTTGTTTTTGTATTTAATTTTATAGTCAATTTCTCATTTTACTTTCCAGTTTAATGTATGCACATGAATTTTGTGCGTTGTTTTGTTTTTAACTTTCATTCCTCATTTTGTTTTTGCATTTTTAATGAAAATATATATGTGTGTGTATGTTTATTTATAAAAGTTATGTACAATTTGTGTTCAATGAAATTCCCTACTCGACGAGATTGTTTTTAATGCGAAATTATTGTTAAAACTTTTCAAGTGTATGAGCATTTTTTGTTTTCGTTTTTTTTATAGGTTTTTTTTTTGTGTAATTAATTTAATACGAAAAAGAACAACAAAAATTATATTACATAACAAAGAAACAGCAAAATGAAACATGAAACTGACAACTGCCCGTTCGTCCGTTTCTGTACCGAAACCCGCTGCCGCTTCCCAATCCGCCACCTCGTCTGCAGCCCGCACCCTAAACCCGAGTCTGGGCAAGACTCAAGCCCCACAAAGAGCAGCGGTGGCAGGCAGGCAGCGGGAGCGAGAGAGAGAGAGGAAGAGAACGAGGCGGGGAAAGGAGCTTGAAGGCAGCCAATGGCCTACAGACTATTTTTGGCACCGAATCAAAAACGAGACGAGAATTGCGCAAAAGCTTCGCCACATTGCACAAGCCCGCGAGCTCTTTTTAGCTGCATCAGCTGCATCTGTAACTGTAACTGTAACTGTAACTGGCTCTGCCACTGCTTCTTCTTGCTCGCCCTCGCTGCTGTCGCCGCCGCCATCGACACGCCCCCAGCCGCCAGATAAAGTTGGGCTTGTGCTCAGAGGACTGATGCCGGCGAGCCGGTAACTTTCTGTAGCATTTGCATCAGCTGCTCCGTTGCCGACTGATTGGCGGCACCACCGCCGCCCACCATTGCCCATGCCCACGCCCACACCTACACCCACGCCCACAAGACCCACGCCGCCGCCGGCGGCAGCTGTCGATGACGGCGGCGATGAGATCGATGTGGCTGCCGATGCCGATGACGAGGACGATGGCGTCAGCGCCAGCTTGGATTCTGGAGCAACAAAAGAAGCTGAGATTAGATTCGGTACGTTTTGTCTATGGACTGCCTTGCATACTGTCATCGCTCTCCAGGTACGTCACATACGAGTCTGTGCTATCCGGATGATGGTGCGACGTGATGCCCGAGTCCAGGCTGCTGCCCCCGGGCGGCCCATTCATTTGCTGACCCGGCGGGGGTGGATGTGGTCCCTGCGGCGGATGCGGTGGCAGCACGGGCATTCCATTTAAATCGTAGCCGTGCATCTGCAAAGGGGGAGAGAGCGACAGGGAGATGAGTCGAAGTCACTTTCTCCTTCCTGAGGGTTCAACTCACCTGATTGACAAGCTGCTGAAATGCGGGCGTGTGCGTGTTAATGGCCCCATTGCTATCGAGATCGGCATGCAGGGCGAAGTCGCTTAAGGCTTTCCATGGCGGTTGATATGTCTGAACATCCAAACCCTGCAGATTTAGTGGCGAATCGTGTCGCACCGGCGAGCTGGCGATCATCGGGATGCCCTGCATGGCGCCATAACCGAGTTTGCGACCCTCCTAGAACAGATCACCAGACCACAGTTAGCTTTATTTTCTGCATATATTGTCAGCTGACTTGGCTTACCTTCTCCTGCTGCATTTGCAACTTCATCTGTATGGTCTTCTTCTTGTCCTTGCAGCGCTTGTTCTGGAACCAAACGCGTATGACACGCGGCGACAGTCCAGTCATCTCAACCAGCTGCTCCTTCATGAGCGCATCAGGTCGCGGATTAGCATTATAGCAGGTTCTATTGAAGGGGATCAACGAAAGTTAAGGTTGGTTTAAGCAACAGGATGGTGAGTGGGATCCCGCTTTATTTCTTGACTTACCTCAGCGTATGCAGTTGCTTCTCATTGAGCACGGTGCGCACTCTCGTGGGTTTGCCATCCGACGGTCCCGAAGGACGCTTTTCCCTAATACTTTTGTGTGAGCCCGATTCGCTGCCAGAATCTGCAAGAGAAGAGAGAGAAGAAAGAGTTTGGGGTAAGTCAAGGAATCGTTTGTCAATTCGCAATCGTTTTCTATTTTTGCACTCGCTTTGAACTTCAGATTGATAAATTGTCCTCGGCTACGGTTCGGTGCGACGAATTCCAATGCCACCCAAAAATAGCAACAAGCTCCCTCCACCCTACCCCCCTTTTCATTCATTCCTGCCGACTGGAGATCAAAGAGACCCAGGCGGAATTTATCGACAGCGGCGGCACGGGAACTCTTCGTGGTTCGTGACTCGTGGTTTGTGGTTCGTAGTCCGTGGTTCTTCGTTTTGGGGTTCTCGCTTTGTGGTTCGTAATTAAGTCGTGTTTCACAACACGCCGACAACTTGTTATCGTTATCAAATTTCGATCGCCGATCACATCGATGAATAGAAAAAGCAGCGCCAGCGCAGCCTCCTACAAAGATCGATCGATCACTATCTCTGGGAGCGGTGTCGCGTTTGAAGGTGCAGCCGTGTTGCCATAATCAGAAATAGAAATGGAACTGGAACTAGCAGACATAACCTATTTGTCGACACAATTGGCCTGGCAAAACTTTTACACAAATTAAAACAAAGTTTGCGAAATTCGGAATGACCGTACACGTATCGAATTCTGAACTATGAAAGTGTAACTGGCAGTGGAACTTGTCATGGAACTGGCAGAGGAACTACTTAGAACTATCACTGAAACCAGCTAGAATTAGCTGTGTCTAAAATAAAGCAATATAATCGCAGCTGGAACTGTTAGTGGAGCCAGTTGCAGCGACTAGCCAAAAGTTGGAATCCGCTGGAACTAGCTGGGACTTCAAAGCGCCGCAGTTTGGCAAACACTCGAAGCGACTCGCCTCGACCCAGGCAGGCTGCGTGCCGTGTTCGAGTAGAAAGCAAATACGACGCAGAGGAACGCACAACAAGTGGGAACCTATGAATGGCAGTCGAAAGGCTGCGACGCTGATTGATCAGAGAGATTCCCCATATGATACGAGCGGAGAGAAAGAGAGTGGCGAGGGGAGAGCGGGGAAGATACTCGTACGAGATCTGAGATTCGATGTCGATTCACTCAAACAAAAAATTCCCAAGAAGTTGTCGATGTTTGCCCGCTTGAACGCTTCGTTGCAACTTCGAGTACTGTTTGCCCCGGGGCAGCTGCAACGCCTCGGCTTGCATCGTCTTGCTCACCTTTTGCGAATTCCCTGCCAACTATTAGACAAACTTCCCCAGCACCTCTCTCTCTTTCTCTTTGTATATTTCTCTAGGTTCGGCAACTCTCTCGTTCTCTCGCTCTTTGGAGCCCGCACACGAGCTTGCCTCGACTTTGACAACACCGCCCCATGTTGATAAGGTCGGTTTGGCATGTTCTTCCTCAGCAACACCTACCTCCGCCGGCCCGTCTCCGGTGCGTCTTCAGGTTAAACAATGAGATTATGTTGACGATATGGTTTGACAATTGTCGTACATTGTTTGACGTTTGCCGATTTCTATTGACACTCGTATCGCTTACAAGGATGTAACGCTGTGTTTTCCTCTCTGTTTTCTTGGAATAAAACACGGGCGCAACCCTTTGTACTGCCGCCCTGGTCATAGTAGGCCATAATTCCATTTAGCCTAATTAGGCTCGCACGATCTGTGCGAATAACTAGGTCAGGCGATAAAGTCGCACCAATTAAGGCTAATTGGCAGAGTGCAATTTTTGCAATGCAATCTTAGTGTTGCATTCAGTCTCAGATAAATTAGGCTAATTGGGGAAGATTACGTGATAACTGAGAAGTAATCAATTAGTTTAAAGTGACGAAACTTTACAAAAAGAGGGAATGTAGTAGAAAAAGGCTAGGGTGGAAAGATGGCAGAGTACCTTGCGATTCTAAGATCTCTTCAGGTCGCTTTGAAAGTATTTTCACAGTTTTTATGCTATTCTAAGCTTCTTCAGCACAGATTCATATAGTATACAAATGTCGGCGAGTGGTTTTCTCCTCGACACAATTTGAAAACCCTGTGATATATTATGTAAATACATATGTTACATACGTTAATAAAGTTATTTGCTTCATTGAGTTCCAGTTCAAGTTGCCCTTCATAAGACACAAATCTTTGTCTTTCCATAAACAATCTGAAGAACCCTTTAACCCTTGAGTTCACCCCTATTCAAACAAATACCGACTGAACTCGGAACTTGACTTTGGCTCGCGTGCAGCTCATTTGGAACCACTCGAACCAATTAGACACTTGGGCTATAAACACTCGATGTCACTCACCTGACATTGAACCCAATTCGCTGGAATGGTTGTTATTGCTAAGGTTGGTATTGTTGTTGTTACTACTGCTAATGTTGTTGTTGCTCTCAACGGATGAGGAGGTGAGGCTGCTCTGTGACGACTTTTCCAGCACATCGTGATCCTCCTTGCAGTACAGGGCACCCGCATCACGTAACGCGAATTCATCACCTGAAGGAGAGTGTAAATATTAATATAGGGTGTGCTAGAAGGGTTAAGGGGGTTACACATACCTGGCAGCAGTTGTCGGGCACACGCGGAACAGCGAAAACACTCGATGTGAAAGATTTTCGTCTTGGCTCGCATCACAAAATCATTTTTGCTAAAGGAGTTACCGCATTTATCACATTTTGTACCAAATAACCTGGACGGGAGAGAGCGAGAGAGAGAGAAAGAAAGAGCGTGCGAGTTAGTCTCATGATGTGAATGTGTAAATAGCCTTGGGTGAGTTCAAGTGCCGCCCGCCTCTTGTTTATGACTATTAAATAACATAAACAAAATAAATAAAAAAAGGGTAAATAAAGAAACAAAGATTCACAAAAATTCACAAAAAAAATAAATAAACTGGAAGTGCGACAAGGGGGGAGGTGGGAGGCTGTACAACTGTCTTTTATACTGGCCGCACAGCCGAGCATCAATCATTTGTGCAAGTAAAGTGTTAATTTATAGCCTTGCACGTGCTAATCAATTATTCAAAGATTTGCACCGCAAATAGTTTGACGACGCGATGCGCCAATCTGACCATCCCCGCTCCTGTCCCCCATCTACCCCGCAGCGCAATCGATAAGCTGATTGCACGTCATACATTTAGCAATGGTGAAACCCGTGAGAGAACCTAGATACACTAAGGCCAGGCTGGACCCGGACTGGCACGGCCAGCTGTCGGTTAGAATGTGCTTATGCGTTCCCTAAACAACAAATCCGTTGGCAGCCCCCTCCTAATTAACATGGCCAACAAGTGTCGACCGGGCCGAGCTGCCAGTGCTGCTACAGTTGCGCGCGCGAGAAAGGCCAACCGCATGACCGGACTAGGTAGGGTATCGCTAGTGTTGTCAGCTCACTAATTATTACAATTAGATCATGATTTGAACTGGCGAGAAACAAGTCTCGTTCGAAACTTTAATTAATTGTCTGTTTAGGCGGTGAGAGGTGCGATTATTTTAGTATTTTAAGCAGTGATAAATTGCAGTATCAAGCTTAATGCAAAATTGCAATGATTGGGCAGCACTAGATAATCTGCATATTTTAATTGGGCTAACACTTTGAATGCCGCTGTTAACAGCGTGAGCTGTTAAAAACTTTAACAGCATTTGACACTCACCTAACATAATCACGCTTGCAGTAGGTTTTGCCGTCGCGCACAAAACACGTACAGCTCTCGTCCAGAAATTGCCTGCATTCCTGGCACTTTAGGCACGCTGCATGCCATTCCAGATCGGGAGCGACGCGCAGTATATACTGATCGTGAATTTGGCCTCCACAGCCGACACAATGTGACAAACATTGTTTTTCTGCAAATAGAAGAAATGTAAACAATGGGTTAGTTGAAAGTGCATAAGAAGCTGACTGCTATGAAACAAAAACTTACAAGATGCAAGCACAGCTTAGCAGCGCACTGTTAACAGTTAACAGTTTGCAGTATTTATTCTAACAGCAGTTGTGATCACAAACAAATTAAAGTAAAATTAATATTTAATGTTTAATTTTAAAGATATGTATCTATTTTAGATTTTACCATTTGCCGCCGGTAAATCAGTTGCACTTGTTGGCAGCCTCAGTAAACAAGTTAGCAAAACAAAGATGGCGCTAATTAACAAACTGTTATCAAATAATCCCAGACTTGCAGGCAGCTAACCCAGCCCTGGTCCACCAATCCCCCGCTATGTCCTTTGCGTGTGTGTTTACCCAAGTGCCGCCCGAAAAGCGGGAAAAACTTTGTCGGAAAACATTTGAAAAATTCATAAATCTGCCAAGTATTTAAGTTACAGCTCGGCCAAAAGTTTTCGTGCGTCGTTTGGGGCAACGTCGAAAAAATCAATGCAATCATTGCCACATTATGTACGAGTGCCAGTAGCAGTGCCTCCCCATGTCCCCACGTCCCCAGCCACTGCTGCCCCCTGTAATCCTTGGCGAAGCGAAAACGAGAAGAAAAAACACGACAAACTTTTTGCAACAGGAAAAACTTTTTTCCTGTTGAAAAATTAAGAAAAACTTTGACGCGCGTTTAGCACGTTTTAAATGTTTCGTTGTGCCCCACACTCACTCACACACACACACACAGACAGAGACAGAGAAAGAAAAATACAAATGCGTAGAGAAAGAGAAACACACACGAAGCTTTGTGGCTGTTTCCTCTTTGTATCTTTAAACGTGGCTGCGTATCTCGGCGCGTTGTATCTCTGTATCTGTATCTCTGACTGACTGTGTGTGTGTGTGTGTATCTTGCGTATCGCTCGCACTCACAGCCTCTGCACATGAATTATTTATAAAGGCGGAGCAGACAAGTTGCTGCCGTTGCCGTTGCCCGTTTGCTGTTGTTCCTTTCGTTGTTGTTGTTGTTGTTTTGTTTCGTTTTTTTTTCGGCAAGTTTTGTCTGTGTGTGTTTTTTTTTCTTCCTCGCCTGGTTTTCTCGTTTGCTGCTGCTGCTGCCTCATGCTGCTCAAGCACTTCAGACGCCAGCATTTACTTCCCTGTGTGCCCCTCTGCCACCGACTTCTCCCCCTTCCCAGCTCTCGTTGAACAGTGCGCGGCCTTCATCGTCAGCCCTCAAGCTGAGAAAGCTTCAAGCTTCAGCCGCCGTCGCCGTCGTTGTAGCAGTGGCAGCCTTCGCCTTTTTGCGTGGCATGTGCGCTTTTTTTTTGCTCCAGCCATATTTCCCTCTCTCTCTCTCCCTCTCTCGCACTTGCCAGTGTGTGCCCTCTCTAGCTCTCTCGCACTCACTCGTTGGACTGCCCATAAAGCTACCCTATATAGTCAGTCATGTGTTGTTGTTGTTGTTCTTGTTGTTGTTGTGTGTGCGTGGCCACCATTTTTCTTCTTCCTCGTTGCTGTTGTTGTTGTTGTTGTCTGCTTCCTTTTGCTGCTGCTGCTGCTGTTGTTGTTGTTGTTCAGTTGCTGCTGTCGTTTTTGGACAGCTTCTTTTGTATAAATTTCCAGGCAGCGCGTATCTTTTGCTGACTGACATTTCGCATTCATTGTTTGTTGCCTCAGTCAGGGTGTGTGTGTGTGTGTGTGGGGGTCTCTGTCTGTTAGTGTGTGTGTGCGAGTCTCTGTTTACGTGTGTGTGTAGGTGTTTGTCTGCCTTAATGATCCTGCGCACTGCGTTTTCATTTTTCTTTTGCCTCCCCCATCCCCATCCCCAATACACCCCACCCACACCCCACCCACACACCCACCCACACACACAGACAGACTCTACCAATACACATGCAGCGCACACACACCACAGCCATTACGACTCGTAATGGGAATTTAAGCGCAACTCCTGCGCTGCCTCTGCCTTAGCCTCGTTTGTGTCTTTTTTTGCGCGATAGAGGATGGAGGGAGGCGGGCGAGAACCTTCCGCTTTTGTGGCGTATCTTTTGCATGTTGTGCTCGCCCCCAAACCGACACTGCCCACATTTTTGGGGGTTGGCTGTCTGCAGGGGGGGTGGCTTTGGCATTTGGCGCGTCGTGGTCTGCACGATTTTTCGTTTTTCGGCGCTTTTTGCGGCACACTTTGGGGTTTTTTGGCAACTGGGTCGGTAAGGGGAAGAGAGGAGAGACTTGCCAGTGGGGGGTGTGTACGATAGACAGGCAGAGGGGCAGAGGAGGAGGAGGAGGATGGCTGTTTGGGGGACAACGCATGAAATGCAATTTTCGTCTCGTGTTTGTCGTCTATGAATTTTTCCTTGCCACTGCGGCGGGCGGCATTTGTGGCATGTGAGGGTGGCAGCGGGGAGAAGGATCATTTGGCAGGTGAGCATGGCAAGAGGATGGGGGGAGAGGAGTGGTTGGCGTCACACTGATCAGAGGTGTGGCACATGTGGCACATGCGGCTATTGCGGCTTTTTTCACTTTTAACGACGCAGCGCAGCATTTGCAGCATTTGCAACATTTTGCTGCACATTCACAAGCTGCGTCTGTCATTTTTCCATGTTTCCCAATTTTTCGGCCATAAATTTTTCAATTAAACAAGTGACAACAGCAACAACTGGCAGCAGGTTGCCCCTCTTGTGTTGTTATTGTTGTTGCTGCTGTTGCTGTTGTTGTTGCTATTTCAGCTGTGATCTTGGCTGCAAGTAAAAAAGTTCAGCGCTTAAATGTTTAATGCCTGCATCGTTTGTTAATACATGTATTGTGATCTTAAATGGCCGTGAACCACCTTTATAAAAGAGAATACTCAAGAATGCACAAAGTGAGAAACGAGAGACCTAGAGTGAGTAAGAGAGTGAGGAAGAGTGCTCAAGTCTGGCGACCTATAGAGAGTCCTTTAGTATGCTGAGTTTAGGAAATACTTTAGAAAGCTGCGCTTATGGATTCTTTTGTGTTAAGTGTTCAGCTATTTGTTCCTTCTGTGTCTATTGAGCTAGATAATAAATCTCTTTTTTTTAATTAGGAACTTATAAATTTAAACAATCGCAAACAATTAAACTATGTAATAATTTATCATTGTTTTTGAACAGTTCTTTTTGTTTAAAAACCTTAAAATTTCTTAATTCAATCTTATCTTAAGTAAATATTAAGATTTTAGCTTATGGAATACTTTGTTTTAGTTCTTGTGTTGTTATTTTCTTTGTGTATATTTTAAGCACAAAGATTTTCTTGTCAACTTTAAGTTAATAACTCTCTGCAATAATGTTAAACTATTGAAATCACTAAGCTCTAAACAAGAGACTTAAGAAACAAACCAATGTTGCACTGCACGGGAGTATCTTAGTGTTGTAGTACCACAGTGTGTTGCACATCTATTATTAAGTACGAGCAGAGCCACAGATAATCTACAACATGCTGCATAGATAGTTTCTTTTTCGCGTATCTGCTTTGAGTATCTTGTGCGTTTAAGCGTTTTTATCTAATTACACGCGTTTCACTCGTGTCAAGAGAGAGAGAGGAGAAGAGGGAGAGGGAGAGAGAAGGAGAGAGAAAGAGAGAGGGAAAGCAACTGAAGTTGATGGATAGTTGCAGTCGTGCTGCTGTCTAGGATATTTGACGGTGAGCCTGCGTGAGTAACTAGCGACTTGAGTGGCGCAGGCAATAAACATATCACGGCGCATAATGAACGCCCACCGCCAGCCGCAGCCGCAGCAGCAGCAGCAGAGGAGCTGAGCCCAGAAAGGAGCTGAGATGCGCGTGGCTTAACCGGCAGCTGCTTATCACAGTCGGCGATCTTTCAAAGTGGCCAAAATCGAAGTGGGGAACAAAAAATCGAGGCAAAAATGTGCATGCGTTGCAACAGCGACGACGAGTGGCAACCAGTTTATGCAATGGCTGAGCTCACGTTGCAAGGAGGCTAAAGCAGGAGGCAGCATGAAGGAGGCTGAAGCAGGAGGCAACATGAAGGAGGCTGAGGCAGAAGGCAACATGAAGGAGGCTGAGGCACAAGGCAGTTCCTCTCTGCGTATATTCGTATTGCTTTTGCAGCCATGTTGTTGTTGTTGTTTTCGTCGCTCTTGTTGCTGTTGTTGTCGCCGACAACGGCAACATGCAAAATGCAAAGCATCGATAAGATACGAATGCGAGTGCGAGTGCGAAAGAGTCTTCCTCAGTCTCACTAGTTTGGAGTGTGGAGTGGGTGGCTCGGAAATTATGGAAGCTCTGCGGATATGCGCGCGATTTCAAAAGCAACTACTGTTTAAGCTGCTGCTGCTGCTGCAGATGAATCGGGGTAAGCCACATTGGAGGCACTGGGAAGGGGAACAGTCACTGGTTCGGGGGTCTCTGGCTACCTTTTGATTTATGGCGCATTTGTTGAATGAAATACAAAGCGAAGTCACTGACAGTTGAAAAGCAAGTGCCGCCAAGCAAATGGAATTTAACATGCTCATAAAGCCAAGCCAAGAGACAACGCAAGAGTCGAAGCGAGAAAAAAATCAGCTGTAGATACATTTGTAGCCATGAGATACAACTAGCTACCAGTTCGAAGTCACAAAACTCTCACTGTCAAATATTGATTGATTTCGCATAGACTCAACTGACTTATAGAACAAGCTGACCAAAAAGATATTTCCAGATATACATGCAGACCCCGTTTAATGACGCGTTCCCAGTTACAGCTGAAGACACAGTTGAAGGTACCTCTTCAGATATAGCTATAGATAGAGCTAAATATACAATATACAATATCAATTGAAGATACAGTTAAAGATACTGCTGGATATAGCTACATCTTAATATGTAATATCTCAGATATGCATAGCTTCAAAAAACTAATCAAACTAAATCTACAGTTACATAAAGAACTGAGGATATAGATATTTATAAAGATATTGATTAATCAAAGAAAACTGAAGACACTTCTCTAGAAAGAGCGGAAGATGCAACTGAATAAACCTTTCCAAATTAAACTTATAATACTGCTAAATAAAAAGTACAGTTTTACTATATTAATTATGTGTAAATATTCATATATTAACTATATATAAAAACAGATCTAACAAATATATAAATAAACCAGAAACTATAAAAAAATCAAGAACTAAACATATCAACAAATTCTTCCTTCTTCTCATTCAACCTAATCGACAAGTTTCAACAAGAATCAGCCAGTTATAATCTATCAGTTATCCACACATTATCTTCCCAACACAATCTACAGTCTCTCAGCTAAAAAACTTCGTCTTTTTCCCCACCACAAACAATGTCCTGTGCCGCGTGTGACTTCTACGAAAATTTGTCATATTTCCCGGAATATTTTTTATCCCCTTACCTTACTGGAGTTTTCTCTTTTCAGTTTTTGTTTTTGTTTTTGTTTTGATTACCTCCAAAGCGAAACGCTTAAAAAATTAATGATGACAGCGCGCACAGCGCTTGCAACACGTGCCGCAACGCGATGCTGGTATCCCAACTGTCCCTGGATGTTGCCCCTCGTGTTGCCTCGATTTGGATTTCTCGAATTCACATTTTGACAGACTCATCAATTTTGTAGATACCGAACCGAGCGGGCCAGGAGTATCTCCCTGCTCACACCCGCTTCAACGACCTCTGTGTGCCCCATCCTGCTGCTTCTGTTGCTTCACTGATTAGGCAACATTCCCTGGCCATTGTTCTCTGCCGAGCTGCGTGGGTTGGGCAGCTAGCCTTGGCTATCCCTTTTTCCTGCTCCCTCGCTCTCTCACTCGCTCTCTGTTCTTTCCTTTCCCTCTCTCTCTCTCTGTCTTTTTCTGTTGCTCTGTCTCTTTCTGTCTCTCTCTGTGTGTGCGTTGCCAACTGGTCACTGGGTTTTTGTGTGTGGAAGGAAGCTTTGTGGTTTTTGATTTGTTTGTCTGCCTTCGCTCGCTGGATCCTATCAATTATGTGGTCTCCCTCGCTGGGGCTATCTCTCTGTCTCCCACTTCCCTCCCTTTTCTCTCTCTCTCTCTATCTCTCCCTTGGTTTGTGTGCGCTGCAATTTGGGGGCATTCTGCAGTCGCCAATCGTGCTGATTGTCTGTCTTAAGTTGGCTTAATTAAGTGCAGTTGCTTTTGACAATGACAACGTAATCTTCGTTTGGCTATGGGCCACATCAAAAGCAACTGACCGACTCCATAAATACACACACACACACACAACATCTATCTGCAGCTGAATATATCTGCATATGTTGTTTTAGTTGTTGTTGTACATATAAATTTGCCTAATTAATTACAAAAAACACCCGAGCGCATTTCCATTGATCGGCAAGGGGAGCAGCAAAGGTTTAATTGTAAAATCTGGCGATGGCAGCGTAACTGTTAGTGATGGCACTGGGCTTGGGCAATATTTAGTGGTCTATATGTGGAGAATACTTTATTAAATGGGAAAGTTTGTCTGCACTATTTAAGTCATTTCTGTTGGTAATCCTTTTAATAATAAGGTTTATTGCTAAGAAATTTATGCTTTATGATATAATGATGTAAAATAAAAAACATTTATTGACATGAATTTATATATACATATACATATAATAATAATTTATGCATCTGTTGATAACTTCTTTAAGTTAAGATCAGATTAAATTCTGAATAAGTCAAGGGAAATTGAGCCAATTGAAGCTTTTCCAAATACCCAACAAGTTCTATATGGTAGTTCTAAAGCTCAGCTTACTTATAAATATAACATTGATTAACACGAAAATTTTCATAAATTTCTATTTTTCCAAATATATACACATTTGTGTATAACATCCCTTGCGGGGATCGAACCCACGACCTTTGGATTAGAAATCCAACGCGCTATCCTCTGCGCCAAAGGGACATGTGATTTTACTAATATTGAATCTGTTTATAATATATTTTATACTTTTCGTATGGAAAGCTGTCTGTTCTGATTATTAACTTGTATACATAAATATCTTAAGTTTTAATGAATACATAAATGTCTTCACATTCCCCCTATTATCTATATCTATCTTCTTTGTATGTTTCTCTACGATATACTTGAAAAAGTAAAGTTCGCTTGGAGTTCTACCACAACTGTTTCTTGCACACTTCAAACTTACTGCCACGTTTTGTGGCAGCTTGAAACATTTGATTGATTTCATTCTTTATTGCGAGAGACAGCGAAATTCTCGTGTCACGCGTGCTCACGGACTGCGATGCGATCTTGCTGCGATGATTCCCAAGCGCACTCAAGACACAAGCACAAAGCACAGAACCGATTTCGAATCAATCGAACGAGCAACGGAAAAAAACAAAAACAATAAAAAAATAAAAAATCCGATGGAGAAGAAAAGCAAAAGCAGCTAAAAGAAGCCAAAAGAAGCCGCCGACTGCAGACGCTTTGAAGTGTTTGATTTTTGTATTGGCCGATCGAAGTGGCTGATGCTGTTGTTGTTGCTGTTCTTCTTATTGTTGTTGCTGGTTGTTGTTGTTGCTGTGTTGTTGTTGTAGTTGTTGGCTGTCGCTTTATTGAAGCCAAATTTGAATACGCGAGAGAGACACGGCAGAAGCTGCCAGTGGCGCGACATCAAAGAGTGCCTGGACTCAAAATGGACATGGCCCTGCAACACAATTTATGCCAGCCAAGTAGAGAAGGCACACACACTAGCTAGCTAGCACACACACACACACACTGACCAACACACACAAAAAAGGTCATTTCCGTTGCAGTTGTGTGTCTGTGTGTGAAACAAAATGCCGACGAGTTGCCGCAAGTTGTTGCAACCGAGTTCGAGTTCTGACTGCCTTCGCTGGATGCTGTCTGCTAGCTGCATTCCCCTGCACCTCAGCACCTCCTCCCTCACCCCTTTCCCTCTTGCTGTGTGTTGCGTGTTGCTTGGCGCGCAGACAGATGACAAGACGCGATAGTGTCTCTCGCTGAGCCCCTGTGCTGCTGCAGAGCAGAGCAGAGAAGGGAGACGGGAGACGGGAGAAGGCTAAGACAGAGGGGCAGTTGCGGGTTAAGTGATGATCATGATGGGTTATTAGGCAGGTTGCGTTGACAACGCATTTGTCTTGGCCAACCGCCGACGCAGGATCGCAGCGAGTACCCCAGATGCGTGTGTGTGTGTGCATGTGTGTGTGTGCGATAAGCGCGTGACATTTATTTATGGTGTTTTAACACAAGTGTCGCCAATGGGCCAAAAAAAGGCGCCGGAGAACTGAGAGAGATCTGTGAGTCGCCGCAGGCCTTAACCAGACAAAAGGGAGATGGAATAAGACAGAGAGGAATAGAGAGAGAGAGAGGGAGGATGGGAGAGGACAAGGGAGAAAAGAAAGCCGTCGCTCAATCGACTGACGGCTCAGCGTCAGAAACGACTCGAGAAGTGTCAAATTAACGTCAACTCACAAGCCGCACACAGCTTCAAAAAACCTCAAAGAAAAAGATATATACAAGATATACACAAGAAACGTTCAAGAAACGTTCAAGAAAGAGTGGCAGACAGAGAGAGAGAGAGATGGGAGCAAGAGGGGAAGTGAGATTGAAGCAATTAAAGCGCAACGCAAACAAATCGAAATTCAAATTCGAAGCTCAAAATTCAAATTCAAATACAAATTCGATAACCAAATTCGACAAATCAAAATGCAGTTTAACCTTTTATGGCCGCGCAACATGTTGCAAATGCTGACAGACCTCCCCTCTCCCCTCTACACCTCTCTCTGCCCCCTCCGTGCCTGTTATTTGACTAGTTTTTCTTTATCATAAATGCGTTTTGGCATTTTTTGCGGCACTTTTGGCTAATTAGTTAGCGGCAAAGATTTGTCGACGCGACCACATTGTTGCAGCGGAAGGCAGCAGCATCAGCAGTTGTTCCTGTTGCTGTTATTGTTTTTGTTGCTGCAGTTGTTGCTGTTGCTGTTGCTGTTGTTGTCATCTCTGTTGGAATTGTTGTTTCTGCTCTCCATGGCAGGCGGCTCGTGTAAATATTTGACCTGACGCGTGTGAACTTTAACAGTTTTTATGCTTTATTTGTCGCAAATATTGCGCAAACACAACAAGGCAGCTACCCCCTCCCCTGTACCCCACCTTCCTTCCCCTCCCTGCTTGCCACCTCATCTCAGTTAAATGTTGAAACAACGCGACGTTGCCTTATTTGCATTTCGGGCCTTGGGGATGTTCAGCTTGTTGCTGCCTTTTGTTGCTGTTCTTGTTGTTGTTGTAGTTGTTGTTGTTGCGCATGCGCGCACCTTTTGCACTTGAGCATTGCAAGTGTTGTTGTTGTTGTTGCTGTTCCCCGTGTTGCTGTTGCCCTCCCCCCACCCATCTTCTTCAGTCCCCTTTAGCCAGCATTGCTGCAGTCTTTATCTCTGCCCCAGCTGCTGCTACTTCTGTCGCTGCTTGTGCCGCTGTCCCTCTGCAACATGCAACATGCGTTAGCAACATACTTGCCACACAGTCGGCAATATTTCTCACTTGAATGCTGCAAAATAAAGCACAAAGCTGCGAACTGCGTACAATCCGTGAAAATTGACGGAGAACACTTTTAGAAAACCAGAAAAGTTGTTGGAAAATAATTGCGAAATATACAAAAAAAGTTTAAGGAGAAGAAATGAAATTGTTTTAGAAAATTTGTATAATATTTTCTGCAGGAATTTATTTAGAAGGAATTTTGATGTAAATGCTTAGTCATTGTTTATATCGTAACAAATTTCGGATTTTCTTTTATACAGTATACCCCAAGAATCTCTATAGCTCTTGGGCTAAGCTTACTCATATCCGTTCATTTTATTACTATATGCATATATTCTTTACATTTAAATCCTTTCTAATATACTATAATATATATATTTTCTACAACCTTAAAGCTCAGATCTCTCTATTGTATATCCAATACTCATTTATCAATATCTCCTAAATATAATATGTATACAAGTATGATTATATTCTTATAATAAGAATCTGTTAAATATATCTCAGTTTCAGTGTCATTTCTCGATTTATATGTATGTACAATATATATATATTTTATTTACTTAACTTCTACAATTTTAAAGCTTTAGCCTTGAATGTTCTCGTACCTTTTTCTCCCTTCTATCATACATCATATACATATGTATGTATATTTAATTTAGTCTCACAGATCCCTTGCTCTGCCCAACTTTTACAGCATTTTGGATGCTAGTTAAAAGTGCCTCAGATTGTTGTATATCTCTTTCTCTCTCTCTCTCTCTCTCTCTCTCTTTCTCTCTGTGTCTCTCTCTATTGGTAGGCAAGGTGTGCCTGCAGCCAGGCGCATTCCTGTGCGTGAACCGTTATAAAAACTTAAGACCTCATTCAAAGAGGCCGCCAGAGCCGCCGCCGCGGCAGCTTGCTTTATGGCTGCTCAAGATCGAGTTGACCATTTAACGCCATTGCCATCGTTCGTTGTGGTCCTTTTAAGCGACTATATAACTAAGCAGATACAGATATATACAGTATATATATATGCATATATATAGGTAGGCTGCCACGTCGATTACGCACACGCAAAGGCGGAGATCCCAAAAGGAAGGTACGTCGCCGCCAAAGGCTGCGCTGCTGTTGTTCATGCAAATTTTAACTTCATTTCGGCTTCGTTTTGTTAATTAATTTATATTATTTTATTTGGGTGTCGTATACAAGACCGAAGCGAACTGCACAGATCTCCAACTTCGTCGTCTTGTTGCTGTTGTTGTTGTTGTTGTTGTTGTTGCTGTTGACATGCCTTGTGGCTGCCTGCAATCGTCGTGGTCGTTGTGGCCTCTCTGTCTCTCTCTCGCTCTCTTTCCCGACTCGAACGACAAATTTATATTTAATGAGCTTCATAAAATTTAAATTTCAAAGGAGCCTTGCACCGCAGCGGCATGTTCGAATCGTTTCCCGAACTGTCCCCGTACAGCGCTGATTGCCACTTCGCATTCGCCTTCATAGACCGATTCCTTGTCTCCCTCTCTCTCTGTATCTCCCTCTCTCGCTGTCTTTCTGTTTCTTGGCCACATGAAGGCATATAAATTGCTGGTTATATGGCGTTTTAAGTAGGCCTGCTTTATGATCCTGCTCAGTTCGCGATCCGCACTCGCCACTCACGCTAGGCACACTCACTGGCACTCACACACTCACTGGCACTCACACACCTGACTCTGGCTATGATTCATTGGCGCTGTGTGGTCGTAATCGTCGACATCTCTTCCAAGCCAAGGAAGACTTATTGCTGCCCACTTAGGCGACAAAACGCTGTCGGCGGAACTTCCTCACGTGTGAAGAGCGCGCGAAGAGTACCGCACTACACCCCCTCTCCCCTGCCCTATCTCCGCTAGTGATCTGCAAATCTGTTGGCAACTTGTTGGGCCTGTTTCTCACTTGAGCCCGGCAACATTTCAATTTGACATAATGAGCCACATTTTGTTACCAGTAGGCAGAGAACCAGAGATGATGCTGCTCATAAGCGCCGACTAACAGAACTACAGACTCTTTACGAGCTTCGAACTTGGCCAAGAACATGTGTTAGCCAAGAGAAAAGGAGATAGAGAGAGAATAAGAATCAACAAACATCTAAATCTTTTCGAATTTGTTGAGGTTTTCGAGAGGTAAATCAATTGGATTAACTGTACAAATATAAAATAGATTAATGGATTCGAAATTGTACCTAAGGAAACAACTTGACGACTTGAATTCTTAAATATACTTTCATGTTTTGCAGGCTTTATAACTAGTTTACTTTAAACAAAAGGTTGTTCCCAAAGTGTAGTAAGTAGAATAATTGAAGACACTTTACATTCTAATAAAGGATCATGATTGCAGCTGGCTTTAGGTCAATACATAACAAAGGTCTACAAAACAACCTAACATATCATTAAAGGACTAAGGGTTAGTATTGATATTGTATAGTATATGGTATCATATATTTTTATAAACTTTCCTATTCAGCATTTCGAATTTATCAAACAATATGTCATAAAAAACATTTGACAATTTATTTGATATTTTAAAAACAATTCCAATTTTGTATTTTCAATATAGGTTATTATATTTAATAATTGTATTAATTCAATATATATTCAAACACTAGTTTTGAAAGTTTAGTGCTACCTTTTTTAAACTATTCACAATGATGTTTGCCGATTTATCAATTCTACACCCAAAATTTGTTTGCCATTAAATATGAATTCAGATTTGCATGCACTCCAAATTGGTTTAAGAATTAGTTTTCTAAATGCAATAAATATAAAACAGTGTTTTATACATTCGTTGTATATTCCTTGAGCGTTATGAATGTTATGACATAAATTCATATTTCCACAGACACGCTGGGTAGACACACTCGCCTGCAGATAGGAAACAAGTTTGTTGAATTCAAAGAGAAAATGAGTTGGAGGAGACTCCCAGTCCCAGTCGCAGTCCGAGTTCAGTTCAGTTCGATTCGGTTTCGCATTGATTAATGTTTTCGATATATTTATGGGTTTGTTTTCACTTCGCTATTTGTTTCGATAAATTCTGGTTGCGAAATGAAATTATCTAGTTGTGTCGTTGTTTTGCATATGCTCGGGCTAATTTGATATCAAAAGAAAAGGTGTGGTGGGAGGAGAGAGAGAGAGGGAGAGAGGGAAAGGGGGGCGTAAGAGATGTACAACTTGTTAGGCAAGTCAACAACAACATTTCAATCTGACATAATGAGCCACATGCGGCTGCAGGTAGTCGCTCTATATCCTGCCCTGCTTCTTCCTCCTTCTCTGTGTCTCTCTCTCTCTCCTGCTCTTGCTGGCTGCAAGTCAAAATATTTTCAAGGTAACGGTAATTAGCTGACTAGGCTACTGTCTGAGCTGCAAACTGCAGTCCGTCCCTGTCTCGTTCTCAACCTCATTCACCACAGACGCCGCCGTCGTCGTCATCTAATTTTGAATGAGTTGCCCCGCGGCGCGACGCGACGCCGTCGCCGTCGCAATCACAGCGAGCGGTCGGGTTTGAGTTTGCGTTTGGTTATGGCTGGGCTCGGTTCGGCTCGGAGTCTCGGGGGCGGTCACAACCTGTTGATAGCCGCGTCTGCCTACCCAGACGATACTTCAGATTAAGAGCTCTCAATACAAACAAGCGACATGCTAAATGTCTCTCTCACTCTCGCTCTCTCTCGCTCTCTCTCACTCCTTCTGCTCTTCCTCTGGCACTCGAAGTGAAGCGGAAAAGTAGTGTGCTTGTAATGCGATATATCTGCAGTCAGTCGGGGCATGTTATATAAGGTCGGATCCTGCTGTTGTTGCTGCTTAAGTGTCGCTTACAAATTTGGAGTACTCCGACGTCGCCACCGACGCAATCGATCTGCAGCAGCGACTGGCGACGGCGGCCAAGTGTTTTTTATTTGATGTAACCAAATCTCAGACTCCCCGCTTCACTCATTCCCCCTTCCCTGCCACTCTCTCTCCACCTCTCTGTTGCCCCTTTCTAGAATCGTTGCATCCTGTCGAAAGTTATTGCTCGCATGTTCTTCTTGTTATCGTAGTTGTTGTTGTTGTTGCTGCTTTTTATTGTCTCCTGCTTAATTAGTCATTAAAAGCGGGTTATAAAAATGACACTCGTAAAAAAGGCAGCGCAAGTGCGACAGAGAGAGAGAGAGAGAGAAGGAGAGAGAAGGAGATAGAGAGAGTATATGCATTGAGGTGCGCTGCGGCGCCCCCAGTAGAGCTTTAAAAGCGACGCCATTAAAGAGCTCAGCGCGAAGCGACGCGATGCGGCGTGTTGCATGCAACACGCCAGAAGCAGCAAAGCAGCGACGCAAAGCCCCCAAAGGTGGCCAGCTGACAGCCCAAGTCCGAAGACAGAATGCACGTGAGCACACACACACACCAACAGACACACAGCTATTCGAAGGTGTTATATGACGCAGCGGGTGTTCTGCGCTGTGCAGCCAACGGCAGCCCAAAACCAACACGCTCCCGCCTCTGTGCAACGCCCCCGCCATCGCCAAAATCCCAGCGGGAAATGCGACGCCAAAAGGCGCCGTTTAATGAGCGCCTGGAGAGGCACACGAACTACGCGCTCCATGGTGGTTGCTCTGCTCTGCTGCTACTGCTGCTGACTGTGTGGTTCTGGTTCGCTCAGTTTCTGTTTCGGTTTCGGCCAAAAACACACACTCACGCGATAAACGGGCGTGGCATGCCTCGCACGAGGGCAACCTGGTAATTTTGGCATTATTTATCAGTTGATTTATGTGCAACGCGCTTCCCTTCCCCCTTCTTCCCCTTCTCTCTATCCCTCTCTTATTTTCTCTGCCTTTTTGTGGAAATTTAATATTCGTTCTGACTGCCCCAAACAGTAGCGCGGCTGCCTTGACAGGCGCTGACACCTCGACTGAACTTTTAAAGAGCTCCAATTTTAATTGCACTTTAATAGGCCGCTCTGCTGCGACTTTAATGCTTGCCCCATGGAACTGCAGCAGCTGACACAGGTCAGCAGCGGCTCGCAAGCAGTTTGCGTCGGACACAAAGCCGTAACAGTCAGATACAAAAAAACAATTGCAGCAAGTGAGCTCAGAAAGTGTTGGGGAAGAACTTACAGAGAGGAAGCATAAAATGTTTCTTCTTCCCTCAAATTTGGGATTGTTCAAAGAACCTTTTAAAACACAAATATTAAATTTTGTAAACACTTAAGCATTATTTAAAGAGTTTCAGATTTGCATTGGTCAAACACCTTTGATAAATTAAAGATTTAAAATTCGAAAATAGCTAAATTACAATTTATTAAAGAGTTAAGGATTCGATTATTAAATACTTTATAGTGATTCTAGCACAGGTGTCTTAGTTTTTATATTTTTTGTTACTTTGTTTTCTCTGTTTTCATATTTTTAAATAAATTCTTTAACTTGAAGTATTTCTCTTTAGAATATAGTGTAGAATAAATGAAGAAACAAGACTTATATGAAATAAAAGGTATTTTTACTTAAATAAGTTTAAAATATTTATATTTTTTTCTTATTATATCATGTTGAAGCTTGAACTATGTTTTTGAAATATTGTTCTTAGTATTTTAATAGCTTCTCAAATTTTGGGTTAGTTTTTTGTATAAATTTTGTTGATTTGAATTCTAGACTCAACCATAATTCAATTTATTAAAGATTTCCTCTTTTGAACTACTGTTTTGTTTATAAATTTAAAAATTAAACTCCATTTGAATTTATGTTTCAGGCATCTTTTTCGGAACACTTTGAACATGTCTTTATACACTTCAAAGTCGATTCCCACCTACCATTCACGAAATATCAGTGACTATATTTCTGCTGTCAGTTGGTATGCTAATTTGTCGACCTTATCGACTGCCTGTGTCCTGCCTGGGTCTATGGAACCAACATAACTCTCATAACAATCGTTCAAAACCAGTTGCGATAGTAGGGCATTGAAATGGTCTCCCTCCAAAAAAAAAAGGGGCACACCCACACGGGGCACAAAATTTATGCGCCACTCGCTAAAAAAATTTCTTCTATATTTTATGGGTTTGCTTTTTTCGGGTTTCCGGTCAGTATTTTTGGGATTCCAGTCTGCGTAGCGTTCCTGTGCCTCTGTCAGGCTGTCTGCACAGGGTGATAAAGTTATTTAGGCGCAAATCATAAATTCCGAAATACAGAACCCCGAGAGCGGAGCTTATCTGATTTTGCACTTGGGCCCGGGACTAGATCAATATGTTCTTGGCCCAAAACCTGTGCGGGCTATGCGCTTGATACAGGGTGTGAGAGAGAGAGAGAGAGAGAGAGGAGAGAGGAGAGGGAGAACTGAAAGATATCTGTCCCGAATACCGAATCTGGAATCTCGAATCCCGTCCAGAGTTTCAGAATGACAAAGACAGCTGTGCTCCTGCGCCTGGTGTCACATTTGAAATGCATTTGTGTGCGTGTGTGTGTGTGTGTGTGTTGACTCGGAAAGGGACTGCGAAAGATAGACAGACTTGGAAGAGACATGAGACAGTTGGGAGATACGCAAAAGTAGATTGAGAATACGATTCAGGTAACTTTGCCCGAGTTTTTTTTCTGATTTTGTTTTTTGTTTTTTATTCTTAGTTCGGGTTTAATTAACAGCTCTCTGGCGCGTCTGTTTGACTTGTGAAATTAGAAAATTATGCCTGGAATTTCCGTTCACAGATCAGTAAAATAATCAAACTCGAACAAAACCAAAATCCCAAAACCCAAAAAAAACATAAAAAACGGCAGCAAACATTTTGCGCATTTGCTTTGCTGATTAGCGAATGAAAATGATAATGAGTTATCTATGGGTCGATAACTGGGAGATGGGGGAAGGGTAAACCATTTAAATTCGGTTTGAATTGGATTTGGATTGCTTGGAGATTGGGAGGAAGTCGATATAAGGTAAAAAATCAATGTGAAAATGATGACTGGTGAGAAAAGTAGGAGATTGTTGCTTTTTTAGAATGAAGTTGAGGATTTTTTAAAGAGTTAAGGAAGTTTTAATATTAGAAAACTAAATTGAAATCTAAATTGTTGGGAAAGTTAAACAAAATTAATGCTACATGGATGATAATCGTATTTTATTTCTGTTAAGTAACTTTAAAAGGTCATTAAAGCATAGACTGAGCTTTCAATAGGTTGGAGTTAAATGTCTATAATATAGAAACGATTCACGTAATATTCAAAACAGTAAAGAATTTCCTTCAGCTGTTTTCAAAATGCTGTAACTCGCTTTAAAGCACTTTGCTTTACTCAACTTTTTGTATATTTCTTATAATTTTAGTTCCAGCTTATGTCCTCGAATCTTCACCTCCCAAGTCGCTCGATAATGCAATCGATTTGTTTTGAAAGTTGCCCTACGCGCCTTAAGCAAATTAAATTGACCACGATTAATGATGTGTGTAGAACATTTATGGTCAGTCGAAGCAATCGGTTACCGTTCGCCTTTCACGAGCTTTACGACTGTCACACGCTCAACACTTTATAAATATACCAGCACCCCTCATCCTATTTCCCCTCTGGCGATCGTTTGTGTCTATATAAGTAGTTAAGCCATCCATCTATCTATCTGTCCGGCTGTCTGTCTGTCTATCTGTCCATCTGTATCTCGCCATCCCATCTACATATGCCATCCGTAAGCTCCAAGCTCGGTGCCATTCTCCGACTTTGCCTTTTATGGTTGAAAAATGTAAAGTCGCATTTCTTCAGCATTTGTTGTTGCTGGTGTTATTGCTGTTGTTTTTGTCATTTAACAAATAATTTGTAAAATTATTGTCAAGCTGTCGCTCTGCTCATTTGCCCAGTCAATTTTTCACAATTAACTTTCGAAACTTCTCGTTCACAAATTTAAATTAGCTCGCGATTAATTTTGTCCAGCATTTAAATCTAATTAATTTTAATTAAATTATGGTAAACAAATGCACCAATAATACATTCAGACACACACACACAGGCATAGGTATATACATATAGGAATATGCGAATTTTTGAGGCCAATTGACGCGAAACTATATAATGAAAATCGTTTTGATTTTTATGACCACAAATAATTGTCAATTTTTAACGAGTTTGGCATAAAAACCGTTGAATTTTATTAGATAGGCAGGCAGAAACTAGTTTCGGTTGGGGCTGAAGGGTGGAGAGGGATAAACAGAGGAAACAAAACACGTCACTCGCCACGCGCTGCGAAGTATGCAATAAAAAACGAGAGATAAAAATGCATAAGCCCAGTTAGAGTATTAGGCTGACATTAAACTGTAGGTAATCCCTCAAAATTCGATTCAAACTTTGATAAATATTCTAACTTACTGCCCTCTGTACAGGGTATTAGCATTTTGTGCACATCTCCTGCCCATCACATTTGGAGGTTGACAAAAACAAACGCAACCCGAGAGTAAAAAGTGTCGCGTTTTTTGTGTAAACAAAACTTGAGCTCGAGCCCCGGCCCGCTCTACAGTATTTCCTTCTACTATATTTAATTAATTTAACGACTACTTGAGAAGTTCGCAGTGACATGTGTAAGGGGGGCGTGGCTGTGAGAGTGGCGGGAGGGAGGCTGGGGAAAGCCAATGGGCCTGCGACATGAAAAACTCATTAAAATGTTTACAGGCGCACAAAATCAACAAACCAACAAAGCGAACGGACAGACAGACAAATAGCAGAGTAAGAGAGCGAGGAAAAACAAAATGAAAAACAAAAACGAAAAGCAAAACGTAGAAAAATTAAAAAACACACGCAGACACACACACACAAAAAACAATCTACTGCAACTGAAATTGTTTTCATCTCAAATAAAAACTAAAATCTCAAGCTAGAAATAAGTTTGCTTCGCTTTTTAGTTCATTCTTTTACTTCTCTCCTTCATCTTCTTCTTCTTCTACTTCTCGTTCAATTAGTTAGTTTGCCCTGCATAAGTTTTTCGGCAGCTTGATAAAACTTTTTGGCTGAGCAAAAAGTTTTTCAAATTAAAATTTCGCTTGCATTAAATATTTAATGTGTATGTGTGTGTGTGCGAGTGTGTGTGCACATCGCAAACTAATTAGAATTGAAATTACAATGCGGCTGCAAGCTGTCTCTAGCGTGTATATATCAGATACAAATGTATCTGTAGCTCTAGCTAGCTGGTGTCTCTGGCTCGTTTTTTATTCAGTGTCCAGCGCGGACAACGTGTTTATGATTATGATAGTGGTTGGCTTGGTGTTTTAGCTAGTTTTTTTCTGTACACACAACTTTTTAAACCGTCGCTTTGGTTGGTTTTTATTGGGCTGTTAGTTTCATGAACATAGAAGTTTTGCCATTAGCCTAACGTATAACATTTATAATGTTAAAGATATAAGGTAGACCTTTGGCTTGGGTATAGCTTAATATGATTACTATTTTTACAGCCAGTTTCATGACATTCAGTAAATAACAGCAATCTATATAACGCAATCTTTTAAATCTTGCAAAGATTCATTTTTGTAGAAGTATTTACTTTTCCAATTCTGAAGATTCAAACAGGACCTTTGACATGGACACAGTTTAACATGTTTACTCTCTGCACTATAAGTTTTATACAAATTGTTTAATAAATGGAATAGATATTGAAGAAACAACCAGGACCTTTTTTACAGCGCATATAGTAGTCGTGCATGCCCGCCTTGTCTATTTACTTTTTGTGTTTTTTTTGCCATGTTTTTGTGGTCTTTTGTCTGGTTAGAAAATTGGCAGCTAACATTTGTCACAATTTAGCGTCAAAAATAAAATAAATTTAAATAAAATATATATTTCTGTCACAGCAAATTTTTTAATGACACTTTTGGTTAGCTCACACACTCACACACACACAGAAACACACACTCGACTGGCAGTCACAATTAAAAATGCATGAAAACAATTTAGAAATGTGCAAATGCGATCGAAATATGGTTGACAATTTTCCGGCTGCCCACCGAGCAAATTTGTCAGCTGCACAATTTGTGCAGCGTTTATCGCATACGATAAATTCGCGACTCACGAGTCACGAGTCACGGCTCACGCCTTTGCGCACTTTAATTGCCCCCGGGCATTAAAATGTCATTCAACCATTAATTGGCAGCAGCCTGGCCTGGCCGAAAAAAGTTATATTCTACTTAAAATAAAATACAGCTATAATTTAAAAGTTAATGCCGCCGCAAAAGTCAGCTACAAAAGAGCTGAAAATAAATCCAAAGGGTTTTTCTGACTTTTTAATTGAGCCAAGAAAAGCAAAGTATAAAAAAAAAATCAAAAGAAAGAAACTTAAGATTCATTTGGGGAATATAATGAATATATCGCATCGTGTATGTAGATCCGAGGTTGGCGATATCGCGAGACCTTAAGTCGATTAAAAAGATAAGCCAGTGAAATATTACCCATAAAAAGGTTCTGGGCTGTTCTAAAACAAAAATAAATCAAATTCAAATGGTTTTCGAAAATTTCACGATACTGTTTCTCTCGATATGAATATTGTTTTAGGTTGGCAACACTTTTCGAACTATTGTTATTTCGACTTGTACTTGAACACGTGAACTCGACCTAACCTGGAACCTGCTGACCTAACTTCTTTAATGATATCATGCGCACTTTAAGCTCACTTTGAAGGCCTTACTACAGCCTTGACCTCAATTTTGATTTCAAGCGATCTGAAAATGAACTGAAAATGTTTCCATTTTTGGGATATCACAGAGAAACCATTTCAAACTTTTGTTAATTTTCTTCTTCAATGAAAACAGTTTCATCAATAATTTGGATGATCATTCCAAAATATGATAAAACATTTTACAGTTCAACGAATTGATGTTATTTGTCAATTTCTGGTGATTTTGCAATTTTCTTCAACTTTTTTCAAGTTAGGAGGTTAATGACAATTTAATTTGCAAATTTTCGCCGTGTTTGTCTAATTTGTTTTTTGTTATCTTTTTGAGTTTTTGTTCTTGACTGGCCATAAATAAGTCATTAACTCGTTTAAATGGCTTTATTAGTCGTATATGATACGTGATATTTGTTCTGTGTGTTGTGGTTCTGCTTCTATGAGCCGATAGTTAATGTGCATTACAGGTAATTGGGATAGCTAAGCTAGTTAGTTTATAATAATGAACTGTGAATTGACTGAGAGATAACTGGGAATAGTTAGCGGTAAATGGCTATTGTTAGTTAATGCAAAGTTTGATAATTTTAAAGCTTTTAGTTTAAAAGTTTGTATTGGAAGAGAGAAAGAATGAGAAAATAAAAGTTACTAGTCTAAGGAAATACTCTACACACTATAAGATGTATTGACTAGTTCGAAAATTGATCAGTTATAGATCAGAAAACGTTGATTGAATTGACTTCCAGAAATGTACAGCTTCCTTGAAATTACAGCTGGACCGTTTAAAATTCCCTAATCAAATCAACTACCCCAAACAAAAACCTAATCAAAGTCGCACAAAATGAAATGCACGTTCGATAATTATGATCTTTCTTTAATACAATGATAATACACAAACATAATAACAAAGTCTAATGTCTTTGTCTTATTCGCCGACTATTGGGAGAGATTTGGTGAAACAGGTTTAGCGAGGGAACCTCAGCGGATACCGACGGCAAATTGAGTTGAATTCATTATTATCGTACATAGTGGGATATGGTTTGTACTTACTTATCACATCGTGGCCGTGACAATCCAAATCCAGGTGATGATTCATCACCAGCGATGGCTGTAATCCAGTTTGATTGTGATTGTGGTTATGGTTGTGATTGTGATTGTGCAGTGGTAGCTGGTGAGCCAAATGGCCACCAATCTCTGCCATTACCATATATTTGGCTTATAAACACTTGGGCAACGAAATCAAATAAAGAACCCAAAACGAACTCAAGAACTGACGCGTTGCATTGAGCAAAATGTTGTGGCTCTGGCTGTGTTGCTGTGTGTGTGTGTGTGTGTGGTTTGGGTGTGTTTGTTTTGTGGATTGATCTTTTCAAATTCCAAAAAAGGATTTGTTGCTCTCGTGTTACGCTAAGGCACTTTTGCACATTTACAGTTGGTATTCTTAGTTAGATCATGCAGATACTTTGCTTGCACTGAAACTGGAACTGGAATTGGGAATTGGAACCAGGACCAGGAAGAATGACTGGTAGTGTTGCTCCTGCTGTTGTTGTTGTTGATGTTGTTGTCACAGTTGTTGGTAACACGCGCGCACAGGTAAATGTCGGAACGTCATGGGTTAGTTGGGAGTTCCGCAGAGTTTCGTAGAGTTTCGTATCCAAAAGGCGACGGCATTGACGATGTACAACGACGACGACGATGAAGAAGGCGACGGCAGTTACCGATGACGACAACGAACCGTATTTGCGAGAGTGTGTGTGTGTGTGTTGCTGTTGTCGTAAGTACAACAGCAACAACAAAGGGAACGAGAACGACGACAACGTAGAGAACACGGCGAGACGAGAACGCGTAGCTCGGAGCACGATGCTGACGGCGCTGCGACTGCTGAACGACTAAACCGGCTGACTCTGTGTGTATCTTTCGGATTCGCAGGCAAACTTACAGATACACTCACACACACACACACATACACGTCTCGACGCTCGGCCCTCGGCTCGCCGTCGGCAACGTTGTCGTCGCCAGCGACGTCGCAGCGCACAGCCACCCCCCGTTGGCTGCAGCGCAACTGCTCGCACAGGCCGCAACCCTGCGCTGTGGTTAGAGCAGTGCGACTAGCTTGTGGCACAGTCGTGCAGCTGCAGCTGCAACCGGTTTGGGCGAAGTTCGAAAACGTCGCTGTCGCAGCAGCGGAGGGCAGGGGCAGCAGCAGCAGCAGCAGCAGCAGCCGCAGCCGCAGCAGCAGCAGCAGCGTCGACGGATGTGGAAACAGGTGTTTGGCTGCGCTGCTCGCACACGCTGCGTTCCATTGTGCTGTCTCACTTTGAGCGCTGATTCTAAATGGCGTCCAAGCGGGCCAATCGGTTGGCGCCACTGCGCATGACTCGCGCCCCTGCCCCCGTGGCGCCCCACGACAGCGACGACGACGACGCTGGCTCAGCTGTGCCAGCGCTGCCACTGCTGCTGCTGCTGCACGCGTCGTTTGCCGTCGCTACATTTGCAATCCACAGGCAATGGAGGCAGTCAGTCATGCCCAGAGAGGCCTGCCCGCCCACACTGCCCCCGCCCCCTTCGTTCCTCCTCCTCTTCCCTCTCTCTCTCTCTTGCTCTTTGCCTCTTTCTGCTTCGTTTTTTCCCTTTTTGCCTTTGTTTTGCCAATTTCGCTTTTGGTTTTCGAAGTTTGTACTACAAAATGGTTGCACTTGTAAGCAAATGCCGCTCCCCCCTCCCCTACTCCCTCCCCTCTGCGTGCTCCCCTTTGCCTGCCGCTTTTGGCTGCAATTGTTGGCTGTGTAATGCGCTTGTCGAAGTTTTTGGCAGCCACAGCCGCACCTTGTCTTGACTCTTGGCTGCGGCTGCGGCGGCGGCTGCTTGCCTCATCTCCCCCCACCCTACCTCTCTTCCACTGTGCCTGCTCTTGTTGCGGCTGTTGGGCAACGTTGTCTTTTGGCCTCTTAGCAACATCATAATAATTATTGATCTTTTGATTTTGCTCTCCCTCACTCTCTCTGTCTCTTCAGTTGCTGTTCAAGGCTCTGTTGCAATTTTAATGACATGTGCCACGCCTGCCCCCCAGTGTGTGTGTGTGGGTGTGGGTGTGTGTGTGTGTGTGTGCCTTGTTGCGGTTGCCAGTTCGTTGACTTGGCACCTAGTTGCCACTGTTGCCTGATGATTTGTCGCACATTCCACGTCGTTGGCGTCGGTGGCGACGTCTGCTGCTGCTGCTGTTGCTGCTTTTGCTGATGCGCTGCTCCCCAGTTGCCATTATTTTTACCGTTTTTATTTGCCGCTGCTTCCTGTGTGTGTGGCGAGTGAGTGAGTGAGAGCGAAAGGGAAAGAGGTGAGCAGGGGGGGGAGTCGACTCGTCATGTTGTAATCAAGGTCATCAGCTCCGCTTGGGCCACTTCTCGCTCAGTCATAGCCGTCGCAGTTAGCCAGACATGCCTGACATTAGTAAATGCTTACACACACACACAAACCCCTCACACTCACACACACATACAGACAGAGACACGTACACTCCCCCGCACACAGACAGCGGAGCTTGTATCGCAGCTTTCGCGCCATCTCCTTTGCACACGCAGCTGCTGCTGCTGCCCAGCAGCAAAAACAGCTGACTGATTGTGTCTGTGTGTGTGTGTGTGTGAGGGGGTGTGTGTGGCTGTGTGTGCCAGCCAGCCAGCCAGGCAGGCAGCATGATTTCAAAATTTAATTAGGTCCCGTCCATTAATTGGGTTAATTGAAATGCCGGTAAAAGTCTGGACGCACAACGTAAACGGGAAGCAGCAACAACATCAACAACACCAACAACAACAGCAAGCAGTCAATTTCAAATTTAGGACATGTCACTCAAGCTGGTTACACCCCCTTGTAGCCCCCCCCTTGGGCTACTCTTTAACTCCCTCGATATCTGCCCGCAATGCGAAATGTTTTCAACTTGTTGGTATCATTGGCATTATCTTCTTTACTTATTGTTGCTCTTCAATTGTTGCTATCCAATTGGTAACTAAACTATTCAGTAAAGATTTGTGGCATTTACATATCTCAATTTCCTCTGAAATTCACTTTATTGAAATAACTATTATATTAGTATTAGTATTTACAATATTATATCTCGTGAAATTTGCTGAAGTATAATGATAAAATAATTGAAACAAGTTTATTATTTTCTCATGGAATTTCTTGGTGAATCACTGCAATGATAACTTTAAAATATTTATAGCTATTGATCTTATCGGATTAATTTATAAATCAAAATAGTTTTATATAATATAAGCAGTTTTACTTACTTACTGCTGATTTACTGGAGAAACTTTTGTAAATTATGTATAACTATTGATTTTATTGAATGAAATTAGGAACTAAAATAGTATAATTAGTATAATATATTAATATATTATTTTATTATGATAACTTACGTCTGATTTACTGGAATAAATACTCCTTTAAGGAGGGGCCTTACAATATTACAAGCAATTTTATTATAATTTCTTAAAATTATCCTTAAATTCTTCAGCAAATTTCTTAATAAAAGGGATATACTAACTTTGTGCAAATGTCTGCCTACCCATCTGTTTGTCTGTCTGTCTGTCTGTCTGTCTGTCTGTCTGTCCGTCTGTCTGTCTGTATGTTGTCCGTCTGTCTGCCCGTACGTTTGAACAGCGCAATCTCAGCTACTATCAAAGCTAAAGACACCAAAATTGGCATGAAGGTTTCTGTATACCAACAGTTCCAAAAGATTATTTTTAAATTATTTTAACGCCCACTTTAACCGCAATTCAATAAATAAATTCTTCAATCCGATTTGAAGGCAACATATAAAAGATACAACTTTCTGACTGCAACATAAACTTAGTTGACTATATTATCTAGCTTTCCTCCAAATTTCAATCCGATCGGAGAATAAACACAGAAGTTATTCAAGTCACCTTAGTGCCCACAGTAATTTAGTACTATTATTATTACTATTATTTCTATGATTACCAATGTAATTGTTATTGATATAATTCTATTAATCTTTGTATTACTATACCATTACCAAGTCAGAGATCGTGCAACCCAGAGAAGCTACCTATTCTCTCTGCTAACTTGTTAATGAGAAATGTCCGACAATGCAAGCCAACAAACAACAATATCACTGGGTCGGCGCCCATTTTGTAGTCAGTCTCCTTCAGTGCGAGCCGTCTCGAGCACATTGCTTGCCCTCTCGATTGGTGTCTGCCACTTACCTCATGTGGCATGGACAGCTTAAGGTTAGCAGCTTCCATAGAGACTGAGACTCAGACACAGGTGCAATCTGTAGCCAATTTGGCAGCTCTGTTCGCTGTCAGTTGAGGGAAACGATAAGGGTGTAGTCCAGAGATAACTGCACACTGAATAGTTAAAGAACTTTCGTATCAACAAGCTTAATCACAAAACGATAATAAAAGCGAATAACGAGAAACAAAAATAAATAAAGTTGTTAAAAATTCAAATATTGAATAAATGCCAAACAATTTCCTTGGAATTTGTTGAGCTGTAAATGTTATCAAAATTTTTGCAGAAATTTATCAGAATTTATTTATGGAAAATCAGAGAAACACACACACACACACACGGAAATTGTTCAGGCTCAGACTAATCCCACAGCTAAAGATGAAGCGAAATTTCATTTATTTCACAAAAATAAATTTCACTCTCTCTCTCTCTTCTCGCTCAACAATTGCAAGAATAATTTAAAGCTCTCGACTTTATTTGTGATTTCAGAGTTCTGTAGCATATTTTATAGTTCGAATTTGGTAGGCAGGGGGCAGGGCGGCCAGGGGTAAGGGCGGGGCAGCTTTGTGTATGCGGGTGTTTACGTATGTTTAGCATAAAATGCGAATACTTAACGGTACCAGGAATGGAAAGGGGGAATCCATTGCAAACCCGTTTCGATTTTGTTGTTATTTCTCGGGGATATGCAAATTCCAAATTCCAATTTCAATTTCAAATGCCAGTCTCGGCTTGGCTGCCAGTCCCGTATCAATCTCCGACGATGTATCCCGACTCGGTTCGGATCTACCTCCCCCCCCACCCCCCATCGCTTTAGTCCCCACTTCCCGCTCTCTTTTCATTCTCTTTTGGCTCTTTTGGCCTCGTCACGTTTGCCAAGCCAAAGCAAATAGCAAAAATTTATGCAAATAGAAACACGCAAAACACCTACGCAAACACGAAGCAATCTAGCCAAGGCAGACGGAAGGGAGGGGGAAGAGGAGAGGGAGCAGGAGGCAGGGCAGCTCATCAACGTGTGAGCTGAGCCTGCTTCGACTTGCGGTTCATTTAATTTTCGCACTTGGCGGCACCGACACCGACGAAGAAGCTGCCAAAATTGTAGCACCAGAAGCCGAGTTGAGGAGGTTGTAGAAAGGGGGGTAGAGCGGGGAGAAGGGGAGACCCAGCTAGGCAAGGGTTGGCCGAGTTTGGGGCAGCTGCTGTTAGGGTCAGTTGGCTTTTATAGGCCTGCAGAGAAATCTAATTTTGCAGTGCGCTTTAAAGAGAAGAAAGCAAAAAGAGAGCAAGAAAGGAGAAGAAACGAGCAGTTAAAAGAAAAAGAGAAGTAAGAAGACAAAGCGGTAGACATGAGCAAGAGAGTGGGACAAGGAGAGGGTGTGTGTGGGGAGAGAGGAGGCTAGCTGTGCTGGAGTTGCCAACTGTTTTGCGCTGCATGACATGCCAGTTTATTTATTGTGCGAGGTTGTTAAGGTGTGCTTGCGTGTGTACCCAGTGGTGTGTGTGTGCGTGTATGTGTGTGACTGTGCGATTGTGTGTCAGTTGTTCCCAGTCCGCCCCCAAAACGCCCGCCCATCGTCTCCGGTTGCTGAGCTGCGCCACACACAACAAAGTCCAGAGTTGACTTTTATAGAGTCGCATGCACAATAAAGAAGTCTATTATCCTTTTTGCCAGCGTCGACGCCGACGCCGCTATCGCTGTCGCAGTCAACGCCGACTGCTGTTGCTGTTGCTGTTGTTGGGCGAGCGGGATCGATATCCATTAGGAAAATTAAAATTGTGGCAGAGGCAATGAACGTAAAAAGCGGAAACAGCAGTCAGTCAGTTAGTTAGTCAGTCTCGGGCCAACAACAACAACAACAAACCAAAAGGCCGACTACGGCTAGCAACAACAACATCAACAACAACAAGAACAACAACAAGAGAGTCATTCAGTCAGTCACTCAATCAGTCAGTCAGTCACACAGTCTGCAAGTCAGTGTGCTCGTGATTCCCTCAGTCACTCAGTCAATCTCTCCGTTAGTCAGTCGTCTCGTCTTTCATTCTTTACTTGTTCGCGCTTCTTGGGGCGCTTCTACTTCCACTTCCGTTTCCGTCAGCCTCAGCAGGTGGAATATTAACTAAGTTGGTGAAAAAGTATGCTCTATATACATATATATAAAGCCAAATGTTGAGGTCTGCTAAGCGGTTAAGCGGCTAAGAAAGTGGGCGAGGTGTGCCAGCAACTTTGTGCTAAAGAATCAAGATGAAACACTTGTAATGCATGTACAAAATTTTGTAGTAGATATTTCAATTATATGAAAAGTTCACTACATAGTGTATAAATGTATGCATAATTTATGTGAATATATGAAATGTTTACTGTATCAATGCAGTGTTTTAAAGATATAAAGAAAAAGAAGAAATCATGCATTCTACACTTTAGAGGGCGGTCTGAAAATCATTAACTCTTAACATTAAATAACTTATATTTTAATATTACAAATCATTTTGCCATTTATAGTTATTGTATTAACTAAAAACGAACTGTCCTACATTACAAAATTACACTTAAATAAGGTTTTTATCGATTTACTTGATCAAATTGTAAAATAAACTTGATCTAGGTGTTCACACGTACTAACGGGCAGTTGTTACAAAATTATAATACATTTTCTATTCTATATTAAAATACTTATAATCATTATATTTATCCTTACTTAATTCAGCACAGTCTTCAAGTTATTATATCAGAATTAATATATTACTTGATATATTTCTTATTTTATAGTTCAACTTCACAATAGTTTTCACTGATAAACTGCAACTTGTTAGCTGTTATAATGAACGATTATTTCTTATTTTTGTTTAGATTGTCTATATTCACTTAAAAATCACTTACTTTTTTGTGTTTCAGTGTATTTCAGCTTTATTTCGCATACTATATTTAGCTAGTTTTATATTTAGCCTTGTCATCTACTTCTTTCTTCATCACTCTTAATGCTCTCTCTCTCTCTTCTGTTTCAGTGTGCGCAACCTTCATTATTGTTTATATTCGATAACTATCTTACTTGTACACGTATGTCACCGATTTTTCTCACCTCTCATCTTACTCCATTTTCTCACAGTGTATTCAAATGTCGTTCATGCTGCCAGCCTTGTTGTCTTCTATCTCCTGCTCCTCCCATTGTTGTCGGTTGTCAATTGTTGTTGTTGTTGGATTTGTTATTGTTGATTTTGAATTAAGTTTCAGGCAAACACGTTCGCCCGCACAGCTAGCAGTTGTTGTTGTAGCAGTTTCTATAGTTCTTGTTGTTGCTGTTGTTGCTATTGCAATCTGCCATTTTGCAGCTGTCATTGTTTTTGCCCTTGTTTCTCCTTTTTGGCAAACGCGAAACGCGAACGCGACATTTTCATTGTTGTCGCTTTGCTACAGTTTGCAGTTGTACTTGTTGTTGCAGCAGCTACCGCTGCAACAGCAGCAACAGCAGCCACGGCATCGACGGCAGCGGCAGCTCATCTGTCATTCAAAGTCACGCGGCGTGCAATTTTTGTTATCATGACTTTTTCAATTCCAATTTTCGGCATCCGCAACGAACGTAACGTAGAATGTGGCATCCACACACACACACACACTCACGTGCCACTTGCAACATGCAACTGCATTGACACGTTTGCATTTCGATTTGATTGGAAATATATTTCATTGCTTTCGCTGTTTGGAGCCGTCAAATCTATTGAAATATGCATGCAACAGCAGCAACAAAAACAACAACAACAGCAACAGCAGCAACTACACATGCAGCAATAACAACAACAACAAGTGCTGCTGCTGCTGTAGCTGCAACTGGCAAATAGTCAAACGTCTGTCAAACGCGGCCTGTGCAGCTTTTGGCCTGCAGTTTGTTAAATGTTTAAACGGGGCTTTAGTTTCCATTGATGCTTGTGGGGGAGGACAGAGGGCGAGGGAATGTGGTCTCCATGGAGAGATCCCTCTCTCACCTTCCCCTCTTTCCCTCTTGCCCATGCTATACCTGCTTTTGCTAGCAGCGCTATTTGTATGGCGTCGTTCTAAGCTGCTCCATTGGCGGGCGGACTTAGCAGCAGCTCGTTGAATTTTTATAGCGTGGCCACACACAGACACACACTCACACACTTACTCATACAAGTACTCACTTACACACAAACATGCATGCAACTTACATAGTTATTTGTTAAAGGCGAGGGCAGTAATTGCAGTTGGAGTTGAAAGCAAGGTGGGAGCCGGAAGTAGATACAAAAATATCTTATAGTTGCAAGAACATCTTGAAGATACAGGTGGGTTGTTATAATCATTAAGATAACAAGTATCTGATAGAACAAGGGTTGATGCCCGGCTAAAAATGTTTGCTGAACATGCAAAAAAGTGTTGTTAAGTCAAGGGAACTTAGTTAGAAAAGTATCTTGTATGATACGAAAATATCTTATAGATACGAAAGTATCTTATAGATACGAAAGTATCTTATAGATTCGAAAGTATCTTATAGATAAGAAAGTATCTTGATAGATACGAAAGTATCTTATAGATACGAAAGTATCTTATAGATACGAAAGTATCTTATAGATACGAAAGTATCTTATAGATACGAAAGTGTCTTATGGATACATTAGTTCGAAATTCAAATTGAATGCCATCAAATATTCAAAAATTATGTTTGCTTATTATTGAAAAGTGTTTACTAGGGCCAAGTATCTGAAAGAAATAGAAGTATCTCTCAGATACAAAAGTATTCAGTAGATGTAAAAGTATATTCAGTCAATCTAAAAGTATCCTGTGATAACAAAGTAATTTATGGATCGCAAATAAATTATAAAATAAAAATATCTCATGGATGCATATACATATCTTAGAGTTTTTATAGTTTCATGTTGCAAAAGTTACTTAAAGTTAAAAAGTTACTTGCAAAGACTGAAAGTAAATTTATTTTGTGATACAAAAGAAGATAACTTGATAATAAAAAAAGTATCTACAAGATACAGAGTTCAAGAACTTTCATTTTCTGTCTTATCTTTTATCTTCAAACAAAAATCCATAAAATCATCGCGCAGCCTAAATCAATTTCCACAAAAATTCAATTACGACAACTAACTGAATTTGGCTATCAGCTGATCAATCTACCCTCGCAAGCGCGCACACTCCCACAGTAGCTCCCACAGCATGTGTCTGTCTGTTTGTGTGTCTGTCTGTGTGTCTATGTGTGTATGTGGCTGGAGCTCTAGTCCAACCAGCTCACTGGAGCATAATTTTTGCGGTTCCTTTTAAGTTTGCATATCAATCGAAAATTTATATGACGGTGAAGCGCACACACAGCCACGCCCCCTGCCCGCTTGGCCACAGCAACCCCCTGCCTCAACAAGCAAATGCAAATATCATATGTGAGTGTCTTTGTGCATGTGTGCGGGGCACATACATTTGCAAATGGTTCATATGCAAATCCACCAGAGGAACCAGCGCCAAAGTTGCGAAGCAGTGGAAGAAGGAGGAGTACAAGGAACAGCAGCCCCAGAGAGGAGTAGGGAAGGATGTGGAGGAGGGAAGGGGGTCGGAAGAAGGAGGAGCAGCTTGGCGCTGCGAAGGCCATTAAAGCAAAAGGCAGCGAGGCGTGAGGGGGTCGTGGTGCGAAGGGCAACGTACTTTTCCTACCTCCCAGTTGGGCTTCAGCTGGGTGTGTGTGTTGTTGTGTGTGTGGATGTGTTTGCTGTGCGCCATATTAAAAATGGCGGCAGGCGCTGGGCCGTTTGTTATTGTTGTTGTTGTTGTTGTTGTTGCCGGTCGAAACACACAACAAACCCTGCTGCAACTTGTCTAGAGCGTCCCCCTTCCTTCCCCCCAGCACTAACCCACCCCGAGTCACCCTTTGGGCACCTGCCCCTGCCCTCACCCCAACCCCCCTCGCTGTTGCTGCACTTGTCGCACTCTTGCTACCCTTTTTGACGGCACCTGCGGCTCAATGCGCCATTGTGTGTGTGTGTGTGTGTGTGTGTTTGTGTATTTGTCTGGGTGAACCCAACAAATCCAAACCCCTTTCAAGACCCAAACCAAGAGAAAAGCGACAATTCTTGAGGGGAAATTTATGCAGAGCAGCAGCAAAGGAAACGACACAACGCACCACGCGAGGCAAAGCAAAAATGGTGAACAAAAGTGCGCAACAACAACAACAAGCACAATAACAAAAGCAACAACAATTGCTGTAGCAAGCCGAATGAATGAACAACTAGAAATGCTGCTGCAGGGCCAAGTCGACCAAACAAATGCGCTGCAGGGTGAAGAGAAATTGGAAACTTAAGGAGAGAGTTAAAGTTTTAAAATAAATTATATATAATTAAATTGAAAGCAAGCTTGAAATAACAGAAAGATATTCGAAATGAATACAATAATATAAAAATGATTAAGATGGAAAACGAGTAAGAAAGCTTTAGTCAAATGTAGTAGACTATGATATATTCTTACAATAGTTTACATATTCAGCCACTGAAATTGATCTCAAAAATACAATAATAATAATTAATAATAATAATATTTCCATATACATTATCCAAATGCAACACTGCATTCATAAATAATTTGAACTGCAAAAATTATTCTAAAATAAAATTGATTTCATAGCTTTAAGGATAAGTTTTTAAATCGTATTTTTCGATTTACAGGAAGTAACCAAGTCTAACTTATTATTATTTTCTGCGTCTAATAATAAGACATGTTGTCATCAAATTTGATAGCGTTAACTCTTGTAGCCACTGAGATCAAGATGTTCATAAAGACGAAATAAAGGCCTGATTTTATAGAGTAAATATGAAAGTCAAATTGTATGCTAGATTTCACAAATTGTTAATAAGAATATATAAAAATATATCGATAAACATCGTTAACAATATTTACTACGACATAGATTATCGTTTATTAAAAATATTAATTGAAATTTTACCATTATAATCTTTACCAGAGAATGTACATAATAATTACTTGTATAGTTTCCTTATTTCTTCCCCTCATCAATCTTGTAGGCTACCAATAAATTGAAATTCCTGACAAACCTCTTTCATAAACCAACTAGCTCAACTTGCGGCCATTTTCCCCAAGTGTAGTGCAGCAATGTGGCGCAGAAAAAGTAAAAGAGGATAAGAAACAGAGGGGCAAACGTAAAACGTTGACGTTCTTTGGGGTGGCAGAGAAAAAAACCCAAGCAGCAGTAGGACATAGGGGGGTGTGTGGAGCGACGTAATAATAAAACATAATGCTGAAGATAAACCGTTCTTGGGTTTGCCGCGGGCTAAAAAATTATTTCTATTTTGGTTGTCAGTTTGTCTCGGACTAAGCTGCGACTTGGCAACCCTTTGACACGAGCAGGGCGGGAGTGAGCTGGAAGAAGGGGTTGGGCTAGGTATATAAAGAGACTCCCAGCTGGTCTATTATCAGTGGTATATTGTCATATTGTCGCCGGGTCTAAGGCGGCCAGCAAATGTAACGATTCAGTCAAATTTACTGGAAGAGTTCATTGTCGCGAGTGACTCCGCGTGCAAATCCTTTGCTGCTGCTGCAAGTGAATGCGCTGAAGCGTCAATGCAGCAACCCCCTGGTGAGGTGACACCTCCGCCCCCTTCTTCCCCCCTCTCTCTCTTCATCTCCCAGGGCTTCGCAGTCAAACATTTCATAATTGCAGGGCGCGGCAACGCCCATATTACGGATTTGCTTTGAGCGAATTGGCGCCTAATCAAGCGGAAGATTTGAATGACTGAGTCGCAGCGAGGAGTGGGGGGGGGAGAGAGGGCAGCGGGTGCATCGGCTAAATGTTGTCATTTTGGTGGCAATAAAATGATATTTTTGACAACCGCGTAAAAAAGTGTCGCCTGCCGTCGTCAATGCATCAGGCACGGCTCGATGAAGCTGAAGCTGGAGCGGAGGAGTAAGGAGGAGGAGCAGTTCCTTGGCGAAGGCGTTGCCCGGCTGCGGCTGTTGCGATTCGTGCGTTCTCAAGTGTGTGCACAGCCAGCTACGTTGTCTCGCCCTCTGGGCTTCCACTTGGCTGACTATTGACCCTGCGCGGCGTTCCTCTCTGACTCCCCTCAGTCCAGAGTGGGCGCATTGTGTGTGTGTGTATCACACATCGTTTGCTAGTGACCATCCACTCCCAACTCCACTCTTCTCCTCAGCCAAATTAACCCAAAAATCCTTTCTCATTAGTGCGTAAGGTGTGCGTTGCTTGTGCAACACGTGGCACGTGGCACAGTGAAAGTTTATACACTTTTAATTAGCGCTAATGATGAAAGACAAGATGCGACCCTGACAGGCTCCTAGGCGTGGGAGGGGGGAGAAAGTTGCAAAAGGGGTAAACAGGGGGCTGCTCTGTTCGTCTGTAGGTATTGACTTACAGCCTCAAAGGCGACCCTTACTCGCTTCCCTCCCCCTACTCCACAGACTCTTTGCAGGCTGCGCAAATTTATTGTAGGCAATAATCCTTAAAGTTTAAGTTACATTCCAGAGATAAGGCGCAGGATTGGGCGCATGACACACTCCAGACTTTGGTAAAAATGCCTCAATAAAAACTTGGAAAGAACACCGCAAAAAGGACAAGTAAAGTGGAAGAGAACCTATAGGGGCTGACTCTGGAATACCCTATAATTACAATGGTTTTTATATATTATAAGGTATTTTAGCTCAGTTGTATATAATGCAGTAGTTTAGTGATAATAAACTTCAGGTTCTTACCAACTTTTTACTGATATTTTGACTTCATTAATTATTATCCAATTTGGTTTAGACTGCAGATACATGAGTTTTTAAATAGACTAAATTTACATCTGTTTTAAAGCAACTTATATACCAAATTTCATATCCCTAGTTATTATAGTATCAGAGATCTGTGTCTACTATATCTAAAAACTGTTCAATTTTAATAAAAGTGCACATATTACAATTTATAAACCGGCGTAAGAACCTTTATACCAAATTTCATATTTCAAGCTATTATAATGCCAGAGATCTGCATGTGCAAACTTTAAGAAGAGTTTATATTCAATAAAATGACAGTTATTTAAATGTTTACCCAAGTCATTTGATACAGTTAGTCTAAATCCAACTACATAGAAAATTTCATAACTGTAGCTCTTATAGTACCTGAGATCTGCAATATAACAAGTGATTGCATATAAAGTACAACTTAGGAAAGCCTTCTTGGTTTATGTTAAGTCAACTACCCCACCTGAGCTATTTCCAATGTGTACAGGGTACAACAAACAAGAGCCGTAGCAATTTCAATACCAAAATGACGATGCCGACGACGACGACGACGAGTCGCTTTAATTGTCGGTCGCCGTTTCGACGTTTTATTGTTGAACGCTGCACAGGCGCAGTCGCAGCGCTGAGTCAGCTCAGCTCAGCTCAGCGCAGCGCAGTCAACCGGTCCCTCAGAGGAACCGAGAGGGGACTCTGACTCCGACTGGGACTGGGTCTGGACGGGGCTGTTATCAGTGCAGGTTTAACCGAACCTATAAACAACCGCGCGGAATGCCATGCATAAATGTCCCCAAATTAGATAAACATGGCGCCAATGCAATCGACTGTCGACATACACACACACACACACATACAGAGGCACACTCACAGACGCAGGCAGAGCTGCCTAGCTGCAGCAGAGCCTTACCCAATGCCGAGGTCGCCATTTCAAGGCGTGTCTTGGTGTGCGTGCTTTATTCTTTCACTCATTTTGTTGCCGTCGTTTCGTTTTGGCCTTTTCTTACCTTTTCTTCTCGTTTTTATCTTAATACCTTTCCTAATTTCTGCTCCGCCGTCTGGCGCTCATTTGAATAAATGCGTCCGTCTGCCTAGTCTGCTTCCATTCTTCCTCTACCTCTACCTCTCCCTCTCTCCTTTCTTCGTTGTTTCGGCTCCCCTCTGTTCCTCTTCTGTCCGCCCGCTTGTAGCGCTTATCAGTGTACAAATTTTCATTTTGATAAGACACTGCCCAGTGCTGCCTTGGTTACTGCCCATGTAAATGTAACACAAACAAACACAGACACACACACACACACAGGCACACACACACATTCGCAGTTGGGACTAGAGAATAATTTGTTTTATGACTTTGAACCATGTCAACTTGAGTTCGGAGGTCAATTCGTTAAAGAATATATTGAAAAATACTCATTTTAGTTTTTCTTTTTGTATTATTTTCCTAAGCTACTTCGTAATATATTTTAAATTATAATAATGTGTAGTTAAATTCTATAGAATATATATTAAGACTGAAGACAGATGTTCCTACAGTCATGGAGTGTGTATGCAAATTTAATTATGCTATGGAAATTCTCAATATGGTCAAGAAAAGTCTCAATCTTTTAGAACTTTCAAGAATACTGATTATAGCTTTCAACGCCTTTCATTGGATGTAATAAATAATGGAATTATTCTATATTTTCAGGTATTCAGTATATTAAGTTCATTGTGCGCAGGGTATTTAAAAGTTGAGTTTGGAAAGGTTCGGTTCAGTAATGAAACAAATGTATATGTAAATTAAGAGATCAAAGCAGGTCACAAAAGGTTTATGAAAATGGTCGAACTTGACTAAAATAGTTAGCACGCCTATTTATAATATAATTTAGATAGGAAGTTATATTCAATCTTTGGATTATCAGTACTAACATACTGTCTTTGACAGATTGAAAACTTGTTTCTCACTACTGCACAAAAAACAGAGAATTAAACTAAGAAAAAACCCTATATAATATAAAGTAGGTTAGTTTGGATCTTTAATTTTACTTTTCTCTGGAAGAACTAAAAAAAAAACTACGTATTCCTGATTTACAATGGAAACATGCATAACTCCTGAGTAAAATCAGAGATTAAACTAAAGCCAATAATGGTTTAGAGTGTAGGAAATTTGGTTCTTCAATCTTAACTCCCCCTAGGAAGTATTAAATATACATAACCACAGTATAATCAGAGTTAAAAAACTGTCACAAAAGCCAGAGATTTAGTCTGAAAAGGCTTCTATGATGTAAGTAAATCTCCTTAACCTTCTCTGGTGCACTCCCTCGACTTTTATTAGGCCACATTATCGAGTGTGCAGTGCGAGTATCTTCAATGTAATCCAATATGCTACAATATTTTCGCTGGCGATAAGGACGGCTTAATTACAGCTTACAGCTTTATGGACGACACTCACTTAGGCATGTAGTTGTTACCGTTATGCATGAAGGGGAGGAGAGGGTAGTGGGCTGTGGTGCAACGATGCTCGCTTGGGTTTTTCGTGACATGTGTTCGAAGCTGATAGCGTAACCCCCCGAACCAAAGGCAAATAGGACAACAACAAGAGGCAGGAGACAAGTACAAGGGAAGGGGGAAAGGGGGGGGAGTGGCGCACACACTCGATGAGGCTGGCCGCAGTGCAGACACCCCTCTCTCTCTCTCCGATAGGCCTAGGAAAAGTCATAAATTTCACTCGCAAGTTCGCAGGCAACGAAACACATGAATTGCATTTTCCGCAAACACCCAGACAACAGCAACAACAACAACAACGGCAACAAGGACAACAGCAACACGGGGAAAATGCACAAAATATTGCGCGTTAAATTCAATTTTCCAAGCACCCCCTGTCGAAGGAGGCTGCTCGTCCTTAATGCGAGGGTGTACTCTGCCAAAAGAGCCTTATTAGTTGATTACACTGCGCATTATTGTGATTATCGCGTATGTTGCGACCCTGCAAAGAGATCCATAAATAAATTTACCATGGGCCGTGGCCAAATTGAATAAGATCAGACAAGGGGGGAGGTGGGGATAAAGGGGTGTGGTCACACAAAAAGTCCACTAATAGTTTGATTAATGGGCAAAGGCAAAGGCAGCACATGAAGTGAGCAACGCGAAGCAGGAACGAAGGGAAACCTCGACAGACCAAAAGCCTGTGGACTACACTGATTGACAAAGATTACAGAGATAGAGACATGAGAGGAAAGAGAGAGGGAGGGAGATGGAGAGAAGGAGGCGTCACAAGATTAGACGCATGGAAATTATATGGAAAGTGTGCAATATGAAACAAATGTTGACATTTTCAAGGCGCCACGAAATACGAGGCGAGTTGTTGCAGCCTCAGCAGTAGCAGTGGCAGCTGACCAGTTGCTGGCAGCGACAGCTGCCACACGACATGTCCGGGAAGGGGTAGATGAATCTGCTTGTGAGGGGTGTGGGGGGGGGCTAAGTGTAAACTGCAGCAGATTTCAATGTTTATGGCTCACGTCGTCAGAAATTTCCACACTTTTGATTTTCTAAAGGATGCACAACGAGTGCCCCCTACCCAACCCTACCCTACCCTACCCTACCCTACCTACCCTAGCCTTACCCCCATCTCCATGCTGCGTAGCTCGGCGCGTGTTGTGTCCTTCAAGTGGCATCGCTGGCAGCCGCAGTCACTCGCTGGCACTCGAAACACAGTTGCCGTTTTTGTGCCACAGCAGCAACTGAAAAACGCGCATGGAATTGCTTTTATTGGTTTTCTACAAATATTTAATGGATTTCAAGTGGTCGCGCTGTTGTTGTCGTGCCACTTCATAACTCTCTCTCTCTCTTTCTCTTTCTCTGTGTGTGTGTGCCCCAAAAGGGTTGGCTGAGAGTACCACAAAATGTGACTCATGTTGCCACGTCTAGCTGTAAATCTCGATCGACAACGGCAGCTGCTGCCGCAGCCACAAAAACACAATTGGCAAAGATTCCAAATTGAGTTCCGCAAATGGAATTGTTTCTCGATATCAGATCAATTTCGTATGGCTGAGGGCAATTGTGATTAATAGGTGTTTTTCAAAAATTTGTATAAGACTTGTACTTTAGATCTTAAGCACTTTAATTATATTATAATGATCAGTTTATATTTAAGCCGTTCTAACAGAGTAAAAGGAAACTGACAAGTATTATCACGATTTTGTGAAGGAAAAGGACTTGAGAGAATCTGAATAATTCTCAAAAATAACTCTTATTTCTGAAAGGTATTAAATAAATCTCGCCATAAATAAAATTTATAGACAATATTTGTTACATTTTATGTAATATAAAATTTAATGTACAACTCTAATGTGAAGTTTGTAAAGCATTGCAATAAGAAAGAATAAAGGGATGTAATTTTAAATGATAATTGTGCATATTTAATTAAGTAAGTTTCACCTACTTTAAAAGCATACATATTAGTATTCAATTTTCTGATACCATTAAACAATATGAGATAATGTAATAATATAATATGAAATCTGTATTAGATTAACATTCCCATGCTAAGTAAATCAATGCCAAAAGTATAAAAAAATTAGGAAAACATGATAGATCTAAAATATCAGATTTTTCTTAGGCGTATACCAAATTAAGATTAATAAATAATATTTTAAAAACTATATAATAAAGGTATGCACTACACATATATATAATATTTTGAAAATATACAAGTACAGAAATGTAATTACTCATTCAATATTATTTAATAATCTCTTAAATATTAATCAAATAAAATCGAATTTAGTGAACAAAGAATGCAAAAAAACCATATACTAAATATAGTATATTTATTCCTATCAAATTTGTATGATATATGTTTCTTTATTACATAGACTTAGCAGTCTACAAATTTCAGTAACTACTTAGCACTAAATATGGCAGATCAACAGCTTCCATTAGGCAATTTATCAAATATTTTTCGAAACAGGAAACGCCGCACGCAGCGCGCACTTCCTAGCCGAGTGATTTACAGCATGTGGAGTGGAACAGGTAGACTGGGATAGAGATAGAGAAAGAGAAATAGAGAGAGAGAGAGAGATAGAGACTATGATAGAGACAGCAACTGTGACAGCTCGAGTGTCCGAGTGCGCATACCAAAGCGATGACGCATGACGCAACTGACAAGGAAAGGATCAACTGACAGAGGAGGAAGAAGAGGCAGCAAGAGCAGCAGGGCTCATAATGAAATGGGTGCAGCGACTGCGACTGCGACGTCGACAGCGACGCCAGCGGCTTATTGCGGTTGACTCGCCGTGCTGCGCTCGCTGTGGGCGATCATTAGGAAGCCGCAGCCGAAAAACGAAGCTGAAAACGAAACCCGAAGCCAGAAACGGACACGGAGACGGAGACAGAGACGAACTTGGCCCTGGGCCGCCTTGTCGCGCCGCATTGATTGTGGCCAATAAATACGCAATTGATTTCGGGCTTCTGGTATTGCGTGTCGTCTTCGACTTTGTTTCCCGACGCTGCCGCTGTCTGCGACTGCGCTGCAGGTAAACGCAGCAGCGGCAGCAGCAGCGGCCGAGGCGGGCCGCTCGCTTATCAGCTGCAACGCGAATTCCTGACGTGCGGACAACCTTAAGCGTTCCTTAAGCACATTAGCGTAGTCAGCGGCAGTCGCGACGTCAACGTCAACCTCCGCCAACGACAGGACGACGACACGACGAGGCGACGGCGATGCTGCTGCCTTATGATTTATTGGTTCGCCTCTTTCGAATTTTTCGCTTATCGAGAAACTCGCCACGGCGCTAGGCCTAAGCGGCTTAAACAGACCCCAAGCAGGACTTAGGCATAAGGAGGTGGCAAGGGAAAACGCTTCTTCTTCAGCTGCCAGCTAAAAGTTGCTTGGCATACAAAAGTTTTTATGCGCTTACAAGCCAGAGAAAAAGGGGAGAAGAGAGTGGAAGACAGAGAAAGATGAAAAAAGATAGGGAAGAGAAAGAGAGAAGGGAAAATGTGTGTGGTAAGTACTAAGCAAGTATTATGAATTTGTTAGGAAGCTTACACAGAAGGAACAAAGAACAGAAATTCCTAAGTAGTTAAGATTAGTTGCGTAAATATTCATGACTTTGTTATAAACAGAAAGGAACTGTAAATAAACAATGAAGAATACTACAGTGAGTGTGCTAGACTTCCTATACCCGCTATAGGAACTTTCTATCGGTTTACCTCCTAAAACTATTCTTATGTAACCTCAATGAGTTGATATTTATCGTATACACGAAACATTAGCAAACATTGCAATTAGTTTGTTATAATTTACAGGGGCGAAAGAGGGCTTGTCCAAATTTAAAACAAACTTGTTTTACTTGTTATACAATAAAATATATTTCTAGGTATTCATACATATGTACAAATAAACAGGCAGACAGACCCATAAAATCCATAGACAGACATACAGACATACAGACATAGAGACATAGAGATATACAGACATACAGACATATAGACATACACACATACAGACATACAGACATACAGACATACAGACATACAGACATACAGACATACAGACATACAGACATACAGACATACAGACATACAGACATACAGACATACAGACATACAGACATACAGACATACAGACATACAGACATACAGACATACAGACATACAGACATACAGACATACAGACATACAGACATACAGACATACACACATACAGACATACAGACATACAGACATACAGACATACAGACATATAGACATACAGACATACAGACATACAGACATACAGACATACAGACATACAGACATACAGACAACACGACAGACATACAGACATACATACAGACATACAGACATACAGACATACAGACATACAGACAGACATACAGACATACAGACATACAGACATACAGACATACAGACATACAGACATACAGACATACAGACATACAGACATACAGACATACAGACATACAGACATACAGACATACAGACATACAGACAGACAGACAAACGGAATAACAAGGAACAAGTCTTTACTATAACCTTGACTTTAATCCCAGAAACAACCATCACTTTTAATAAACTAAAGGTTTCGTGTCTTTCCATATCTAGTATTCATTCTTTTACAAATCGATGCAATTTGTTTATGTGATATATTTAAGTTAGATTAGTTTGTAATATTAGTTCCGTTTAGTTATATAAATTATTAATAACAATTTTGTACATTCCTTAAAAACTTTCCTATACCAACAAACCGCATTTCTAATTAGAAAACCTTCTCCAATACCCTCAACAAACTTAGCAGTTTTTCCGCACTATTTCTGGATTTAATTCGTCTTTAAGTCGCAGGCAGAAAAACTTGTGGAAAATTGCGAAAATGCGACTGCGGCGGCAACGTTGCCGGCTGCGGCTTTTGCCAAAAGCGTGCATAAATTGTCTGTGGTAAGAACTACAGCAGCAACAACAACAACATTTGCGAGTTGTTAGCGCATATGAATAAATTATTGGACAGGCACACACACACCACGCACAACACATGGCAGCCGGGCACAGTGCGTGCAAAAAGCAAAGCGCCAGTCACAGTCAGCGTGCGAAACGGAGCTGGAGATGGAGTTGGAGATGGAGATGGAGCTACAGACGTAGCTAGAGTCGCAGTTGGCAATGCGTTGGCGAGTTGCCTTTGAAGTCACAGGGAGACAGACGGACAGTAGATGGCACAACCCTCGACTGTACTGTGTGTATGTGTGTGTGGGTATGTGTGTGTGCCATATGGTGGCTATTTTGGTGATTAAGCAGATGATACTCTCTACGCTGCTACTGTGAGTGCAGCGCATCGCCACACGCCACACTTCAAGCGACACACAGTCAAAGGGCAGCAAGCCAAGTCACCTCATCCACCTACCCCCTCCCTACACCTCCCCTCTCTCACTCTCACTCTCTCTCTCTGTCCATTCACCCCTTCCAAAGTGTAGTACGGCAAAAACTTCGTCGTCATTTCGTCGACTGCAACGGGAATCATAAATTTTGTTACCCCTGTTCAGTAGCCTGCCCAGGAGGCTACTCGAGTCCTTCTGGTCTCTTCGAGTGGACTTATTCCGGGTAGTTCGTGCCACAGCAAAAGCAGCTGACAAAAGGCCAAAAGTACTTGCCGCGTAGACTGTGGAAAAGTCTTCTCAGTTCACAAACTCAATGAAAATCGTATATAGGTTGGTAAAAATGTAGTGTATCTTACAAATCTTCAATCAATTGGCTTGTAATGATTACTTCAGCGAAAATACTGAAATTATACTGAAGTTTAGAAAGGATTGCTGTATTTTTGACAATTTTCTTGGGATTTATTAAAAAATTCCGAGATTTTCTGATATCATATTTACACATAATTTAGTCACTTCTTCAAACATGTTTTATAGTTTTCGGTCTTTCGTATGTCAAAACATCTCCTCTTTTAATATTGAATTTAGCAGAAAAGTTTAGAGACTTATACTTTAAATTCCCTTTTACAAAACTATATTAATCATTTTCCAAACAGTTTTTATAATTTTTTACAGTGATCTAAATATACTTCGAAGTGATCTTCAAATACATGATACGTAATTTAAACGTAATTTAATAACAATAAATATCAACAGCAACATGTAGGATCAACATTGGAATTAGAATTTTTTAAAGATGTTCTGATTTCCAAGCCGTTCCCTGCAATGTATGCAACTTAAAACCAACCGCTAAACATAGAAGTTATATATTATATTTAAGAAATCCTTTTGGGTATAGGACAGACGAGAACATTCAACTGCAGCTTCTGTGCTTGTTTTCTTTTTAATTGTTAATAAAATTAAAGAAAAAATCAATGTGTTTATCTTATTATATATCTAAAATAGTTCTTTCAATTGATTCACTTTCCTGTAACACTTTTCAAAATCAATTTGATTTCCATTGAATTTTCGAATTATTCCAGTTTCACATGAATTAATTCAAATCAATTTAAAATCAGGAAAAAATGCCCGTTACACATACCACAAATATTGTAGAATTGTAATTGATTTAGCCACGCCCCCCTACGCCTTGAAAAACGAATTAGTTCTGCGAACAGTTGAAATCACTTAACGCTGCAATTACGTTTGTTAGCAAGGCATGCAACATAATCATAATAGAGTCATAATCCACCACCACCACCACCCCTTGGATGAAGTACCCTTCTCCCCCTACACCAAACTGTTTTCCCAGGCACACAGGTTGCCCCTTTGGCCCATCCCTGCCCCGGCAATCAAGTGCGTCGATTGTGCTGAGTACCGTCTCCTGCCTCCCCCTACCCCTCCTCCTCCATCTCCTGCTGTGTATGCTCCTGTGTGTCACCGCTGTGCGACAAGCCGTTAATGAGCAAATTTTGCTCGCTCCACCGCAGACAGACGGAAAATATTAGCCACAAAACACGCCCCGCATAAAAAACGATAAAGCATCAACAGCTCAGGCGGGGGGCGGGGCGGACACGCACACGCGCCGGACACGGCAGCGTGACAAAAAAAAACTACAACAATTTCAATCCGCAGGCAGCGCTTTTTTTCCCAGGCCAGGAAAGTGTTGAGCAGCAAAGTCAAAGGATCAACGCCTGCGAATTAAATGCCGGCAACAGCAGCAGCAGGGTGGCGCAGTCAGCAACTTCGGCAATGGCAACGTGTGTGTGGCGGCGGCGCACACGTGCAGCCATAATGAAAACAGCAACTCCGACTCCGGCCAAGCTCCCTGGGGAGCCGCAGAAGCAGGCAAAGTCGAAGTCCAAGTCGAAGTCGAAGTCAGGCACGTGGACGAGGCACGTGACCAGGAGCAGAAAAACAATAGGCTGAAAATTTCGAGCGTTGGGCAATCAGGAAGTGGCGCAGTAAAGGCAGCAGCAAGGGGCAGCAGGGCAGTAGGGGAGGGAACTGTTGTGCATCTTTCCTGTGCGCAGCAAATTGTTAGTATAAACAACAATTGTGCCTGCACGTGTCGCCCATTGCGAAATGGCGCCGGGCAAGTGCAAGGCGTTGCCAAGGACGACCCCAGCGCGGGCACGGGGAATAGGGGGGAAGAGGAGGGGGGACAGAGCAGGAGGTGGAAGTGGCAGCGCACTTGAAACAATTTATTAGAGCAGAAGCTTTGCGGATTTAGATCGATATCCTGCTGCCTGTCATGCCCCCACCCCCTCTGCCCTTGGGCAACCAAATTGCACAGTTCCTGCCGCGGCGGCGGCACGCGCCATTCAATTGACGCCCCGCTGGCAAAAGTGATTAACGCATTAGGCCGAGGCGGCGCCTCTCATCGCAGCGCATCACATCACATCGCATTGCAAATGCAAATCGAATTGAGCGCGAATTGAGCGCGAGGTGCGTTTGAGAAGTTGCCTCGCTTTACCTGCCTACTCTGCCTCTCTCTCTCGCTCTCTATGCGCCTGTGCCTCTGTCTGGCTAAGCGGCTTAGGGCACATTTAACGCGTCTTGGGCAAACAGAAAGCCGACAAAGCCGTCGCTGCCAACGGCATCGACTGCGCAGTAGGCGTGAAAAGCGCAGCGCAGCGGCAGCAGCAACGTTGGCGACAAAGCAGGCGGCAATTTTCCTTTGGACCCAAGTCCATTATGCATGTGTATTCGTGTGTGTTGTGTGTGTGTGTGTGCGTGCGTCCCTATCCAACCGAATCTGACAATCCGCCTAGCCGAACTATGCCACTATCCGATTAGCCTAATGCCCTTCAAGCCCCTCTTGAGTCGCGATCATCTTTGTTGATGATGCTGCATTATGTCATTTGCTTTTTCTTCACCTTTTTTTATGAGCCGCGCTGCTTATCAGTCGCTGCCATCGTAGGTCACAGCAGCTGCAGAGCCCCTGTGAGCTACGCCTCTGGCTACGGCTCTGCCTCCTGCTCTCTGCGATGACTCAATTCCATCTTGGATCTAGATAGAGAGAGAGAGAGACACTCGATTCTCAGACCAATGCTGTGTGATCTATCACAACTTATGCCGCATCACAATGGCATCTTATGATCGATTCCGGCCTCATAGAATTCATAAGATCAACTCTTTGATTTCCATTTTGGTATTCGATTTCAGTTTGAGAACTGTTGTGTTTGTATATTTATTGAACAAAAGATAGAGTTAAAAACAATGCAAGTTGGAAATTAATATTTAAATCAGTAAAGTATTTACTATAAATGAATATTGTGAAACTAAAACGTACTGAACATTTTTTGTAAAATGATTAGTAATATACAACAATTTATTAAACTTTTGAATGTTACTTTGAGGTTTTTAATGTTAACTTCTACGTATTTCGTTTTCAATTCTTTAAACTACAAAGTAATTTTTTTTGGCTTTTAGCTTTCATCTTTGGCTGTATTTTTTATGTATCTTAAATACAGTATTATTGTGCATTCTAAATTAGTTTTCTTTTGCTTTATGAGCTTTAAAAATTTTATCGACAGTTTCTCATTTCAATTTTGAGTGAATTTAAATATATTTTTAGTTTTGTACATCAACTCTTAACTCACTTAAGTATAAATTATGTTGAACAAATGGACAGTTGGTTTAAATATTTAAAAAGTATATCATACATATAATAAAAACTTAAATTTCAAATTTTGTGAATCAAGTTTTGAGTGAAATCAATTTCATTGTATTTGTACGAGATTTCATTAATTTTTGAGGCTTCAATGGTTTTTATTTATACGTTTAAATGATTTCAATATTTGCTTTTCCAAGTGACTCAATATTCTGAATACATTCGAAAAATTGTGTTAAATTAAGCTGCCTCTTCAATTTGCAAAAAGACATTAGGAATATCAATCAAATATTTCAACACAAACCATTTTCATAATTTTCCTTAAATTTTCGATAAATTTTAAAATATTTTTGAATCGTTTTCGATCTTTATTACTATTTCTTATTATTTATTATTTATTATTCATATTTTTCATTATTATTCATTGACTCTATGAATAAGAAAGAGTTCCACAACAAATTGGGCAACTTGGACTGCCTCTTAAGTCTCTCATTTTCAATCCAAACTCGAATCAAATTCAAGAGAACCCACTGAAGAGTTGAACTCACAAATCTACTCAGCCTGTGCGTGAGTTATTCATATTTTTGATGGATGTTTGAACGTTGAGAAGAAGAGATTAGGAGTTGGAGGGAGACAGGTAAAGGGAGGGGGGTTAAGAGAGTGCCGCAGGAGGCGGGGCAAGGAATTTGTTAAACGCCACATTATGTCAATTTGCCGCTGCCGTCGTCGTCGTCGTCGCGTCGCTCACCTTTGCGCACCTTTTTTGATCTGCCGAGATCAATCGAAGATCTTCTATAATAACCGAAAAGGTGAAGAGGAGGAGGAGGAAAAATCAAAAATAATATTGAAATATGAATGCAAACAAATTTGTTTTCTTTGCGTTGTTGCTGCTATTGTTGTTGTTGTTGTTGCTGTATGTTTTGCGGCACAGCTCAAACGCGTATTTCGAAAGGGTTTTACGTGTGTGTGTGTGTCTGTGTGTGTGTGTGTAAATTGTGGCTATGGATTGACTACCAAGTAAACATGTCGCCACTTGACTGACAGCTGCCTGCCCCGTGCCCCCTCCCCCAACTGCCAGCTGCGGCATTTTGATGCGCACCAAAACGCGCCGTCAGCTAATCAATGCAATTAGCCAGCCTCAACCGGAGGCAGCTCCCTGCCACCCCCCCCCATTCAGTGCCTGCTGCGCCTGCCGAAAATGAGGAACCTTTTAAAATGCCTGGCATTTTACAGGTTTGTCGGAACAGAGAAGCCCCTGCCCCACCCTGCCTCACCTTCTTCAACTTTTACTTAGGCACTGCCTACATGCCACATGTGCCACATGTGCCCCACCACACCCCTCCCCACCCCTCCCTGCGTGCCCTTCTATTTCAATGCCTCCTCAATTATTGTTTATTTTGGTTGGCGTTGGCGGCGGCGTCGGCGTCGGGGCAAATGGACTGCCATATATAAAAAATGCACTCAGCTGCAGCGCAGACAATAAATATGAATTTGAGAGTGCGGCACGATCAGCAGCAGCAGCAACAGCAGCCCCCACGCCCTGCTGTGGCACGTTGCACGTTGCCTGCAGCTTGTGCATCCATTAGTCGCCTCTGGCCTGACTAGCTGCGTCTAAATATAGTGCAACAAGGTCTATGATAAATGCCAACCAAACGCAGCCGCCCCCGCGCAACACTCTCTGCTCCTTACTCTTCCCTCCCCACACTCCCCCCCCCCCCTCTCTCTCTCCTTCTTACTTTCTCTCGCATTTTCCCATTTTCATATGCGGTTTTTTCTTTATTTTTTTTTGGCATCTCTTCACACATCGTCACTGTCAGTTGCATTAATTGTGCCACATGTTCGGGAAATCGGAAAACAAGCAAGGAAAGGGAGGGGTGAGGAGTAGTGGGGCAAGGGGTAGCTCGAATTTGCCGCATCATTGCGGTCGATTTTCGATCGGCGTCTCAGCGATCTGATCGGGCCAATTTTTGAAGTAATGCTGCATCAAGAGCCATGACGTTGCCAGTCTCTTGCCTCGCCCCCTCTACAGCCCCTCACCCCGTGCCTGCCCCTTTTGACTGCTTTTAAGATCGAGATTGCTCAGGCAGATTGCGTTACTAGTTCTCGGCGTCGGCAGATGTCGATGGCAACGCTCAGATATTTCCATAATGAAGCGACGCCCCGACTGCGATTTGACTTTGACATTGACGAACGTCGACTGCATTTCCTGAACAGGTGACAGCCAACAACAGGCACCTGCACCTCTCTCCCCGCTCCCTCGCTCTCTCTCTCTCTCACAGTCGCCTGCCTCCTCCACGTGTTGCCAATGCGGGCGACATGCGCGAATCCATCAAGCGGCAACGGCGACTCTGTCAAGCTGCGGCAATTAAAGATTTCTGTTTTTGCTTTTTGTTTTTTGGCTTTTCGGTTTACGACTCTGAGCGAATATTTAACAATTTTATTATTGTACACATCGGCAGTAAAGAAACAACAGCAACAACAACAGACAGAACAACAAGAACAACAATCAGTTGGTAGCCATAAAATGTTCGTTAATGTTTTCATCGTCCCAGTCTGGTTTCGGTTTCGTGTTTTATTTGTCGTCGTTGTTGGCCTTTTTTTTTGGCGAAAGGTGTTTCCAAAGCAGTTCCTCTATTTGTAGTACAAATTTTATATACGTATGTATATATAGTCAGTATATGGCCAGACGTGCCACAGATCTGATTTATGCTAATCGAAACGCATTAAACCAAAGCAAAGCAAAGCGAACCAAACATAACCGTCGGGGCTGAGCATATGCAAAACGTTTGCTTGATTGCCTCGTGGGGCCTCAACGGCGATTACAAAAGGCAAGTGAGGAGGGAGAGGAGAGGGGCGGAGGGGAGGGAGGGGGCAAAGCGACTCACTAGTGACTTGTGGCTGCGAGGGGGAAGTGGGCAAGGAGGGGGAGTGAGGCAACTCTGTCATGTCAAACGGAAACCTCACACAAAATGCAAACTGCAACGGCGGACCTAATGGATTTCCGTTAGCCAAGAGCTGAGCTGGGCCACTTGAGCAGGTGCCTGTCCCTGTCCCTGCCCCTGCCCTTGCCCCTTTCTCCGACTACCCTGCATAGTCCGCTACTGGACCAACCCGCATGCAATGACATTTGTCTGCCCTGGGCTTGCGGCCCCCTCTGCGCCTACTTGAGTTACTTCTTTTGTTTCTCTACTCAAGCGCCGCAGGCTGTGCAACTTATTGTGGCAAATTGCCCTCTCCAGCTACTCACTGCAGTTCCCTACTGCTTCTCCCTCTCCAGCTACCCTCCCTAGCCAGTCTACAGCTCTTATGCCTGCCTCCTCCAGCAGCTGTGGCAACTGTTTTCGCACTGCCAAGACAATCTCATTGTTGGCAAATAATCGTAATTACAGTGGGCTATATAATTATAGAACGTTGAGATGAACGAGACTTGATAAAACGGATTAGAGCTCAATTTGTTGCTGATTTTTAAATTAAACTTAAGAGGCAGCGCAGTTCAAACAAACTTTCTCGATAATAATCAGAAGCTGAAAGAAACTTTTTATTTGAAAGAGCAGAAGACTTCACAATAATGGTACAAATTGTAAATAATTATTCATTCTTAGTCTAACAGTAATTTTAAAGAATATCTGGTCTAAAAATTTGAATGAGCTAATATTCAAATAAACTTACATAAGCTAGTGTATATATATTAAATAAAAATTTAATTCTCCAGGGTAAAGTTGAAACTAAACACAGAAAACTTTGAAAAACTCGATGTTTAACTCCATATATAAAATAAAAATTATATATAATACAAATAAAATAAATAAATAGAAAACTTTGAAGAAACTTCATGATATTTAATAACTACACAAGATATAAGATAAAATGAAATAAATAAATGATATAAATAAAAATAATATCATATATAATATAAATAAAATAAATAAATAGATAACTTTGAAGAAGCTTCATTATGTTTATTAACTATAATATACAAGAAATAAGATAATAAGATAAAACATTAGGTATCACTTTAGAAAACTTATGAAATAAATAAGTGATATATAAAATTCATTAAATAAAATTATTATCAGTTTTTTCTTGTCCTTGGAAAATGTTCAGGATGATTCCTTCATAGGGAAATTATTATAATTTACTTATTAATTTTTTACGGTCTGCTTTGAAGTTACAAAGCTTTGTACTGTTAAGATTAATACTTTAATCTTAAGCCTTTCTATAAAATAAATATTTGCTTCAAATCCAATTTCTAGATCTGCAACTCAAACACTTTCCAAATTACTTTAACTCATCCAGCGAAAACTTCAACTCCAACTTCAACTTTAATTCAATATTTACATAGCAGTCCCATAGGATCAGCCCCTTTCCTATCATTCTTCTTCTCCCTCCATTTCTCTCTCCTGATGTGGCACTCTCCAAATAATTTTTCAGTCACTTTAGTCGAAAACATTGGTGAATATATTTTGAATGTTAATTATTATTTGATAGACTCGTGATGGACTCGCTGCAAATGATTTTCGGTTTGGTTTGGCATGTTCACTTAATTTCGGTCGCATTTCGGGGTACTCGAACACTTACGCCTTTTTGGGGCGCTCATTAGCATAACAAACGTTCGGAAAGGATGGCAGAGGGGGGCGTGGCACTTTGTTGTTGTTGAATTCCAAATGATATTTGCACAAAGGCGCAGAAATATTGCATAAATTCACTTTTATTACAGCGCATCATGCGAAATATGCTGAAGAGCATTGCACACACACACACACCAGCACACACACACATACAGTAGCATGTGCAGCGTAGCAACGGTATTTATTGCGCGTCGACGCCATTTTGTTTGAACCTTTTGCAATATTTATGCGTTGAAATCAACACGCAACACTCGGCGAATGCCAACGAAAGCCTCCCCAAACTCACCCCAACCCCCCTCTCTCCCTCTTTCCCTCTACCCCTTGCTCTATCCCCCTCTCTATCTCCTCTCTCTCTTCAGCCGAGCAAAAAGCAGTCAACCAAACCGAGTGAGCGACAGAGCGACCATGCCAACATGTTGGTTATCGTTATCCTTTCGCCTTGACTGGCGACAACCAAATGCGCGCTCGTTGAATGCTTCCTCTCCCCCCTTCCCCTCTGCCCGCTACCGCACGCTCTCCCTCCTGTAATTACAATGCAGTTTAGGGTGCTGAAAGCTTTTGTGAAAATGTGCTTTATGAAATTATGATTATAGCTCAACAGCTGCATAGCAAATGACTGCGATGGCTCCGCTTGCCTCGAGCGGCGACTGCCGAGCGAAGCCACCCGATGTGGCACGGGTGGCACTGGGTGCATTGGTCGGGCACTGCTTACTGCTGCTGCTGCTGGTGCCGGGGACTGGCATTTAAATGTGTGGCAGCTTGTGCAAATAATGAAAATGAAACAACACTTTGGCGCATTAAAAGCATTAAAAACAGTTTACCATATAAATGTGTTCTAGCCCGCTCTCTCCTGCTCTCTCTCTCTATCTCTCTCTCTCTCTCTCTCTTCGCTAACTGTCTCTCTCTTTCCTCTCTCTTGTTCCTTGCTGTCTCCTTTACACTCTGTTTCTGTCTCTCTCTCTCTCTGCAACTACTATTTGCCAATGCTGCGTATACATAACGCGCCCTCAACGTGGGTGCTTACAACACGCATACGCCGCATAGGCCGCCTTCAGGCTAGCAGTGCCACGGGTCAGAGCAACATATTTTACTCACCATATGCAGCTTTCTTTCGACTTTGTTTTAGTTGAGAGCAAGCACTGCGCTTAGATACCCTGTAGTTATGAATTTTGGCTTTTATAGCGCTATACGAGTATTCAGCAACTTCCCACAAAATATAAGTTGTAATAAACGAACAGACTATGCTTCGCTGTTAATTAACTTAACCTAACTTGAACTTTAACAACTTTTCATAGTGCCTATCCCTTCCCAAAATACCCCACAAACATGTTACACTGCAACCATTTTAGTAGCAACTTTCAAGTCATGGCTACAGTTCTGCATAGTTTGCTAGTTTTTACCCTGGGTTCGGCAGTCCCCATTGTTAGTTTGACCTCGCACTAAGCGACGGACTAAGCCTCCCCCCCACTCTCTGCTCCCCCACTTTCAACAGCCTTTCTTGCTCGGCTAGCAGGCCTGGCAAATTGCATTTTCAACACTTTTGTTTATGCAAAAAATATTTATGCACGACTCTCCACACTCAGGCAAAGTGTGTGTGTGTGTGTGTGTGTGCGAGTGTGTTTGTGTTTGAAAGCTAAAGCCATGCCCACATTTTGCGCACAGCATCTGCCAGGCTGTTGGTGGGATGGGAGCAGAGCGAGCACTTAACTCGTAGGCAGCAGGGGAAGCCCGCGCCAGAGGCAGAGGCGCAGAGAAAGAGAGAAAGAGCAAGAGAGGGGGGGACTGGGGGGCATGAGGCATGTTTTCTGTATGCTGTGCTGCATAATGCAATGCAAACATGATTAATGCAAATGTTTTGCGTGGTGGGCGTGGCAGCCAGCGAGCTGTGATGGTACTCGAAAGGGGGCGGGACCGGAGGCGGCTTGGTAGGTGTTGCTTTACATTTGCATTTTGGCTTACAGCGCTCTGTGGTGCAGTGATGCAGATGCCGCACTTAGTTGCTATCTAAGCAACAACAGCAGCAACAACAACAACAAGCAACACACAACTACACAACAACATGGAAAGAAGCCTGGTCGCATTTCTCATGTACTTTATGAGGGTTTCGCCTATAACATGGCGAATTTATGACAAATAGCGCGACACATTCGCGATAAGAAAGCGAAAGGAGCGAAACACTCATTCAACCATTCATTCAAACACTAATTCAACCATTCATTCACCCATTCATTCACCCATTCATTCACCCATTCATTCATTCACTCGTTTCGTTTTCGGACTGTGCTGAAAATTTATGAAAATTTATGAAATTTTTCACTTTTGTTCATACGCCGCGCCGTAGCTCAAATGGTTGAGCGAATCCCCACAGCAAATTCGCATCCGTTCTTAAGCCAGACTAACCGAAACCCAAGACATAAGACTCCTCTTTCCACTCCAACCCGGCTCTCCCCCCCCTTCGCCAACACATCGAAATGGCGTCGTTTTCATTGCACACACAAAAGTGTAAAATGTTTACGCTTCGCTTGGATTTCCTTCAGCTCCTTTAGCTCCTTTAGCTTCTTTTGGCTCCGTCGAAGCTGTTTTCGGTTCGGTTGGGTTCGCTTTGGGTTGACTTTGGGTTCCTTTAGCTTCTTTCCCTTGGGCTGTGCTTTTGTTCTGCTTCTGCTTCTGCTTTTGGTCTTCTGCTCAGTCATTCGTGCGGAATGAGTCGTTCTATGCTCTGCAGCAAGCGGGGCATAACGACTGCCATATAAAGCATGTAAAACTGGTTTAAAACTGTTGACTTTTCAAATATTTATCATATTTGTCGATATTTTCAAGTGTAGAAAATGGTTTTACTGAAATATACAAGCTCAAATGAATAAAATAATAATAATATTATAGAATAAGCAATTTAGAAAGAACCAAACAAAAACAAAACCAATATCTAACAAAAAAAAACTAGTTAATTAATTTATTTATTTATTTATAGTCGAACTATGGTCAGTCTACTGTTTAAAAGCAAAAAAAACAATTAATAATTATAATTTAAGTTTTTAATTAAAATATTAAACTAAGATCTTAACTGTGAAAAAAAAGAAATTAATTGAATTGAATTAAAATTCTAAATATTTTATCTTGTGTTAAAAACTTTAACAGAATTTAAAGAGAAGTTTTTTCTTAAGTTACGTACAATTTCGGATAATAATAATTGACATTTGTTTATTTATTTTCATTTTAAAAAATTTAGTAATTTTAATTTTGATATATTGATTTAATATTATATATTTTTGATACATATTCCAAAAATTTTCAGCTTCAGCTTTACCTTTTCCAAAACCTTTCTTCAATTAACTTAGAACTTCTAATATTTCTTGTCTTGTAAACAAATTTTCAACAAATATTTAAAACATTTTCTGTTTATTTCATTTGAAATCAGTTAGGTTGCCTAGGTTTAAGTTTCTTTAGACATGAATATTGATGTATATCAAATGTATGAACCTCCGCTTCACCCTTTCCAGAAGTTTATCTATTAACTTAGCTGCAATTTGAGTTAAAAGAATTTTCATTAGTTTTTTTCGCAGAGCCAACAAAGTTACAGTTTAAGAGTTTCTCAGCAGTTTTCCTCTTCAATTTCTAGCAACTCTTTTGACCTTATTATGAAAGAGCATAAGAACTGCAACTGTTGGCAATTTCTTTTGGGCTGCCTCAACTCTCTCCCGCTCCTCGCTCATTTGTAGCTGCCACATTTTCTGGCTGTCTTCCTTTCAAATGGCAAAGCGAAGAGAAGCTTTTCATTTGTCTGGCTATTGACTTTGTTGCCATTGGCGTGTCTGGCGATGCTTTGCTGAATGTGCCTCCCCCCTTTCTTCCTCTACTTCCTCTTGGTGCCCGTTTTGTGTCATGTCATGTGGCAACTGTGGAACTGTTAGCAGGCCGTAGGTGTCTCTGGACATCGGAAAATCGAAGCCAGCAACGAGGTAAGCGTCAGATTTGTTGCATGTCCGGCGGTCATCGCTTTTCGTGGCGCAACGCTTTGATTTTCCACACAGCAGCCTAGCATAGTTTCCCACACTCTGCTGGGAACGGATTTCCGCTTATTAAGCGAAACTTGCATTGCAGTATCACAAAAACAAAATAAAATGCAGCTCATTTCCTTATCAAGAGTCGGCGCAGCTGCTCTTCGCTTGCAGTTACATTTCAATTTTCATTTTCATTTCCCAATTCCATTTCGATTGGATTTTGGACTGAAGTGTTTTGGTATACATAGGTTTTTATCTTAAGTGGGGGAAACTGAAGTGCTTAATTTATGGCGTAAAATATGGAAATTGTCGCAAAACACAAATGCCGACAATGAGGGAACATTTCTCATGGCGCATCTTGAACTTGGCCGAGGCCGAGGCCGAGCAGCCAGATCTGCCACACAGAGTGATCTGAGGCGGGGGTGCCTGCGCTAATGGAAGGGCGCAACGTGACAAGCAGCAGCAGAAGGGAGAGGGAGATGCAGAGGTGGAGGCGTGTAAGACGGTAGGGCGGGGCTGCCACACGACGCTAATGGACTGACGAGGCGATGTCTTGCAGGCGCTCAGCGCTTGCTCTTCATCAACAGTCTCAATCTCGCTCTCGCTCTCTCACTATCTCTCTTCCTCTCATTCACTGCATGCCTCTCTTTCTCGCTGCCCGCCTCTGCTTTGTTGTCATCATCGCGCTCGACTCACCTTCGCCAGCGCCGATCAGCCGCCTAATTTATGCCCCGACTGCGCCCCGTCGCCTTTGAAGTTTCAATTATGCGCCTCATATGTCATTTTGTGCAAGCTGACGACGCCGACGACGCTGACGCTGACGCCGACGCAGCAGTGTTGCCTCCGCGCGGCAGACGCTAAAAGCCGCGACATGTTAATTGTGCCGCTTGGCCCATAAACACGCCAAGTTGATGACGAGCGCCAGGCTCAACTCAAGAGCGGACAACCAGTTGCAACTTGCCAATGCGAAAGGAGACGAGGCAGAGTGGGAGAGGGAAAGGGAGGGAGGGGCTAGAAGAGGCATGGGCACTTGGCAACTCTAGACATTTGAAGTGAACATTTGAAATGGGTAATGGAGACATAGAAAAACAGTGGAGAAAGGAAATAGAAGAGCATCGAAAGAGCTGAGCTTCTTTCACAGGCGTAACAATAAAGACTTGAGAAACTTAGAAGAATCATGTTATGAAGAGGGAAGAGATATTGGAGCTGACTGGAAATTAGTAAATCATATATTTTTTAATAAAGTAATATAAAGTGTAAATATATCTGTTGTAAGGTACATTTTATTGTATAATATAAAGTTGTATACTATAAAGAGTACTATTTATACCTTATATAGCCGAATCTTTATTAGTACAATATTCTGTCTTAAAGTATTCACTTTATAATGCCTTATCTGTAATATTAGTACATAAATCTATATTGTATTCTGCATAGAGAAGATATCCCTATTAGACCCTCGAGATACCGAAGATAATGTATTTAACCCTTGTAGTGGGTATAATAATTTGGGTCATAAATTTGCAACGCAACTTAGGAGACATCATCACCAGGGGAGTCGATCTAGTTAGCCATGCATGTTTCTCCGTCCGTCATTGCAACGCAAACAAGTCTCTCAGTTTTAGAGCTATGAAACTTGGCACACATGCTTCATATTGCTGCACTTTATAAAGTCGAAACGAGCGGGATATATATGTTTATATGCATATGAAATTTCATCAAAATCGGACCACTATAAAACATAGCTGCCTTAGGAACAATCGGCCGAAATGAAGGTTTTTGTATGAAGATCAGTTTTGATTAGACATAATATTGATCAACACAATACCATTCAATTCTTTACCTTTATACATATGTAGCTATTATTAAAACAATCAAAGGAGTTAAGAAACTACAAGGGTAAAAACTTTCGGCATGATAGCCTTTCTTCGTCGTCTATAGTATATGAAATTTGAGCAATATTAAATAATAATTTTGAAAATGAAATATTGCACAATATTAGAAATATCGATAAACAACTTTACATCAAACAAGTGAATTTACTTGCAATATCTTTTCCCCTCTATCTTGTATCCTAAAGCAAAAGCTTATATACTCGTATATATTATATATTTATATATCCTTCACTTTTATCTTTTTCTCTCTCTCTCTCTTGTCATTCCTTTAAAAGAAGAAAAACAAACCCCCCCACCAACCCGTTGGCTGCTTTTAAGAATACCCAACTTAACAGGAAATACTCGAAATAACAATTACATAATGAGTTACGTTGCTTTGGTCAATTGGTATAGTACGTTCTTACCCTTCCTACTTCGTGCGCTTGTGCCGTTATCCATCAACTGCTGTCCAGCTTCCCCAAATCCCTATAAGCTGCGGCTCGCTCGTGTGTCCAGGGCGAAAAGTGTTGCAACCCAAAGTACAAAAGGTGTGAAAATTAAACAGGCAACGTTGCAGGATTACAAATTATGACACGCCGATGCCATAAAGCAAATGAGCTTGAGCAGCAACAGAAGCTGCGGGAGGGGGGGAAGGAGAAGGGGGCAGAAGCCACTAGCAGGTGACGGTTGTTGGTCAACTGGTCAAGTGTCAAAGAGGGATTTGCATGGAGCGTGTCGAGGCGCAAAGCGCAAAGCGCGTTGACAGTTGAGCTGGGAAATTCAGCTCGCCACCAACGCGTGTCGGTTTGTCGCTGTCTCCCGCTCTCTCCCCCTCTCTCTCTCACTTGTCTGACCGTCTGTTTGTTTGTCCTTCTGTTGTGATCAACTTGACAGTTGCTTGGACATTTGAAATGCACCGCAAAATGCGCGAGAAAAGCAAATCGCTTAAGCTGCGCGTGTAACTGATTAAAATGGCTTTAGCTTTGATGCCCCGACCAGCAGCGGCTTATGGGTTAATATGCGTTAAAATGGCTATGCCTGTGTGAGTGACGATGTGCTTATGACATGCACATATCACTATTCAATACCCTTTAGTGGAGAAATTGTTCAGAGGTAGTTCGAAAATCTAAAGAAAATTAAGCCAACAAGAATTATAAAATTTGGAATTATATTATATAATTATATTGGAATTATATATAGAAGAATATTATACACAAATATATAGAAGAGGTTTTATTTTAGATCTAGATTATAGCCAGACTGTAGCATTCTTTTATGAGTTAGTTCCAAATCAAGCTGAATTAATATTATGTAAATTGTCAGTTCATTTCCGCTTGTTTATTACATTTTCAGCTTTATAACTGTTACCCTAGTTTTATAGCATTGATTTTAGATATTCAGTACATATAAGTTTATATATTTTATTTATAAATAATCAGTTTTTATTGCAATCAATAGACAAATAACAAATTTATTCATGTTTATATTGAAATTTCTATGGGAAACAGACTGAAACTTGAGCTTTGTGTATTAATTAACAAATTAAAAATTGAATTCCCTTTATCAACTTTTAAAAGATTAATTGTAGAAATTTGTAAACTTTAAAATACAACTTATATGATAAATTTTTAAATATATTCATTATGTATATATATTACTGTCACTACATTTCACTGTCACGTTTGCATCTCAATCTCCACAGGATATCTGCAAGTTGATATTGGTTCCCCTTCGCACATCTTTTTATTTGGCAAATGGATTTGTATGTGCGCATTATTTATGCAGTTGCAGCTGCAACTTCGTCAATTTTTGGCGGCGCTGCGCTTTGCATGTTGCATGTTGCATGAACCGTCCCGCGCGCGCTCTTCTTATGCATTTTTAATGTAGTCGGCCCTCACGTTAATGTTGCAAAATCACTTGCCGAAATATATAAATAAATTTGAAACAAAACGTTTGTAAAAAAGAAAAGAACATAATAATAATAAATGAAAGCCAAACAAAGGCAGAGGTAAAGAGAAAGGGAAGGAGAGGGACAGAAAGAAAGAGAGAGGCAGAGAGAGAGGTAGCTGCAACTTTTTCTGCATAGTTTCAGCCTTAAATAAACAACAAGAACAACAATTCGAGCGCATATTTTTGTTATTCTATATGCTACCAGTTTATCTGCAGCTTCCACAGTTTCCACGGCTTTTCCTGCAGTCACACACACACATTTCACAAACACAACACACAGTTGCGTCGCTTCAGTTGGCCACAAAATGCAAATAGCCAACGCGACCGCGCTCACGTTCGACGGCCTCGCAGTAAGTCTGCCACGCCTCCCGCCCCCAGCCCACAGCCACGTGCAACGGACAGCAGTCGCACAGCCACAGCCAATAACAATGCAAAATGCATATATGCAATAAAAGCGAATGGCAACGGCACAGAAAAGCAACAACGAAATAAAAAAAAGCATCAAAAGAAATGCAACAAATTGTTAACTAAACTCGACGACGAAACACCTAATAAAGTGCTGAAAGAAGCCAATTAAATAATATATTTCTGGAGGTTATGATGATAAATATGTTAGCTATAAATCTAGAGAGTTTCATGATGAACCTAGGCTTACCTCGCAAAGAAAACTGATCTCAATGGAAAATAATCACAATTATAACAATTGAAAAACTTAAAGTATTAAAAAGAGTAGAGGAAACAGTCAATCAGTATTTAATCTTTATATATTATAGATAACTCTCAACTAAGAAAACTCTGCACAATGCTGGTAGTATATTTCATCCCGTATACCCACTCTATATCTTCCATACAGGGTATAAAAAATACTGTGAAAATGTGAATTCAAATTCCAAATGTGTTCGTGCAGCACAAAGCCAGCGCAACAACAATATCAGCAATGGCAACAGCACACAGCAACAACAATAAAGTAGCTGCAACAACAACAACCAGTAAAAGAGCAACTACAGCACAGCAACAACAACAAGAACAATCCGCATGGACTTCAACAATGCGGCAACCATGTAAAAGCCAAGTTTAATCAAAATATGGTCGAGCTCCACGTTGCGGCAGAATCTTGTGCCGCATGTCCATGGACATAGTGAGCTGGGGGCGTTGGCGTGGGCGTGGGCGTGGCCTCAGCATTATCCCGCCTGGCCTCGGCCCGAGAGAGATTTTTTAATTTTTTATAAACACGCAAATTTGATGCAATTTGTCGGTGGCATGCGGCATGTGCGCGCCTGTGTGGCAAGTGTGGCATGCAGCGAAATTTCTCCACTGTGTGTGTGTGTGTGTGTGGCAATCGAAAATCGCCTCGCACAAACAGATTATTCAACTGTTTTTCGGTCAGCATATTTGATAGATATTCTGTCAGTATCCCCACTCCCCCCTCACTCCCCCTCCCTTACACCCCTCTACCAGTGCTAACCCGCAGATCTAATCAGCGCTCTCTCACAAATATGAACAACTTTGTTGGCAACACTCGTTTTCGTGTTGCCCCAAAATTAAATCAAAATCAAACGTGCTGACAACGAACATGATAACTAATTGACAGAGTTGTTGCTGTTGTTGTTGAGTGTGTGTGTTGTTGTTGTTGTTGCTGTTGCTGTTGCTGCAGCTGCAACTGCTGGCACTCAATCTCTCAATATTATTATTGATGGCACATCGGTCGCATAGCCCGATAAGCTTCATTATCGCCCTGACATATCAAATAGGAGTGTGGATGGGTGAACATTCTGTACACAAATATAGTAGAGCACGTTCAATTGACACCTCAACACTCTTAACACTTTCCATGCAACAATTTATTCATTCATACATATATAAATCCATTGTCTGAGTGACAACTCTTTTGTCTTTACAGATTGGCAATTTATTAGAAACTTAAGAAGATATAACTGTCAAGAGAATTCTAAAGTTTTATATAAATTCAAATCATGTAAATAAAGGGGAAAGAGAAATAGAAATAAATGTTAACTTATAAGTTGTTATCAGGAAACTAAAAATTCTTTGTTACAGTATGTAAAGTCTTGACATATTATTGTAGTTGAGGAATGTAGCGATATGGGAAGCCTAAGAAGATACATATAATATGTTATATGCTTACTATCAAAAAGAATTTCAAAGATTTATGTAATTTATTAAGAAGAAATATTTATAGAAATATATCTTAACTTATAAGTTTTCGTATTTCAATTGTAAAGTCATTAAAGATTGGCACTTTATTAAAGAATGTACCTACGTATATGGGAAACCTGTGAAGATATATGCTAACTATCCACTGAATCCTAAATTTATCATGTGAATGAAGTAAAAATATTTGTAAACTTTTTGAACATTTTAAAATAGATCTTGACTTATAAGTTGAAATGAGAAAAACTTAGTTTTCGTGTCAATACGCATAAAACTTCAGAAAATTAAAGTAAATGCAACAGTTTATGATATTTATAAAGAAATAAATTAAGGAAAGGCCTAAAGGTTGTATGAAAATTCGAAATATTCAATAAATTGCAAGCATAAATCTTAGCGGCTGAGAACAATAAACTTCAATATTCCATATCTACATTAGGTCTATGCCTATAACTATTTAATAACTTCTACTCACTAAGCCAATTCAAATAAAGATATATGATGGGTTGTCTCCTAAAGATACTCCCCAGCTGCCGCAAAGGTCTTGGGGCAGTGTTGCTGAGCATACTTGCCATAGGCATAGTCAGTGCCTACCTTATAGATGCGTTTATACGAGACCTTGTTCCATAGATGAATCATATAGGAATCCTTAGTACTCGCCATGGTCTCATCCAGATATTTTGGCTCAAAGAAGTGTGTCCAATTTGGCCAATGCACAGGATAGAAGACTGTGCGATTGAAGACCTGCAGACCGTGGCAATGTTTGGGATTATCTTGCATTGCCTCTACCGTTTTGGTGCCACAAAGGTTGCCCACCACACGCGTCATTAACTCAGGTCCATTGCTAAGATATTGTTTGCCATTGTAATTCTGCTTGAATTCATGCAAAAACAACTCGGCAATCTCGTGACCCTGTCCACGTGGCTCCAAACTGATAATGGCATTGCCCAATGTCACATTGTCATGGGCACCCACATAGTTGAGGGGCACGTACTCAATGCTACGCAGCACTACCAAATCTGTGTCCAGATAGATGCCACCCCAGCGATAGAGGCTCAATAGACGAAGCAGATCGGAGGTATGTTCGGTAAGAAAACTGTAGAATGGATAAATAAGAGAGATTCATTATAAAGACTATATACATATATTATATCACTCGAGACCATATCCCACCTGGATCGCTGTAGTATGCCCTGCTGGACCCATAGCTCGACTGGAGTATCCTTTGCATATTGCCTGAGACTCACTTGACGTAGTTGCACATTTTTATAGCTGAGTATCGCGTCCAATTTTGGAAATCTTCGATCTCCCGCCTTGGGAAGACGCAGTGAACTGGAGAAAAGCACAAATATCTTAAAATTGGGATTATGAAGAGCAGCCGATTCGATTGAACAGGCTACACGTGTGGTGAAATTGAGCACGTATTGGTCTCCGGGAGAATATCTCTTGGTCTCATGAAAGAAGATAGTTCTTCCCGATATTGGTTGCACTGGCGAGAGTAATACGTCTTCTAGGTCTGTTAACCTTCGACCTTCGGCATCCACAAGCAAATCATCTTCCATGAACTCTATATCATTATCTTGTGCCGTGAATAACAGAATGAGAAACAAAGCAATGAACACTAGGGAGAAGAGTAGACGTCGCCCGCGTATAAAGTTATATGTTTTCAGCACTTCTTGTCTGCGATACATCTCTAGAGACTCTTCAGTTGTTGACCACGTGTGTTGAGTAGTTGTTAAACAAATGAAAACCAGTCTTTTTTGTTCTTTTGCTTTAAATACTGAGGGAGTGTGAACTTTTTTACTAATTGCATTATCTTCTGTCTCCCGTTTCTTTACTGTAGTTGCACGTAGCTGCCTATGATATCTGTAGAAGACTCTGTTATTACCATGTGCGTTCTTTAATCGGTTTCTTCACAGTCTTTAAGCACGCTTGGCTAAAGAGTTTAATTATTGAAAGACAGCGAAGCAGCAAAGGTAATGAGATAAAGAAAGAGTGGGGAAGTTATCGAATGGTTAAGAGAGAAAAGGAATAAGAGGGCAAGTGACCAAAATGAGAAAAAGTGAGAGAATGAAGAGCGAGGGCAAGAAAATAGAGTAGAGTGGGAAAGAGAGACAGAGTAAAAGTGAGAATAATGGAAGATAGATTTATTTATACAAAGCTTAAGAAATGCGAATGAGAATCAGATTAAAAGAAAGAGAAAGAGAAAGAGCAATAAAGAGAATTGACAAAAGGAGACAAAGGCATATAAACACAAGACAGAGAGCCAGAGTGAGAGAAGTTGAATAAATTTGTGTTATAAGTTGCAAATATTTACAGGGTATCTGTCAGTTGGTCATACCCGATCTTAAACATATTGCAAAGTATGAAAATTTCAAATAAAATTGTGAAAAAATAAACGAAACGAAACGAAACTTTATGCAAATGCAAATAATGCTCTGACTGCGACGCCGCTGTAGCTGAAAGAGCTGAAGCAGAAGAAGGTGCAGGGGAGGGGTGTGATAACCTGCCGAGTGGGCGTGGCAGTGTGACGCCTGCAACGTTTTCGATGATTAAATGCAAACACGCAAATATGACGAGCGACTGACTCGGCTGACTGTCTATAGCGCTGTGTGTGTGTGTGTGCGTGCATGTGTGTGGCGTGTTTGTATTTGTCGACTGCCAACTGTCTTCGAAATATGTAAAAAATAAAAGTTGGCATTAATAATTTATGCAATATGGGCACACACACACAAGGCACAACCAAGGGAAATATTTGCAGAGATGCCCAAAAATTTAACGAGTGGGAGGTAAAAGATGGAGGCAGCCGAACAAAATGAAAATTGAATGCCTTGAAACGTGGATATAAGTAAGTAGATGATTTGAATACTCACATATTCATTCGGGTACACGAATAAATGCAAACGATTCTTATGGCTTTTGCGTTGATTTTGCCTCTCTCGCAATTGCGAACAAAAAAGCTGTCAACGCAGGCAAATAAATATGTAGACACATGTGTAATGAAAATATGAAAAACGAGAACGAGAACGATAACGAGAAAATGAAAATGCTCGAGGAAAATGTTTTGAATATTTCATGATGCATTTTGCTTGGACAGTGGTGTCGATGTGAATAACAATTTGAAAACAATTGCCCTTTTTTCTTCATCTGTCTTTGCCTCTTCCTGTCAACAATATCTTATCTGAGAGGGGGCGTACGCGGGGATTCCTGGCGCTAGAACATATGCTATAATTTAGTATCATGCCTGGCGTTTAATTAACCACTTACACGGCCTTAATTCAACTGCAAATTCATCGTGCTGCTACGATAAAAAACTGTTACAACAATTTGCGGCTGCGTTGCTTATCTCGCATTCGCTTCTTATCGGCAACGGCAATTTGTCCAATAGATAAACCTCAGCCCAGACCAGAGACCAGACTAGCACAGACCATAGACCACATGGCATTGATTTGTGCGTTGAAAATTCCCCCTGGCCCGAAACTAAAGCCACAGCCCCAACTGATCTATGTGTGGTCGCCCCCAAACGTTTTGTTAGTTAGTTTGTTCTTTGAGTGTGGGCAAACAGTTTGTTCGGGCATGTTGTCGACTTGATTTGCATACCCTGTAAAGTTGTAAGCTCTCAAAAGAGTACCATAAAGGTGAATTCAAAATTATTAGTATTCAAAATAATCTTTAAATTGAACGCTGCATTAAATTCCAAATTTGATCACTTCTTTTAACACACTGCTAAATATTAAAATAATTTCTATCTTTTTCACAACTTTCAATTCTCGAACTCAGCATATACTAAGTTGAGTATTTGATCTATATGTGCTATGAGTTTCACCAAGATCGCATGTTAGAAAACTGAGATCTAACTACGTAAACTCTTTTCTCTGGGTATGCGCTAGTCAAGCACACTCGTCCAACTATTATTGTCACTAGTTATTTATGCATATTTAATATATTTCGAATGAACAACTGAACGCTTTAGTGAGCGTGTTCTGATCTCCTCTTCCTGCCCTCCCCTTCTATCCACTCTGTCGTTCAATTTCAGTTCTGACTAGTTGTTATTAAAACAAAGAGCGTGCCCAAATTTATAGCCAAATTATTTGTTATTTATTTAAGCTATAAATATGCATATGAAATAAAGAAATGGCATCAGGTTTTTTACGACTGCAATACACTTTGCAGTTGGGGTATATCTACTTTGAATGTGAAGTTGAGCGGTGTATTATAATAAATTCCAAAAGGGTAAGTTTTGTCTAATTAGTGTTGGACAACGCTAGTAGGGAAAATTTTATGTCAGTATTTTATGATTTCCCAATTAAATTAATAATCATTTCCAATTACAACTTTATCAAAGCAGTAAAATAAAAATAGATCTATATATGTATATATAAGTCTATATATCTACATATATCTCTGTCTATATATCTGCATATATTTTCTGTATCTTTTTCTTTACCCTTTTTAGATCACATTTCATTTCTTTAAATAATATGATATCTGGTTTATTACATGTATGACTGACAGATCTGAAAATATTTTAAATACCATTATTTATACACTATCTTCTTTATACACACTCTCTTCTTTTCATTTTCATCATCATATTAAACATCACTCATGATATAATACAATTTATAGGTATGTTAAAATGATATTTTAGATTTCATAACTGTTATGATCATATTTTAAGATCTCTTATTATCGCATAATTATTTGTATTTAACTATTTCTTTATAACCTAACTTATCAAAATTAGTACAGCATTTCATGATTTCAATACCATATCATCTTCAAAATTCTGATATCACTATTGATTATATGGCATATCATTGTTATGGACATGTACGTAGATCTAATACTTTTTAAATATTTTATTTCTGTTTGCCTTTTTGAATGCCAAAGTCATCTTTCGCAACTATAATGCTGGGTAGAGAATCTACTGCCTCGTCTAGCCAAACTCCCTTCTTGCACTGTTAGCTGTCTCCGTCTCTGTCGCTCTTTCGCTGCTGCTGTTGCTGTTTCAGTTGCTGTTGGGGCTCTGCGGCTCTCTATAGCTGCCACTGGTTTTCTCTGTTGTGTTATTTATGTGGCCATAAATTTGCAGCTGAAAGCAAAGCCCGCGCGAATGCTCCGTGCCGGCACAAATAGTTGCACATAGTCGTGGACTACGTATTCCACCTCTCTCCTTACTCCTCTCTTTTCCCACTCTCTCTCTCTCTCCCTCTATTTCTGTCCCTGTCCGTTTAAGCCTTGACGCTTCACTGCCTGCGCCTCACGTGCAAATGAGCAACGCAGCGCAGCGTTCTGAGCTGCTGGCAAAGCCGCTTAAGGACTTCAACATGGACACGGACAGCAGCTTAGCCCACTGCGGTTCGCTGATTTTCAATGCGGCCCAGCAGCAAGTCCTGTCAGTGCCCCTTCCCCGTTCCCCGCCATCCGTTCCCATGTCCGTGTTCTTGTTCCTCAGTCTTTGCCTCTGCCTTTTGCTCGTGTGTTAGTTACATAATTTAACGTTTGCTGCAAACATTTCCGCTGAATTTGAGGCGCACACGCAACCAGGCAGCGTTAAGGGGCGGGGGCTGAGGTAGTTGAGGGGCGGAGAAAACGAGTATTTCTTTATAATCAGCTGGGTGTCATCGTAAGGTCATCAACGTGCGCCCACACGCAATCAAAATACGAGTCTGACTTCGCTTTGGGAAGTCGCAAAGTCAGCAAGCTTCCCTTCGCCCTCCCCCTGAGTCCTGGTCCTGTGTCCTGGTTGTGTGTCCTGCGTCCTGTCCAGCTGCTTATCGCAGGCCTTGCATCGCGCATAATGTGCGCTGGGCACGTCAACCGACCCGTCGACGCTTGTAAACAAATTAGAAGCGTATCCTGCCCGGAAGTCCAGCACAGACACTGGGAAAAGATTGACCCGTAGAGTTCCGCACTGACCCAAGCCCAGCAGAGCAAACAAAACTGAAAAACCAAAACGGAAACAGTCAAATGAACCATCAACTTTCCCTTTTCTGCAAGTCCTTACTGTGAGTAAGTTCAATTAGGAAGGTGATTTAGTAAAGATTTTTGTTGATATTACAACTAAGTAATGATATAGAATAGAATATAATATGAATATTAAATAGAATAGTTTCGGCTTTTAAATTGTTTCTTTTTTTTTTAATTCATTTATAAGAATATTGCAATTTAATTTAAATATCAATTCAAAATCTAGATCTACTTAGGTACTCCTATTTCATACTATATTCAGTTATTATTTAAGTTCAATTTTATATTGTTCTACTTTTAGTTGTACTCTGTTATACCAATCTATGTATGTAAATCTAGTTTATGTATTCTCCTACCATAATATATCCCATTCTAGCTAAGGTTCTCTAACATAATCCGGCACTGCCTTAACTTTTCATATACATGAGACTATATCAGTTAGTGACTGCAAGTATGTTTCCAACCTACCGTCGAGAAGCTCCTCTAATTTCGCATTTTGTTTATTTTACCTTGCTTTGGTCAACTTTCTGTTTACTTTACTTTTCTATCTTCTTTTTTTTTACGGAAAAGGCGCGAAATACGAAATTTGTTTGTCTTGTTTAGGGCTGTTGTGGCACACCTAGAAATCAGTTTGGTGTGCTGCTCTTTAAGCTGCAATTAACTTTGTGCCTTTAAGCTGGACACGAGACCAAACCCAAAAAAAAGAAAGAAAATAACAGCAAAGACAAGGCCCAACCCGTGGCAGACCTTCCACTACCCTAGACTACCCTACCCAGGCGTAATACTCACGTATAGCTGGAACCTTATGCGCTCGTTGCACGCAACGTTGAAGGCACTTTTTCATTTTAATTGGCATTCGCCTACGCGCTTTACTAATCTACACAAAACGCAGCTCCCCAAGGGGTAGTTGCTGTTGTAGTCATTGTTGTTGTACCTGCAACTGTTGTCGTACTTGCTGTTGTTGTTGTTGTTGTTGTTCCTGTTATTGTTGTCGTCTATTGTTGTTTTGTCATAATTTTGATTGAGGAGCCAACGCGGCCCAAATTGGTATTTTCTGATATATTGACTTTGTCACTCGCTCTGCTTAGTCATCCATTGCCCTTTGTCTCTCTCTCACTCATTCTCCCTCTCTCTCTTTCTCTCTTGTTCGTCTCTTCTTTTATTCATTTACATTCATTGTGCTGTGTGCAGGACAATTAGAGCCAAAGTCAGCGACCACATCTACATGGCAATTACAACCTTATGGATCTCTACCCCTTCCCCAGCCCGAGGAAGGGTTGTTTGTCGCACTGTCATTTGCGTAGAACCCCCTTCGCTCTTTTCCTTCGCTCAGATTGACTATATTTATATATATTTATATATTAAGTGCTTGTAGTATATTCTGCTTTGCTACCCTAACCCTAAGTTTCTACCCGTCAAGCACTTGGCTTCTGCTAACACCAATTTGTTCATTGATTTTGCGCTCCAAATTAAAAATAATGTCAACAAAATGTCGCTAGAAATTGATAGAGACTACAGAAGTACCCTAACTGTGCAAGATTTAGGGTATTTTGGTTTTACTTTTATTTTATTTATATATATTTATATTGTAACAGATCTTCTATATTGTATTTTATCTTTGTAGATATTCTCGGTAATTCCTTTAAGAAATGTTTGGTTTCTTTTTCCAATTTTCGTATATGGTTTATTATATTTTCGTATATCTCAACAGTGGCAGAAACCTCTAATAAATAATAATAATAAATAATAAATAAATAGTTAAATAATTATAAATAATAAATAATTAAACAATAATAAATACGATCCTCACTTTACAAACTTAACACTATGGAATATGCTTTATATAATAAACCTGCATTATTATCTTAATCTACCACGATAACATAAGATATGTAGTACTCTCTTAGTCTTACCTACTTGACCTTATGGCATTCACAATGTGATATAAATGATCTAACATTGTCATCTAATTCTCATGTGCTCTTAACTTATCCGGCAAGTTTGTATTGCATTTCCGATCACACTTTATCACTTTGTTTCGCTTTTGTTACATAACACTTGCCCCAGCCCATATGCCCGAACCCTTTTGGCATATTGCAAGGGGGTATGCGATTTCGATGCGATGTGTTGTTTGATTGTGCAACTGTTCGAGGCTGTCGCATTTCATTTCGACTCGAGTGACTTCAATCTGTCGCCTGAGCGAGACTTTCTTGAGGCCTTTTACTTGTATTATTATTATTATTATTATTGTTATCGTGTGCCGCCTTTCAATTTGGCACTCGGCACTCGGATGTTTTTTACAATTCGCCAACCCCGTCGCGCGGCGGGGGTTGTGCATATGGCAGCATTAAAAAACCCACACGTACAATGTCCAAAGAAATTAGATGTTGTCGTTGTCGTTGCCGTTGCCGTTGAACCCCAGTCTCAGTCATCCCCTCCCACCCCCCCGCTTGTGACATAATTCAGGCTAGGTGCAACGACGTGGACAATGAGACAATGGACAGCTCAACGCACACGCCCACCGCCCCCATCCGGCTGAAAGACAAAAGACGCTTCACGCTGTCTCAGAACATAGAACTGTCGCCCTGATGAGTTTTGTTCTCTCTCTGTCTCTTTCTTGCTCTCTCACTGGCATTCTCTGTTATCTACGACCCCCCGGACACGCCCACAAATTGCTAGGCACATTATTATTGTCGTTTTTAATTTGTGTGCCCCAAAAGAAATTGCAAACACAGCCTGCCCCGCATTGTCTGCAGCACTTCAAACGTGAATAACAACGCAACCTGCGCAGGTTGAATCGCCAGATACGCCAGTACTATATAAGATGGATTGTTTACCCGGCGATGGTGGGGGAGGTTAAGTCGAGGGCGTTTAGCAGATGTCCTCCAGACGGTATATAAACATACATAGGTAGCACCATACAATCAAAGAAGTCTCTTTATCTGACCCATGGGAAATCTAAGTGATATTTTGAAGGTCTTGAGAGTTTATTACAAAACTTAAATACATAAAATCTAAAGGCAGCAATACTTAAAGTATCGTCACTCCAAGCTTTATGAAAGTACTCTGTATTAAAGTAATTATAACTTTATTTATTTTTAATATGTTTATATTATTCTATTTCATTCTGAAGTAAAAGCATTATAAACGCATTATTCTTAGTTGTCCTCTTTAATTAATGATTAATGTAAGTTCAAGGCCATACATAGAGAAGCTTACCTTCTTTTAACCTTAACCTTTGTATATCATATTTAGTTCGATTCATATCTCAAAACTTTCTTAGTGTGGATTTCTTTACCTTGAATAATTACCAGATTTCCATTAGACATAGCAATCTATCTCCAGTTAAAGCACTTTGAATGACTCATAACAAAGCTTGTTTTCAAGCTCATTTTCTCACTCTTAAGATGCCACACAAATCATCTTGGGCCACAAATCAAGAAATAGCAAAAGTCAAAGCCAAGTATTTCACATATTTCTTTATTATTTTATTATTAATAATAATTGATTGGACAGAAATGTCTTGATAGAAAAGAACTACACATTAGCTTGCCATGTTGCACTAGGTAAGAGAACTAAAAACGATATTTAACTGAGAGAGTTAAGAGATTACATTTTTAAAGTGCCTAAAAAACTAAGTTAATTAGACAATGAGAAAACTAAAACTGTGAATTTTAGAATGTGAATGTGAGATAGTTAGACTGAGATAGAGATGAATGTGTTTCATGTTGTGTTGTTGTTTTAATAATACTTGTCTCAAAATTTAACTAACATAAATTACGATAATATAAGATAATGATGTAAAACTATGCGAGTTTCTGTTTCTGTTGCTATTGAATGTGTAAGAGAGATTATGTTATGTACGGTTATGTATGTATGAGTGTGTTATTTACTAGCGTACGATAGATAGATATACTAAATACTAGTTGTAAGTATCTTTTTGGGATTATAAATTATGCTTGTAAAAATATTGTAAATCTTTTTTTTGTTTTCTTTTGCCTTCATCAATGTGAAGCGCGAATGTTTCGAGTCGTTTTGTTTTTTTTTGATTTTGATTTTCTTTGAAAATAATATCACTTTGTGGGCGATAAACACATACGCACGCACACACACACACTGGCAGAGAGCGAGAGACAGAGAGATCTAGAATCATTATCAGGCTCTGTTGTTGCTGTTGCTATTCTTATTATTATTGTTGTTGCTGTTGTTGTTGTTGTGCATCATTTGAATTAAACGATTCCGCTTGGCTGCCTCCGATTTGCTGTACTCGTCGAGGAACTGCAACAAGAAAGATAAGAATAGATACATATGGAGTGAATACATATACTCTCTATAGGATAGATAAGAGTGTACTCACCCCTAGATCAAAGTCGCGTGCTATGAGCTGCCTGGCCGGGGCATTGTTATAGCACATGGTGACCAGAAACGGATATATAACCGGATTAAACTGTGACGACAGCTTGGCCAAACTCTTGAAGATCACCGCAAACTGTTCAGATATCAACAGATCCTGATGCCGACGATTGTTCACGCTGAAGAATGCCAGAGATGCTATCAAATCTATCAGCATGGTGGAGCTCTCGCCGCTCTTCACATCGATAGCTTGGCTTACGCTATAGTTGAGTATTATTGTCAGCACATCGAGCAGTTTCAGCGATAAGGGTCCCTCCACCGAGAGTACCTCCTGCAAGAGAGAGAGAAAGAGAAAGAGAGAGAGAGAGAGGCGTAGTGTGTGGGTCACTTAATTGGCGAAACAAAAATTGTGGAATCACTGTGCAAATGTTTTAATTAAGTCAAGGCAAATATCAAAGAGTGCCACTTGTTCCGACCAGGAAGTGAAGTGCTCAATTGTTTGTTATGTGTGCCGTCGGGTGTGTGTATTGTGTGTGTGGTACACATTTATTTGCATTGCGGAACGAAACAGGACGACGACGAGAGCCGTGTCGGGCTCGCTCGCCTCTAATTTGTTTGCATTGGCAGCCGTGCGGCGAGCAAAGGCCAAAACAGAAAATAAAAAAAGAAGCAATAATTTAAAATAGCAACAAGAGGTGACTAGCTAATACCCTGGAAAAGAGGAAGTCTGTGGGAAGTGAAGGATTGGTCAAATTATTTGTAAATTAACAGAAATAAGTAAGAAAACTAGAAGTTTCTTTTAATGTCGTTAGTTTGTAATGATGACCTATCGATAACTATTGATAAACTGTTATTATACTTAAATCTGACTGCAATACTTTGAACTTAAGTAGACAAACTTGTTGAAAATACAAAAACAAAGTAAGAAAAGTAGGAGTTCCTTTTTAAATCAATAGTTTATAAGTTGTTTCTATCGATAACTAACGATAAACTAATTTTAACTCAAATCTGAATGCAATACTTTTAACCAAACTTGACAAATTTTGTCAAAAATTAACTAAACTTATCGATAACCAATAGTTTATCAGATTACGAAAATTTATTAAAATGATATTACAATTTGAAAAAATTTTAACCCTATTATAAATATTCGATAATTAGTTAAATTATAGTCTCTAATCGATAATAAATGAAACATTACTTATTAAAAAGTTTGAGGCACTTTTGGATACAAATAGAACTGCATATAAAGGATAAAATGTATGAAAAACCATAAAACCAATTTTTGAAATTTAATATAAGAAATAAATTAGCAATATTAAGTCACTTTAAATCACCTACCTACAAATTCCTGCCCAAGCTAGACTTAACTTTATGCTTATCACAGGCATTTGCCAGTGGAGCGTCAAGTCATTGAGCCACCCCTCTCTGAACGGCTTAAACTACCCTCGCAAACAAAACAATTGCACAGTGGTCGACAGAAAAAAATAACAGAAGGAAAGAGAAAACCGAAAAACGAAAAACTGAAACTGGCAACTTGTACGAGTATTGAGCAAATATTTAGCCAAACAATTGACGTGCCTGGTTGCCGTTGCTGCTGCTGATGCAGGAGTTGGGCTAAGGCAAAAGGAGGGGGCGGGGCCAATAGGCAGGCAGGCAGGATATGAGCGAGGATTTGTTGCATGGCTCAGAGAGCAAACGCGGCTCGCGAATGCTACGCGCGGCATCCTTCAAAAAACAATCAAACGAGCTGCGCTTGCTCTGACTGTGTGTTTGCGTGTGTACGTAGTGTGTGTGTGTGCGTAGTGTGTATGTGTGCGTGTGTGTCGAATGCGTTGCCTTGTGCTTGGGTTAAACTTGAAAATTTCATTTTACAAAGTCAATATTTGCCAGGCAGCAGCAGGCAGACTTGGAAACTGAGCTGTGGTTGTCCGTGGTGTGTGTGTGTGTGTGTGTGTGTGCGTGTGTATCTCTTGCTGATTAAAACCAAATCAAATTATTTGCCAGCCAGAGACAGACAGACAGACATACAGAAGAGACAGAGAGACAGAGCAATAAGTATATTTTTCGGGGAGGCTTTATCTATTTTCGTGGTAATTTAAAACAAATAAACGTGGAGCAAGTTTTTGCTTAACTTGGTCTAATCCACCAAATGGCTGCAAAGTTTGCGCAACAAATTAGTTTGTCAAGTGCAGCTGGAGAAAAGGGGATGAGGGGAGAAGGGGAGAGGCAGGCTGTACTCGGTACACTGCGTAGACAACTTGAAGCTGGGGCACAAATATTGACAGAGCGCAGCAGGAAATGAAATGTAGACAAGGCAATCATCAGTTAGACAATCAGTCAGTCAGACTGGGAGGCAGGCCAGGGGGCAGGCAGTCAGTCAGTACGACAGTCTGTCAGTCAATCATGCACTCAATCAGTACGTCATTCACTTATTTCATATGCCGTTTCATCAGGCAATCAAGTTGCAGCATGTCACCTGCCAGTTGCATATTTCAAGACAGCCAAGACAGCCTCAACTTGGTGCCCGTGTCAATATGTTTACCAAGCCACGCCCATGCCCCAAGCAGCTGCCTGAACCACCCTTGCCAACCGCAGCAGCAGGAGCGCCCACCAAAGTTAACCAAATGTCAGCAGAGCCGCCATTGCGGTTCAATGGAGCTGATGTTGTTTGTCATTTCGGCACAAATGTCATACCCAATACACAGACACAGTCATTCCCTCTTCCTCCTCCTCCCCCTCCTGCTTCCATCCACCCTTCACTGATGACACCTGAGAATATGCAAATGACACCTTCGTTTCAAGCCAAATCCGCCAAAACGTCGACAACTTTTTGCCTAAACATTTTCTGAACTGAATTCTAAACTTTTTTACAACTCTTCTCGCCCCCCCCGCTTCTACTTCTCTCTCTGATTGTTGTTGGAGTTTTTCTCAATTTTCTCAGGCGATTTCCCGTGCGACAAACTTCTCAAGTGCAGAGCAAAGATGAAGGCAACAAAAACAGAACTGATAACTGAAGAAAAAACAGCTTGAAATAAAACGTCAAGTCAACCTAATGAAATTTTCAACGGGCTGACTTTGTGATTTGTTTAAGCGTTTGTTCACTTGAGAGGCACAGAGGGCCAAGGGGGGGGGAAAGGGGAAAGTGTGGGAGGTAGTGGAAAGACTTTGGAGAGAACATGCCGGCTGACAACTCACCTGAAAAGTGTTCACATCCACCGAAGCCACCGACACGTAAAGATTAAAAGTCGATGCCGCCAAGGCGGTCGTGCGCGGTGGAATGCATTCACCTGCAAAGAACAAGAAGAAGAAGGAGAAGAAGGAGAATCAGATGAGTAGGAAGAAGAAGATGCAGCTCAAATATTGTAGAACGGATATTGAGCTAGGATTGAGCGTACACTTTATATCAAGGCATATTCTTGCCATAGAAAATAAAGAGAAATATGTGAAAGATCAAGTTCAGTGTAATAGACTATGAAAATACCCTATAAACAGTTGAGTTTTATTGAAGTCTTATTTCTTTTTGTGGAAATAACCTAACTTTTAAATGTATACAAACTGTATTGTTATTATAGCAACGTATTCAGCAAATTTAGTAACTATAACTCCGACAATAGCTAAGATTTTTAAAGATTTTACAATTCGATCAGTATAGTTTTCATAAAAGCAGTATTATTTAACTGTAATTTAACATTTTAAATATAGCATAATTACAATTTCAAATGCACTCATAATAAATAATATTTATAGCAACGTTCTCAGCAAATTTTGCAATTATAACTTTAACCAAAGCTGAGATCCAAAGGATTTTTAAATTTGATTTCAAAGTTGCCTTAAAAAATAAGTTCTGATTTACTAAAATTTAAGAATAAAGAACATTATTCAAATATGACAAAAACTATATCATTTGTGAAATTTAGTATGAACAGAAAAAAACTGCTATAAATTTATCTAAACGAAAACTGCTATAAACTTATTATATTTTTCAACATTAATTTCATTCTTTGCCTACGCATACCCTCTTAATGCACCCTTTTATGGCTACAGGGTATCTCTCATACAACTTTACAACCTTTCCGACTTGCACAAAATAATCAAATTTAATTTCCGCCCGAGTCCAGAGCTCACGTAGAGCGCTGCACACGCAATTAGCACCCCGGACAGTCGAGTCAAATATCCGGCTACTGTTCGGACTCGTACATATGATGTATATATGCTACACTATATTACTATATAGTAAACAAAAACACACAACCTACCGATGGGTACCACGCAGCCGGCCAGCATTGAGACAGTGCCAAAGAGCTCAGTGGACTTGGCGGTGCTCAGCAAACGTGTGGGATCGGCAGGACCTGAAATAAAGAGATAGAGAGAGAGAGAAAGAAAGAGGAAGCGCGATCAATTAGAAGTCCTATTTGCTTGGGGAGTGAGGTGCGAGTTTTCTAGTTTTCCTCTGCTTGTGCTGCTGCCTCACCTGGCGGACAAACATCAATGAAACGCGTGAGGAAGCCCAACGTGGTCAGCAGGCTCAACATGACGCTTTGATTCTGTTCAATGGACTCGCGCACCTTCATGCAACGACGCGAGAGCATTCCAATAAGTCCTGTGATTACTGCATAGCTGCAAGTGGTAAAAGAAGCAGAGCAACATCAATTAGAATATAAGGAAATTAATGAACATTCAATTATAAGAATACTAAAAATGAATATCTATTTTAAAACGATTTTCTTTTTTATGTTTTTAAGGTACTATTTTCTATATTAAGTATTGCTTAATTGTCGAGTAAATAAATCTTTATTTAGATAAAATATATTGAATACTTTCTTTTTAACTAAACCACACAGCTGCAGTTGCCGCTTAGCTTGATAATCTCCTTCTCTTTCTTTGCTCACTTTCACCCACTTTTTCTGCTCAATTGCATCATTTGGTAATACTTTAGATATTTACATAAATATCACTCTATTCTTTCATATGGTAATCAGGGTCACGCGTGCGGCATTAAAAGCGCTCAGAGAATGCAAAAACGATTAGCTGGCGACAGTGGCACGAAATGTTGCTAAAATCTTCCAAAGCAAATAAGGACAAAGCCAGCCGGGATTGAGAGAATGCTCAAGCTGCGGACTCCGTGACTGTGACTGTGAGTGGTGACTGTGTGTTTGTGACATTGCATGCATTGAGCAGCTCAAAAGGGAGCACAGACAGGGCTGGAACGAAGAGAAGGAGTGAGGGGAGTCTTCTCGTCTGTTGTGCAAATATTTCACTTGCATGTTTCGCATTCAATTAGAGTGCGTCGATTACAAACACTAAAAATATCAAGCACAGCAAGCATAGAATATTATCGAGTGTCCTTTAGCGTTCATCAGTCGTGATTTATCATAATAAATGGGTAACAAAAGGTAAACAAATCATCATCAATTACAAGTGCGAGCAATCGTGATTTTCACTCGACACTCAGCACCCTCTCGCTCCCGTCTCCCCAACCACTCTGCACTCTTCAGTCCTCTCTCCATTTGTCAGTCGTCGCTTTGGCACTCGTTCAGTTTGTGTACAATATAAATGAATGGCACACAAATTTGTATACTCTCTAGTAAAGGGATAATCTGACTGAGTCACTCAATGGGTCACAGTATTGAAGAGTTAGTCATATATGCTGTATATAGCTCTCCATAACATGCATATGATTGTTTTCATTATTAATAAATAACTAGTATTAGTAGTAAGTACAATAGTAATTAATACTATCGATATTGTCTCTGTGTCAATAATACTAATAACGATACTTATATCGATAATATAAATTATTGTTTGTTAATTATATGATCAGGCACTGGGAAAAGACTAAACAATTTTTATAGATCATACTATCGATATATTGCATAAATTCCTGTTTTTTAATAATTCTGATATCGATAGTAAAAACTATTACCTGCTAAAGTTATGACAAAGAACTGGAAGGAGAGTAATCTTCTATTCTATTGATTTCATAGTTCATACTATCGATATATTGTATAAATTCCTCTTTTTCAATAATACTATTATCGATACTAATATCGAGAGTAAAACACCAAACAAATAACAAACTGCAAAAAAGGAAAGCTAAACAATTCTCTTCATTTCACAGTTCACACTATCGATATATTGTATATTTTCTATGTCTGTTTTTCAATAAAACTTATATCGATAGTACAAACAATTATCTGCTAATTATTATGACAAAGACGTATTATCTTCATATCACAGTTCATACTATCGCTACATTGTTTAATCTCCTCTGTTTTTTAATAATACTAATATAGATATTTATTCAGATAGTAAAAATACTGCAGAGAACTATCATAACTATCTGTCTCTACCTTTCAATACTCCAATGCCCAGAGAATAGAAGCTTCACCATATTATTGCTTCATTTCAAACGTAGAATTCATCAGGCAATCGAATCGACTAACCCCATTTACCACCCAGTTGCGATTGCGATTAACCTTTTGCTATGGAGGCTTTCTATACACACAGAGACACACATATAGCATACATACATATATAATACTTATATGAGTGATTGATACGCCATGAAACGAAATAATAATGAAGCCAAAAACGTTGCCAAAGCAAACACAAATATGGCCGACAACAGTAGCAGCAAAAACAACAACGTGGGAAGCCTTAGACCATTTGACCCCTTTTGACACAGAGCTTGCAAGAGGCGGGAGGCCAGAGCAGGTGGGGGGAGGGGACGGCAGCGGACTATGTGTGCGCATGTGGAGCCCAAATAAAAGCGTCCATTACTCAAACTTGCACACACACTGAGTGAGTGATAGAAAGAGTAAGAGAGTGCGGGAGAGAGAGTGCGGGCCACTAACTTGGATATGGGAGAGAGACAAACAAAGGCACCCAGGCATTGTACGTGCCTGGATGCGACACAGCCACAACGATTGTCCCCATTGCGCTGGGGTTCGATTGCGGCAAGCTGAGAGGCTGCTCGAGAGGTACGTGGTGCGTGGTGCGGGCAGGATCTCGAACTCCTCTGGCGTTGTCAACTGTAAACATACTTGAGCTTCCTGTTTTGCTATTTGTGCTCTCGCTACGCTGGTCGCACACTTAACCAACACACACACGCACTCTCACACACCCACACACCCTTCCGCACTCGCACTCACACCCACACACATTGGTTCTGTTTACTTGGGCCGCCTGGGTTGGTCAGTCAATGTCCTGGGCCCCGCAAAAGTACTCGGCAAACTCATCAGCACCACAAAAATATCCTTAATAATTTTCTTAAACCAACAAGCACAAAGCTCACTGAAGGATGCTTTTACCCAGTCAACAGCAGCGGAACCCTCCTCTACTCCTTCTCTTCCTTCTGCCCTGCACTGTTCTCTCTTGACCCCTTGCTTGGCCTGTCATCGTTTGTCATGTGTCGTCCTCGTCCTCGCTTGTCGCTTGTGCAAAGTATTTAGTTCGCCTCGCCGGGACGCATCAATCCAAACACAAAATGGCCAACGCCGCCGGAGTATCGGATGTGGCTGAGGTTTCCTCTGTCTCTCTACACTCCCCCCCGTTCCCCCTCAGTCAGCCCTTGCCTTGTCCACACATACTGCACATTGCTCGTTCCCATTCCCATTCCGGGAGCCACATAATCGTCACTGCCCGTAAAATAAACAGCAACAGCAGCAGCAGCAGCAGGACAACGACGCCGTCGACGATGGCGACAAAATAAAAATAAAATACGAGCGAGCAAAATAATTATCGCATAGACGAAACTCTAATACCCTTGCGGGGTATACTTAGGTAATTATAAAATAGATTGGATAATGTAGGCGAAATAATTGATGATGATAGGGTGTTATAATTTTATTATTATTTTATTTGTCGCTATTTTTATGAATTTTCAAAAATATGCCAAAACTTGTTTATAAGAAAATACCTCATAAATTGTGTTAATTTTTTATATATTTTTCAATAAAAAATTAAAAATTAAGAAGAAAAGGAAGGGAAACTAGCCACCTAATTTACCTTCATTTTTAGAAGTTCTTCCTAACTTTTGAAGCTCATCTATTTTAATTTTTGGCATACATTCTTTCATAAAAACTTCCTCCCAATTTCTTAGCTGTACCAATTAATAAAAAACTTCACAGATCTCAACTGAAAGCTGGAATATATGTACAATAATTTAATACATATATTTATACAACAATCTGCTCGTCTCTCTCGCTTCTCTATACCATGTCCAAGCTAATGATTCCCCAGCACTGCCATATAAGTATAGTGTATATAATAAAATACGAGACCCTGGGCGCAGGACATGAGCATTTCTGGCTGGGTGTGAAAAGGCATTTGGTGCGCGCAAAGCTTCAAATGAAAATAAAAATAAAAATAGTGCCGCAAGAGAGCGCCGAGCGACGTGCAACCAGAGCAGCAGCAGCAGCAACAGCAACAACAACAACAAAATTAACATCCTTGTTAGTTGTGAAAACACGTTCGCTAAATACGCGACAGTACGATGGGCCACGCAGGCAAAGCAACCCCGCCAGGACATGGCAGCAGCAGCAGCAGCTCAAGTGTTGTACTGTGAGTGAATGTGTGTGTGTGTGCTGTGTGTGTGTGTGGCAGACAGGCGCAAATATTTTAACAAGTGTCAAATGCACACGCTACTTAACTAAGTTTCGCGCAGCTCACTCGAATTTTATTTCTATTTTATTTATTTTTTTTTCTATTTCACTTTTTTATTTTCATAGGATTTCTTCATGTGCAACGGTTCACAGCAGCAGCCGCAGCAGCAGGGAGGAGCATAGGGAGGGAGACGAGGCACGTGCAGAGAAAACTCAATTGATTAATAAACAAAACAGTTGCAAGAAACACTCGCGAAATTCCCTGCACAGCCCAGTTCTGCCCTGCCCTGCCCTGCCTTATTCTGTTCCACTTTCCCTCTCTCTCCCTCTCTCTCCAGCATTCTCTCTCTCTGTCTCTCTACCCCCGCTGAGCATGTAATTTGGCCAGTTGTGTGCATTGATTTCGGCACTTAAGGCGCATAATCATCATCATCGTGCGCAGCCAGAGCAAGCGACAGCGACATCAGCGGATTTGTGTTCAACAACAAGCAGCACGGATCGCTGCACAACAATGAAAGGAGGCCAGTTGCATGCCCCGCAGGTCCAGTGGCATGCAGCAACAAGGCGAGCGCATAAGCAGGATTAAAATCAAAACAGATTTGCGTTGACAATGACAACAGGCAGCAGCAACAGCAGCAGCAGCAGCAGCGGCACAGGACACACACAGGACATGTTAATGTACAGAGGTTAAGCAGCAGACGAAGCTGGAGGATGGAGAGTGGGGGAAGAAGGGAAGGAGGCCATCGTGTCTGCCGGCTGGCAGTAACAAGTTGCTCGTTGATATGTGAAATGAAACACCTTGCCCAAGCTGCGACAGCAACAAGGACGAGTCCGAGTCCGCCTCAACGTAACTAAAATGTCATTTCAAATTTGCATGCGGCACATGAGGCAAGGGGCAGGCAGTGGTAGCAGCAGAGGCGCAAGGCAGCAGCGGGGCAAAGAGCTTAAATCGTTTTGCAAATGAGCTGCCCCTGAACCGACTCTCTCAACCCCATCCATCCCATTCCACTTCCACTCGTTCTCCTCTACTCAGGTTTTCTCAGTTCCGACTCTGATTTGCCTTTGGCCTCGGGGCCGCTTAACAAGTGCCCCCGCTTGGGCAACTGTTGTGGCTAGGCATCTCGGTGGAACATATGCCACAACAACTAAACAAAATGGCTGACCACAGCGAGGGCATGCATGAAGAGAGGGTGTTGGGAGTAAGAAAAGAAGCAGGGATAGGCGATTGAATTAGATTTCCTATTGCAGCGGAGGAGGGCTTCAAAAAGACAGTGAGTTTTATTATATAGATACATATATAGAATATATGTAATATATGCATTACTATACTTATAACATTTATCATATAAGAACATACACGATGTACATCGACATCATCTAATTTTTATTAATAGTAGATTATTACTTTAAGGTTTGATTATGTGTTTTTATTTATGCTAAGTAGAGGAGAGTAAGTATATATAATATAGATTTAATATGTATGTAAAAGTGGCTATGAAAGTAAAGATCTATATCAAATATATTATGTACATCTACTATACTATAGAATGACATCTAATAGGATTCCTTTTTGCTTCTTCAAAAACTAGAGGTATATTCGGAAAGATTCATAGGTAAATAAGAAGAAATATATTACAAATATTAAATAAATACAATAGATGATCATACAATGTAGTAATGTGTAATATCAAATATACAATATCAAATATATAGTATAAAATATATACAAGATTTAATTCTTTTTCTGATGTATATAAATTTAAAATTGTAGACTATAAAACCTACAAAATGTATAGTATAATATATATATATATAAATTTTAATTGTTTTTCTGATGTAAATATAAATTCCAAATTGTACACTATAAAACTTACAACCCTTTGTTATCTTAACTGTTTTTATCCACTTTAAATATTCTGCACTAGATGCAAAATAAGTATATAAACCAAAAACAACATTCCATTAGCACTCGATATACTCGTATATTTTTTTTCATTTTCCCTTTGTTGCCTAAAAAAATCCGTCAATCGGCAAAGTCAACAACGGATCAACAAAAAAAAAAAAGGGGCAGCTGGAAATTGGAAAATGAATAAAAATAGAAAAAGAGCAAGGTATAGAAAAGAAAGAGGGAAAGTGTACAGAGAGAAAGAGAGAAAACAGTTGCAGTTTAGCGATTTGGTAGGTTGAGCCTGCTGCGGTGCGCCTAAAACAACATGTGACAGAAATTGTGACAAAGGCGAGAAAAAAGGTGTTAAATGAAAACTAAACCAAAGCAGGGAAAAGGGGAGGAATCTGTTGAGAGGAGAGAGAGCAGCCCAGAAGGAAAGTGGGTAGGGTAGATACCCCGTATAGGGTATCTGCATTGCCGAGTTTATTATAATGCAATTGTGAAATTGTTGTTGTAGCTTGTCAACACTTGATTAAGAGCAGCCGCCACACAGAGGGTTGTCCAAGGCATTTGCGCCAGCGCAGTGATAGTTTCTCTCTCTCTCCCTCTCCCTCTTTCTCCCATTATCTGTCTCTTTCTCTGCCTATTCCTCTACTCCTTTCTTGTCTGTCCCGTTCCGCTTGGGTGTCATGTCAAAACAATGCAATTTGAGCCGCATTTTTAGGGTTACCAAAGCCAGCGAGAGGAATCCGATTCCGACTCCGACTTCGACTCGACTCTGCTCTGATTGCCCACAAGTGGCTGCAGCCGGTACTACCCCCCCTTCCCCTCAGCTGGTATTGCTACTGTAACAGCAACAACCCTCACGGCAAATGCAATTTGAATAAGGCGCTGAGGCACTGAAAAATATCTAATTGAAAGTGAAAGGCAACGAGCAAGGCAGCCTCCTCTCCCCCAACCCCCATTCCCCTCTGTTCATGTTCTTGTTCATCATGATGATGAAGTTGTTAATGATGCTACTGCACACCTGGTGACGCGCCACTTCTGTCTACCAGTCCAAACTTTTGGCTATGTTTATGCATTAGACGTGTCGGATATTTTTCAGTTACTGCAGTCGCGTGGCGTTTTTCAGCTGCCCTTTAGGACCATTAAGCTTCCCCCATTGCCCTGGTTAGAGCTCGCTGAGACGGGGGGCGGAACGGGACGAGGGTAGCAGCAACAGTTTAGCAACTGCGGTTTTGGGAGTATACTGCGTGAAGACAGATTGGGGTTATCTATTTGCTAATGTTATGTACACTGAATACAGCTGGGACTGCAGTGGGACTGAAATATCACTAATATTTAATGTTGGTACTAATAAAATAATATTCAAATATATTCAATATAAAGAGACTGAAGATAGAGGTTAAAATCTTTTAAGATCAATTCATTCACTGAATAAAAAGATAAAATATAAGGTATTTAGTAATTTCAATCAATTTATATTTATATAATAGGTATAACAAATAGAAATAAAATGTTATAAGAAATCTTGTATAAAGTATGAAAAGATGAAAAACAAAATAATCAGTAATATCAATCAATCTCCTCATATAATAAGTATAATTGAGACTGCAGATATGGTAAAGAATGACGTGATATAAGCTGACGACAAAATATCGATATTTATAAAGAGATCTAGCGCTATAATAATAGAAGGTATAGTACTATCATATGGTATAAATATAATACAATTCATAAAATAAACATCATAAAGCAAAAGAAGACATCGATTTGCAGCAGTAACGATGCAAGCACTTAACTACTTCCCTTCCATTGCTATCTGTACAATACAATTCACAATAAATAAATCACTTCTAAAACAAAAGTGCAAAAACAAAACACCCGCTAAACAGGGTATTAGGTTAGTCGCACCCTCTGACGCCCGACCGACACGAGTCGACCCAGTTTTAATGGGCAGAAATGTTAGCATGTGCAGTTAAGTAACATCAACAGCGAGTATAAACATTATCTGAACAATTCAACAGCACAACAACAGTGCGGCAACAGTGCGAGCAGCAGCAGCAACAACAAGGCGTCGTTATCATTAACACAACAACAACAAGAACAAGAGCAACATCATCATTTTATCATCATAATTATTGGGTTTATTAGTGCGTGCTAGGGAGGAAGAGAGCAAGAGAGAGAGAGAGGGAGAGAGCGAGAGAGAGCTGCAACAAGACAGCATTGTCACGTATTGGGCAAATCCATTGAAAAAAGTCAAGGCACAACCCACAATATAACATCGAGATAAATCCCAGACAACGTTACAATGCGACTAAGACAATTCGTCATGTCATAAGGCTTAAGATCTCAATTCCGGCTAATGGAGTTGCAGACTGGCAGGCAGGCAAGCAGGCAGGCAGGCAGACAGGCAAACAGGCAGCAACAACTACAACGAGGGGGAGTTACAATAATAAACGCCTTCTTAGGCATTTCAATTGGCCCACAAAATGTCCTCAGACACAAAAAGGGGAAACTAAGTGAATCTGTGGCACGCACTGCAGTTGAGTAATACTCTGTAATATGTTTTTAAGTGGGTATATTGACGAAGAGTTGATTAAGCAAACAGCTGAGGGTATTCTTCAAGAAAAAAACAACAGAAACATCGAGCTAAAATTAAAATTGGAATAGTTGGAATATTTTTTAACTAATTCTTTCTTTAAAAAAATCACTTTTTGGTTTTTATGAATTTTATATGAAGATTAAAATGAGATTTGTAGATAAAATATGCATGAAATATATAGAAAAAAAAAATCATAAAATAAATAATAATTTAAGGAAACTCGAAGTCAATTAGCTTTAAAGCTTATCTAGTCGACATTTTCAGCAAAAATTGGTCGTTCAGCAATTTAGCTTAACATTATACTAACTATATTTAACTATACCCTTTGTGCATTTAAAATTTGGAAATATGACAAAAAGTGTTTGAAATTAAAAATTAAACGAGTAAAACTGCAATAAAAACTATCTTAATTTGCATACAGAAAATAAACGACAAAAGTTATGTTTTTATAGTTGCAATACCAAATTAAACCATATCAAGCAACAACTTAACTATCTCTTTTATTTTACAGGGCAGTTTCAAGTTGAGCTTCATCTTCATTGCCTTGCATGTGTTTGTGTTGGCATTGCTAATATGGAATGCCCACCGCAACAACAACAACAGAACGACTCTTGCCTGGACGTACGTGCGTCTCCCTAATTCACAGCGGGCGCGTTTGCGTCCTGCAAATGTCGCCCAGGCGGGCGGTCATACTCCGACATCCTTGGGTATCCTGCGGCGCTAATAACCCACTTACTTATAGTTATCCCTTTGTCCGGCTGCAGCAGTAGCAGTAGCAGCAGAAGCTCTGACAGGCCATCAATTACGAGTATTATGCGAGCATTACTTATACAAATGCGCAGCAGGGAGTCCCTGACAGGAAGGGGGGTGACGTTGCACGGTGGGCGTGCAACAATTGCAATCAAATTGACCACAAGCAGCAGCGAAATAAACAACAATAAACAAATTAATAAAATAATATATGAAAAATCCATAACGAAATGATCAAAGCAAATCCATAGCCTCTAAAACTTTTTTAATAGTTTAATCTCTTTCTCTTTCTCTCTCTCTGTTGCACGCAGAATTCGTCAGGGTTTTCCACGTCAGCTGTCAACGGGGAAAATAAAGAAATTGTTTTCCGAATGTGACCAATTCAAGAGATTGTAAATTTCAAATAATTAAAATAAAATGTTGTTGCGCAAATCAAACTGGAGAAGCATGACATGAAGAGGGAAGGAGAGACAGAAAGACTGGGAACCAGAATGGGAATGCAACGAGAAAAAAAGCAGCTGAAACTGGGCGCAGCTTGAAGAGTAACTGATAAGGAAGCAGCAGGCTAAAACAGAGACTGAGACAGAGACAGTGAAAGGGGAGAGCGAGGAATGGAGTAAAGGGAAAGAAGCAGAGACAAAGATAACGACAAGATTGTAATTAATTTCGGGTCTTCTTGCCTCTATTGATGAATGCAAATGAATTCTTCCGAGCGAATAATGAGTCAGTAAAGAGAGAGGGAGAGAGAGAGGGAAACAGAGAGGGAAAGAGAAGGTAAAGAGAAGGGAAAAAGGGGTGGCAGAGGGAGGTAGGTGATTAACAGGCAGCAGAGACAGCAGGCGCCACAACAGCAGCCGCAACAGTTGACCGCAAACCGCAACAGCAGGCAGGATTGCCCTGAATGAAAGGGAAAGAGAGAGACAGACAGAGAGAGGGCAAAACTGAGACAGAGGATTAGTGTTGGTGCGTATGTGTGTGTGTGTGTACCCCCGTGTGTGCCTTGGCCATTTGGGCGCATCATAAATAATGCGCCCAGGTGACACGAGTCAAGTCGCCTCTTTGGGCCCTTATCAAAGGCAGCGAAAGGAAGAAAAACAACAAAACGAATAAGCGAAGCGCGCATAAAGCAGATGCAAAAACAATAACAAACAAAAGCAATGCATAATGGAGTAAAGCCATAAACGGATAAGCTCACTGGCCATAAGCAGCAATCGTGACTTTTTTATGATCGAGGCCGAATACGTTTCTATATAAAAGTTTAACACTTTTTATTGAATTCTCCTTGATGGAAGTTCCCTGTACGAAGGTTGTGTGTAAGTTTCTTAATTTCATTATTTTATTTAACATTTATATATAAAAAAATATTGTAGATAGATCTCAAGTTCCATATTATCTTTATATCGTTTGTTTATCTCTGCAATATCTCAATAAAACTTCTCCTTCTTAAGTTTTTTTTTTAAATTTAATTAATGTGGATAAACATAATAAAATTACTTCAAAAATGTGTTTTATTTAATTATTTATTTAAAAGAAAACTGCTAGAAATAGCCTTAGTAGTATGTGCAGATGTATTTCCTTCTCAATACTTTATCTTTTTTCTTTCTCCCCTTCATAAAGAATGATATATCCTTTCACCGTAACTAAAATTGCAATATCACTTCATTTAGCGCAATTTCGTGATTACCTAAGTAATTTATTGAAATGTCAACCCCTTCACACAAAGACACACACACACCCCTTGAGCACATACACAAATAGATTAGAGTTAAGCCCCTCGAAGAACGCATATGCTCGAGTCGAAAGTAATGAAGGGTTATTTATATGACAATTATATGCTATTATTGACTTCGGTAGCCAAGTGCCACGCCCACAAATCGACAGCACACGACGCTGCATGCAAATAATAATAAATTTCGCAACAGTTGCAACGTGAACTCCCTCCTTGACCCCGCCTTCAGTATGCCCCATGTTAAAGTTTTTAAATCGTTGCGCCTCATTTAACGGAACGAGAGAGAAACTCAGTGGAAAATCTCTTCCGATGAGTCCGGATCCAAGGCCATTGTGGTGGGCACATTACCACGCCCATTAATGCAAATTAAACGCAATGCGGACATATGCCCGAAATCGGAGTGGCATAGAGTTGCCCCTGTCGATGCAGAGTTGCCTGCCTACCGAGCGGAATGGATGTCACAGCGCATTATCATTCATAAATCAAAACATGGAAATTGCCGAGGCACATGCACACACGACCATGCGACGATGCTGTGCTGCTCTCGCTTAGGGTTGCCCTCTTTGCATTCGTTAGGGTTTTTCAATTTGCACCCGAAGCGTTCCCCCCCCCTCCTCGCTGTAACCCTCGCACAGTCTAATAAACATGTACAACTGGAAAAAAGTTATGAATAAATTAAGACATTTGCTGCCTGCTCTTTTTTTTCTGTGAGCATACCCTGCACTAATTGAATGCGCAGAGGGGTAGTTTGGTGTTGTGGAACGAATATAAATATAGTAATATAATATAATAATATAATAAAGTTATATAAATAGACTTTTTGGTGTACCTCAGGTGCCCTTTTATAATTTATACACATCTCAAGGCGATAGCAATCATTTGCAATTAATTCAGGTTTGTATACAAAATCGTTGAGATTTTATAATTTAAAAGGTTTACAAACACTTAATTTGGTATATATGTATACGATTATATAATCAACATTTATCTGTCGTAAGAATAAATAATAAATAAGAATTTAAGCATATTACATAACTAAATTTGAACTAAACAAGAAATTTCCAGTAAAACTTTCTAATTTCATTAGATTCCTTCAAACACAACTACAGAGTATCTGCCAGTCAAGTGCTCACAACTTTAAATTCCTAACTTGTTTCGGATTTTTTATGTTTGTGTTTCCATCTATTAAATTCGCATTACAACGAGCAGAGAGAAGGGGAGTACAGTATTAGAGAAAAGGGTTAAAAAAGTCCCTGCACTTGCTCATTGACGGCGAATTTCAAGCGAAATTCTTAAACTGAAATTCAAGTTGTCGCAGATAATAATATAGCATATATGAACCATACCATATATGATCATCATATGCGGTAGGCCAAAAGAACCAACAATAAAGGAAAATAAAATAAAATGCGGATGTGGCAATCACAAAATCCTCTCGAGCAATTTTCAATGAAAATTCATCAGCATGTCAACGCTATGTCTGAGACAGACTGACAGTGTTCTACACTTTTCTTTTCGTTTCGATATGGTACGTAATTCTGTTTTTAGGTCGGTTCCGTTCCGCTCTGTTCTGTTCCCAAGTCGAGGCTGTTGTTTTCTTAGTAAGAGACGCCACCCAAAGCGTTTTCCATTTGCTCGAAGGAAAAATCAACGGGGTAAACGTTTTTGGTGTCGCTCCGTTTATATCTACTATATGGTAAATATATATTTATTTTGACAGACAGTTGAGCAGTCAGTCAAAGGGGGAAGGAAAGGGGGGAGCACAGTACATCTTCAATTACGACACGAGCGTTGAAAATAAAATTTAGTCAGCAGTCGCCGCCGCCACCGCCGCCGCCTCGTTTACCATATGGGAAATGTCAAGGCGAAAGCATTGCAAAGATGCAGCAAAAGGGGCAGAGGGGGAAGGCATCGGGTATGTCGGAGACAGGCAAATCGGAGTTGTGCCTACCGCAGACTATAGAGAAATCAACGTCAACAAATGGACAACACACGTGGGGGCCCAAAAACAACAACGTGGCGACGGTAGAGCGAGACAAAAGAAGAAAAAGAAAGAAGCAGATGAGGATGACGATGGTTGTGATGAGGATGATGATGGTGATGAGGTTGACGACGGCGATGCGGGGCCGTTAAAAAAGCCAGCGCCAAATAGCTGCGAAAAGTAAAGCCGCTCGTAAAACTCAAACGAGGCGAGGAAAGCAAAAACATGGCGCCAAATAACCGCAAACATAACGGCAACAACAACAGCAACAACAACAAGCAAAGTCCCTGGATTGTACAAGCGCAGGATCAGGATGTTGGCGACGTTTGCCGCCATTTTGTAAAAGAAAAGTGCATATAATAATATAAAACAACCACAACAACAATGTCAACCACACACACACACATACATACGCAAGAAATGATGGCGAAAACGGCATTAAAAACGTATAGAGCTCATGGCGGGGAATATACGAAAATCGCATACACTTTCAAGTGAGGTTATGTTGAGCTTTGCAGCTAGTAACAGGGGATCAGCATGAACTATACGATTTATTATATCCCTGTGCTGAGCTTATTATAAATTCTAAGATTATTCTTGGACTGATTGACCTTAACTCTTTAATTTTAAGAAGGTCTTCTTGCAAATCTCATAATCATATATAAAGTTTATTTAAATATTTAACATGCGGTTGAACTCATTTATAAATTTCTAAAAGTTAACAGTTAAAGACTGCATAACATTAAGTGTTATAAGGGATTGTTGAATAAAGAATTCAAAGAATATTTCATATCGGGCACATCTTGTTTGAAAACATTACAAAAATTAAGTTGAAAGAATAAAAAATATAGATATAATGTTATATCCTAGATCCATATACTGAAAGAATTAAAAAATTAAGAAAGAAAGAATTGAACTAAAAGGAATGCACTTAATAAACCACAATATATTATTTAATTATATACCTAGATATATAAAATTAATTTTCTATCTTCATCATATTCCAAACATACCATTAAAAATCCCAACAAATCATCTAAGAAAATCAGCATACCCAAATTTAACGTATGTAGAAAAATACCTTCTGGGAGCCAGGCTAGAGAAGCTTATGGGGGAGGGAAGAGAGACAGAGAGGGAACGCGGTTTGAGAGCGCTGAAATGGGCGCCTGTGATTTGGCTTTTGTGAAAATGTGAAAAGTGGAAAGTGGAAAATGGCGAATATGTCGCCGAGCATCGTAAAAAATTATGCCCAACGTAAGGCCTCAGTCAGGACTAAATGGCAGCTCTATGTGTTGTGTGTGTGTGTGTGTTTGGACAACGAGGGGCGCGCATGGGGGATAGAAGAAGGAAGTAAAACATTTCACAGTCATGCGAGTATGGCCAGGGGTGCTTGGTATGGGTTGGCAACTCTGGTCAAATGGCGTTCTTATGGCACTTTAGTGGCAAAATCAAATTAGAATTTATGTTAAGTTGGCAATCATAAATGGCGCCCTACGTAGTGGAGGGAGGGGCAAAGCATTGAATAGCCATAAGCAAAGGAGGAAGGAGAAGAACAGAGAGAGGGAGAGAGGGGAGAGGGGGGGAAGGCAGACTGTGGTTACGACTGGCAGAAAATAACAAAGATTATGAGCGGAAACTTGAACTGGAACTAAAAATGAACGTACGACTTGATTTTTAGTTTCAATCGTTAACTTTTACAGCCTGGGCGCCCAACGTGGGTTGGGTAGAACGCACTGGATTAGTGGCTTGTAATGTGCGCCATCTGTCGGCCACTTGAGGGCATTACTCACGCCACATTTGGCGCATTCAAGTGCTTAGCGTGTTAATTTGCACCAGCTTCCATAGCACAGCACAGCACTGGGGTGGACAATCCTACAAAAGACCTGACAGCAGTAGAGAGAGATAGCTAGAGAGATATACTCTTAGAGAAGGGGGATAGGGGGGATAAGGGATTTAGCGCTAGCCCGCTGGGCTAGAGGCTTCTCTTAAGCCCTCCCAATTGCCGTTTGATTGAGTGATGCGCTACAACTTCCAACTAGGGTTGCCCTCTCTCTCTCTCCTCTCCCTCTCCTCTCTCTCTCTCTCTCTCTCTTGAGGGTGCACTCTTGACGAGCATTAAATTAACTGTAACTGGCACACCGGCACTGCACTTTACACATTTTACATATGTCGCCTAAGATTCGAGGATGGTTGGATTGCCTCGAGGCTTAATGAATCCCTCGAGTCGGGAAAAAAACACTCAACAAGATGAGGCACAAAAACCACGACAACAACAACAGTAACAACAAGAACTGGAGTTGGAAATCAAAGCGCATGCACTCAAAAGATCTCTACGTAATTCAATAGCCAGCAAAGCCTGCAACTGTCTCTACTCCCCACTCCCACTCTACACAAACCCATCGAACCTTTGGCCTCGAACCCGCCCGTACTCATCCGCTGTTTTGGGACCCTGTGTTGCCTTTGACGTGCCGCGCTGGACAGGCACTCATCAAAGTTTTGACATGCAACTGAGTTGGTAGTTGCTGTGGTGGCGAGGGGGTAGAGGGTGTTGTTCCAAGAGAGCATTCGAGAATGCTCTGCTGCGCCTTTTTGCATGCAAAATGTCAGCGCATATGTCAGACTTTTGCATACGACCCCCGCACCGGTCCACACTGACGCAACCCTATCCACGTCCGCCCCTAGGTCGAGGGCTGCTTAATGCATTTTCAGAGGCACAAAAAAATGAGCACAATATTTGATTATCATTTGAATATATCATGGCATATTGCGGTGATAAGCAAACATAGCGTGGAGAGAGATAAAAAGTGAGTGAGAAGTTCCTAATCTGCCATAATACATTTGAAAATTTAGATGATTATTTAACAATAAAGGGATAAATATAGTAATATAGCAATTTGTTGCTTTTGGAATATGGTTTACTAATACTCTATGCAATGCCTAATGTAGAGGTTTTCTCCCTGTATCAAGCTAAAATATACAGAAAACATATTCGTTTAAAGAAACTATAGTTATACCTAGTTAAGCCTTAAGAACCTGTAACCATATACGCTAAATTTAATTAGTTTTAAATCTCCTTTACATTTACAATGAAGAATACTGCATAGTTTCCCCTAGGCTTCAAATGCATCTGCTCTTTTTACCAAATTTCTCAATTCTCTCTCGCTGATTTGGTTTTTTTTAACTCTTCAACTGCATTTTGATGCAAATCTGAAGTGAACTTTGGGTAGCACTTCTTTGAGTTCTCTGTCGCTCTCTCTCACTCTCTCTCTCTCTCTCTCCTGTCATGCTTTCTCTATGCGCTCTCTGACATTCTCTGTGTGTGTTTTTGTGCTCTGTGATGTCGCTGTAACTATAATTGATGCTGACTTTTTGACAGTTTGAATGTCGAAAACGAACAGATGAACTGAACATACCGAGAGCGTTTGTGTTGGTCAGGAGGGGATGCTGCTCTGCATTCAATAAGGGGTGTTGGAGTGGGTGATGGTAACCCTGATGCTGCTGGTACTCTCTCTCGGCTACAGTTACTTGAAATGACAACTCTGATTAGTTTTGTGACAGTTTCGTGATTTGAATTCAATTATGACATGCAGATGATTCCGACACCAGTCGCGAGATTTCATTAAGACAGACAAAAGCTGGCTGCTACAGTAAGCTCTGACGTTTGGGGGTGTGGCTACCCCTCTTTTCGCCCTCTGCCTGGACACGACAGTTGGCAGGATCAATAAACACGCTGTTAAGAGTCAATATTTTGATTTAGAACGAAGGCAGAATGAGAAGACAAAAGCAACGAAAAAGGAGCACACAGCGCACTAAGCAAATAGAAAACTTTCACGGTACAATAGGGAGAGAGAATGAAGGAGAAAGAGCACGGGGCTGGAGGAGGAGGAGGAGGAGGGTAAAACCAAGTGTTCAATGCCTGCGCCCATTGTCAAAAGGAATCAACAAAAAACTGAAATCGGATATTAAATGCACAACAAACAACAGCAACAACAACAACAAATACAACGAGGCAGCAAAGGAACAAAGGCGAACGCTTGAAATGAATACGACGGCAGAAGGCACTGCAGCAGGAGCGGCAACAGTACATGCACTGAGAAAAATTAGTGAACATGAAGACATTATTAAATGTGATAGAGATAGAGAAGTAAGAAAGAATAGCAGAGTTAGGTATAAAGAATTAGGACCATTGTTCATTTCATTCTATAAGAGAAAGAAGGAATACCTTCGGCATGCAGCAAGTTCTTTGCCCATGCAGCTTCTTATCTCCTGGATAGCTCCCATATATATATATATATATATAATGGAGCAGGGTGTAATGGAATGAATGTGTATATTTTACATTGATCGCTCGCTTTTATTGTCACTGGATAACTTAGGTTATTTCTAAATCAGAACTGGGGTTTATATAAATACCTACATTTCCACCAATTGTTCCTATGGCAGCTATATGATATAGTAGTCCAATTTACATGTTATTTTATAAGCATATTATTTATATAGAAATAGGTCGCTATGACCTATTTATATGCTTATAAATCGGTAAACAATAATAATAGTTTATAGTAAAGTTAGCTGCAATATCTTAACAAATAACAAAATTCAGCCGATAGTTTGTTTGCCAGCTATACGATATATAGCTCCGATCCAGCTCTTTCCGACCTATTTACAGCATGCAGCAATAGCAAGTATATGTGCCAAGTTTCATCAATATAGCTCTAAAACTGAGAGACTAGTTTGCGTTGCAACAAACGGACACACGGACAGCCGGGCAGGCCTAGTTTGCCGTCTCTGTTGATGCTGATTCAGAATATATATACCTTATAGCATCGGAGGTGAGTAGCAAACTCCTGGTCAAAACTAATATACCCTCTGCAAATTAATTGTATAATAACCGTATAATTTAAAACTCGCTTTCGCTCAGTGTATTTCTAGTCCTTTGGCCGCGCTGGGAGCTGCCTGTGGTGGCAACTAAATAGTTGCACTAATATGTCCATGATGTTGGCAAATGGTAAAATAAAACCTACAGCACGTGTGTGAGCGAGTCTACGTGTGTGTCTGCGAGTGTGTGTGTGCGAGTGTGTGTGTATTATAGAGCAGCATAAAAGCGAGTTCTGCTGATAATTGAGGCAAAGTTGGGGCAACTGACCAGTGTCGCAGGACAACGAGGCAACTCAGGCAACTCTGGCAACTGCAAAGTGTACGAGAAGTTGGAGCAGAGAGCAACCTCACACCCTCATACCCCTTTCTCCCCCCCCTGTAGACAACCCAAATGGGCATTCGATATGGTTACTTAAAGGGTAATTAAATTAACTGTGCAACTGTCGATGCTCGCTCAGCGTGTTGTCCTTGTTGACATCCAAAAACAACAAAAGGACACGCGGCAACTGTATACCAGTATATGTAAACCTCTCTCCCCTCTCTAGATGCAGATGTATCTGTATCTGCATCTATAGCTGTAACTGTAGCTGTATCTGCTGCTCTAACTGTATCTCTGTACTCGCTGCTTTCCCCCTTTAGCTCGACTGGTTACAACTTTTTGCCGTTTGCATATTTCATTATGACAGCAAACGCCAAGGGTGGTAAAGGATGAAGAGGCCACGCAGAGGGGGATGGGATTGCCAGGCAGGCAGGCCAGAGAGAGATAGAGAGAGTGTGCAGCATGCGGAAGAGCTTTGTGTGCGCCTTAGCGCGTGTCAAATCATCGTTATGATTGCCGTTACCTATTTTCCCTTTGTTGCCCCTTCTCCTCCAGCTCAAAATTGATGATCAAACGATGATTAAAATGTATTTGCTACTGTTTTTTTATGGCCAGACTGAGTGTGTGTTGTGTGGGGCAGACGGCGGGAGGAGAAGGTCAGAGGCTGGTGTTGGAAAGCAAAGCGTGATTTGCCTAATGATTATGTTGATTAATTATGAATCAATTACATTGTAAAACGAGAGAAAAAACGCAATGCATTATGCAAATAGATGATTTTTGGGAACGTGCCCAAAAAAGAAATCAAATTTGTTATGGTTCAAGGATAAATATGAATGGCGCCTCAAATGGAATGAATTATGATGAGGAAGGTGGAAAATGTGGTTAGCATTAAGGAGAGCACTTTAAGAGCACACTATGTAGGGTAGTTTAGTTTGACCTAAAGCTAGATAGAGTATAACAGATTATTATAATATATGTATATTATTTCTTATGGCCTTTTTTACAACTTGAACAACATAGCAATTCCTTTTAAAGATTGATGCATCTAAAACATGCTAATGTTGTAAAGGTTATACGAACCAGTTTTAACTGTTTTTAGCTTTTATCTGCTATATTTTCTGCTACATTTTCTGCCATATTTTCTGCTATATTTACTGCTAAGTTTGCTGCTATTTTTTTAAATTATTTACAGCAAAGAACTTCACTTCATTAAGCTTTAATTTTTTTAGATAACTTCAAAGCAATTTTCACCTTTTTTTTCTGGCATCTATAAAATTCTTTTTTAAATTAATTTAATTTTAACATTTTCAGGGCATACAAAAGCAACTGTTAAATTGCATTTTAGATTTTTATATATTCAGCAAAATTTCATAACATGCAATTTGATTAAAATTAAGAAAGAAAAAACACAAAAGAATATTATTCATAAAGAAGAACTCGTAATATTCGGTTAAATTCGTTAGATGACGAAACAGAATAATAAAAATTTGTTTGAATATGTAAAAAGCCTTGCATAGACAGAGGGAGGGGGGAAAGTGTGGGAGACTTTTGACAGAATAACCAAAATGAACTGCGGTTGGGATGACGATGATGATGATGATGAGGACTAAGGCAACTGGGTCAGTGGGTGGATGCAGACACACATATATCACACACACATACACACACACACACTTTAGTGCTCACACACCTATATTAGAAAGAATCTAACCGGAAATGAATTTGCCGAAATTTTTCAAAGAAAATCAACAAAATAGCGCAAGTCCAGTGCAAAAGTTGCTTAATTAAAATCAAATTTGAGTTACATTTGTACTTCAAAGGGGGAAGCAGTAGAAAACCGAAATAGAGAGAGAGAGATGGAGGGGGGGGGAGTATTGCGACGTTGTGGCACTCGCTTGAGCAATTAAAAGTAAACAAAAATTAAATTATGCAGCTACAAAAGCTGCACGTAGCGCAGTTGGTCGCCCAAAAGCTTCAATTGAATTAGAGAGAGAGAGAGCAGGAGAGAAGAGAGAGAGAGAGAGAGGGAAAGAGTGCAGGTAGAAGGAGCTAGCGGAAGCTCTGACTAGCCAACACGCCTCGCGTCCCGACCCTCCGCTTCTTCGCCTCATTGAAGTGCGACGAATTGAATTTCACGTTTAATTTTGTTGTTGCGCTTTTTTCGTATTTCTTTTCTTGGTTTTCCTTCATTCATTCTCTTTCTTTCTTTTTTTTTTTTTGGGAAATTATAGTCAAAGAAATTTGATTTTGCTGGATAGAGAAGGAAACAACAACAACAACGCTTTGTAATTGAATTGAGAGCGCTGAAAAGCGCGCTACACACAAGAGTGATCGAGCGGGAGAGAGAGGGGGGAGAGGGATAGAGAACGTGGCCAACAATGGCGGCGGTTGCCTAATAAAATAAACGAAAAGCTTTTGTAAGCAAATTGAAAACATAAACAAACGTAAATTGATCAACAAAAAAAAAAAGAAAGGAGAATGAAAAATAAATGAAACTAGGAAAAAGCCAATGTGGCACAGTGGCAGGGAGGCAGGGGCAGAGGGGCAGAGGGAAAAACAGCAGACACAGTGCACACACACAAAGGATAAACAAAATGTTTTTACTAGCAAAACAAAAGGCACCTAAAATGACACAAGAAAAAAAAAAAATAAAAGAAAAGAATAGCAACGAAAGGGAACAAAACAAAATAAGCAAATGGCCGAGCTGGAAAAATGCATAATAACAAAGTTCAGGTTATTTTTTGTCCCCTCTCTCTCTTTCTTTTATCGTAACAATAAAAAGCGAACACACACACAGGCACAACAAACAAATGTGTATGAAAATTCAATTTGTATGAAAATAAACAAAATGGCGGCTGTGTGGGAGGCACAGGGGAGCCAGCACTGTCCCTGTGTGTGTGTAACAACAACAACAAATTCGATTAAAACTTTTGCACTGGCCCCAAATTAAAGAAAAACAAGCTGCGACGTGCAGAGCGTGCGCGCCGCATTAAAGTTTGCTACAAAAATGAACGACAGGAACAACACAACAACAAACAACAACAACAACAGTGCTGCAACTGTGAAAACGGCGCAGTCATAAAAAACGTAGAAGGCAAAAAGTTAGCGCTGAAAGCGTCAGCAATAGCAACAATAAAGACAATAACAATAGCAAAAGCAGCAGCAGCAACAACAACAATAGCAACAGCAACTGCAACAGCAGCAACAACAACGCGCTGCACTTGCCCAGAGTAAAGTTTACAGTTTGACAGTCACTGTCCAAATAGTAAACAGTGCCTGCACAGTTTGACAGCCCTTGCCTTGCCTACATACATATTGACAGACAGCGCAGCAGCGACAGCAGCACACACACAGACTAGTTATCTCGCTCTCACACTTTAGACACGCCCCCCAATACACGCGTACTCGCTCTTACACATGGCCACACGCAATTTCGAATTCGCCTTCCCCTGCGAGCAGCACAGCAGCAGCGCAGCCTACTTCGCGTGCGTGTGTGTCAGTGTGTACCCACTGTTAACAGTTTATGCAGTTGTTGTTGCTGTTGCTGCTGCAGCTGCGCGCCTGCTGCTTGGCGGTGTTTCTTCATTCTTATTATACTATTTCTCAGTCGGTGCTTCTTCGCTTTTTTTTGTTTTTTTTGTACTCACTTTATCATGTCCGGTAGGCGTTCCGGTACTTTAGGGTGGGTGTTTTTCTTTACATAGCTCGACGATAGCGCCTCGGTGCATGCCAGCATTAGCTCTGTGGATAACTCGACCGGATGTTGTGGTGATTTTTCTTCGGGTAACTGCAACGAAACACACACAGAAAGAGATATAGAGAGAAATGTGCGAGAAAAGCGCATCATACAAACACAACAAAAGTCAAAAAGTGTCAATGGATTTAGGAGAGAGGGGCAGAAAAAGAGACCAAGAGAGAAGGCAGACGGCAGAGAATACAAGAAATTGCAAATTTCTTTAGTTGCTCTTGTTGTCGCACAATTGTTGCATGCTTTGCGGCGTTTTCATGTGCGTATGTGTGTGTTTGTGTTGAAATTAATTAGAAAAGTTAACGGCAACAACAACAACAACAACAACACGCACATCAATCAAAATGTTAATTGATGTTTTTTACGCGACGCTCTTTATCTCTTGCTTCTTCCTCTTTCTGCTTTTCGTTTACATGACAAGCGGCGTGCGCGCTGATCCATCAGCAAAGCAGGCGTGGTGAGGGGGAGGGGAGAGGGGACAAAGTATGACAATAAACACGAGCCAAGGTAACAACAACAACAACAGCGAAGGAAAGTGCGACCATAGTAAAAATATTTTTTATAGAATTCAATAAAAACAACAACAACAACAAGAGTGGCTTTTTACGCTTTTTAACGATTGATTTAACACAGCACAGGCCACAAATATATACAAATTGTATATATACATATGTGTGTGTGCAAAAACAATGACAGGCAAATGCTGACAAATTGTCCAGCAAAGGAGGATGACATAGATAGAGGGGGGGAGGCAGCACGCGAGGAATTTGCACCCACTGTGCGTACGCTTTGAATTTATAGCGCGATGCGTCGCACAGTAAATAAAATTCCAATAAAAACGCCACCAGCAGAAAAAAAAAAAAGAAAAAACAAAAAGGCAAAAAAAGAAAACAAACACAAAAGCAACGCGCCGTCAACGAAATAAAAGCGTCAAAGAAATGGCAAATAAACAAGCGAGAGCAGAATAAGAAAACAATAAACTTTAAAAACTTGGCAAGTTTCGCGGCGAATTGATGAGTGTGTGTGGCAAGATAAAAGCGAAACTAGGCGACTGCTAAATGCTCTATAAATAACACGAAAAAAATAGAAAATCTTGTCTGTTTACAGTGGGACACTAATAATAATAAAAATAAAACATTAAATATTAAAAAAACTATTTGTACAAATAACAAAAACAAAAAACATTGTGTACTCTTTATATTTACAGGTCAAAAACATCTACAATTGAAAAAAAGTTAATAAATTAAACTTTATTTTGAAAAAACATGTGAATTAAAAAAAATATTTTCAATTCAATTATTAAAATCATCTCATTTCAATTATTTGAACTACTATAATGCAAATGTAATCGATAATTACTATATTTTTTGCAATACAATGAGAAAAAACTTTAAAAAAAATGTAAAAGAATTAAAAATTTTAATTTTAATTTAAAACTAATTATTTAAAACTTTTCTCACACAGAATACTTTGTTAAATAAAATGAATTTACTTTTTTGATTTATTTACATTATTATAAGTTTTCCCTATCATATAACTTAAGTTTCACCTTAATGAATGAAGAAATGATTTGTATTTAAAATATCAGTTATTTTTCACTTTCAGTTTACAAATAAATTTTGTAGTTTAAGGACAGTTAACAGTAAAAAGATTCCTAAATCAGCATATGATCTGATAGTAAACTATCAGCATTCTATTTAATTCCTGCAAACGTCACAAAGTGCATCACAATTTCTAAATACCCTAACCATGATATAACAGAACATAGGTAAAGAGCATGGAAAAGAAGGAACCAAGACGACACGACGCTTAGCCAACTGTTAGTTAAGTGGCTGAGCCAGGAGACTGGTAGAATTGGGTAGAACACACAGAGCTAGTGCCCGTGCCCAGAGGAGACTAAGAAAGCGAACCAAGTTTTAAAGCGTTTGACGCACTGAAGGGAATTACGAATTTTTGGATGCCTTCCAGGGCGACACTTTTTACCTAATCTCTCTCACCTGAAAACTCTTGACAATGGCATCGAAGAGCACCGCAATAGAGTTGCCCAGCAGCGCATGTCGCGCAATCTGTGGACAAACCGAACAGGCATTGCGATACAGCTGCACGGCCAGTGTGACAGATCTGCGGAATGAGATTGAAGAGATTGTAATTAACATAAGGAATTTATAAAGTGTGGAAATCTTCTTCATTCTACACTCACTTCTTTGAGATCTCGGCATTCTCTTCCATGCCCTTGCTGATGACGTGGCTGGTCAATAATGCCGAGACCGTCCATGTTAAGGAATGCCTGAAAGTCACAGGTCTGCGCCTTGGGTATCACACGGAGCAGGTTGCCCAGCGTGCGGTCAAGTCCCTGAACGCCGCCCCCCTTACCACCAGATTTAACAACTTTGGCACACTGCTATCGCGCTTCAGATGCAGCGGTAGTTCCTCCATGGTGGACAAGTACTCCGAGGCACTGTGAAAAGATAAAGAGATTTAAAGGTTTATTAAATGTCTATATACTAGAATTATGGAGAACTGGAGAACTAAACGGGAAACGGGATTTGAAGGATTTACTTTTAAAGCTATTTTTTCATATGAGGTTTAACTAATCTGAAACCATTTTAAAACTAGGAATTAAAAATATTCAATAATATAACTGATAAACTCTTTTAAAATCAATTTCCTTAGTTTGTTTTATCACTATTGCAAAACTATGCAAAAACGAAATTAAAATTCGTTGAAATTTTGAATTTAATAACTTTTTAAGAATCATATTTTGATTCTTAACCAATCTTAATAGAAACATGTGCACAAAATGATATCCATGTTCATTTTGTTGAGTAAGAAAGGAGTGAAGGAAGTAATAAAAGGCTAGAAGAGACTGTAAAGCGAAGAAACCTCGAAACTTGAAAATCATTGTAAAAATATGATAATTTAAGTATTCAAAGTTTTGATCGTTAATAAATCTAAATGTCAAAGCATATAAAAGAGGAAAAAATCAAATTTTATGATAATTAACAATGTTAAACAGTACTGCACGATCCGATAGAGTTTAAAATCATCCAAATGAAAAATAATAAATAAATAATAAAATAATCTACAAATGAAATTATAAGCAAACTGATATATTCAACTTAAATCAGTAGATCAGTTGAGAAAACTATAACTTTATCATTCCTCCAGTTAGAATCTAGAGTAAATATATCCCCTATCAAATCTACAATGTGAAACTTTACTCACCACTGACTCATGCGCTGCTTCAGCTTCTTCATCTTCTTCTTGTAGCTGCGTGAATGTTCTCGTCCGCTGCCAACGCCGCCAATGTCGGAGAGCGTTGAGGAGAGATCGCAATCCTCGTTGGTGGTGCTGGTTGTGGTGTTGTAGCCGCCGCCACCATTGAGCAGATCATCGTCCTCCTGACCATCACCACGTGCCTCACCATCCTGTTGCCTTGTGCTGGGCATGGTCAGTTCCAGTGCCCTTTGTCTGATGTGTTCGATATTCTCCTCATGCCTGCGGGCCGACTCCAGTTGCTTCTGTTGAATCTTGCGCTGCAACTCCTCTGTCGTCTGTTGCTGCTGCACTTGCAGCGCCAGCAGACGCTCCTCACGATCCCGTGCCTTTTCACGTGCCAATGCCTGACGCTGGCGCTCCTTCTGCTCCTGCATCTTTCCTATGCGTTGCTCCTTCTCCAGCCGCGTCTCGTTCATTTTCTCCAACTTCAGCAGACGTTCCTTTTCCAATGCCTGACGACGTCGCTCCACAGCAGCCTCCTTGGCTGCCTTCTCCTCTACACGCTTCTGTCGCTCCTGCTCCAAATCCTGCAGACGACCCTCGGTCTCCTTAAAGGATTCAAGCAAATCAAGACGTTTGTTCTGCGCTTCGATGTTCTTAATAAAATTGATCTCCTTCAGTTTCTTATCCTCATCATGGGCCTTCTCAATGATCTGGCGCAGATAGAGTTCACGATTCTCAGCAGCGCGCTGCAAACGTCCTTCCATCTTCTGTCGTTTATCCTCGATCAGTTGCTTCTTGGCCGCCTTTACGTCTTCGACACGCCCGAAAAGCTGCTGCAACTTGGCCGCCTTCTCCTGCTGCAACAGAGCGCGTTTCTGGTGAGCCCGCGCCTGTTTCGCTTGATACTTCTTCAGTGTCTCCTGCAGAGAACGACGACGTGATGGCGACGACAGCTTCTGATGCAGTTCCTGTGCACGGCCCGGATGACGTGCCACATAGGCCTGGAGTGTGGCCAATGCTTCGGCACGTTCATTCCATGACATATCCGAAAGCAGCGCCTGATAGCGAAGTTCCAGACTTGCATTCTCATCATCGCTCATCGTAACAAAGACCACCGCATCGTCCAATGCACCACTGTGCTCTCCACCGTCCTCCTCGTTCTCCTCCAGCTGCACCTCACAGTCGGTCTCATCTGTCTCGGTATCCACATCAATTTCAGTGCTCTCCAATTCACGTATTTGTCGCTCCAATGATTCCTGCACCTCAACAAGTATCCGCTCATTGCGCTCCTCTTCCCCATCCTCCATTGCATTCTGTTCGTCATTCTCATCGCATGCGCTCAGCAGCAGGGAGGAGCAGTCCGGCTTGACGCCACAACCATTGGGCAACTTGCTCCGTGCAATGCTCTCATATAGCTCCCCAATCGTCTTCGAGAACTCGCAGTTTGTTTGTATCTTGATGTCAATCTTGTTGTCAGCTGAAAGAGGCCCAAGAAAGAGACATAAGTAACAAACAAGAAAGCGACAGTCCAGTGTAATCTACTGTTAAATACCCAATTAAAATTAAACTAAATTTATTGTTGATTTGGCGTGTTTTGTATTGCATACTTAAAGGCGGCAAAATCTGTTTGCCCACAAAATTATTTCTCAATTAACTTCTATATAAATTATCCTTTCGCAAGCAAATTTACAGGCATTATTTGGATGGTTTTAATTATTATGCATACTAAAAATGAACGTTCTAGCTTTAAACGTAGGTTTACAATTCAATTTTATAGATTTACGGGGCAGAAGGGGGCGTGGCCAAGTGCTAATCACTTAGTCTGCATGTAATAATAAGACATATTCTTACCAAATTTGGTTATTGTAGACCTTATAGTTTCTGAGATCAACGTGTTACGAACACTCTTAGCTTTTTCGATGCTTATCGAGAATTTATGCACTTTATAGGATCTGCCACACCTTCTGCTGCCTTTAACAACAATTTACAGATTCGCAAGGGGCGTGTCGTTAAAAATATGACTGCTCATAGATAAACTGCCTTTGTGGATCTGCCATAATTTCTACATTTTCGGTTGCCACAAGGTTAAACTGAACTTGTAATTCGATTTTCAACAATTTACAAAGGCGGAAGGGGGCGTGGTCAAGCTCTTAAACAATCTTTATCTGCATGCAATATTAAGGACACACTGTCATCAAATTTGATAGCTCTAGCTCTTTTAGTTCCCGAGATATAAATGCTCATACGAACAAACTTGGCTATTTCGTTGCTAATCAAGAATATATACACTTTGTTGTATCTGCCACAGCTCCTACATCTCCTACATGATTATAACACCCTTCTATGCCATAGGTAATGGGGCTACTACACTATATATGATCATCTTCTCTCTGTTCCCCTCTTTCTACTCACCATCACCATTGGCAACATTTGTTACCACATTGTTGCTCTGCTCCTTTTGTTCCTTTTGCTGTTTGCGCAGCGCATTCTTCTCGCTCCTCATGTATTCCTTGTGCAATGAGGTCATCTTCAGTCCAGTGAGATCCGACTTCTGTCGCTTGATAAGATGCGTAGTGCGTGCGGAGCTGCAATTGCTGCTACTGCGAGCCAATGTGGCAGCACCAAAAGTTGGCTTCAGTTTCTCTTTCGTGTCCTTCTCCTTCTCTGCATCCTTATGCTCTTTATCCTTCGGTTTATCTTGCTCCTTTAGCTTGTCTTTCTGCCTTTCCTTGTCTCCTTGTTCCCTTGTTTGCCTGTCATTCTCCCTTTGCTCTTTGTCTTTGCTCTTCTCCAGCTCCTTCTCCTTGTCCTGCTTCTTCAACTGGGCCGCTGTGCGTTGTACAGGAAACGAGTTAACCTTTGCTTTGGCATTCTTAATCTCTGGACGCGTGGCTGGTGGAGCAACTGATTTGCCCCCGACTTATTGGCTGCCTTATTGGGCGCCTTACTGGCCACACTCGACTTGGCAGCCCTCGTTGCTACCGCTGCCGCTGCTGCTGCCTTTTCCCGCTTATCCTTCTCCTCCTTCTGCTCATTGAGCAATGCCAGCGTGGGCAAACTGGCATAGCCTGTGGGCTGATTAAAACGATTCGCCCAATGCATGCTGCTCCTACGTCGGTTCTTCACTGTCAACCAACCATCGTTGGCATCGGGATGCAGTTGTTTCGGCTCGGAATGACGATCGTCCAATTTGATTGTGCTACGCGATGAGCTCAACTGTTCGTTGCTTGCCTTGAGTGTGGATGTGGAGCTAGCAATGTCCTCGCGTGAACTTAAGCTGCCTGTGCACTGAGCTGCTACTGTTGCTGGGTACGCTTACACGCTTGCCGGTGTGGGTCAACAATGTGCCTGGAGTGCGTTTAGTCAGTGGTTTGCTGGTCAACAAAGAGGAGGTTGTTGAGGCCATTGCGTTGCCATTCATATCCAGCATGGTGCGTGAACGTGCCGAGAGTCGTGAGGCCACATTATTGGGCGGTCCATAGCATTCCGTTTTGCTGGAGGGACGTGGCGGAGCGTTGGCCACAAGTGGAGCAGAAAAGCGTGCGGAGGTGCGTGAGCCGCCTCCAAAAGGTTTAACATTGTTCACATTCACATTGTTAACATTGTTGTTGTTATTGTTATTGCGCCGCAGTGTTGCTGCCGTTGCCGGCTTAGTGATCGTCGTCGTCGTTGTCGTCGTCATCTTGCCACCATTGGCCACTTTAGCTAATCCCGCAACAGTTGGCGCAGTTGCCTGTGGTGCAGTTGCAGTCTTCTGATTGGCACCAACACGTCCCGCTGCGGGACGATTCAACACACTGGAGTACTTGAGTGGACTGTTCTGCATGCCAGCAGCAGCAGCACCACCACCACCAGCACTGAGTGGTGCCTGCCCCTGTGCCTGCTGCAGCAACGGCGGCCCTTTCTTCTCAGGCAAAGGTGCCACCGGTTTGAGCAGCGTGTTCGGCGGTGTCGGTTCCTTGTTGGCCTGTGCATTAAGCAGCTCATCCTCCATGGCATCTAAACGTGCCATTGTCATTTGCAACGCTGTGGGCTCCACGTGGACAACGCTTGTTTCTATTGGTGCTTTTGCTTGAGCAACAGATTCTGTTTCAGCTGCAGTGGAAGCTTGCTGTTGCTGTTGCTGTTCTGCAGCAATTGCTGCAGCTGTAAAGAGAGAGGATTAGTAGAGTGTCTCGCAGAGTAGCCACAACTCACCTTCGTTTGCCTCCCTTTCAAGTGCCTCCCTTTCAAGTGCCTCCCTTTCAGCAACCTCCTTTTCAGTTGCCTCCCTTTCAGCTGCCTCCCCTTTCAGCTGCCTCTCGTTCAGCTTCAGCCTTCTGCTCTGCTGCCTCTCTCTCCTCAGCCTCCCGTCGCATCTTCTCGCGAACATCAGCCAGCGTCAGATGCGGATCCTCGAGATCTGTCTGTGAGTATTGTGTGTTCAGCTGTAAATACGAAGACTTGTCCGAGTTGGATTTCCACAGCTGGCGGCTCCAGCGGCGGCGGTGTGTCCAAATTGCCTCCTGCAGCACGCTTTAAATTGTTGCTGCTATTGTTGCTGCTGCTGCTACTATTGCTATTGTTATTGCTGCTGCTGCTATTGTTGTTGCTATTGGCCGCAAACAATTCACGCACATTGACACGCATCGCACCGCGGGGCAACTGGTCGTAGGCACGCAACAGTTTCTTGGGTGACACATGCCCATCTGTGAGGGGGCAACATGGCGAAGTCTTGCCCGAATTGCTGCTGCCGCAGGGAAACAGCGCCGGACTCGATTTGCCTGAGGCAGTGGGGCTGCACAAGCTCTTGGTGCGCACACGGGGCGTGGGATTACTCTTGCGCACCTCCCAGGCCAAACTTTGCGGTCGCTGCTGCAGCGGACGTGACTCATAGTCCCAGCTGACTTTGAACCATTCACTCAGCGCCTTGAAATCACGCACATAATTCTCCAACACCAGTATCGCCTCCTGGCAACTCGATATGTTCTCATAGCACTCGACAGTCTGATAAATCTCATTGACCGCACGCTGCAGATTGCCAAAGAGCAGCGCCCAGTAACGTGCCTGCAGCTCCGATTTCTTATCCCTCCCAGTGGAGGCGCTGCGCACACGTGGTCCACCACCGCTGGAGGAGCCAGCACTTCCTCCAACTCCAGCTCCGCCAGCTGTTTTGCTCGATTGACGCATCGCTGTGGGCGATTGGCAGTGTTTGGGCGTATGAATGCCGTTGGGTGATTTTGGTGGTGCCACCGGTGGCTTGCGGCACGTGGGTGTCGTGTAGCCTAGAAAGAACAGGTAAAGATACAAATCAAACAAACAAAAAAGCTGCAAAAAACAATTTCAACTTACAGTCACCATTGACTACGATGCCGCTGTCGCTGCCACCGACAGCAGCGACGCCAGCAGCGCCTGTGGTTGGCTCATCGCAAAACTGGTAAACGAGTAAATTTTTAGCCTCCCGCCCCTCGCGACTAAGCACCTCTCGCATTTCCATAGTGCACCGTTGTAGTTGTTGTCGCTCTTGTTGTTGTCGCTCTGCCTCTGCCGCAGCCTCAGCCCACGTCTGCTGTCTGCTGCTTCGCCTACGCCGCGCAGCACGTTGAAGTCACACAACGCAGCTGTTCACGCACCTTTCAATTTGTGGCTTTGCAGCGCTTTTTAGCTATTTAATATTTTATCTGCACTAAATTCGTTATGTTTCTATTATTTTCAATGATCGCTTTTTCATTTATCTCGCACTCTTTCTTCAGATTTTTATTGTATTTGAACGGCTGCGCCTGCTTGTTTTTGTGTTATTGTTATAGTTGCTGCCGCTGCTGCTGAAAATTTCGCAATGACTGGCAGTAACATTTTTGCGCAATATACAGGCCTGGCTGTCTGATACACACACTTGGGCTGCTCAGCCCAATTGTCAATTGGTTTGTTGACAGTTGTTTTTGTTCGCGTTACGCAGGTGTTTTCAACTAAAAACTATAAATAATTTTTGAAACACACTAAAGAACAAGCACGAACTGCATGCCAGCCAATCATCTGTGCAGCTAGCTGTTTGCCTATCGAAAAGTGTGTACACACTTTATCGATAGATTGTTAGTGATGCAACCGCACGCAAACGATATGTCACAAATAGAATATTCAAAAATATATACAAAGCTTTGGTATATAATTGTTAACCATTAACTATTTGAAAGATAATTATAATGTTGTAAAAAGGCATCAAGGCTGCTACTATATAAGTTAAATTTACAATCATCGCCAGGTGTAAATATCGTATCGAGCTGAAGACGATATATCGATAAGTGACAATAAGTTTTACTTGTCCCATTTTGTTCATATTAGATATTGGCAGTTTTAAACAACCAATTTTATGTACCTCTTTTATTTATTTCTTTAATTCAATTTTTTCCAACATATGTTCTCTTAATTGGCTTGCAACTATCGCAACTGATTCGCTGGTCGTATCGAACTGGTTCGCCAACACCTCTCTACCTTAATCGCATTCCGTCACAAACAGTGGGGCGAACCACACACACACTCACATTCGCACGGACCGTGATTGCGGAGTTTTTTGTTTTTGCCATTCGCTTTGAAAATTTTCGATTTAACTTATAATTTTAAGCTAGCAATTTAATTAAAAATTGCTATAAACTAATTCCGTCTATTGTGCAACGAAAATACGTAAAATCTAACAACAACAACAAAATCAAAGTGTGTGCAACTGCGGGCTGGCTGGCAACCGAAACTGGACAGCAACAATTCAAAAAAAAAAAAGAAAATACGAAATGAAAGTGGAAATCGTGTGATGTCATGTCGGCAGCGACGTCGACCGTTCTGTTTGTTAATTGAAACTTCCTGTCCTCTTCTCGCTTGTGTTGTTTAAAGTGAGCCCCCTTCCCAGTTACAAGGAGAAGGAGAGTGAGATAGAGAGAGAGGGGACAGTGAGATCCTTTGCGTAGGACCCAAGGTGGGACAGTGAACACTCGCAAGAAGATTCTTCAATTCAGTTCAGTTCAGTTCTCCTCGTTCCATTGTGCCACTGTGAATAGCAGCACAAAAGAGAAAAGGTGAAACGCACGCACACACACACAGACACGCATACGCACTCACACAACGATTGCGTGTGGTGGTATGTGTGTGGAGTGAGTTTGTTTTCTGGAGCGGGAAGTAGCAGAGGCAGCAACAACAACAACAAGAAAGCACTCAGGCAAACGTCCGACATAAGCAACACAACAAAAAACAAAACAAAAAAGGGGATAAATTTGTATTGATTTCCCTCCAAAAAATAGAAGAGAAACAAAAAAGAAAAATTGAGAATAATTAAAAGAAAACAACGTAAATTGACGATAATTCCGCCCAAGCAACAGGAGTAGCTGCACCACCAGCACCAGCCACACCTAAGCAAACTGTGTGGTACCGTCCTTAAGCTACAACAACTTCCACACACACATACATTCCCCCCTCTCTTCACCTTCCCCCTGCTCCACCCTTCCCCACAACATGTCCAGTCCCAGCAGCGCCGTCAACGATGGCGCACAAGCAGTTCTGGATCTGCGCATGGAAGTGGAGCGTCTGACACGCGAACTCGATCAGGTGTCCAGCGCGAGTGCACAATCCGCTCAATATGGTCTCTCGCTGCTGGAGGAGAAGTCCGCGCTGGAGCAGAAGTGTGAGGAGCTTGAAACGCTCTACGACAACACAAGGCACGAGTTGGACATAACGCAGGAGGTGAGTGCAAAGAAATCTTCCAATCTCTGCAGCAGAAACAGTCAACAGCTGTGTGAGACACTTTGAGTGTGTTTGTCTGTGTGTGTGTTGGCTGTTTCCAAGCCAATTCGCCGCTTATCTACTAACACAGACGTGCGTCAGAGACACACACACACACTTAGACCAAAAGTTTTGCAATCGGTCAATTTGTCTTGTTGGCAAGAACAGTAAACACTCGCTTAGCTGGGCTACACTTAAATTTTAAAGTTCTAAAGTGTTTAAAAAATCTATAATCGCTGCAGTTATCGTTTATCAATTGAGCAAACTAATTACAATTTCTAATTGTCACTCCCGCTGTCTCTTTTGTTTGAATTCTTGCAATCGATACGTTTAACATATCGACTACCTGCAGTGTGGACACACTCAGCCGTTTAACTTCAGTTTATAACTGTCACTTCTCTTACTCTCTCTCTTTTGCATCTCTTGACCATTATGAGCTTTAAATAATCGATAAGTTGAACTTATCGACTGCCCACTGTGAACACACTCAGCCGCCTAACTACTGTTTCTAACTGTCACTTCCTCTCTCTCTCTCGTTCTTTTCTTGGCTCGGCTCTGATAATCACGATTCATTTGGCCGTCCACATCTGGTCACATGTTGTTCGCTCTGTAAACTCGGCTTGCGGTACTTGGCGTCGGCTCAGTGTACACGCCCCCGCTCCGCACTTGCTTGCTAGCCTCTCTCGCAGACTACACTCTCTCTCTCTCTCTCTCCCTCTCTCTCTCTTGCTGTCTGATCACGGTCAATTTGGCCTGTGCTTTATCAACGCCATTCAGTTCAGTTGGCTTTCTGCTCACACACCTGCACTGTGGGGCATTTTAGCCATTCCATTTTGCACCTTGCTGCCAATTGGCAATTGCCAACTGTTGTCGGACTGGGCAATTAGCCCTGGCAATTGTTTTGGCATTTCCGCTGGAATTTCAATGTAAAAAATAACAACAACAACAAAATTTGTCCTTCGTTTAACGGCAAAAGCGAAAAAGGGGCAAGAATGAGTAAGAAAAGGGAGGAAAATGAGGGCAGTGCAAGGAAAAAATAGAAGCATTAATAGCTTTGTTTTGCTGGCGGCGGCTCATTATCATTTTTTTCACCTTTTATTTACGACTACTGAACGTTGGCGTTTATTACTCGTTGCCAAAACACAAAGAGACGTCGCCACAGAGAAGGGCAGAATTGGAGAGAACTAGTCAATTGCGAGAAATATTTAAGATTGGAATATTTAGGATTGAAATGATGATTACTAAGCAGGTGTTAAGGGATTCTTGACTTTCTTTCGGTCTACAGATGTCTTTTAACTCTTAATAATTGATAATTTCTTGCTGTTCATAAATCTCTTTTAACTTTTTAATTAATAATATGAAGTGTATGCCAAATGAAACCCTCCATTTGTAAACTAAATTTATTTTTAGCAATTTTTTTATTAAGATAATTATTTATAATAATTTGAATTTTTAGAATTCTTTAGTTTCTTGCGGTCTATAGATCTCTTTTAACTCTTTATAATTAATAATTTCAAGTTTATCCCACATAAAACTCTCCACTATACCATATGCATTAATAGTCATGTTCTTTCCCCATCAACTGATTAAAAATAATCAGATAATTCAGTTAAATGATAATTAACCAATACGACACGATTTCTCTGCATATCACATGCCTCAGTGAGTTTTAAATAGAAATCTCACAATTCTAGACAGAGAAGAACAAAGTCAGAAACGGAGATGCCGTGTATAAGCCCAGTAGTTGATTAATTAGCCGACAGGTGGCGCCCAACTGTCCATTAGAGCGTTCGGCTTGATAGTTTCTACCTTGTTGGCTTTGAACTCAACTGAACTTTAATAAGAGCGCCAAGAGCGACACTACACAGACTAGCACACACTCTCACTCACTCTCACACACATACCCACTTAGACTTGCACAGAGCTTAATGCAAGCAGCAAAATTAAAATGGAAAAACGAATATGAAAAACATATTTTCACAGTGTTGTCAGGCGACGTCACTGCGGGCATTTTGTGTGCGAGTGAGCGAGCATTGCAAATGGGGAGCTCGTTAGGGGTGGCAGCAGACAAGGGGGGCTGGAGGGGGGATACTTGCTGAGGGTAAATAATTCCACTTGCACTTGTAATCAAGCTCGTCATGAGGCCGCAGGCGACAACCCTGGCAAGTAACATAAATCGGTGAAGACATCACTGATCCCAAAATTAGCTAGACGAATTTAATCGAATAACGATAACAATTCTACTCCTAACTTAACAGTGGGGTTGATAGTGGTAGAAGTATGTTAAAGGCGACTGCACAGTGGGTAGAATTAGTGCCTTTTAAATGTAACTGTCCACAGTTAAGCAACTGCACAGTGGAGTCGATCTTTTCAAGGACTATGTAAAATTAACTTACAAATAGAACTGTCGAAATAAAATGTACAGAGATAGATTAGTTGGGGGAACTGAGTAAAATTGGCTTTAAAATGAAACTGAAAATACGACAGTGGGGTAGATTAGTGGGGGGGGAATTGGCTAAAATGTTACTGTGCAAATGCGACTGCAGTCGATACAAATATTTGCTTTGGGGCTGCCCATTTGTTTTGGCTTTGTTTGCACTGTTTGTACAGCTCGTTAAGGGGTAAATGAAGGGGTGGTGTTGGCAGGGTGAACATGAGGCGTGGCACATCGCTCTACACATGTTGCCCGGAACGTGTGTAACGGCGGCAATTAAAGTGGGCACCCTACAGCCCACCTCCAACAACTGCACCCACTAAATCCCACTTGGAACTAGAGCCATTAAACCAAACGCAATGCCACAGCGATAAACATACTATATGTGTGTTTGTGCGTGTGTGTATTTGGGTGTGCATGTGCGTGTTGTGACCATATTTTATGGCTCGCCTGACAGCAAAGCCAAGGACATATCGCCCAGAGGGACGGGTCTGCTGCTGCATTCAATCTGTTCTTAACTTGCCCATGACAAAGCCCAAAGTTTTTAATACAAACTTCAATAATAAATGCCGTTATTTGCACTGGGGTTTACAGAGTGAGAGAGAGAGAGTAGCGTAGGGGTAGGTAGAGAGACACACAGATAGTAGGCGGGAAATGGGAGGCAGCTATGCAAACTGAGGGAATTTTAAAGTTGCATGAAATAAGTTGAGCTCGAGTGCAAATTTGATAGTGTCATCAAGGGTTAAAAAGGTTAATATGCGGGCTAAAAAGTTGTTAGCCTTGCTTGTGGGGAAATATTATATAGGATTGTCAAGTAGAGAATAAGTTTTTGTTGAAGATAGAAAATTGAAAAAAAATACAAATGGAATGCAATATTGCTTTTCATGTAAATTAATTAAAACATGTTTGTTTGAACTGTTTAGTCTTAATATTCTAAAAATATCTAACAAGAGACTAGGCTTTCTTTAGCTAAAAAGTTTAAAATAGATAAGGCTTATTAAAGAAGAAAAGCAACAGAAAAAGTTGTCTTATACGAATGAATGACAATCAAATTTGTTTCAGATGGAATAAAGTAATCTGCAAGGGGTATATTATAAACTAAATGAGTTTATAATATAGTTGAATTTCAGTTGGAAGCTTTACTTGCCTTTGGAAAATTGAAGAAATGTTCTAAAGATCAATGGAACAATCAAACGATGAAACTTTTCTTTGAATGCAATAAGCCTTTTCAATAATAAAGGGGAAATATTTTTAAAATATACTGTGTTATATATAGGAAATATTACAACAGAAGAGGTTTGCGAAATATAGAAGAGCAGACCTTATTTTTTCTCTACAGAGTTACAAACAGTTTACCAACTTTGCCAAGAAAAGATATATAAATGTAGATGACCCAAGTGGATGTATATAAATTGTAACTAGAGTAGATATTACTGCAATTAGACATGCAGACGACGTTGGCAAACTCCACCACAGTGGAGCCCCAAAAGTCGCTTGGGGGATTCTCGCCAGACTTGCGCAATTACAACAACAACAACAACAGCAATGCGACATGAAAACGAGAAGGGAAAAAATGAAAAGAGAGTGAGCAAAAAAAAGAAAAATAAATCCCGACAAAGAAATTATAATGATTTGACGCTGATGCTCTGTTCTGTTGGCTCAAATTGCAATTCTACGGCAATCAAATCCGGCAACAGCAGCAGCAGCAACAGCAAGGACAATTGGGCAAAGGATGTGAGTGAGTGAGGATGACATGGGTTAAGTAAGAGAGACGGGGGATTTGGCGGGCAAGGGTTAACTGCAGCGCTTGAGCAACGACAAAACATGTTTCCGACTTGGTTGCAGTCGCAATGCTCATTGTTGTTGTTATCCCTGCAAGGGAAATGAGCAGGAAAAATGTTGATGAGAGGGAAGAGGGGGGGAAAGAGAGATAGAGAATGAATAAAGGAATGAAAATGTAAAGCATCAGTTTGTCGTGGCCCCAGCAGAGAAGGGGGTTGAGGAGGAGGAGCAGGAGAAACTGTTGCCAGTTTACTCCACAGAGAGAGAGGACGGCTAAGGCAGTGAGGGGCAGAAGGGTGTTAACGTACAGTCGAGAGAGGGGCAGAAGGGGTTAACGTACAGTCCAGGGAACTGTCTCCATGATGTGCCATGCAATTTATTTGCAGCCAAACTTATTTGGGCGCTGATTGGCTTCCGTCTCGGCCCATAGAATGCGCCTTATGACCTGCAACCGGGTATACCCTGCCCCTGCCCCTGCTCCGCCCCTGTTGGTCTGACCATGGCGCCCCTTGGAGTGTTGCCAATTTGCCCGTTGCAACAACAGTTGCAGTGCCGCGACTGTGCGACTTGTGTGTGATTGCCTGTTAAGTACGAAATGATTTTTATGCAGATGATGATGCAACAGTCACAACTGTGGCACAACAGTTTGCAGCACAGTTATCCTTGCCTGCCACTGCATATTTGCATAAATAGATGCTCAAGTGTGTCGCCACCACACACACACACACACATGTGTGTACTTATGTGTGTGTATGTGGGTATTGTTTTGTCTTCTCTTTTCACATATTCCATTTGGTTAAGAGCGCAATTTAAGCATATTGTCTGTACTATATCCTTACGCAATGTGGGGTATAACTGTTTTAAGAGGTCATACAGAAGATATAGCCTATAGGATACGAATTTAGCCTATATCATATAGGTTATACATATATGTACATAGGTAGACATGTATATGCATTAGGTGTATAATGGATTCTTATACGGAGAATATAAAAATATACAATAATAATAATAAGGGGGGGGGGGGGGGGGGGGGGGGGGGGGGGGGGGCGTGATAATTTAAAATATATACACAGTTTAAGTGCAGATCTTTTTTAATTTAAGTCAGCTTTTGAATTGCATCAGCAGTAAATCTAATTATTTTTCATTATAATCTCCAAGACTAACTCAAGAGAATGTGAATTAATAAATATGAGAAGTACAAGTTTGTAGGTAGTCAGTCTTCTTACTTATTTAATTTTATTTATTTTTTTATTTTTTGGGAATACTCTATTTTATGAATTCGTCAGATCTAATAAGACTGAGAACTCAGACTTGTTATTAGTAGAAAAACTTTATTTATTATTTATTTAATATTAGACATAAAATATAGTAAGAAATATAATTATGCATGTATAGATTCAGTAATGATCTGTTATAACTTAAAGATGATGTCGGAAAATATTACTTTCCCTGGACAAGTTGAGTACTTGGGATAGTCCCTGAAATAATAAAAAAATTATCAATCTATATATCAATATATGAGGTATATACTATGTTATACCTTTTAGATCTTTCCAAAGATATTTTTTTAGTCTTTATTCTATAAGAAAGAGTATTTACCCCCCGTCGACTTGCTGAAGTTCTTCAAAGTGTTCCATTTAGTTGAGAGCGTAATTTGTGTTTCCTTTGTGCACTTTCCACAGAGTTTTCATACTGAAATTATACATTTTCCTTCGCGTTACGTTTGCTTATTTTCCTTTTGGCGACAATTCAAATTCAGAGAGTGTCAAACGCGTGCATTGACATGGAGGCCACAAGTGCGTCCGCCATGTGAGCGAAGTGTGTGTGAGCGGAGTGTGTGTTGTGCGGAGTGTGTGTGAGCGGAGTGTGTGTGTGCGGAATGTGTGTGAGTTAAGAAATTACATGACAGGCAACAAGAGAAGCAGCAGCAGTTGCTCTCGTTCTTGTTCTTGTTGTTTGTTTGCAGTTTCCACTGTTGCCTGTGGCTGATTGCTATTGCCCCAGAGGCGTGCAGTGGAGGGGGGCTAGAAGGGGGCACTGATGACGCTGTTGCCATTGTCGCTTGCCCAACGACGACGACGACGATGACGACAATCTGCTCAGTCATTCATGGCATACTTTATCAGCAAAACACTCACGCGGGCAGGTGAAGCGAAAGGGGGGGAAGTTAGGGGAAATTGGTAGGAGTCGACCCGAAATTCCGTTAGCCCTCATCATAATGTGGGCAATCTGCTCTATTTTTAGTGTGGTGGAACATTGTAACGGCGGCAGCTGTTGCCACATTTGATGCGGGCCACAATTGGAGGCAGCAGCTTCTCTGCTACGTTTCTGGGCCGCAAATCCAACCACAAACAGCAAAGCACACACAGACAAGCACACACACACAAGCACACCCAAACACAGAACGTGCTGCACTTGCAGGCAGGAGAGAGAAGGACAGACAGACGGACAGGCAGACAGCAGGACAGACAGACAGGCAGGACAGACGCACAGGCAGTTTGCCGTGCGCTTTGACAGGAAGAACACACCTAAAAATGTCCATTGCCATCTCCTGTTTCTTTCCTGCTGCCACTGTTGTTCCCTCTTCTATTCCTTTTCGTGTTTCTGCTGCTTCCAGTACTCCTCCTTCTCCTCCTCCTTCTGCTACTGTTCCTGCTGCCCCTCTTCCTGTTCCTGCTGCCCGACTATGTTAATATTTGCTCGACTTAATTAAAAATCTTTTCTAATTTGCATAAACTTTCATGTCATGGCGTCATTTATTGTGGTTCCTGCGTTGTGCGCTTGTTGACCTGTAGATGGCGCCACGGCACATGCCGATTGAGGTTTTCATTGTTTTCAAAAAGGAAAACAGCTTAAAATGACTTTTTGAATACTCTGCTACATTTAGAAAGGGAATATTGCAGTTCAAAAATGTTTTTTAGATTACAAACTAAATTTTGTTTTGATTTTTTAGGTTATAGAAGTTAGAAAAAGCAGTTTAAATGTAAATTAAATGTATTTTCATTACTTTTGACAGTTTTAGAGACCTTTCTCTATGTTCTCTGTGTTCTTATGTTGATAAATTAATATGTTGATAATAAATTAAAGAACCTCAGAAAACCTAAACCAAATTCAAAGAGTTTCCACACACATTTTGGCAGTTGCTGTCGCACAACAAACTGTCAATTTGCATTTCAATTAAAAGAAGCACCCATTATGGGTGTATGTGTGTGAATATATTTCTGTGTTTGTATGTTTGTTTGTATTGCAGGCTAGCTGGCGCCACTGCAGGCAGGCAGGCAGCAGAACTAAACAGAACTTGGGGCGTGCTCGAATGTGTATAGCATAAGATGAGGTCTCAAATTTCCAGAAGCTTGGACTATTTGTTGTTGTTCTTTGTTGTTGTTGGTGGTTGTTGTTGTTGCTGGCTCTCTTGTCTTTTGTTTGCCTTCTCATCCACATCGTCTTTCATCCACACTAATTAACGAAATGCACTTGCCACAAGCTCAAGCAGCGCGAGTGTATGTGCATGTGTGTGAGTGTATTTATGTGTGTGTGTGTGTTTTTGTGGGTGTGTGTACATTGTGCGATGCTTAAATTCAGATTACAAAAACGAAGAAGCAGAGGCGAGCCGGCGACAAAAGGCGTCGACGACGTCGCCTCGAGGCTTTTGACAATAATTATGCGGTTGGAAAAGGAGGAAAGACAGAAAAATAGAGAGAGAGAGAGTGAAAGGAGTAGTCCTGGGGCCAAAGAGTTGCATTTTCTTGCTATTTCCGTTTCAATTTGGGCTACTTGTTGTTGCTGGTGTTGTCACCAAGCAAAAGATTGCCACCTGCTAATTACATGGCACATTTAAAAAGGCACTTCAAAGAGATTCAGCTCCACACTGTGTGCAGACTTGCTCTGTGCAGCTCATCCCCCCTCCCACTATGCAGCAGCAGTCTGTGGTCAGAGCACGTACTCCAAATGGCCATAGCAAAAAAACCCTGCAACGACTGCCCGGCGAGATTTCAATTAAAGCCCCAACACGATTACGGTCCGAGCACAGACCAAGTTCCACTTCAAGTCCCAGTCTCCAGTTTTGGTAACGTGTTGCCTCCCCCTGTGCTCCTCAGTTCCTGGCCATATGGACACGTCGCAAGCCTTCAATCAGCGCAGCCTTTATGGCTGCACAGTCGTCAAAGGCTTGGCCCGCATGCTCTAGAGCTACACTGACAGAAAAGTAGGTAGATATTTGTGAAAGTAGTTAAAGGCAAGAAATGTAGGAATGTATTTGATTTATTATAATAATGTAGTATAATAAATTTATATACTATAATACAGTTATAAAAAAAAAAGAAAAGAATTTAATATGAAATTGATTATAATATAATAACAATTAATATATAATACACAAATTATAATATTATAATAAATAACTTAAGAATTTGTCTTTCTTTTTGTCAGAATATTTGCAATTCATTTAGCAGACAGCCTTTTTAGTTTTCTCACAGTGTAGTGAGACACACATTTACCTTTTTTGTCACGTTCGAGGCGTGTTCTAAACCCGTTAGTCCTAACGAGTACGTGCGTTGCTCTCTTCCTCTCTTTCTCTCAATCGCAATTAACGAGCATCGAAAAAAATGCGGTTTCAAAAATCCAATAATAACAAACTGTTTCAATTTCAATCTGCATCTCTGAGAATTGTAAATAACAGCGAAATATTCCCCAAAAAAAAGATGAAGAAGAAGAAAGTAAAAATATTTGCATCATATAATGAAAAATGGAACCAAGTCCCAAGTCCCAATGGGGCGTTGTCGGCAACAGGCCCCCAGTTGCATTCCTCAGCCAGCAAAGTTCCCCAGTGAGTGACGCCCCCCATTCACACTGTCTGTCTGACTGTTTATCCCATCTACCTACGTCCTCTCCCTCCTTGCCTGCTCCTACTTAACGTACACATGCAAATGACTGCAATAAAAATGGCAGGCTCTGGCAACTTTTATGATTGTAATACCCTGAAAATAGTCAGTTGAAATGGATGGAGTATATATTAACCGTGTCGAGCTGATGTAAGAAGTTTACTACGTCTCTGTTGGGGAGTAGTAAAAGTAAAAAAGCAAATAAGTTAAATGAAATGCAAAGTTTTCGATGTTTTAAGTTTACTTGACTACACTTTAATCTTTAAAAAGTTGCGTACTTCTTATAGAGACCGAAGCAATGAAGCTATCCCATTCTTCGTATAGTTCTCTTACATCGTATGAACTTTATAGCCATGACCTTTGTCTATATAACGTTGATGCAGTAGAAGAAAATTGTTGTAAAACTGTAAATCAAACTAGATGTGTTTACTGTTGCTCTGCCCACGCCCTTAGACAGTCCTTGAAAGGTTAAAGACGCTTTTAATCATAAGTGAACAAGTGTTTTATTCTGAGACTTTTTCCTTGTCGAGAATTTTCAAAGGTTGAGATACCATAACAACCTTTAATTAGCTTGCTTACAACAGCTTTTAAAGGTTACAGGTTCTTTAATGTTATGGTTATTATTATAATTATTACCAAAAAAAGATTTACATAAATTATAAAACGAAAGGTTGTCGTTATTGGATTTGCAACATTAACAACATTAAAACTTGGAGAAGATTGCAGATCTCCATAAACTAAACTCTCATCTCATCTCATCTCATACCATCTCATGCTTCTTTTCTTACAGCGTATCATATAGTCGTGCATATACAAAAGAAACCCACATTTAATTAGATAGTACAAAGTTGTAACCCCAACTTCGTTTGCTGCTTTCATTTTACAGGCCCTCACAAAATTCCAAACCTCACAGAAGGTGACCAACAAAACGGGCATCGAACAGGAGGATGCGCTGCTCAATGAGTCTGCGGCGCGTGAGACATCGCTCAATCTGCAAATCCTTGATCTGGAGAACGAGAGTAAGCAGTTGCGTCATGAGTTGGAGCGAGTGCGCAACGAAAGGGATCGCATGTTGCAGGAGAACTCCGATATTGGTCGCGACAAGAGTGACAATGAAGCGGAGCGACTGCGTCTCAAATCCGAGCTGAAAGATTTGAAATTTCGCGAGACACGCATGCTTAGCGAATACTCTGAATTGGAGGAGGAGAACATATCGCTGCAGAAGCAGGTCTCCAGTCTGCGCAGCTCTCAGGTAAATGTAGAATATGAGATTCTTCCTTGCAGCAATTTCTTAATTTCTCTGTGATTTTCCAGGTTGAATTTGAAGGTGCCAAACATGAGATACGCCGCCTGACCGAGGAGGTGGAGCTGCTCAATCAACAGGTCGATGAGTTAGCGAATCTTAAGAAAATCGCTGAGAAACAAATGGAGGAGGCACTCGAGGCACTGCAGGGCGAACGTGAGGCGAAATATGCATTGAAAAAGGAGCTCGATGGTCATTTGAATTGCGAATCCATGTATCATATAAGCAATCTGGCCTATAGCATACGTAGCAATATGGAGGATAATGCCAGCAATAATTCCGATGGTGAGGAAGAGAACTTGGCATTAAAACGTCTCGAAGCAGATTTGAGTACTGAACTGAAGTCACCCGATGGCACCAAATGTGATCTTTTCTCTGAGATTCACCTTAATGAGTTGAAGAAACTGGAGAAACAACTGGAGGGCATGGAGAATGAGAAGTCGCATTTGACCACCAATTTGCGTGAGGCACAAAGCAGTTTGGATAAGTCACAAAATGAGCTACAGAACTTTATGTCACGTCTGGCACTGTTGGCTGCACATGTTGACTCGTTGGTTCAGCTAAAGAAACAGATTGAGTTAAAGGATTCGAAGGCGATCGATGGTGTACGTGATCAGCAGCCGGCGCAAGAACAGTTGCAGCAGCAATTGCGTACGATTATCTCAGAATATGCCAATTGGTTTACGCTCTCTGCCAAGGAGATCGATGGCCTCAAGACTGACATTGCTGAGCTACAGAAGGGTCTCAACTACACAGATGCAACAACAACGTTGCGCAACGAGGTTACAAATTTGAAGAACAAGCTGCTCAACAGCGAGCAAAAGTCACTGGATCTACAGAGCGATGTGCAAACCCTAACACACATTTCACAGAATGCTGGACAAAGTTTGGGCTCCGCACGCAGCACTCTGGTTGCACTCAGCGATGATTTGGCGCAATTGTATCATCTTGTTTGCACGGTGAACGGGGAGACACCAACACGTGTGCTGCTCGATCACAAGAACGATGACATGAGGTGGGTCTCTCTCGAGTATTCTATTATCGACACACTTCTAATAATTTGTATATATTACTTTCAGCTTCGAGAACGATTCCCTGAGCGCCATTCAATCGCAGTTCAAGTCGGACGTTTTCATTGCACGCCCACAAATCGTTGAGGATCTGCAGGGTCTGGCCGATTCGGTGGAGATTAAGAAATATGTGGATACGGTTAGCGATCAGATAAAGCATCTTAAGACCGCCGTGGAGCATACAATCGATCTGAACAAACACAAAGTGCGCGCCGAAGGAGGTGAACGTAAGTCGAAGCATCGTATATCTTCTTCACATCTCTATTTAAACATCTATCTCTTTGCAGCTGTGGAGAAGGGCAACACTGAGGAGCTGGAAGAGCTGCAGGAGCAAATTGTCAAGCTGAAGAGTCTGTTGTCGGTGAAACGCGAACAGATCGGCACACTGCGCAATGTGCTCAAGTCCAATAAACAAACCGCCGAGGTGGCACTCACCAATCTCAAGTCCAAGTATGAGAACGAGAAGATCATTGTCAGTGACACCATGTCCAAGCTGCGCAACGAACTGCGTCTGCTCAAAGAGGATGCAGCCACCTTCTCCAGTACGAATAGAAGACATTTAATAATTGTAATTTGTCTTACTCATTTCTGTTCATCTCTACCTTAGGTCTGCGCGCCATGTTCGCTGCACGCTGCGAGGAATATGTTACCCAGGTGGATGATCTGAATCGCCAGCTGGAGGCTGCCGAGGAGGAGAAGAAGACCCTCAATCAGTTGCTGCGTTTGGCTGTGCAGCAGAAGTTGGCGCTCACGCAGCGTTTGGAAGAAATGGAAATGGATCGGTGGGTGCATTTGGGTCGTTAGAAAGTTAAACACATACAAAGTAAACTATACCTCCTCCCCCCTGTGTCTATACCCTGTACAAATACTTCCCCAAATATGAAAACGTATCCCGACTGAATTCCGTGCACCTTGGTAAGCATTTGCTGCATTGTGGCAAACGTGTTTGCATGTGCGCAAAACCTGAACCCTACGCTAACCTGCTGCTGCAAAATGCCTAACAAACCATAGAGGAAAGAAAAAAAGAAAATCCTAAATTATATTCCCCAAATAAATCTAAGTTCTGTTTGCTTTTAACTAACATTATTCTTTTCTGTTTATCATTTTGTTTACTGCTTGTTTCTTTTCCAAATTTACTAATGAAAACGTTTCCCATTTTGAAATTGCCCCCAACAGCGAAATGCGTCATGTCCGCCGTCCGATGGCACCGCAACGCGGCACCAGTGGCAAATCCTCGTTCAGCACACGCCCCTCGAGCAGAAATCCGGCGAGCAGCAATGCGAATCCCTTCTAACATAAAATCAGCGTGCAGCGTAAGCTTTTGGCTTTGGTTTATACTTTACTTAAGTTGTAAATTCGTGAGGAATATATTAAAAAAAAAAACATAAATAGGCAGCAGCAACTACAACAACAACAGCAACAAGAACTACAGTAAAAACCCCTCAGAAAAATACTGAAAATGTATTTGATTTGTAGAACAAACGCTAGAGCTATTGTCCTATATGTACTCTATAACGATAACTATTTGTATCTGTTTCTATTTTGTATTTATTGAGAGTTTAGTTAGACGAAGAAGTTATTAACGGTTAGTTACTTAAACGTCCAATTAATTTAATTAAACAAACAACAACAACAACAACAATGTACCACTCTAACAAAAACAACAACAATATCAAAACATAAATAATTGTATTTTTCTATATATACAACCAAGATGAAGATAAGAAATAACATAATATGTATTTTTCGATATAAGTTCCAAAGTTTTGTTAACTTTCCGCGTTGATTGTTTGATTTTTGTTATCAACGCTGTGCGCAAGCGAACTCTAAAACGATTGCAAGAAGAGAAGAAAGAAAGAAAGAAAATTAAAGATATGATCTATATGTTGTATTTGCAAATGGAAACACCATGTATTAATTGGCCTGATAAACACTGATATGAAAAAGTATTTTCAAAACAAAAACCTTTGTCTACTTTGGCAGCTACCAATGCTAAGAAGCCCGTAAAATATGTAAATTATACAGAACATGCATATATACTTATATGGTATATATGCGCATATATATATGGTATGCAACTATTGTACTATTTGTAGCAATGGGCTGCGTCTTAAAGACGAACATTTTTGTATTTATTGTGCGGCTTCTCGAGTCGTTCGCCTGGAAAATTGAAATTATAGTAAATTATTGATTTTTGTAGGAGGAGGAAAAAACTTAGTTTTTTTTGTTTGCAAACAAAGAAAAATAGCTTTTAATTTTGTGCATTATAATTTAATATAATTAATAAAAATCAAACACAATAAAAAAAACCATAAAATTGAAATAAATTTTCCCAATTAAGTGATTGTTTTATAGCATGAATTGTTTTCAGTTTTATCGATTTATAGCTTCACATATCGTATTTGTTTATGCAGCAGAGGAATCAAGCTGCTATACTTGATTTGCCTAGGAATACAGCCTTTAAAATAGAATATTCTATTATGACTAACCAAGCAGCTTAACCAACACACACACACGTAAAATAGCAAACAAAGCGTTAATGTTTAAACTAATATTATTAACATTATTATTATCATTATAGTAGCTAATTAAAGACACACACGTAGCGTTCTATAGAGCACGTTTTAAGCAGAGATTACCGTTAACAAATCGTAGCAGTTTTTACACTACCCAACAAAATTGTGTGTTGCTTCAATTTGTATTTCGTTCTGATGGGAAAAAAGATCAGCAGAAAAATTGAAAAGTGAAAAGAAAATTTAAATATACCAAGGCGTATATTGTGTAAATTTACCGAGCCATTAAATTGAATTTATATTTAAGACATACACTATCGCAGACACTCACACACACACACACACTGATCGTCCACTCACAGATACAGAGAGAATAACTGTGTTATGACAGTTGTTGCGTAAATAGAAATTATTTATGAGAATTTATGTAGAGCAGACCAGAGAAGAAGGTTCTGCTTACATAAAACATTGATACATATATTTCACAATGATTTTATTGTAATTTTACCGTCCCTTTTTGCAAAATGAAATCGAAAGAAGAAGAGCAAAGTCTATTTATGCAAAACTCACTGAACCAATACAACTTTAAGTTTCATGTCCTGCAATATACAACATACAAAACATAACTACATCATTATATACATATACATGCATACATACGTTCATACATACTTATGATATAGGATGATGATGATGATAATGATGAAGAAGATTGATTGATCGACCCAACAAGCCAAAATATTGATAGCCAATACTACAAACAAGAAAATAAAGACAAGAACAAAATAAAATATATAAAAATAACTCAAGAAATACAAATATTTCAATTAACAAATATAATAGTTTTCTATTTCACAAGAACAACAACAACATACAAGTTAAAGCAATTGAATTTAAGATTTGACAAGGATATCTATTGTAAGTTTTATGATATACGATGTAAAGAGCGCATGGCAAGCGACAACAACAACAACAAATGAACATATGACATGAGAGATATGCAACAAAGTATGCAAAGCAAAGAGAATAAGAGAGAATGAAATTAACATAAATTATACATATGTGAAGAATAAACAAATTAGCAAATAATAAGTAGTGTTTTTTTGTGGAAAGGGGGACTGACGTGAGATAAGAAAATACGGTCTATTGCGCTCTTCGTGAGTGATTTGAGTACATCGTGTCACGTCGTGCTATCGAAACATGATTAAGGTTACCTTTGATTACCTTTGTAATCAGTTACGAAAGGTTTCGTAGTTTCGTTTGGTTGATCGGAGTCAAAGAAAGATACTCGATATTTGATATATCAAAGTAATCAATTCTTCTTATTATATCGATACACACGTGTTCGGATTATATGCTTGTAATAATTATCGAGTTGGGGGCTATTCAAACAAATAAAATATGCTTAAAATTAACTGATCGATGTAACAGGTACAACAGCATAAAATGTGATCTGTTCCTCAGTTCTACAGTGCACAATTCCCTTCAGTTAAAATTTCGAATAACTTGTGATTATCAAATAACTTCACGGCTCTTGCAATTAAGCAGCATTAAATTATAATCATTTTAATTATTTATCAAATATCCAACTCCAACCGGCGCTCACTTGCGTCACGTTATCGATACCGATTCCAATCAATGGCGATGTCAAGTCACGCGCCATCGTCACGCGGCGAGCAAAACTACCGATATTTCAGCCAGGCGAACATAAACGGCCAGCAGCACGACGATGCTCTATCGAACAGTCGACAACAAACCGATACACGCGCGCCTCGCCGGCAGCAACGTCACGAATCAGACACACACATACACTGGTACAAACACAATCAACCGCATACTCGACTCACACTCGTCCGCACACACATGCACACATACAAATACAATAGCACATGCAGAAACGAAATTAAATGCTGAGTCAGCGCCTTCCTTTGCCTTCTGCTGCCGCTGCTTTGGTTGGTGGTTGGTTGCAGCGCAGTTTCAATACGAAAAACCAGTGACGTGTGAAGGAGGGGTCACCCTTAACCCCGTTAAATTAGTAATTGATAGAGTAAATTAATAATACTCACTGAATGGTAATTGTAGAGATATATTTCACATTAATAAGCATGTACACAAAAGGGTAGTAAATTATATTTTATTTTTTTTGCATGAAAATTATAATTTATATTTTATAAATTATATATTTGCATGTATAGTTTAGCATGTACTTTTAAACCTCTTGTATTTATTGTTTAGATTTAATTGTTAACTTATTAAGCCTTGTAATATATTAATAATTTAATTTAACTCCACTTATTCGACTTAAATATTTAAATAAGGAAATAAAATAAAATATAATATAAATAAAATAAAAATAAAAACTTAAACTAAAATAAATATAAAACTAAAAAAAATAAAATTAAAATATAATATAAATAGATAAGTACCAAATTCACCACCTTTTGTGGTCAACGAAATGAAACACTCCCCTGCGGACAATTTCTGACTACGCCCCTGAGAATATCGCTTTATTGGTTGGTGAGCCGTCGCCCAGTGGAACTTCGAAAATTTTGTGTTGTCGAATTGCACAAACCGAACATCAGGCGCGCAGCAAACACCGCAGGTGCTTGCCATGATATAGTTGGATGGCAACTCTTATTGGCTGCCGTCTCTCAGCTGCTCTCGCTTGGCGCGCACACGCACACACACACAAACGCGCGCACACAGCGTGCCTATGTGTGTGTCGCTGTATTGTTTTTAAATGATAGCAGCGGCCCAGCAGCAGTCAGCTGTTACTGTTACTGTGACTGGTGCGACAGGCGCAGACCAACCAGAAATGCTTTAAAGAGGGATAAAGACCGGCCCAATGGCCAGTAATCAGAACTCGAAACTGGCCCGCGAACAGATATTGGCAGGCACGGGGCGGGCGTGCAGAGTGACAGGCTGGAAGGCAGGCAACCTCTTCTACAAACCTTGTTGCAATTTAGAATAATTAATGCGCTTGTGCAATGCTTTATGTGTGTACACATTGGAACAATACATCAACAGGCAGTGCATTGTGTACCCGTGTGTGTGTGTGGGTGGAGTTCACAATTGATTTGCATAGGTCATTGTTGTTGCAATGTGAATGATTGACAAATTGTGCTATGAAATATAAATAAAGTGAAATGTGGAGTAAAATATGACCTATAAATAAGAACAAAATTGAGTTGTTTACAATTATAAAATGTGACTAACTATTTCAAATGTAACTGAAATAATAATAATACAACATGTGACTACAAACTTAATTACGCCGCATCTTTGTAATTTTTCATATTTGCATACATGCATAAATAAATATGTGTGTGAGTGCATGTGAAGGGAGAAACAGTTTGAGTAGAGTTATCGTGTTTCTTTTTAATAAGACTAATCAAATATTGTAAATTTAACCGGTGTAAAAAAGTATATTGTAAATACATTGGTTTAAATTTTATTATTTGTGCTATTTTATGTAATGTTTAAATTAGTTATAGCAATTAAATAATCAACAATTAGTAAACGATGCACAGACAAACAGAGTTGTCACACAGAACACACACACACTTATAGCACTTTTGCATTTATCAGTGTGTCACATCATTTATTCATATTATCGTTGCCTCCCCATGAAATTTGCACACGAGTGACGGAACTTGTAAACGGCTACACAATGTCCGAAACACACACATACACACCTGTTGTACATATGTATGTATATACTTATGAACTTATGTATACATTGCCAGTTGCATTCCTGCACACAGGACTGGCAAATGATGTGGGTGGAGTTGAAAATCATATCGCATTGGCCATTACGATTCCTTGCGTGCCCCCGCTGGCCTTCACCTCCCTATGTTTGGTGCTGTTTTATTCGATGATTGCGCACAGGCCTATTGGCGCGGCAGCTTAAATTGGCGGTCGGCATCTGTAATTGGCTTTTTGTCTCTCTCATCCCTCAAAAAAGGGTGGACTGGACGGAGCAGGGGCAGGGCACTCAGTTCTCGAATGCAACAAGTGGGCGCCAAGTTTTCTTCTCGCTGGGAAAATAGCAACGGCTACCATAATGCAAAGACCCCACACAAAGTGTCTTTCACACACACACATGCACACAAGCACTCGTTGGCCTGTCGCATGCGAGTGTGTTTTTTCTTCTTCTATTCAAACAATGACAGTAAATTTGTGTAGTGCGATTTGTTGTATCGCGCGTCATTTAACAGGCGCGCAGCAATTTCAGGCAGCTGCTTTTTGTAGATTTCACAGCGCGTTGCAGAGCAGGACAAACATACTGTACATTGCATGCGCTGTGTGTGCTAGAGTGAGCTAGCCATAGATTTGAGTGTGCTTACTTTTGGGTTGGTGTCTTGGCTAAATGTTGGTTGTTCGGTTCATTGCTTCGAAAGCTTTTGCGTGTTTAGTGTCAGTGGTGATAATTTAGCTAAATTCCTTTTTATTGCACTTTAAACAATTCAGCTTTTCTGTAATATAATTTAGCTATTTTTCGCTCAAAAGCTTTAATAGCACTGGTTGCCGTTCCCGAACGTGGCTTAAATTAATATTTATATTTGTCTGCAAGCAAAGCTGTAATAAGAGAGGTCAGCATCATCTTGGGAATGCTGCAAATATTTGACAAATTGCCAAATATGAAATTCACACCAAATGAAACACCTGAAGTGAACATAGGTGTGAGATTTTCTTGGAAGTTGCTTGATAAATGCAAAACACTTAATCTTTACTTAAAATACAGGGGCTACATCTATTGTGCATGTTTCGATTAATCGATATATAATTGCTTCTTCCCTGGTCCATTGTGATTGTTTTGACCCTCTGGTCTTTAAAGCAGCTGGGAATTTAAAAATGTAGGGTAATTATGGATTAAGAATTAAATCAATACAAATAATTTAGCTATTTGTAAACAGAGTCTTTTAAAATCATGAATGAACTTTATACTACTTTATTTTGGGCTTTATTTTGTGCCCTCTTCAATTGCACAAAAGAACCAGTCGCCACTTACAACAAGACAACTTTTTAAAATCGCGACAACAGCCTTTAGCCAGGCCAGTTTCATTCATTCTCATTCAGTGGATATCGGACAATATCAATAACACCATAACATGTCCATCAAAGCCATGGCCACACCAGTCGGACCGACTGCACCGATGGATGGGCAGGTAGTGCGTTCCCAAACAGATCCAAATATCAGTTGAAGTTCGCAGCGGAACCAGTCACATGCCAAAAAAAAAAAAGCGGCTAGCTAGTTTATTGTTCTGTCACGCGCTCGGACGACGCGCGGACAACGTCATCAAGTGGTTTTAGTTTTACATTCACTTTTTTTTCGCATCCGCGTCCATACTGCTACCGAGATGATATGGTACGAACAGACGGACAGACGAACGGATGAGCGCGGATGGCTTAAGAAGTGCTCTTCACGGTGGCGACGACGGTAGCAGCAGCGGAGCTGCGGTACTGGCACTGGTACTGGGTACGAAAATGTTGTTGTTGTTTTGTTACTCGCTCAAGGTTGAGGCAAACTGGTACTGGTATCATCAACAGCAGCAGCACCAGCACCAGCAGCCGCGCTAAACTGTTAAGAGCAGCACTGAATCCGAGTTAGAGCTGTGCCGGCCGATCACGATAGTTTCAAATATATCGAAGAATATTTATGGGATGCACTACTATCGACTCTTTGGTTTCTATAGTGAACAATAGTATTCGTCACTATTTTTATTTGATATTTTGGCAACAAACACGTTAAATATGAATACATTTCTTGGAATCAAAAGTATGGGGCTATTTCAAGCAATCTAAGGATGGAAAATCAGCTAAGTTCATTTATTTACAAAACCAGACTAGACTGATCTGCTTGTGGGCTCTGTGATTCTGCAAACTGTATTTTATTGGCTCTTTAAGCATTTACGCGATAGTATTGAACATTTTGCTAAACAACATCATCGAAAATATTGAATATGCCAACTATCGATAGTATCCCAGCTCTAATCCGAGTTCGAAGCCGGGTCCGATTGCGACTGCGCGGCGCTGCGCGATCGTCGTTGTTGTTAGTTATCTCGGAGCTTGGCACAAGTCGCTATGCATTAATTAATATACCTATCCATAACCGTATCCATTTTAATGAACTGAACTTCTTTTTTGACTGCGGCTGTTCTTGAAGCATCTGAAAATTAGAAGCCTTTCGCTTGCCCTTGAACTGCGGCCGAATTCAAAAAGGTTCCACACACACACAAATACAAATACACACACAGTCGAACTTCTAAATAACAAACAGTAAAAATCAATTCCCTTTTGCTGTTGCTCAGGGCTGGCAGCTCCGTTTTTTTTACTACTCTTCGTTAGTTTCCTTTATGTTTGCTTTGTCTGTGTGCAAAGCGCATTATCTATCAATTTATATTTATTTATACAGTTAATTAACAATTTACCATATTATCTCTGTTTATGTTCCCTTGCTGTCAGTTATTCTGTGTTTGTGTGTGTAGTGTGTCTACGTATTTTTTTTTTGCACAATTTCGTTGCATGTGCTAAAAAAAGACGAACTACTAAATACTTTTTTGCTACTGATACGCATAAAAACTACCAAATTTAGTAGCAAGACGAGCAGAACCGCAACACTATTTGCACTGCGAAATTTTGATTTGCCGTAGACAAAAAACTACTTAATACTGTTTGTTACCGATGCGCATCAATACTACCAAATTAGTAGTAAATCGAGCACAACAGCAACACTGGCAAATTTTGATGTGCAGCATACCAGGTTTGTTAAGGTAGTTGTAGAGGCACGAATTCAATTCAATTTGAAATTTGTAAAATAAATAAAGAAATCAATAGAAATAAAATTATAAAAAAACAGTATTAAAAATTTTTTTTCTTTCTTCTAATCCTTGTTCTTCAGTGCACAGTCAACACTGTGCACTGTATTAAGGCTGTGCGAATGTGCAGTGTGAACGCAATATAAATAAAAATAATATTTATGTTCATGATAATGACAATGTCTGCACTAAGCACTTCTTCAAGTCTCTTTACATGTGTTTGTACGTACAACATTTTTCAAACTCGGCTCGGTTCAGTTGGCTGAGATTTTTGTTTTATGATTTACGAGCAATTTCTAAAGTGCACTTGTTTGACCGCGTACTACAACAAGTCGGACGGGTCGTTGTTGTAGTTGTTGTTGTGTGTGTCTGTGTGTGTTTTAAAAATGTAATAACAATAATAATTTGAGTTTTACTTGGGCATCTCCAAGTCGATTCTCAAAGTGAAATCCCGGTGCGGCCGTAGGCCATCATCATGTGACAACTCAGGCCCGACTGAACTGTGGTTACACTGTTGTTGGGATTGTCGCTGTTGTTGTTGTAGTTGTTGCAGTTGTTGCTGCTCCTGCAGTTGTTATTGTTACTGTTGCTGTTGTCGCTTCTAATTCTGTTGACAGATGAGGTCGCCAAAACGCCAACAACTGACGCAGTTGTTGATGAGTATGAAAAAAAAATACTAGAAAAACGAAACGAAACCCGGCAACCCTGAAACTGTTAAGCTGAAGCGAACTGCAACAACTTACACAACAACAACAACTAAAGACGACGTGTAGCAAACGGCCAACAGCGACCCATGAACTTTACAGAACGCAATCAACGCTAGCGACGAGCGGCGAGGTGTGGCAAGTGCGTTGCAACAAAATTCAACTTTTAGTTGTTGCGGCTGATGCTGCTGATGCTGCTGCACATGCAACGCCTGCAGTTTGCTTAATTTGCCGAGTATTTCTTTTTGGTATTTTTTGGGTATTTTTATTTTGTTTTTTTTTGTACTTGTATTTGTTTTTGTGCTAGACAACCAAGGCTGCTGGGTCAATCGTTTGGGTCGTTGGTCTCCATCTTCTTCTTGATAAATGCACCTCAAGTGTGGGAAGCATCAACAAGTCATTTGCATGCGTCTCTGGTGTGTGTGTGTGTGTCTGTCTGTGGGATCAGAAATTCGCTCGAACATTTGCATGTGCTCTGGGTTAAATGGGTTCATTTTTATCCAAAAATCTATACGAAATTTTTACGATAATTTCAAAAAGTTGATCTGAAAGTAGAACCCCGCACAAAAAAAAAAGGTGGAAAACTTGTTCTGGTAAGGAATAAGGCATAAACCAGAGAATTAACTTAAGTGGAACATCAATACAAATAAGAAACAAACCAAAAACTAAATTTGGTAGATAATCTGTCATTTGTTTGACAAATCCAAATCAACTTTTGACTAAAGATGGTCCGAAAATAAATATCTGAGATTCATGCGAGATAAGAAAAGTGTTGAATTCAAAGTGGTTGTTATAGTATTCAACAAAATGGGAAACAAACGAACGAGAGATTTAAGATATTTTTGAAGATTATCTTGGCAGAGTTTTCCCAAGATTTGTTGAGTTGAGTTGAGCAACTTGCTTAGATTTATCTCCAGTGTAAATTCCCTAACACTTTGAACAATAAAACCTCATTTATGGGTATGTATTTACAGCTGCTCATAATTTGTAGTTTTCTTACCTCTTACCATGATATTTTATTATATTTTAGTTTTGCTCATTTGCTGGCCATAATTTTGTTGTTTTCTTCATATTTTACTAGCTTATTATGCCATAATATTTCATTTTAGTTTTCAAATATGCTAAGGCGCTGTTGAAACCTTTTTATAAGCATACTTTATTGCCGACATTTGCTTGACTTGAGAGTTCTGTACTGAGTCATGAGACAACATGAGAGTGCTCGGTCAGTAACTACTGTGCTAAGTACTTTGTAGACCTTTCCAGCCCACTGTGTACTACTCCCCACACAATTGGGAACTCAAATATCGCGTTCGTTGCCTAAGTCTTTTGTGTTGTTCTCATCAAACGGAACATGAAAATGTAGGTATGAGTTCCTGAGTGTGTGTGTGTGTGTGTGTGTGCTGGGCATGTACAATTTACCTGACTAAGCACTTCTGATTTATGGGCATCGCATGCACAGCCCAACATATGTTCAATTGATTTCATAAGCATGACACACAGAGAAGAAGACAGAGATAAGACAATGCGAGAGATACAGAGAGAGCGAGACACAAAATCAAAATGAATAAAATGTATAGTAAACAAAAAGAGCTTAGCTTATAAATATGCAACTTCCTCCACGACGTCGCAGCTGATGATGATGTAAAACTGAAAACGGAATGTAAAACACAGCGAACAAATGATGCAAAATTGTCAAGTCTGTTGCATAGGCAGCGCATTCTATATAGACAAATCTATACTAGATATGGAAATTTATGGATTGCCACATCCGCATCTGCCCCCCTAAGCAGCATCATCATCATCATAATCATCATAATGCGCACACACCCACCTTTTATATTGTATTTTTGCTGTTATATAAGCAATTTGTCAGATTTATGAACGATGATTAGACAACCGGGCCGGGCTTAACTGGCTGCCAACAGATTCTAAATGATGCAGTGCGCAGCAGCAGATCGCAGCTTGCAGCTCGCAGTTCGTTGTTCTTATGCAATTAGCCAGCGGCTTGTTTATGTTGCATTGTTTCTGGCGTGCGAGTGAGACGGCAACATATATGCATATAGAGCGCACCAAACCGAAGTTGCCAGCTCATTCATAAACACACAACAGACAACTAGTGGGGAAGCTACACGAGAATGTGCTTGACTCTGATATACCCGCTATCAAACTAAGCTGACTAAACTTTATGCTTATTATACAATCATAACCATTTTTATTTAAACGATTTAAATTATAATAATAATTGTATACACCTAAAATAAACTTTCTAACTTTAAAATAACAATTTCTATTGATTTCATTTCGATTTACGGGTAGAACAAGAAGCACTTCCAAAAACTTTACTTGTGTATAGTAATTAGATAAAAATATTATCCCTAAATTTGGTAGCCCTAACTATTATAATCCCTTAGGTCTAGGTGTTTATACAGACACAAATAGCCATAAGTACTTACTGATCAATAATATATACACGTTGCAGGCTTGGCGATGCCTTTATCTAAGTATTACATAGTACATATTCAATTAGCATAGAGTTGTTATATCCTTCTAAGCTAGATCCGACGGGTGTATACAGATAAAGATACTTTTTGTAGTGGAAAGATTCTTAGCTGACTGAACTGGCTGCGGTGTTTGTTCTTTGTGCGAAATGTGTGTCAAATTTTGCAACCATCTCAATTCGAAAACTCTTGTGTATTTGACTTTTTTTTTGTATGCGCCAACTCGTTTTTTTTTTACTTTTCGCGTATATGAAAATTTTTGTCACGTTTTCCGTGACGAATTTAAAATGTGCCTGGGCACTTAATTCTTTTGTGTCGCAGCAGCAGCAGCCGCCGCAGCAACTGCAACAACAATTGCAAGGAGTTGTTGTTGTTGTTGTTGTTGATGCTGCTGTCGCTTTACACAGATGCGCCAAATTGCAGACATCAATCATTTTCCATTGCGTAATCTCACTCAGATCGGGGGAACTCTTCTACCAGCCAGAGTCATAGATATCTGTCAATATGTATCTGTATTGAATGTATTGAGTGTATGTATGTATGTCGATGTGTGTGTGCGCCCGACTTGGTCTTGGTTCGTCTCTGCGCAAGGTCTTGATTAATTTGTTGCCAATCACTTTTTGTTGTCGCGCTTGACAAAAGCCGATGCCAAACTCAAACAGAAACTCAAACAAATAAACGAAACAACGAAACTAAATGTACATAATTGCATACGTGTGTGTGTGTGTGTGTGTAGAGTGTAGAGTTTGTGTGTGTGCGTAAATTTAAATTTCAACTAATGTGTAAATGAAGCGACGACGGCCTCTTGGGGTCACATTTGGCAACATTTCATATCATCAGCGAAGGCATTTAAAAGACATTTAAAAGACAGACTGACAGAGCTTCTTACATTACTAATTGCAATTACTCGTACTCAAACTCGCACTCACACTGGCACTCACACTCACATTCGTATTACGCGTTGTCCTTCACGCATTCCCAGTTAGAGCTTCGCATCGTACAGCACACAGCATCTTCACCTTTTGGGTCCATCCATCGGCGACTCATCGCGCATCTACTATCTCAATGCTAAAGCTCTGAATTCTGAATAGTATAGATGCGCCTCGAAACAAATCTCAGTGTTTATAGTTCGGAACTATACTCACTCTATTCACTCACGAGGGTCATTCACTAATTGATGAGTGCTTTTACGAGCCGAAAAGACTTGACGCGCTTCACGTTGCACGAGAATTGGATTAGTAGTGTACTTTAGACCATCGACAATCGACACGACTAAGGCGACTAAGCGATCATTTTGATATGTTTTGAGAATCTTTTTCACTTGTGAATTCTTCTCGAGATGATGCATAATATGATTCATTTCTTATGCTCATGTTTACTCTGAAAGTTCTTGAAATCTTATGAATATTTTGGATTTTGAATATAAGGATAGTATGATTCATTTGGTTAGTTTAAGTTTACTCAAATATCGCTTATACATTGTACAATATGTATATCATATTAGCCGAACAGATATTATCGTCTTAATTATCTAAGTTATTACATGATATTAGTTAGTTTCTTCGTTTTTAAGTAGTAAACTTTTAGGTATCTAGGTAATGAAGATTTTGAGAAGATATCAAACATGATTTATTTGCTGTATTCATGTTTACTCAATAAATCTTTAACACATATGAAATATTTAATAAAATGTGATAAACCCTATAAAATTGTCAATTTGTTTCTAAGTATTCTTCGAGCAACCCATGCAAATCTATTTATAATAGAGCAAAAAACCGCATGTGTGAACCAAATCATTCAATCGGACGGAATCCAATGGAATCCCATTCAATTCAATTTTGTTCCCATTGAATTCCATTCCACCAAAACCATAAAACATATTCCATATACTATCTATCATAACTCAAGCTAAGGTCAGCTGCATTCATAGTGTAGTGGTAGATACTGGATGGATACGTGTAGATACAGAGTGTCTCTGGTATCGGTTTTATTTATAGCTTCACAGATTGATTATATTCGCTGCGCTTTATTTCTTAATTCTTCTTGGTTTAGTTTCTTAGCAATTAGCATCTTCATTGTTGAAGTTGAGTTTTTTTTTTTTTTTTGCTTTTTACTGATTTTGTTTTCTATTATTTTTGCTTCGGTTTTTTTTTTTTCGTATTTGGAATTTATTTTGATTCACGGAAGCTTCAATTTCAGTTTCGGTTTCAGTTTCTTTGAATTTTTGTTTAGACAGATCTCAAGTTGTTTTTACTGCTGTTGCTTATCGGAGGCTTCCGCCGTTTGAAGCGCGTGATCTTGTTTAAATGTTTTCAACATTTTGATATTTTGATCTTTGATTTTTGTTTCATATCATATTATGCATCACATTATGAAAATGGATGGCGAAAAAATGAATAACATAACTTCAGATCGATGCCTATTGCGCTTGATCATCTGATTGAAATTGGATGAATCGATCGATCGATCGATCAGTTGAATTAGTCACTGAAGGTCGCCATAAAACTGTCAATCAAAGTTCATTCTTTCGAGTCGTTTGCATAGAGAGAATCTCACCAGCTACTTGTCTTAAATAACCCCCAAATAACGATCCATAATTGTTAATGAGAAAAAGGTGGATCGCTTCGTGGAGTAAGCCTGAACTTGTCGAGGTCACGGGCGCGCAGGAAATGCATGTAAGAAAAACCCGCTACTGTGGCAAAAATGACTAAAGGCCGCAACAAGATCGACAATAACAGCGACAACACACCAATAAAAACGACGATAACAACAACCTGAGCGGATGCTGATTTATGCAGCAGATGCAATCAACGAAGTGCGAAAAAAGAAGGTTCAAAAGAAGCAAACAAAACACATCACACTGCGGATGTTCAGGCTGGGAAACAAGACCGAGAAGAAGAAAAAGAGCATATTGCATAATGTTAACAAGACGCCGACTATGTACAATAGTATGTTATTCTATTGATTGCATCAATTGTTTGGGCCTCGAATGAAGACCTAACCCAATCTCAGTGGAGGCTAGTTCATCCGTCCGAAAACACAAGTGTGAACCGGCAAATTTACACGGAGTCAACATGCTGCGATCGAATGATTGTGATAAGAAGCTACCCCTTATTTATAGGCATGGAAATACCCAACTTAAACTATTCTTCTTAATGGGAGCACTATGTTAAATCCCCATTTAGTACTTAGTATAAACAAGCAGTGCTAATAATAATTCACAAATTGTATACAAAGTGTTCTAAAAACTGTTTAAACATTTTATAGCCTTGATGAATAAAAATCTTTTGCTAATTAAACCGCCTCCAATTAATTATTTTAGCCGTATAATTAAGTTAGATTCATTCTTGATCCTCGCTTGCATCCGGAAAGTCTTCCGTCTCTCAACGATCAGCAAGACAAACAGAGCTCTGCAATATTATGCAATAATTCGCGGCCAACTCACACAATGCTTAACACCTTCTAGCTAATATAGTAATTAATTCGGGGCTGGTGTTAATTTTGTGTTGGCAATCTTTTGCACATGGCGCTCTGCTGTATCAATGCGATTAATTAAAGTCGACAAAGAAACTTGGGCCGGGTCGGGCCGGGCCAAAAGGGGACTTGGACCACGGACCTCGGACCACAGGGGGGTCTGTCTCTGTCGCTGGCCTCTATATGTCTACATGGGAGCGCACGACCACGTGAGAGGCGACGGCGCTGCTGCTCAATAAATTAGTTTTCTATTAAATGCTACTAAATGACAAATACAAAAGGCGCCACCCAAACAAAACCCCAACACAGTGTAGCGTCTATGCATATATGTATATGTGTATATAGTTTCAGGGCCAATTAGCAGACAAAACAGAAATCGAGTCAGAAAGTCGAGAGTGCTGATGCCATAAGGTCAACATGAGACCGAGTCACAAGTTCACGCGCTGGCCAAAAATGTCAAGAGTTTCTTTTTACATTTATCTCTCGTTGAGCTCATAAAAAAGGATCTTGCGACAAGATCAAACTTGAACTCGACCACCTCTCCCGGGGAATTCACCAACACGAAATTAAATTACATAATCGAACAGTTGAATACATATATATATACACAAATATCTGGTATACGTATCTCTAAAGTCATTTGCATATTGATGAGCGAAAATTAAATGTCAATTTCGAGAATCGATTCTCGGATTTGTTTAGCTCTTAGAGAGTTCGCTGTGTCTCAGTTCGATGGGAAGTTCCGGCTGGCACTGCCAAGCACGATAATTATAGAAGAGTTATACGAGTGTAGGTGGGAGGTGTATGTATGCTGCTGCTTATCCTTTCCCGGTTCATTCACACACACGACAAAATAAAATCAAAATCACATATTTTTGTGGCTTCTATTTTGAGCGCGTGCGAGAACCGCGCGGAAGCCCAACAAGAAGCGCTCGGCCCACGGCGACATTTCGAAAGGCTTTTCAAGATCAAGGCCCAGCAAACAACAATAACAACAACAACAACAACGCACTTGACAAATTGATATATGAAGCAAGCCCAGGCAAGCAGAGCCATCGAAATGATGCGTAAAAGGTGCGCCAAGTGTTTGCATAAATTTTGAAATACACGGCATTTGCTTTTGAGTGCCTGGCACTCGGCAACCCCCATAACAACGACAACAGCAACAACAACAACTATTTATACTACAATCTGAGCAACAACAACAACTCGCGATAGAGCTATTAAAATTAAAATGATCGTAGTACAGTTTTAGCCGGGCCTCACAAACCAGCAGAACGAACAACAAAAAGAGAACAAACAAAACATTGCCTTAAATCAAAGGTAAATAAATAAAAAATACGAATAGAATTGAAATTGAAAGAGAAGAAAACAACAAATAAAAATATATACATATAAAAAACGAACTAACTCCATTTGTCTGGCCATATAAATATTTATAGACAAAAGTTGTCATTGTGCCAAGATGTTCTCGTCTCCAACAATTGTTATTGTTATTTTAATGATCATCGCACAGTGACGCTCACTGTGTGGGAACAATAAATAAATTTGCTTTCCTTTCAACAAAAGTAAAAAAACAAATTCCGAAATTTCAGGAAATTTTTTTAAACGCCATTTTGAAAAGCAAAAAAACAGACACAGAAAGTTGCACATCGTCTTCGAGACTGACTTATGATATCTGTCTGTGAATCAATGTGCGGCAGCAGCGCAGTCAGCGTCGGCTGCTGCGCGAGAGAGTGCAGCGCTGCTTCAGTCAAGCTTGGAGAGCGCACAACCGAGAGAGAAGGAGAGAGAGAGAGAGCTCTGACGGGGCAAGCTTACTTTACTACTCTCTCTCTCTCTCTTTGCCGCCGCTCTCTGGCGCGCGTGCACTATGCGCAGCTTAACTGAGTGTATATTTAATATGGTAGGCGTGGCAGACGCCCATTTTGCCAATTGGAACGTATATAAGCCGGGCGTGCAGCTGCCTCAATATTCGTTGCTATTCACATTTGCGTCTGGTCTCGTCTCGTCTGGTCGCAGCGGAGTCTGATTTGGACCACAGAGAACGAACGAAAGAAAACACAATATATAGTTTGTGAGGCTATCGTTGAGCCTAAGAAACGTACATACTATAGCAAAGGTAAGAGACGCGTTCAAGGATATTTCGTGTACTACTGTGGATTAAATATATACTGCAAGGACTACATACATAACCTTAAAAAAAACAATACCCCAAAGTGACTCTGTGAATACGAAAACGAACTCATAACCTCAAAAAATATTACTATATCTATATGAAAAGTGCTGTGTGCGAATCCTTTATAATTATTTTGGATTTCAAATGGATTACAAGTGAAAAAGAAAAGAAATAATTATAGAAATAATTATATAGTGTTGCTGGCAAGTTCGTTGCCTAAGTCTTTGGTTCTTTTGGTTCTTCAAATCAAGTTTTAATTTGTTTGCTGTTGTTTGACAACCAGTTAAGAGTTCATTCTCAGAGTTAAGAGTTCAATGACTTCTAAGGCTTCTCAGCCAACAAAAAAAAAAAAAACGCTAAAATCCAAAACTGGCTACAAAACGTAGAGTCCACAAGAAACCATATGAAACACACTATCTCTAGTGGCAATTTATGTTCCATTTCCATGTCCAGCTAACTTTGCGCAACTTGTGCAACATAAAGTCTTTGAAACATTAAAAATTTTCATCCATAAATTAAACGTGAGGAGAGCAAAACAAAAGACACACACAAAATGTAATGTCCAAAACTGACGTGCATATCATTTGTGGACTGGGGGGCACTAAAGGGAACGGTTGGTCATACACCGATATATACGAATATATCGTTATAATGAAATGCATCATCAGTTTTTCGGCTGATTGATATTGATTAACATGCACGGTTCGACGATAAACGGCTGACCAAAGAGCGCCGATGGACAAATTACAAAACGCAACTCCAAGACATAAACAGACAGACACACACACACACACAGAGTTGCCAGTTTCCCAACCGAGTGAGGCGTGAGGTTATTTGAACTTTTCACTCCCGAGCCGAGCTCAAAATCGAATCGAATCGAATTAATAATCGATAGCGCAACTTTGAAATCAAATCAAATTTTCATTATGCAGCAACTGATAAGCTTGAAGCTTCGTCTGCCCGGCGGGGCCAACCCATTAGGTGATCCCCATTAATGATTTATGTTGCCAAATCTGCTGTGGTCGATCCCCAGTCTCTGCTTATAAATACGCTGGCGATAAAGATCGGCAGCGGCAATGAAATTCAAATTAACATGCGAAATTTCAACTTTATTGACTTCTCCTCCTCCTTCTGCTTTGTTTCGGTTTTAGTTTTTTGTGAACCGATCCAACGAGACTTTGGGGCTGTGATTGATGGGTAAAATTGCATAGCCAGACGGAGTCGGACAAGTTAATCGATATGCCAAAGACGTGGAAGGTTCTAGGCAGGCAGGCAGGCGAAAAAAGGCGTTAAGCGAAACGCGACAAAAGTCAATAAAACCAGTTAAGGTCAGACAACAACAACAATCTGGCCAGGTCTGGCTGGTCTGGCCTGGCCCGGTCTGGTCTGGTCTGTGGCTTGTGTAATCAACATGTTTGCTGCAGATGCTAAATGAATTTTATATTTATGAATAATGTGACGATGTGAATGCTGCCGCTGCCGATGTTGCTGCTGCTGCTGTTGCTGTTGATGATGATCACGTTGTCGCTGCTAAGCTACAAAAAAATTAAAGTCTCAAGTGTCGACGTCGCTGCCGACGCCGGCACCGGCGCCGACGCTGCTGTCACTGAGGCACTGTGTCAGTGGCCGCTGCTGCCGACGCGAAACGCCTCGGGGCAACCGGTTGCTTGGCACCAAAGCATCCTTGACATAAAAACCACGCGCGAGCCAAGTTACATCTTCGATAAACAGACGCACGCACACAAACAGACACTCACACTCATACACGTACATACTCGGGCGCATGCAATCGAGTCACATTGCGCATACGCGCAGTTAGAGTGAAATTATTATTACAACTTACATTCTCCCCATTCTCTTCTTCTTGCAGATGAAAGTCACTTTGGCATTAGCGACTTTCTGTCTGGTGGCGGCCTGTGCCGACGCCCAAAAGGGCAGAACCACAACAACGACAGCGACCAAGCCGGGCCGCTTCCTCTCACTGCCCGTGCCCGCCAAGTGCGCTAGCCGTAAGTATTTACCCCACCACATAGCGGCAACCTTAATGGTCTACGGTCGGGGTTTTCGCTGTGACAAAAAGTAAAAGTGTAAAACGTTAGAAGCATATCAAATAGCGCGCATCAATTAAACGATTTGCCAAGTTTGCACTTGAAATAGTTTGGCAATGCGACGTGTGGGTGTAAACATAATAACAACCACAACAGCACCAAAAACAATTTGTATACTTATCTTGTCTACTTACTATCTACATATAATTGCGATATGGTAGAAGGTCGCTGACGTGATCGCGAGCCCGCAATGTTTGTTTTTTTTCACTTGCATTTTTTCTGGTATTTTTCAAAATGTCGCCCACATGCTTTCTTTGCTTTGCATTTAAGCGTTGCCATCTATTAGTAGTTTGAGGCCCACGCACGGTATGCAGCACAGCACAGTACAGTTGCATCCTGCAGCGTTGCCACCTAGTTGCATTTGCTCTTTAAGCTCTAGAGTCCAATTATAAAACCGCCTTAGGTTGCAAGTCATCGCGCGGCACCGAAAGATTGCGAAAACGCTGCAGTTAAAGCATTTTAAATTCAAACAATAGCGTCATCACTGCATATCCGGTACCACTAATGAACACATTGCAGTTAGTACTAATTAGGCATGCGCACACACACATGCAGGCACACACACAGGGAGACGCAAACAAACAGAGTAGTTAAAAATGCAAGTTTTTTTGACAACGTCACAACGTGACGGCACACAAAGTTGCATAGCCAGTTTAAAGCCGTTAATGTGGCTTAGATCTTTCATCTTTTAGAAATGTTTCCAGTTATACAAGCGCAGCATTAACTTTTAAATAAACTAATTAACTATTCAAAACTTAATTACCAGCTATAGACGACGACGACGACATCACCGTCGAGCCGTTAATAACAGCGTCGAGGCATGCGATCAGTTGTTGTGAGCTTGCTTATTAATTTCCATTTAAAAAAACGGATTTTCTAAGCTGAGATTAAGATTCTGCTCCGTGTGTGCAGCTCATTTAGATATGTATCTTGTTTTGTGAATGATGCAATTGCAGGGTTTTTTCGTTGTTTTATTTTGTTATTGTTGTTGTTGCCTTGTTCAATGCACACACAGGAAAACTGAACGAAAGAAAGTGAGGTTAATGCGCGCTAATGTGACGCGCGCGTTTTTATTGCCTTGACCCGCAAAGTGAGGAAATTGGCGTAGACAGCATCGGCAAAAATAATAATAATGTGCAAACAATGGCAAATAAGGTCATTATGTTAGACTTAAGCTGATTTGACGTGAAGTAGATAAGACGACAGAGAGAGAGATATAGAGAGAGAGAGAGCCACAGAGAAGCGACGAATGAACGGAGGCAGAGGCAATTGCAAAAGTGACGGCAGCAGTGACAGCTTTAAAGCGGCTTAAAGCGCGGCTAATGACGCGTGCCGCCAACAGTGGCAACAAGAGGCGTGGCACAGGCGGGCGTGTTAAGAAAAACAGAAACTGAAACGAAGAAAAAACACACTGACACACAGACAAACACACACACACACGCATAGCTAATCAAATGGAAGCTGATGTAGCGTGCAGTAGCCGAGGCAGCGATGTGAAACAAGTTTCGTTATGTTTGTTTGCCGAGGAGTCGTAGGCGATAGTGGCGGGGTTGGGGGCATAGAGGAGAGGTATTCCATTGTTGGCTTAACCAAGTTTTTGTTTGGCAAATGGAAAACCTTTTGACACACAGACAAAGGAAAGCGGCAGACGCTGCGGCGGCAGCATCGGAGGAGCTCAGCGTCAGCTTCAGCTTTAGCGTGATGCATAAATTGCTGCACGGGTTGCGCAATACACGGTGGGGGAAGTTGTGTAAGCATCCGTGGCATGTTTTGCCAATCATGAGGCACACACACACACACACAGAGAGACATGTACAGTTTGCATCGCAGGGTTAGCAACCGGCTGTGAGTGGTCACACCTACCTAATACTACCAAGGCTGCCAAGTCTATTAACCTGCTTGGACCAATCAACTAAATCCTCTCATTTCTTCGTTCCTCCTTATACAGGTCCCAAGGAGTTCTCCTACCGCGGCAAAAACATGTTCCTAAGCACCCACGTGCCCGCTCTGGCCAACAGGAAGGTCGACTGGTTGGATGGCCGTAATCTGTGCCGCGAATACTGCATGGATCTGGTCGCATTGGAGACCCAAGAGAAGAACAACCTGATCTTCCGTGTCATCCAGCAAAACGATGTGCCCTACATCTGGACCGCTGGCCGCATTTGCGATTTCGCTGGCTGCGAGAATCGTCCCGATCTGGAGCCCAAGCACGTTTACGGTTGGTTCTGGTCCGCAACTCGCGAGAAGATCCAGGCCACCAACCGCATTCCGCAGGGATGGGGATACAACCCCTGGTCGCAGACCGGTCACAAGAAGCGCCCACAGCCCGATAACGCCGAATACGACATCAACCAGACCAAGGAACAGTGTCTGTCCGTGTTGAACAATGTGTACAACGATGGCATCGCATGGCACGATGTTGCCTGCTACCACGAGAAGCCTGTCATCTGTGAGGACAACGAGGAGCTCCTCCGCTATGTGGCTGCCACAAATCCCGGCATTCGTCTATAAGAAGAAGAAGAAGTTCTAGAACGCTTCGTATTGTTTGTGTAATTTTAAAGCTACTTTATTATAATACTCCCTAAATGAGTTTTTGTATAATTTTGTTTAATGTTTACTGTACGACGAATGCAAGACAAATAGACTTTAGAATTTATAATGTCCCTTCCCCACCCCTCCCACACACATATATACACTCAACCAGATCTTAGCACCTAGCACTGAAATTCGCGAATTCTAATCTCAATTTCGAAACTGCCAATTTTTATGCACGACTTTTTTTGCAACACCCACACACGAAAATTGTATTTATAAACAAGATTTCAAATGAAATCATTAAGTATTTACGGGAATTTCGCTCTGCCTTTAAATCTCTTCCACCAATTCTACTATATGCCGTTCCAGAACAAAGAGATTGAATAAAATGTTGTAAAAACCCATTAAAAAAAAAACAAAATATTTAAACCACGCTTTGCTTTAATTCATTACGTTCAACAAGATCCCGAACGGCGCTTCTACTTCGTCGGCGACTTCTGTCATTCTTTTCCTTTTGACTTTGTGTTGCAGTTGGGTCGGGACTTTGCTTGGGACTTCGACTTCGCTTAGGACTTCGACTTCGCTTAGTGCTGCGACTTTGCTTAGGACTTTGCTCGTAGGACTTCGACTTCGCTTCCGTCTCCGGATTCGCTTCCGGCTTCGCTCAGCACTCCGACTTCGCTCAGCACTTCGACTTCGCTTACTAGTTTTACTTTTCTTACGAATTTGACTTCGACTTGGGCTGCGTCTTCGACCTTGTTTGCCACTTCCATTTGAGCTGCAACTACGTCTACGTCTAGACTTCTTACCAAAATACCGGGCATGGTTCTCAAGTCTGCTTTCAGAAACTTGTCTACACCTATCACCTTCAGAGGGTGCATGACTTTCTCGCCTGCGTTCAGTAACTTGCGTAGATATATTGTTCAGCTGCGGCTCAGGACTCTCTGACCATCGCCAGTTGCGCGATTGTCGCTCATTGTCATGATCATTCCAGCTGTGTTGGAGTAGAGGATATCATTATTATATATTCTCAATATATATACTGTGAATTCTCTTACTTGGGGGTCCTTACTGCAGGCGTCTTGTTGCCACCACGCGCACTTGCAGGAGTGCATTGGCTCTCCAAGTTGGTGTTAAACAGATTTCTTGGATTACGAAATAGATGCAAATAACCACAGCTGTTACCCTTAGGGCATTTGCGTGTTAAGGACAAACCTTGAAGAAGTAACAAGTGTGAGGAGAAACAAATAATCAGGGTACTCATGAAAGAAATATAAATTTTGCAAGAGAGATAACTCAGACTACCATGAATACCCCAACTACATGAATTACTCTTTTATAATATATAGTAGGTATGTTTTGTATAGTTCATTGATTAGCAAAGGATACAGCTCTTGGCAAGCGGTTCACGTACCGCAAACAGCGCCGCGCCATTTGGTCAAATTGGAGAACTCCACGTTGATGCGTCTGGAGGCATAAAAGCGACCCTGTAGATTAACAAAGGCACGCAGGGCGAATCTACAAAGAAGAATTAAAGTGTTATCCACAGGAATACATAGTTTTAAACCAAAGCGAACCTCTCCTGTGCATACTCCACAAAGACGTGGCCACGCAGATGAGGCAATGTATTGCGAACTGTGCGAAAGTTGATTATTTTGCCAAATTTCTCTAGTTCAACAGTTACATCCTTGAAGAACTCATCATACTCGGCACGCAAATCGAGCTCCGACATTTCCAGCTGTGCATCCGCATTGGCATACTCCGTTTCCCTATTATCTTCCACTTGCAGCAAGGGATGTATAAAGAAATGGCGTATCAACAGAATCTTTGACAACATTGGACGCCTGTGATTGAATGTACAACTGTGCCCAAAGCGACAGCTGTTGGTGCGTGTGTAGAACTCGCAAAGACGTTCGCCGGGATGTGTTTCAACAATGCGATGCAGTTCAGCTGGTGGTGTCTGGCTACCACTGTCTTCCATATAGTCTTGCATCCGCTGCATCATTGCCTCAAACTCAGCTGCAGCCTGCTCTTTCAGTCTTTTCTTTTCTTCTTGCCGTCGGCGATGTTCTTGCTGCAGGGCAGCCAACTCTTCGGCTTGTTGCGCACGCAAACGTTCCACTTCAGCCTCTTCTTGCTTTCGTTTCGCAGCATCCAGCTGGAATTGACGCTGTGCCAGTGCCTCACGACGCAGCCACGCCTCCTCTTCATCTTGATGCAACCGCTCGGCCGCCTGTCGCTGAAATTCCTCAAGTTCTTCCTGCTGTTTTAACCATTTTTGATGCTCCGGATCCGCTTCTCTGGCGATCTGCTCCTCCAAATCTTTCTTGTCACGCTCCTTTGCAAGTGTTTGTCGTCTGCATTTTCTTTGCTGTTTCTTCACCAACTTGCGCCATGTTCTGTGATTTATAGATACCATTTATTAGTGCTTAGACAATAATTTAGTGATTATCCTAATTTAAAAAGTTCCCAAAGTCACAAATCGTGTATAAATAGTCCAAAGTTACCGCTTTGTCGGCATTTGTTGTTTTGGTTTTTGCAGAAATTCGAAACACCCTGTATATTAAGTGTGACCAAGTGTTAAAAGTGCGCATAACGACACGTAATTACATGGTATTAACATAAATGGAAACATTAACATTTCCCGCCATTTTTATTATGATTAAAAAAATGTCAAGATTTCATGCAAATATTACATGAATAAGTAGATAATAACAACTTTATAAACTTTACCTTCGTATATATCTGGCATTAATTTAGTTTTAACGACTTTAAACTCACGTTCCATGTTCTTATTATTTGGTGTTTTTGGTATTTTATAGCACCAAAACCCTTTCCCGTTTTAGTATTTTCATGATCAATGTATACGGTCGCACTACCAATTACATATTTTGGTCTATTTTTTATGTAAATACTAGAAGAATTACCAAATAAAATACGGGCAGTAATTTGGCGCTCATAATTCAAAATAAAAACACATAAATAAATAATAATAGTGTCCATTAAAGTGTAACATAATTGTACAAATAACAATTGACAAGTGCACGTCAAGATTACAAGCGATGAGCAAAGTGCGCAGGCTGTACCACCAGAAATATCGTGAAGATTGGGAGAAGTTCCCCTCGTTCTCAGCTTGGTTGTGTCGGGGTGACGATGGCTACTCGGCACACTGTAAAATATGCGATGCCAATGTGTTGGCACGGCTGGCGTCCATTAAACAGCATCACAATACAGCCAAGCACCAAAAGGCACTCAGTTGTTCACAATTTGGGGACAATGTAAGTACAGGCAGCGAAGAAAATTAACTCCAACTAATCATTGTTTGTTTTCAGAGTATACCTATAAAGCTAGAGCCCTCGGACATAAAGGAGGAGCCAAAGCCACAGAGGCTAATTATAACACCCAAAACGAAACCAAAAATAAAACGTTTCAAGACTGAAAAGCTTGAGAACAACACAGAAGCAATTGAGCATGAGACATGCTCAAACGATTCCATACTAGAAGATCTATTAGGCAACGAAGACTTGGAGCAGCAATACTTGCAAGAGATGAGTGAATCCGATGTGGAGCCTGACATAAAACCCGACTCGTTTCAAGAGTTCAAAATGGACGACATGCAGGATGATTTGGCAGAAGAGAATATAATTAGTGAATTTGATCTGTTTGGAAAAAGCGTTGCTCTTCAACTAAATCACATGGAGGTAAGTTAAATCCGTTAGCCAGTTCGAGCGGTTTCCTATTTTATTCACAACTAAACTTGTTGCAGCTGGAGGACGCGCTGTTATGCCAAGAACGCCTGCAAGTTGTTCTGACCGAGTTTCGATTGAAAATCCTGAAGCGTAAAGCGAAGCGGAGTACTTAAACTTTATTCTACTATAAGCCTATTTTCAAATTATATGTCTATACATATATGAATGTAAATATAAGTATATGTATTTTTACCAAACATAACTAAACATATCTGATATATAGTTCATTCATTCCGCCTCAATCTCGTCGATGAAGGCTCGACATTTTTTCTTCAGCTCCTTAACAGCTTCTAGGAAGATCACTTCAGGTTTTAGAGCGCCAACTGATTCGACATTGAAGATATAATGATCACGCACGCGTGACATCGTAACAGCATCGGCCAGGTGAGGATAACGATAGACATTTCGGCTGCAACTGTCGTAGCGTGCATCTTTCACATACGCACAATCGTTCTCATCGATTCCAATGACTCCGGGCGAGAAACAGGTTTGCAGCTGGTAGGCATCCTTGCCGGACACTTCTCTATTCAGGGTAATTTGGGGAAGCAAGCGATAATAGGCGGTAGCTACAGGTGAGAACTTGGCATGATCCTTGCCAATACCTTTGACAGCTATGAGACGCAAATCCAGCTCATGTCCGGGCCGCAATTGAGCAATCAGTATGTCCTCGTGTATACAGCCCACACTGCTCTCGCTGTAGATCTGGGCCTGCTTGCCCTTGGGCAGCCATTTAAGGTGACCGGAATAGACCTTGTGGTTCTTGTAAATATCATCGAAATTGGATTGATCCTTGCCCGCCTCCTTGCGACGTGTACACTTCACTTTTAGCTCGTATTCGAGTGTATCTTGCTCAGTGAACTGTTCGGTGCTTTCTTCTGTACGATAAGCGAACAGTCGAGGATCGGCCTTTAACGGCAGAAGACCCATACGATGAGCAAGCACCTCATCCTGAATAATTGAGGTGTTGTTGTAGATGTATACCTTTTCTATGGCCATGCTAGGCACTTCGCTGAGCATTAGGCGACGAAAGGCATTCGCAATGGCAGGATACACGCCGATCAGATCAAATTCTAAGCCATGCTCCTCATCGTTCCTTTAAATACAATATGTTTATCAAACTTAGGTTTACCATAATGTCTGCATTGATCTCACCTTACAATTACCACTTGCAGCTTTTCCTTGAAGGCTTCCATATTGAATACCTCATCGGCCAAGCCATAGTCCTGTGGATCTTGTTTGACCCTGTACTCCTCCATGTAAAGCAACGGTTTCTTCGTATTGTTTGTCATACTGATGCAGTTACAATTCAACACTTATTTGATACAAATAATCAAGAATTATAAGCCGCCGCTGTCGCACGTGGTTGTTGTCAAAACAAATAGAAATTCTCTTTGACTGGGTACTAGAGCTGGAAGTTAAATCGATTCTCGAATCGATTAATCGATGTTTCCAATTTTCTTCGATGCATCGATTTAATTTTTAAGAATCGATTTAATCGAAAATTTGAAAATAGTACTAAATAACTACAACTAAATAAGTAAACAAGTGGTGGTATAAAATTTTGGGATTTTAGGTATAGTGCGAGGAATAAGCATTTGTTTTTGTAAAATTTTGAGTTCAGGGTAATTGTTTAATTACAATATGTGGTCTATACTATATTGTATAATTTTTTCTTTAATTTTAAGCCAAAAACACGTTTTATTTTGTATTATTTTAAGCCAAAAAACCGTTTGTTTCTTATATTTCAAATTTTCGATTTAAATCGATTTTTTCCTTAAATTTTTGAAAATAAATCGATTCAGTGAAGATCGATTTATTTCCACCTCTACTGGGTACCAGTGACCAGTCACTGTGAATGGCAGTACGAATGAAAAGGAATGTCAGATGATGTTACCACCATTTTAATGAAAAAAACATAAATGAAAACTTAATAACAGTGTTGAATGTCTATACAATTTATTTAATATTAGAAGTTATAGACCATTATTTAAATTGATTTTTATTATCTTCACTGCGATTTAAATATTGCAATTTAAGAAGACAAGTTGGCAGCACCATATGTTGCCCTGTGATTGGCAACTTTCTGCTATTTGACCGGCGAAATAGTTCTCCAGGAGCAGCTTTTACGTAAAACTTCGCTAAAAGAAGTCCCAAACATGTCACGCAACTTGCAACGTTTGGTTGGAAACTGCATGCGTTGGACGCAGACACGATGCCGGACACAGGTGCAGTCACAGACACTAACACGACAGCTCCAACAACGTAACTATTCGGAAGTAGGCAAAGACCCCACCAAAGGCAAGGGTCCGATATCGTGGAAGAGTCTGGGTGTAATTGGAGTGCTTGGGCTTGGCGGTCTAGGATTCATGCTGTACGTTAAGAAGGAGAAGGATGATGCCCTTCTCAAGGAACGTAAACGCCAATTGGGCAAAGCGGCCATAGGTGGACGCTGGGAGTTGGTGGACTCTGAAGGTCAACAACGGAAATCAGAAGATTTTTTGGGCAAATGGTTGCTTATCTATTTCGGCTTTACTCACTGCCCCGATATATGTCCCGATGAACTGGAGAAGATGGCCCTGGTGGTTGATGAAGTTGGTGGGTATTCATAAAATTAAAGATAAAACAATATTTGAATGAATCATTATTTTCGCAGAAAAATCTGAACAGACGCTTCAAGTTCAGCCAATATTTATAACCGTTGATCCAGAGCGTGACTCCAAGGAAGTGGTTGGAAAATACGTGAAAGAGTTCTCGCCAAAGCTACTTGGATTGACTGGAACAGTAGATCAGATTCGCAATGTGTGTAAAGCGTTTCGTGTTTACTTCAGTGCTGGGCCGAAGGACAACGACAACGACTACATAGTTGATCACACAATCATCATGTATCTTGTCAATCCAGATGGAGAATTCGTCGATTATTATGGCCAGAACCGAGATAAGGATCAGTGTGTCGCATCTATTTTGGTCAACATTGCGAAATGGAATTCATCGAACAAAAAGGGCTGGTTCAGTTAGGCATGTAGCGTTGCCATATTTTTGTTATTTAATTCAAAATTTGTTTTAAATCAAGTTGGCAGCGACATGTGTAACAACCCTGCTTTACTAGTATTTGCTCGCTCTTTTTGACGTTTGTGCTGCGTGGATGTTGCAGAAATTGTTTTGTTTTCTCGCAATAAATAATAATAAATTACGAAATGGTGTGCAAAATTTTAATTGGGTTTTTGAAAATTGTGTTTTTGATTGTGTTAATGAATGTACAAGGTTACAGTCGTGCAGTAGACAATTTCATGATTCAGTCAACAACATAACCTAAAAAAGCGCCGCCAGTGCGTTTTGTACTAAATTTTGCAAATAATCTACAATAAAATATGTTTTCTTTTGCAGCGTCCTTTGATGCTACAAGGTCACGAGCGTTCCATAACGCAAATCAAATACAATCGTGAGGGTGACTTGCTCTTCTCCAGCTCCAAGGATCAGAAGCCAAATGTTTGGTATTCCCTGAACGGAGAACGTCTGGGCACGTACGATGGACATCAGGGTGCTGTGTGGTGTCTGGATGTGGACTGGGAGAGCAGGAAACTGATTACAGGTGCCGGTGACATGACCACCAAGATCTGGGATGTCGAATATGGCACAGTCATTGCGTCCATAGCGGCCAAATCATCGGTGCGCACAAGCAACTTCAGTTTCTCTGGCAACCAAGCAGCCTACTCCACCGATAAGGCTATGGGTCAAAACTCTGAACTCTTCATCATTGATGTCCGCAATGCGGACTCAACCCTTTCCGAACAAACACCGACTCTTCGCATACCCATGGTGGAGTCCAAGATCACATCGATGCTGTGGGGACCCCTGGATGAGACAATCATAACAGGTATGCGCATAATTAAAGAGGAGAATGTGTGTCAATCTAATCGAAGAAATCTTTTCCAGGTCATGATAATGGTAACATTGCCATTTGGGATATTCGCAAGGGTCAAAAGGTAGTGGATTCTGGCACCGATCACACAGCTGGCATCAATGACATGCAGCTGAGCAAGGATGGCACCATGTTCGTGACTGCCTCAAAGGACACCACAGCCAAACTGTTCGATTCCGAGTCTCTAATGTGCTTGAAGACCTACAAGACGGAGAGGCCGGTCAATTCGGCAGCAATCAGTCCGATACTGGATCATGTGGTGCTTGGTGGCGGTCAGGATGCTATGGAAGTGACAACAACGTCAACAAAGGCCGGCAAATTTGATTCACGTTTCTTCCATCTTATCTACGAGGAGGAGTTCGCCCGTCTCAAGGGACATTTCGGTCCCATTAACAGTTTGGCCTTCCATCCGGATGGCAAGAGTTATGCGTCGGGTGGTGAAGATGGTTTCGTGCGTGTCCAGACCTTTGATAGTACATACTTTGAAAATATTTTCGAGTAGTCCAGTCCAAGTAGTTTGTAGTATCGTCAAGGCGTCATGTTCATGTGCATAGAGAATTTCCAAATATACGCGAGAACAAGACGATATAATATTTATTAATTTAAGCTGATAAGCATATACATATGGAGGCATTCGAGTAATTGCTGGGTTCTGATTATATTTAAGTTGTTCAGAAGAAGGAACGCTTCTTCTGCTGTACCACCACTGGTTGTCCCTGCATAGCGGCCAGTTGGGCAGGTGTGGGCAAGCAGCCGGGCGGTGGTGGGGGTATTACCACAGCTCCCGAAGCTGTTGTGCGAATCTCTGCTCGTGAATCAACATTTAGCACATGCGAAGCAGCAGCACCTGCCGATGTGCTGGGTCCGGCTAAGCCATAACCGTTACCATAATGCATGACAGGCAACTGCTGGTGATGCGTCATTCCATAATACTGATTTCTGGGCACATGCATCTGCATATGAGGTCCAACCGGAGCCTGACCGTAATTGATACCATACTGTGGTTGTTGTTGTTGACTTTGTTCGTATGTTGGTGGCGGAGCCCTCTGTGTGGAAAATGCGAGATAATAAACAATTGTGAAATGCAAAGTTTTTTGCGTACCATAGCAGCGCTGTCATATTGATAATTGTAGGGCGGCGCACTGCCACCGGGCACTGAACCATCTGCAGTTTTTCCTGGAAAATAATTTACACTATTTCATTGCGTTTAAATTGTTTTAAAACATACTACCTGAATTTGGATTCGACATTCTTCTTTGTGTTTACTTGAACGAAATAGCAAATCAGCTTGAGGCCATGGGGCTGCCAGATTTTCTCAAATTATTGTCACTCACAATTTGACGTAAACACGAGACAGCTGATTGTCAAACGAGAGGAAGATTGAAGTGCACCGTTGTTAGTTAGCCTGGCAGAAAACAGAAATTTGTATTGTCAGTAATTTCAAAATACCTTCGAACTAAATTTACTTATATTTATAAAAAAACAAAGAAAAACGATTGGTAACTAATATTATGGCCCACGCAACACCGCAGGTGAGTATTGACAACTTGTTGGATGGATGTACCGCGTTAGTGTGACGCAATAGCCATAACAGAATCTGGTTAAACTTCCCGTCTCCTCTTACAGGGCGTTAAGCTATTAAATGGTTTTAAGCGTCCGGGTCGCTTTGATAAGGGACTCGGAGCCCAGTTGCCTGAAGCCTACAAGAAATTTTGGCGTGAATGGAAATTGACTAAATCAGCAGCGGTGCATTATATACCCAAAGAGAGCGAATGGGAACGTGACGAGGTCACAAATGCCATCAAACCCATACAAAACATACCGTTACCGCTGATTGATACACCTGAATCGCATCAAGGAATATGGGGCGGCGAGGCTGTAATTAAGGGCTTCCAAAAGCGTCAACAGACGAAGCGTCGTGTTCCGCACTTTTGGGTTCCCACACTGCGTCGCTCTGTGGTACATAGTGAGGTACTGAACGAGTACATGTCGGTGGTTGTGACCGAACGTACTCTTGACCAGATCCACGAATGTCATGGATTTGATCATTATTTGCTAAAGAATTTAGCATGTGATCTGCGTTCAGCACTGGCTTTGAAACTTAAGAGAAAGATTCTCAAAGCATTGTCCGATGGCTGCCCAGCTTTGGCACAGGATCCGCATATTCAGCAGGAAGTACTCAAAGAGTACAAATCCTACCTTGAATCGTATACAAAAGAGGAGATCGATTGGTATGGCCATACCTTCCTAGAGGCCATACGCAAGCTGCAGGGTCAATTGCGCGCAGCTGAACAGGTTGTTCCACATAAGGTTGAGTTCCGTCGCAAGTTGATCGATCAGTTGCGAGAGGCAGGCATACAGGAGGCCGGTAAAGTCGACTCCAAAGAAGCACTGCCAACTTCTGAGCACAAGGACGCCGATATTGAGGCATTGACTAAGCTGTACGTTGTCCTAACTCAATATAAATTCATAAACATAATCTCTAATCTGATCTTACAGTGAATCAGCACCCTCAACCTCCAACTGGTTATCGAAGATAAATCCATTTGGCAAGAAGGAAACGTAGGAAAATGTAATAAATAGCCAACATATGTTTTTGCTGGTTAAATGATACACTTTTGAAACGGAATAAATTGAAGTCTCCCCGAACGTCCAAACCAAACGAAGCTGTTTTTCTTGTTGCTCTACTTTAAACATATTTATTGCATGTGTATAATCGTTAGACTACAAAAACATTTAAGGAAACATGAAACACACTGACACATCCACAGCAAAGTTAAAAAAGGAATGATTGCAATTCCCTGTCGACAGACACAGAACATACATAGAAAACTTTGCATACTTAAAGCTAGATATTCGTCAAGAGTATTAACGGTCCACTGCTTTATACTACGATCTGGTTAGCTCTTAAATACAAACAGCGAATACTCTACCTGGTTAAATGTATAATTAGAACTCTGCACGCAGCGGCAGAGCATTTTGTGCCTATTAACTCGAGCGCGTTTCATCCAACCCTCTCTATGCGATGGGATTCTTTTTCATCAGTTCAATGTCGGCGTTCATCATGTCGCTCACAAGTTCCAGAAAACTGACCTTAGGTGTCCAGTTCAGCTCTCGTTTTGCCTTCGATGCATCACCCTGAAGTAGATCCACCTCTGTTGGTCGGAAATACTTTGGATTGATTCGTACACGCACAATGTCGGTGTTGCGCTCCAGGCCCACTTCATCCACACCCTTGCCACGCCACGTAATCTCACGACCAATGTGCTTGAAAGCAGCCTCCACAAATTCTCGAACACTATGTGTTTCTCCGGTTGCAATAACATAATCTGCTGGACTCTCCCGTTGCAACATCATCCACATGGCCTCCACATAGTCGCTGGCATGTCCCCAATCGCGTTTCGAGTCCAAATTGCCAAGCTCAAAGTATTCCATCTGATTGAGCAATATCTTGGCCACAGATCGCGTTATTTTGCGTGTCACAAAGTTCTCGCCTCGTCGTGGACTCTCGTGATTGAAGAGTATCCCATTGCAAGCGAACAGGTCGTAGGCTTCCCGATAATTGATGACAATCCAGAAACCGTACATCTTAGCGCAAGCTGTGTAGGCAAAACAACATTTACATATTGATATATGTGGAACACTTTTCGTTAGAACTCTCACCATATGGCGAACGTGGGTAAAACGGCGTCTGTTCATTCTGGGGCGTCTCCACAACCTTGCCATACAACTCTGATGTGGAGGCTTGATAGAATTTCACAGATTTCTCCATGCCGCACGTGCGTATTGCGTCCAGGATACGCAGTGTGCCCACGGCATCCACCTCGGCTGTGTATTCACTTAAATCGAATGACACTTTTACATGCGATTGTGCCGCCAGATTATAGATCTCCGTGGGCTTCACCATATTGATTATCTTCACCAGGCTGCTGCTATCCGTCATGTCGCCATAGTGCAGTTTCATGCGTCCGCCCTTGTGAGCCTTGGGATCGGCATATAAGTGCTCAATGCGTGTCGTATTAAAGGTACTGGCACGCCTTATGATGCCATGAACCTCATAGTCCTTTTTCAGTAAAAACTCCGCCAGATAGGAGCCATCCTGTAATAGAATATAAGTACAATGATCACATATGGTTTCTATTTAAAATATCCATGTACTGATTTGATTTTGGCATTTATATTGCCGTGTCAATATACTACGATGAAGGTTTCCAACAGTAAATAAACACGTAAGCATTAGGGTGTTGCAAATACGATAATGCTGATTAGGCGTAGTCAACGACTGTCGTAGCATTAATCAATCACCATATCAGACCACATATGAGTCATGTACATACATATGATGAACTGGGTATGTACTGTTCAATTTCCACCCACCTGTCCTGTTATGCCGGTTATCAGCGCCACTTTGTCACGAGTTCCACTGGGAGCATCATCCCCACCAGCGCCGTCTCTGCCGGCACCATTTAAATCTTTGCTGTTGTTGTGGTTGTTAGCAATGCGTTGTTTCTTGCATTCAGTGGCCTCATCGCTTGTGGACATGTTAATTGTCTGAGCTGTACTTTTGTTCTGTTTCGCTTCGTTTCGTTTTTATCAGCGTTTTGGATTTTTTGTGCCAGCGCAGGTATAAACAATTTTGCTTTATCTATCGCGGGAAAAGTTGCCACCCGCATGAAAACTACAATGCAAGTAACGCAAAGAACGGCGCTCGCAGGCCAGCGGGCGTAATGACGTCACAACGAATATTGCGAGAGAGTAGTTCATGATTTTACCTTATTATTTTCATACATTTTTATACTCATCCAGATGCAGTTCGTCAATCTGGCAACGCTATTGAAGTCAAAGACACCGACGTACACGAACGCAGGCCAGTTATTAAATTGAATTTATTGTTATTAAAAGGAAACAAAAAAACAAAAGTACAAAAATGATGGTAAGTAAATACAGCGATAGTAAATTTAAGTGCCACAAAATTACATGCTAATTTGCAAGAATCTGCGGAGCAATGCATTGTTGGACACAGAAGCTTCCACAAAAGCTGCTTATCAGTCGAAATGGGCGTAATTTGTGTATATGTATCTTTATACTTTGCAATTTAGGACGGCACCGATGAGTCAAACATCTTGAATAGCCCCACAACGAACAATGGCGGCACCATAGATATATCCTCGCCCAATCCCTTGGCACCGCAAACGACAGCAACAACAACCAATGGCAGCGGAACTGCAACATCCCCGGATAGCTCCTCATCGGCGCCAGTGACACCTGCTGCACTAGGTGAGAATGCGCTGCATGTGGAGATCTCCGATGCACTAAGTGAGAAGGAGAAAGTTAAGTTTACCGTGCATACGCGCACAACGCTGCCAGGATTCTCCAAAAAAGATAACAACGTGGTGCGTCAGCACGAAGAATTCGTTTGGCTGCACGATCGCATTGAGGAGAACGAAGACTATGCGGGATACATTGTAAGTATACCTTCATAATATTATTTTCTGCATAATAATGCAAAGTATTTGTTCTCGTAATAGATTCCGCCCTGTCCACCACGACCAGATTTCGATGCTTCACGCGAGAAGCTGCAGCGTCTGGGCGAAGGCGAAGGTAATATGACCAAAGAAGAGTTTAAGAAAATGAAATCGGAATTGGAAGCGTGAGTAATATAAACGAGCTATTTAAATACATATTTTACAAAAACATATTCACGGTTCTCCACAGCGAGTACCTTGCCACGTTCAAGAAGACTGTGGCCATGCATGAAGTTTTCCTGCGACGTTTGGCCAGTCATCCCGTCTTTCGCATTGATCAGCACTTGAAGGTGTTCTTGGAATACGATCAAGATTTGTGCGCCAAGCCGCGTAAGAAAATGGCCATCTTTGGCGGATTTGTCAAGTCGCTGGGCAAGACAACAGATGAGATATTGCTAAGCGCCACAGTGCGCGATGTTAATGATTTCTTTGAGAATGAGCTGCAGTTTCTTACCGAATACCATGGGCATTTACGTGAGGCAGCTTCACGCACTGAGAAAATGACACAGCGTCATAAGGATGTGGGTGATTCGCATCAAAAGATATCAAATGCATTGACACAGCTGTCAACCACAGAGAAGGGCAACGTTGAGACTTTTGTGGCCAAAGCTGCTGAGGTGTTTGAACGCATTAAGGTGAGAGTTGTAATTAAAAATCCTAACAAATCATTGTCATATATATATGTGCACTTTCTCAGAATCTTGAAACTCGTGTCGCCAGCGATCAGGATCTGAAATTGGGTGATACACTGCGCTATTATCAGCGCGATAGCGATGCTGCCAAGGCGCTGTTGATCAGGCGCCTACGCTGTCTGGCCGCCTATGAGACAGCTAATCGGAATTTGGAGAAGGCACGCTCGAAGAACAAGGATGTGCATGCGGTAAAGCCTTTGACATAATACAAACATATTTTTTTTTTAAAATCTCAATTTTTTATGCTCACTTTGCTTGGCAGCAAAATAATCTTAATCAATGTTCTGGCCGATGTTTGATCAACAAGAAGAAGGCTTTGATTAGGATGCTTATCCGATAGTTTAAACAATATTCTAGCGAGTATTATTTGTATTCCATTTGTAACCTTGTTTATTCCTGAGACTCTCTGATCAGCACATTGTAAATTCTCGGCTTGCCCCGAGTGTACTTATTCTCTTACTTTCGATTATTTTCTTATATTAATTGAAATTGAACCCAGCTCAAAACGAGGTTATGTTAAAGCATATTTCAGTTTTTTACGTTTTTCTTATTGTTCGAAATTTCTAACACATTCAACACTTCACATATTCCTCTTTCTCTCTCGCATTCCTCTTTCTCTTACTCTTTGTGTGCCCCTCTGTGTGCGTTTGGTTAATGTGTCTTCCGCTGCAGCCTTTGGAGGTGCAAGAGGTATTTGGCATTTATCGTTAACAACAAATTGGTCACTAGATGTAATATCAACAAGTCTCTGTCTCTCGTAACACCAACAAAAACTAGACACAGTCACACAGTTTAATGCGTTGCAACTGCTGCATGTTTCACATACACACAAATATTGTTATATACCCTCTTTAGCATGCCCTTTGATATGTATCGAGTTGGCCTTTTTGATTTACTAATCTTTCTCATTCTCCATATCAGGCTGAAACTGCACAAGCAGAGGCATGCGAGAAGTTTGAGTCCATGTCCGCCTGTGGCAAGGAGGAGTTGATTGGTTTTCGCAATCGACGTGTGGCGGCGTTCAAGAAGAGGTCAGTGAGGAAAGAAAAGAGCTTATATATCGATGTATTAATATATATACTTTCAGTCTTGTAGAGTTGTCTGAGCTTGAGATCAAGCATGCCAAAAACCAATATGACTATCTGCGTCAATCGCTGTTGGCCTTGAAGGAAATTGCCTGAGAGTCGGACAGCTTGGCATTATCTCCTGCACATTGTTTGAACACCATTTTAGCCAAGTCCCCCGTGGAGTAAATCAATTGGTTATTGCTAAGCAAACAGTTTTATTAACTCTCTGAGCTGCAAAACTATCAAAAGTACTTTTGTTCAATTGAATATATCATTAATGAATTCATCCAAACAGAAATATTATAATAGTATTATTTTCATATTAACCCTAATACTTTCGATAGCTTTGCGGCTCATTAATTAGACTTTTCACATCGTATTTATCCTTAAGCCGAATATGATTTTGTTTATGAAACAAATCGCTTTTATATATATATGTGTATCCATGTCTATATAATGTATAACGAACATTCCTTTATCAAGTTTACCATTGTACAAGCATTGAATATTGAATATTATGAAATATATATAACTTTATATGTATGTATATATAACAACCTGTTTGAAAATTGTCAATCAAAGCGAGACTTGTCCAGCTTTGAACAGGGTTTGTTATCACACATTCTTAGCCGTAACCAGGGCGACGACTAACGATTACAAATAGAGCTCGAAATTCGTACCTTCTCAACGGTGTAAACAGTTTAAATTTCATTTGCGTTAGATATTATATAATTCTTTGTATTTGGATTGATTTTTTGCTGAAATCATGGGTGAAGTAGGTCGCCTTGATCCCAACAAGCCAGTCTTGGATGAATTTGGTTGCTTTGATCCCAAAAAGCCGGTCCACCAAAGGCTTCCGGATTGGCGTACATCGACATATCGCGGCCATCGTCATATTACAGATACCAGGCTGGGCAACAAGCTGCATGCACCTTTCGATTCATCCAAGAAAGGCATCTTTGTACAAGATAAACTATTGCACGATAGGCAGTTAACGGAAATGACCGACAAATACATATGGAAGGTAAGTCCGATGTCATGATTATATTAATAGGATCTAACACTGTTTCTCTTTTGCAGTATCCCGATCCAAATCAATTGCGAAATCCCTCGCTTAACATGAAGATGCAGTACATGAAGTCCCTTGAAGAGGGAAAAATGCGATTTGTAAGGCGCAAGATTAAACCGATGACCAGTATTAGCCAGGATACGTTCGTCTACTCGGAACTGCCATTCGAGGCCGATCTGTTGCCCCAACAAATGCCCAAACCAATTGAACGGACCAAGGTAATGATTGATCGTTCCAAATCCAGTTATAGCAAGTACTTAGATCCGGGTGCAACTACCTATAATCTGGACTATGTGGCCATGTCGCTACAAGATCTACAGTCGAGTGTCGCGGTTAATGATACTATAACCTACTGGAATTGGCCACAGAAAAAGACGGTTAATATTCCCGTGGACCGTATTCCAAACGAGACAATGTGTGATGAGACCAATGAGCACGAGTGCGTCAAGCGACGCTGGGAATTCCAGAATCAAGTTAAACGTGTTCCACACACTGGCCTCAATACAGAGGTGAGATCCAACTATTCAAATCCAAGGCTTAACAAGGAGGCCATTGAGTACAGTACGACAGATATAAAGCCACTGCTGGTGCACGAGGCGATAACACCCTTCGCCAAGATCAGTGAGTATAATATCATTGGATCTGGGGAGCCGGTGATCAAATATGTTTAGTTCTAGACCTTAAGTGAATAAATAAATGTACAAATGTTATTGAGACGAACGATTTTGTGTATTTAGAGATGTGGTGATAGTGGAGATATGTACATTAAAAAGGTCGTAAAGCTTAGAGGCAACAAATTATAGATGGATGTGACCAGCACCTCATCCTCATCGCCAAATGTTTGCAGTCTTTGGCATGGGTCTGGTGCTTGGGCAATATAAATGGGTATATCCTTGTTGGCGAATTCCATTATGAACTGACGACAGACCCCGCATGGTGTGGTAAATCCGGCACGATGCAGAGCAACCACAGCGCCTGCACTGTAACAACGGTAACCCTCGCTGATCCCCTTGGCCAATGCAGTGCGCTCGGCACAACAAGTTGGCGTGAATGCAGCATTCTCAATGTTGCAGCCGGTGAATACCATGCCACAATTTGTACGGAATGCGGCGCCAACCTTGAAATTGCTATACGGGCAATAGGCCTTACAGCGTACATTGAGTGCATCCTGCAGTAGTTCCCTTCCACAAGAATCTAGATTGCAGAAAAGGATCTAGTGAGTAGTAGAAGTCAATATGGACTATGGACTCCCACTTACCCAGCAGATTAAAGCTGATAGTGTATTGGGGCAGCTTGCACGGATGTGGTAGCTTGTAGCAATCCTCTATAGGGTATCGTCCTGGCACCTCACCAGTCATACGCCTGTCCAGCTCACGCTGCAGCTGCTGGAGTTTCTCCAACGTAGCCTTTAGCTTCTTTTGCTTTGTTCGGCAACTTAGCTCCCTTTGCAATTCTTCCAGATTCTTCATACATCTTTTAAGTTCTGTGCGTTTTTGCATACTTCTAAAAATTAAACCTAATACTTAAATTTGAAATACTGTGATGTCTTGCCTAAACTATGGAGCTTACTAAATATTTTGATACATCAGCATATCTTGTTGACTTCAAACATTTGCATACTATGTTTCATAATATTTACTATATAGAACGACTATGTGCATATTTTCGCCATTGTTTTTGTTCAATTTTATTGACCGGGTGGTCAATGGGCCAGCGGATGACAGGCGAGAGCTGATTAGATTACCCGTTGATAGCACAAGTGAACAAGGGGCTGGTTTGTGTGTCATTAAGAAAGGGGTACGTATGCATCCAAAATTACCTCATAATTCGGGGAATTTGTAGAAAGAAGCTTCTCGTCGAACTGCAATCATAATCAGCAGCACAAATTGCACTTAAGATAGTATTTTATAGGGTAATATAAGGGTCGTATGACCTCACGTTCTCAAAATTAAAGAAATAAGGTCCAGGAAAAAAATATAAAATTCGTAAGAAAAACTGTCGCAATATATTTTATAAAATAATAATAATACGAAGATTAAAGAATACATTTAATTCTCAATATAAACTCTTTGTTTTACATAAATAAAACACTATTTTGTTTATTAGTGTAGTTCTTTTATTATGGAAAATGTGTATAATATCAGTAGGATTTTTTAATTATGGCCAGCTAAAAATCTGTTCAGTTCAAATAGGTGTGAAAGCTGCTTGGTAATAAAGTAAAAATCGACGTCACCAGCACCGGATCATGGTCGCGGAACGGCGGCTCGTCGGGTTGACGCTCGTCCAGTGCGCGTGCAATATAGATGAGTATATTAGTTCTTCCAGCAAATTCACGTATAAATTGACGACAAACGCCGCATGGAGTGGTGAAGACATCCGGTGCATAGGCCACAACGGCACCCGAGGAAAACTCTCGGCATCCCTCGCTGACGGCCTTGGTTAATGCCGTGCGCTCGGCACAGGCTGATGGAGTGAAGGCAGCGTTCTCCACGTTGCAACCAGTGTAGATGGTGTCGTCGGCTGCGGCACGAAATGCGGCACCCACTTTAAAATTACTGTACGGCACATAGGCACGCAGGCGTACTGCATGGGCATCTAACAGCAGCTCCTTGATGGGTGCAGCTGTACGGAACGAGAACCAGTCAAGATTATAGAATTATCTGCTGCTGCTGCTGCTACTGCTGTACTCACCCAACGAGCCGTAGTTGACGACTGTATCTTCGATTTCGGATTTGGCGAAGTTTTCAAGCAGTTGCGACATATTTATTTTGAGGAAATTTGACAGTTTGTGTGGTTGCCCAACAACGGATTGTTATATATAATTTAATTTTATTATGGCCAAACAAAAATAAGTTGACAATGCGTGTGCGTGGATCCGTGTTTCTCCTCCAAACGTCCGACAGCAAATGGACAGTTGTTGTGGGCTCGACACAGCGTTATTGGCTATATTTCGCGCCATTAGACGCCGCTGTTGCTGTCGCTGCCCGCTCTGATAACGTAGCAGGTAGAGGGAAGAGACAAAAGAGAAAGATAGCGGACATAGGGAGAGCGAGAGAGCGTGTAACCACCTGCCAACTGTTTCGGGTTAGGCTAGAGATACAAATACAACTATAGCTACATTTCACAGTATTAACAATAACAAATCGGGGGGTAGTTTACAATTAGCCCACAGTTCCCAAATGGGGTATTCACACGTAACGACATTTCTGGCTCTATTTCCCATTAAGGAAACTGAAATTATTTGGCAACAATTGCAACACGCTGGTGCAAAGGACGCGCAGCGACAAATTGGTCGGCTTGGCGGCATACAGGGGTATGTCCTTGCCATCGACAGCGAATTCCGATAGAAATTGACGACAGACCCCACAGGGTGTGGTGAAACCGGTATCCTGCTGTGCCACCACGGCACAGGCCACGAACTCTCGTTTGCCCTCACTGAAATGATCGAAGGAAATTAATGAGAATAGGGATTCTAATGATTTAGTGATGACGATGTGCATTCCACACTCACCTTAGCGCCTTCACTGCCGCCGTTCGTTCGGCGCATATGCTTGCTGCGAAGGCTCCGTTCTCGATGTTGCAGCCCGTGTAGATGGAGCCATCGCTGGTACGCAGTGCGGCGCCCACAGCGAAATTGCTGTAGGGGCAATAGGCGAATTTTCTAGCCTGACCCGCTGCCCTGATAAGTTCTTGTATTGACGCATCTTTAGCAAGACAGAGAGAGAGAGAGAGAGATCGGGGGGAGATCTTGTTATGGCACACATTCAATATCTAGCACCTTATATATATTTGTATCACCTAAAGTGTCGTGCTCCCGTACATTGGATTCATCTCTTGCGCCATTTATAAACACCTGCGTCATTTCTCTGTTTCGAAAACAGTCTAATTGTGTCACTAATGGAACATGGACTGATTTTTGCTTGTCTTGTACGATGCAATCACTTTACAGCGATTTTAATTGAGTACATAAAAGGCAGTTCTGTTGTCATTTAATATAAATAATTTAATAAAAAGTAAATTACTTTATTCCAGCAACTAATTGATGTCATTGTATTATCCTGTTGAACTTCAACTAGGTCACGACCCAGTTATCGTTTATAGTTGATTGCTACTGTAGCTGCAATCAGCTGTTGAAGGGATACTTTGAAGAATATATCGATAGTGGCGCAATATCGACTAGACATGTTCAGGTATGTAAACAAAAGTTCAACTGTGTTAGTGTGTATGGGATTTTCCGACGTTATCAGCTCTTTTATCACAACACTCTCGGAAAATAAGTGGGTTAGCTGTATTTATTTTGATATCAATGCGACCATTTAGTGAGTCGCGCTAGTCCTGTTTAGTCATAACATACTATTATTATGTCGCAGCAACATCAAGAGCAACAGCAGGAACAGCAAGTGGACGATATCGAACGTGAAATGGGTGGAGACTGTGTACACGAGCGTTTGCCTCCCATTGATTATGAACTGGATCGGTTTCCCTATTGCATTGTCTGGACACCGATACCAGTGCTCACCTGGTTATTTCCTTTTATCGGTCACATGGGCATCTGCATGAGCAATGGAGTCATTCGGGACTTTGCGGGACCATATTTGGTCACTGAAGATAAAATGGCATTCGGGCGTCCTACACGATATCTACGACTCCATCCGAAAAATGTCGAAGGTGGTTCATATGCCTGGGACGAGGGCGTCACGAAGGCTTCGATCCTTTATGGCACACGAACACATAATTTATTTTGCGACAATTGCCATTCACATGTGGCGACAGCACTGTGCAACATGCACTACAAGGACAGTAGCAACTGGAACATGATAATCCTTTCCTTTTGGTTGTTCGTCTGCGGACGATATGTGGGAATCTGTGGTTTCATTAAAACATGGCTACCATTCCTATTACTAGTCACCATCATTGTCCTACTTGCGGTCTATTTCTAATGCTATTCATTAATTCCGATTATTAAAGAGAACAAAAACAAAAGCTGTTTGATCGATGAATGTATTTGTACTTGTATGTATAGATAACATAAGTGTGTGTAGTTTGTTTAACGTGTAGTAAAATGCTAAGTACTATGACTCATTATTTTATTGTTATTATTGTTTGACTTCAGTCGTTCAAAGCTTGAGTAATCTCGTCGGACATTTCGAGTAGTTTGCGCCATTGTTTACCATTGAGCGAGATTCCCTTCTTGCCCGGCAAGACTTTACCATCCTTCTCATAGAACTCGCGTATGTCCACCGATCTCTTGCCACGAAATTCATTGATGCGCACCTGACGCATACCCTCTAGCGTCCATGTTGTCGCGCCTCCATCGCCGCCGCCGGCTGCATTATCTTTATCTTGATTTGATTTGCCGGTCTCTTTGGCTTTCTTGTTTGGCGGCGGCTGATTGCGCTGCAAAAAATTAATTTACCATAAGTTGATTTTATTGTTTCTGTCTGACAGATTCATTTATAACCTACATCATCGGGACCGCTATCGCTGTCGGAAGAGCTTTCCTTTTTCTTCTTTTACATTATTTTCGGCATTTTAATTATCAACTGAACCTTATTGCAAAAATATTTGGCGCAAATAAAATACTTGCTTTTGACATTCACAAAACAAAGTATTTTCATTGCCACTCCCATGTTCACGCGAACCAGACGCCGATACATACGACGAAACGTCGATACATCCTCGCGATTTCATATTTACTCATCACTAACTAGCGTCGGCATCAGGCTCGGAATCGCGCACTTTTTATTATATCTTGAAGAAAAGTATAACTGTCCACCGGTGTAACGAATATAAAGTGAAAAGAAAGTTCTGAAAGTGTCTTGTTTAGTAAATATTTTAAGTGTTTGGTAAGCGTTTGTAAGTGTTATTCAAAAACAACAACAAACTGCACAGATTGTTCGTTTAAACACTCATCTACACACACACGGACATGCATACACACGAAAAATAGGAGCTACATCCATGCGCGAATAATATTGTTCGATTTTTTTGAATTCCTACAGTAAATAAATTATTAATAAAATGGGCAAGAAAACCGATCGTGAAAGCAACAATGCATCCTCCGGTGCTGAAGAGGAGGAGGAGGAATATGCAGTTGAGAAAATTTTGGATCGCCGCGTACGGAAAGGAAAGGTTTGTATTATATACAAAGTGGGGTGAAGGAAAAAGGCGAAAACGATGATGCTAATGGACTCTATTATCGACTAGGTTGAATACTATCTGAAGTGGAAAGGCTATGCCGAGACAGAGAATACTTGGGAGCCCGAAAGCAATCTCGATTGTCAAGATCTTATTCAACAATATGAGCAGGCACGCAAAGATGAGGTAGGTTAAGATATTCAGCTCCAGGCATTCTATGTATAATTCGATATGTATGTATGTTTTTTTTTCTTTGTGAATAGGCCAATTCTGCAGCGTCGCCCTCAACATCATCGACCACATCGAAGAAAGATCGTCCCTTGAGTAGCGCCAAACCAAGGGAATCGGGTCGTACAAGCACCACCAAGCGGAAGAGTGAGGAACCAGCGGTTCCATCGACCAATAATAAATCGAAGCGTGCCGATACAGAGGATAGCAACAGCGATATAGTGCCCGCTGGTGGAACTGGTTTCGATCGTGGTCTAGAGGCCGAGAAAATATTAGGAGCATCGGACAACAACGGTCGCTTGACATTCCTCATTCAGTTCAAAGGCGTCGATCAGGCCGAGATGGTGCCATCGACTGTGGCCAATGTGAAAATTCCACAAATGGTAATACGATTCTATGAGGAACGTCTCTCCTGGTACTCGGACAACGAAGATTGAATTCATTGAGTCTCCCAGTTTTTTTCTCGATCAGCATATAACATTACTCTATTATTTGTATTTAATCGTACGATTCCAATAACAAAATAAATGTCTAAACATATAACGGGACAATCCCGACATGATGCAAACTGCTCTCTTTAGTTATTCAACAACTTGTTGGCCACACTACACTCGGAGTTCTCCAACACATTGCCGCAGCAGGACCAGTGGCGTCGTCCTGGATGTCCGGCATGTCCATGGCCGCAGCCATTGTAGCCCGGCATGCGCCCATCACAGGAGCACTTGACCGACTTGTTGCCCTTGCTGGAGCAGAAGGTGCAACAGTGATAGATACCATTGTGCGGACGCACCTGACGCGAATGAAAGGTGTAGGGGCTGCCCTTGATCTGCTTCTCATTGATGCTGATTGTCAGAATCAGTGTGCCCTGCGTGTCGGGTGTAAAGGAAATGCTATAGGTGCCATCACGATGATCGGACACATCGATGGGCAAAAACTTGGCACTCGCATCCTTGTACTTGATCATGCAGTTGATCTCCAGTCCACCATGGCACAGTGCAACACCGTCTTTATCTCGCGAGTATAACATCAAATCAACCTTGCGGTGCAGGCGCAACTGCGAGAATCCCTCCCACTGTAGCGTGCACAGTGAAGGCTCCACTGTTTGCATGGTAATGATGCCATATAAGGGAATATCGTGTTGGTCCTTCGTGCTGGGTGCACGAATTTTCGACAAAAAGTGCAGCGATTCTGAAATCTATCAACATTAAGATAGAAGAAAGAAAGAAACTACTCAGAAATTGTATATGTTGTAGAAATTGTGTGCCGTAAACTAGAAATAGAGTTGAGATTGGATTAATCTACTTGTAGATTCCATGGAAAGGATTTTTGGTATAAAGCGAAAAGATAAAAGAAAGCTATCCCAAAATTAAATAAATATGATAGGTTAATTCTTGAGAACTTAATGAGGTATTATGGTTAGGTTAGAATATGTTTAACTAAGTCGAGGAAGAAATTGATTAAGATCAAGAGTAGATAGAAGAATGTATAATATGTTAAACTTAATATAGTTCTTAACGACTACTCTAGATAATTGTTTAGCAAGGACTTAACAAATAATAATAATAATTTTGTTCACGCTTAAGAAAAATTCTTGAAATTTCAAAACTATTTGGAGGGTATAGACGCATATTCTGTAAAGGTTTGGTAGAATTATAATTCTAATTAATGAGGCTAGTTTTGAAATCATCAAAGTGAAGTTGATTTAGGATAGAAAAGAGTGTGCTATAGTACGCATTTTATTGGGAAAACAGAACAGGGTGCTTGAAAATAAAATCGAACAACTGTTCAACAAGAATTTAACAAGAATTCTTAAAAATTTTAAAAACATATGAGAAAAATGTGTGAAATTTGAAGATTGTTTGGGATATTATGCAGTTAGGTTTGTGGAAATATTTAGAAATTAGAGAGGGAGAGCCTAACTAAGGAAATACAGGAAAAAAAATAAGGAGTTAACAAGAATTCTTAAAAATTTTGAGAACATGTGAGAAAAATGTGTGAAATTTGAATATTGTTTGGGATATTATGCAGCTAGGTTTGTGGAAATATTTAGAAATTAGAGAGGGAGAGCCTAACTAAGGAAATACAGGAAAAAGAGAGAGAGGAGCACTACTAAGGATATTCAAAACACATAAAAATCTGATCGCTGTGGTTCACCTTGGGATCGACCGGCGGCTTAAACTGTTGACAATACTCGAAGCGCCTGAGTAGAATACGAGCAAAACTCAAGATTTCCACATCGGCACCAATTTCACACAAGTCCTGACTGAACCTAATGGTGTCCATGGCCTGTTGCGTGCGTTTCTCTAGAGAATTGGCAGGGATAAAGTTAAAATAACTGCATTAAACAATTCTCGTATCGTTGTTTACTTTGTTGCCTACCCAGTTCCAGTTGCTGATTGATAATCAGCTCCACCTTGGACTCTCTGGCGCGACTGATCTGCTGCAGCAGCGTGTTGCGATGCGCCTGCAGTGCCTCAAAGTAGCGATTCATGTAGCTCTCCACCTGTGCCTCTATATCATCGCAACGGGCATTGATGCCCCTGGCGATCTCGTGCAGACGTTCGATCGAATGCTCTGCATACTGGCAAAGTGGACGCGTCTGTTCGTTGGCCTCGCGCAGCTGCTTGGCAACCTGCAGCTGGACAATAGCCTTGCCAATGGTCTCATGGCGATGATTGCGATGCTGCAGCACCAGACAGTCCGGGCAAGCGAGCTGCAAATGGCACTGAGCTTAGCTAAAGGCACACTTTGAGGAATAGTAGAAGGATCACCTGCTGGCAGGGCACACAGAACGCCTTCAGCTCGAAGCCGTGCAGGCTGCACTTGAGCAGCAACTGGCGACTGTCGCCCAGGCCCAACTGCTGCTGCTGCTTCTGCTTGCGAGCACGTCGCAGCTCCAGTATATTGCGCATATGATGATTGCTTGTGCTGCGCTGCCGCTCGTGCGCCTCCTTGCACAGTGTGCAGAGATTCAGCGTGCAGCTAACGCAGTGATAGGTGGCCTAACAGGGGGTAAGACATACATATGTATAATAATATGATTGGAGTTGCACTTGCACACGTACGCTTATGTCATCAGTGCACAGCGAGCACCAGACGCGTGAGATGACATCGTCGCCAGCCTGCAGACGGAGTGCCTCAATGCGTCGCACCAACATAAAGTTCTGTGGCAGCTGCCGCACGCCACCCAGTGCCGGCAACTCTGTGACAAACTGACAGACATGACACCGCAGGCAGCGCATGGCATCGGCATCGCTGCTGCGACTGTTGGAGCAAGCAGATGTGGAGCGTTTGGCATCCAGTTTGCTCTGCAAAAGGAAAACAGTTGAAGAGAGGAAGTTTCACCTGCAGCTGGTCACCTACCCTTAGCATCATGCGATCCAAGGACTTCTTGCTGCGCAGACTGAAGCTGGCGCCACGTTGACGTGCTGGAGAGACCGTTGCCAGGTCAGCAATGTCTGGCGTGGATGATCTGAGACTGTAATTGGAACGATCCTCCCACATGACCTCATCGCGTGTGTTCTCATTGACCAGACACTGCAGGCAGAACGAGTGGAGGCAGTGCAGCGTGCGCGGATCTGTGTACACATCCATGCAGATGGCGCACTTGAGATCCTCCGGAAATGTGATGCTCACATAACTCGTTGCCGGGCGCAATGAGAAGCTGTTCGAGGGCGACACCTGAGGTGTGCCCACAGGCGACGGGCTGCAGCTGCGTGGAGAAGCCAGCGAAGCGTTCTCATAGAAATCCATATGAGCAGCTGCTGCTGCTGCTCCTGCTGGGGGCAACAGCAGCGAGCTGACCTCCAATTGAATGCCGCTGTCTGGTGTTGGGGGCGAGATTCTCAGCTCTGGGGATGCCTTCAAATCGAGCACGCGCTTGGGCTTGGGCGGCACAGGCGAACGCGTGGCAGTGGCAGCTGGTGGTGGTGGTGGTGGTGGTGCCACTGTGATGTCACTGGCGGCACTGCTGCTCTGCACGGAAACGGATGAGGCACCGCTGAGTATGTTATCCAGCAGGGATTCCGGTGAGGTGGAGCTACCTCCGGTGATGCTGCTGCTGCTCGGCTCACTATTGCTGTCTGTGCCGGAGGCAGAGAAGAGGATTGCCGACTGTTGCTGCTGCTGCTGCTGCTGATCTGTGGGTAGACCCAGTGTGCGTGAACGCCTGATGCAGTTACTCCTAGCCTGAGATTCGTAGGCTGGCAGACGTGGCACTGCTTGGTGGCCCGTTGGCAGCGTTGCCAGCTGTGGCGCAATGCTGAAGCTGATTAACTGTGGTGCTGACTTGCGACGCAGTGCATCCGTATTGCTCAACTCCATCTGTGCGGTCTGCAGTCGAATTTTACTTGTGCTCAACTTCAGTTGCATTTTACCCCCCATTGGAGCTGCAACTGTTGCAGGAGCTGCAGCTGGAGCTGCTGCTGTCCAGCTGCGTTCAGTTGTGAGAAGCTGCAGCTGCTCATAGTCGATGTGGTTGCCCTTCGAGCTGCGCCTGAACGTCAGCTTCGTTTGTCGAGTTGGGGATTTGTTGCCGTTGTTGATGTTACTTTTCCTGCTGCTCATTATGCAATCCAAGTGATTCTATTATGCCGTATTCCACATACACACACTCTTGACAGCTGCGCGTTCCGATTCAAACTGCAGCTAGAGTGACCAGCGGCAACGCGTCGTATGCTTAATCCAATTACGAGAAAACGAAATAAGAATCGAAATGGAAAAGGTTTACAACTGTTCGACAGTTGGTGACATTGGGGCACAGTCACGTTATAACGTTAGGCAGACATATGGATAATAACTCATTCTGAATCCGACAGGTATTCACAATTTTATGGGTTTGTTTAGCAGGTGATTTGCGGTCTTGGTGAAATGAGGCGCCATTTTGATCTATCTAACTTCGCTTGCGTTCTCACTCAATGTTCTCTCCACTCACACTCAGCGCACACTCCCTCTCACTCTCTCGCTCCTTTTTCACGGCGAAAAGAAGCGCCATGTTTTTACTTTCATAGAAGCAACAACAAAAATGCTCTCTTCACATTACATTTCAATTAACACTCATCCCACACAAATATACTCTCTCTCTTTTTCTGCCTCTTAATCTGTCCCGTTGCATTCGCCATGTATTCTTTCTCCTTGTTGTTGATCCATTCACGGCGAAATGAAACGTCTTGTTTGCATTGCTCAGTTAAAGTAACAACAACAATTGCAAATGCGTAAAATGTTCTCTCTCTATTTTACATATCAATTACACTCAGCCCGCGCAACTTCACTCTCCCTCTCTCACATTCTCTTCCTTTCAGTGTCGATCAACATGTCGAACAAGTGACAAAGCTTTCAATTTCCTCGTGCTCTCTCACTTACATCTCTCTCACACGTGCGCGCTCTCTCGTGAGTGAGTGAGCGAATGAGCTTTTGTGTGATAGCTGGGGCCGGCCCCCTCAAACCTACCGCACGCGCCTCAGTACGATTTTGTGTTGGGTGGCGTGCGTACACGTTCGCTAACGGTTGTTCGTGTCACACACTGTCAATACAGGGGCCCAAACTCAACGTGAATCGACTTGCCGGCGGCGGGTGTGTGTGTGTGGGTGACGCGTGTCTTGTGTGTGTCTCGCGACTTGTGACGCTTTAAGCGTATTCAAGAATCGGCGCAGCCAGCAGCAGAACGTACCGTGAACGGACTTTCTATTTTGTTGTTGTTGCTGTTGCTCTTTTTCGATTTTGTTTTTATTTTCGCTTTCGATTTTGGGTACGGCGCTTTCGAGTTTGTTTTTGGCTGCAGTTTTGAATGCGGTAACAGTTTCTTCTCTGTTTTGAAAAGTGCCAGATGATTTACTACATCTGTATAACAGATATAACAGTTAGAAAGCAGCAAAACATTCCACTGCAGTTCGTTGTAAACTTTTTTTAATTTTATTTGCTTTGTGTTTTATTTTCGTAACTTGCGCGAAATTTGTGTCGTGCGTGTGAATTTTCGGCGTCTTTTTTGTGTCTAGTATTCGTTTACCGGTTGTAAATAAAAGAACAACATCAATATGGAATCGGTAAGCATGACTAATTAGCCGGCATATACGGTGTGTGTGTATGTGTATATGTGTGTTTATAGTGTAGACAGGTCTGTCACTCCGAAAATTATGCAAAATCATCTTAACTTACGTATCATCAGTCTCAAAGTTCATTCGTGATAATGTTCCGACGTATGTACATTGCGCAAAAGGTTAAAGTCCCTTTGCTTGGCGGGTCTCGAGCATACTATGTAGGCCTGGGGGGTAGAAATGGAGCTCACTCGGGGCTTTATCAAGAAATTCGACGTGCACGATAAGTATTAACTTATAAGAAGCATCGCAACGGATTAAAGTAGTTCCATTTAGTACAAGTTCTTTGACACTTTGTTGCAATTTAGATTTGTATACCCTGTAAGGCGGATAAATGGGGTATACTCACACAGTAAGGGGAGATTGTGCATATAGTACATATATCTATATATATATTCCTAAACAGAATTTTATTTAACAGTCTGTGATTTGCTAAAGAGACACATGGGAACTCCTTAAATATACGACCTAGAGACACCCGATTTGGCCTTTACGTTTTTTATAGCCAAACAAATCAAGTTTGTTTTAAATGTCGAAGATCGTGCGTATTCATTTACATATATATTCATGCTATATCTGCATACGTTTTACTAGGGAATTTCGCCGTCGGCTGCGCTAAGATGCAGACATTGTTTACTTTGTATTTATTTATATAGTAAACAAAGCTGATTTTAAATAAATAATGCAACAGAACATGTAAATCAAATCAAATTAATTTCGAAAATTTAATAAACCCATTAAAATATTGCATTATAACTGTGATATCAATTTCCATAGTCAAATGGTTTTGAAGACTGCTCTGGAACTTGATTTATTCCAAAAGTCTAAAAGATAAACGAGTGTTATCTATCCCGCCGACACGCAGCGATGATATACAACTTTGCCATATTTTATAGCACATGGTATTTAATAAATGTTTTATTACACAGGAGGAGAGCTTCAGATTCGGCACAACTGACTATGTTGTCTTTCTGGGTATGATCGTGCTATCTACCGGAACTGGTATTTATTTCGGCTGTCTCAAGTGAGTATTACATCTGGATGCTACTGAAATCATTTTAAATACTAAAGAACTTCTCACAGAAAGACTAAAAAGTCGATCGAGGAAGTGGAACCCACGCTACCGATAAGCAATAGCAGCAGCAGTACGGCAACTCGAAAACATGATTTTGGTTCGGAAGAGATGAGCGAATATCTTTTGGGATCACGGCAATTGAAGGTATTTCCAGTTGCCATGAGTCTGATAGCAAGGTGATAATGCAAATAGTTACTATAAACATGTGTAACGCCCACACACACATACATCAACTGATACTTATCTCCATTGCGTTTATCTACAGTTATGTATCAGGCGTTACAATACTGGGCACCACATCTGAGATATATAATTATGGCACACAATACTGGTTTATAGCCATTGCGATTCTATTGCAGGGTATTGCCGTCTCGTACGTTTATATACCGGTGTTTGCGACACTTCAAGTGGGTTCTTCCTACGAGGTAAGCCAAAAACATAAACCTTATGACCCCCCATTCAAATAGTACAGTGTAAAATACATATAAACATACTTATACTCGTGAATTAATGGGTTCTTAAAAAGAATCACAATACAAAAGTGATAAGAGAAGTAACTTGACTCTTGTACGCTATTCAATTAGCTATACTACGTACTCAATGAACACGGATTGGGTATATAAGTCGGGTACAATTAATGATTTATTGATTCGTCATTTACAATCGCCAATTGTCGCTTATAGTAACTTTGGTACAACGATAAAGAAAATTAGCTTAGTCGCAATACAAATTTAAAGTTAAAGTTGAACAAATGCACCGAGTATACTAAATGCATTTGGCATTTAAAGTTTTTTAAGGGTATTTCTCTTCTGAGCAATTTATTTTTATCCATCTTTGGTTCGTCATCGGCATGGAAACGTTTCTTGGTGAATTTGAAACCCAAGTGCAAATAATAGCAAACATTTTAATTAAGCGAGAGACTTGGAAGCAAGACTCATTCCAATATTGGACTTTGCTCGCCTACGAGTACAACCAATGATTAATGATTGGAAACTGGGACTGGGACTAGAAAATGGGTATCGTGCTCCCAGCATACCACTTGACAGTTGTGTTGTCTCCAATAATTGCTTGAATATGATAACAAAATAGAATTGATGGGGATAAAGTTTGCGTGATGGTAGACTCGTCTCAATTGACAATAGACAATTCATTAACAAAGTGAAAATATTAACTGTGTAATGGGATTTTAAGCTAGAGAATCATAGAGTCATAATTTAGTGCAGTTTTTACTATGTAGATGATTCATTTTGCAACTAATTTGTTTTGTACAGATTGTAATTTTACATCAATTATATTTTTCATACTCTCAGTATCTGGAAATGCGCTTCCATTCGGCTATACGCAGTATAGCATCGTTTATGTTTATCTTGGATGAGGTGAGTCTGCCGGATTTATATGTTGATATTAAATTTACATATGCATTATATAACTTTTGTACTCCATTATTCAGATACTTTTTCTGCCTTTTGTAGTGTATGTGCCTGCTATAGCGCTGAATCAAGGTCAGTAGTCCTTGAATGTGATTGAATTCTATAAAAAAACTATAAATTTTGTTTATTTTCTACAGTTTCTGGCATCAATCTGCATGTGATTTCGTCGGTTATTGTCATCGTCTGCGTCTTCTATACCTTTTTTGGGGGAATTAAAGCTGTGGTGCACACGGATGCCTGGCAGACGCTGGTCATGTTCCTCTCGGTGATTGCAGTGGCCGCCTTGGGCACTTACTATGCCAATGGATTTGGTAAAATCTTTGATGATGCTGCCAAGGGAGGCCGCTTGATATTTACGAATACGAACCCATCGCCCTATGTACGTCACACTGTGTGGAGCGTACTCATTGGTGGATTCTCGTACTGGACATCGTTCAATGCCGTTAATCAGACCATGGTGCAGCGTTATATGTCGCTTCCGTCGTTGAAACAGGCGCGTGCCTCGATGGCCATATTCACAATTGGAACGGCGGCATTTGTCTCGGTCTGTTGCTATGTAGGGTTGCTAATCTATGAGATGTTCCAGGATTGTGATCCCTTGTCGGCGGGTTTCATTAATCACGATGATCAGCTGTTGCCACTGTATGTGGTACAGAGTGTGGGGCACATTCCCGGCATGTCTGGACTCTTCATTGCAGGCATCTTTGGCGCTGCGCTAAGCTCACTCTCTGTCGTTCTTAACTCCACCTCCTTGGTCATTTTGGAGGACATTGTGCGTGGCTGTTTCCGAATGCAGCCAAGTGAACGGGCCTCAACGGTGCTGGTCAAGTCGAGCATTATAGTATTGGGACTGGTGGCATTATCTCTGGTGTTAGTGCTGGAACAACTCAGCGGAGTCTTGAGCATCTGCACCTCTATGACAGCGATTGCGGCGGCTACCACGTTCGGCTTGTTTACCCTGGGCATGCTGGTGCCATGGGCGAATAATATTGGAACAGCAATTGGAGGAATCTCTGGCGCTCTACTGGCCGGTTGGATTTCCTTTGGTACACAGATTACCATAGCAGCAGGTCAATTGAATTCACAGAAACTCAATGTTTCGATGGAGAGTTGTCCTGGAAACACGACGTTACCTGACACAGTTTGGGTGGATGAGGAAAAGGTTTTTCCATTGTATCGTCTCTCCTACCATTGGATCAATCCCATTGGCGTTGCCACAGTTATTGTGGTAGGCACTATTGTGTCACTGCTGACCAAACCGACAGACACAAAGACACTCGATCCCGATTTGATATCACCAGTTATACACCGATTTCTGCCCAAGGAATGCTTTGCTGGTCGTAGCAGTTCAGCGGAAGCGCAAAGAGAACGATGAGATGGCAGCGCTGAGCTGCAACTGTACATAGATCACGCAACAGTTCCGAAAAACAAATCACCATCAAGCTTCTCCACAAGTAAGGCGAGCTACGTCAGTGGCAAATTCCTAATCAGTGTGTTTTGAACAGTCTATATAAGTAGTAGTTTTAGCATAATTTATCAATAGTCTAGTCTAGTACAAATTGCAGTTGGATTCTGTAAGGGCGCACACAAGGCACAGGAATTTATGAATCTTTGTTTTCCACTTGTTTATACAATATACAAACATAAACGAATATAACATATTGCATATGATATCATCAAATGTAGCATTATTTTCCAAAAACGTTTTCTTTCTTAGTTGCTTTTTCATGCTTTAATGTATTTTCTTTGGCATTTCAATTTGTAATTCGTTATCATTTTTCAATTAGACTGCAGACTATTTCTCATATAGAATGTGTGTATTCCGTGTGACTTAGCAAGCATTATGTCTGTGATAAAATTTAATAAATATACATACATATGATATTCCTATACTAAACTAATTTATTAGGACAAGAGTTTCTTAGGAAGAAAGATATAAAGTGTTGTTGATCACAAATTGAAATGTGTTTGCAGAAACTTTAAAGCTTATAATGTATTCTTCATTTGTACATACATATATAAAATTGAAAAAGACTATGAAAAGTTTATCCAACACTCGATTGCCTAGAACGACAATTCCAAACGTTTTGTTATTCTTCTTTAAAATGATGGCAAGTAGTTCATCCTTTAGCCATTTGATATGGAAATGTGTTAAAAGTTTATATGATTTGTGAGCAAAAGTGCAGATCTAGCTTATTATTGATACCTAATGATCAGCCCCGTCTAATTTGGCCTTGAATCACATAAAAGAGAATACTCCGAACTTGTTGTCAGCAACTTTGCACCCTGTAGTATTTATCTATGGCGTTTACAGTTTAGTTACGCTTGGGATGCATCAACCGCACCTCACCCTTTGCGGTTCTTTATAATATTCTTTGCTTTATATATTTCCTTAGCAAATACTTTCTCAGCTGGATGGCAATCAGAAGAATGCAGATAATACCACTAGTTATATAGCTATTGTAAACAAACTGTTGTTTCAACATATTGCATTTCATTACAACATAATCATCCGGTGTGATAGTGGCCTAGAAAACATTGGGAATGTGAGAAGATAACTAAATAGTGGCCTTTCCATGCTTACCAGCATAAAACTAGGATTCACATTGTTTCGCCAGCTGAAGGAAGCCACCGTGTATTCATCAATGCCCAATCGATTGACATTGTGGCAATAGAAGTGCGAATGTCCGGCAAAGGCTAAACGCGGTTTGAGCAGCTTGCCCAGCATGTCCGTAGCATCCTTGGAGAGCACATGATAGCGTTCTCTGTATGCCTCAATATCTTGTGAGTCGTCCTCGTCGCACACTTTATCTGATATGCGATATGTGGGAAAGTGTTGCATTAGAATAGGTCGACTATACGGATGACGACGCGTTCGTGCACATTCCGCCAACTGTGGATTCCCCATGCAATACAGTGTTCTCGATATATTCTTGAGACCTTCTTGAGCTGCTTTGCAGAACATGCAGCCATCTCGCTCCATGGCCATTGAGTTGATCATAACAAAATGTATCTGCTTTATTGTGTACAAATGTACATTCGAGTAGTTGAGAAAGTGTTCGAAGCGGCTCATGAAGAATGGATGCATTCTGGAGAAGATTTGTAGACAGTTAACATAATAAATACAGTTTTCCAATCACTAGTTTTATGCTCTACTCACTTGAAATGGAAGCCAACATCATGATTTCCAACCACACTGATAAGTGGTATTCCCGCTGGAAGATCGAACATCTTTAGATATCGCACTACATATTCTTTAAATTGTTTATCGCTGACCATGTCGCCCTCATCAAATAAATCGCCGAGCACGAAGACAATGTCGGGCTGAAAGAGCCGTGAAGCAGCTTGAAAGGAACGTTTCATGTGCCATTCGCGATATAACTTGTCCAGCCAGTGACCACGATGTGGTCCCAACAAATGGGGATCGGCTATTATGATGGCTCTTAGCGGATCGTCCACATATTTTTTACTTTTTATCTCCGGCCACTTGCAGTTCTGCAGCATCACGAAATCGGCAACATATTCGCAGAAGAGCAAGGCACACAGTATAACAACAAAGCATGCGTAGATCCAACGCATTTTTCAATAAATATTAGTAAAATATCCTGCCGGTGAAATCGTCAAATGTAGTTACAGCTGCTCAGGGCTGACGATCGTTGCTAGCCAGTTAACCAGGGCTTCAAATCATTAGTATCGACTTTGCTGCTACAGCTGATGAATAAACGGCATACGAATTTCATTATTTACTTCGACGCAATATTATGGCAATATCATTAAAATAATTATTTTTTGCATATATGTAACACCGGCACAATATTTAAAAGTGTTATTTTCTTTCAGCGGTAATAGAAACTCAATGCGTTGCCGGCGAATTAACAAAAGCAAAGAATGTTAATTAGAATCGCAGGGTTGGCGATTAATTGCTAAGCAGATAACCAGGGCTGGACGCCCCTTTTGTGATTTTCACGCCGCATGTCTTGTTGCGTCAGCTGTTGGCCCTCTTTGCATTATTGTAAATACTACATAATCATTTTCCTACAATTCGTTTGGTTTACGGAAAATTCGTTTAATTTGTGTTTTTACACGTTTCCAAAGTGTTCAATAACAGGTGTGTGGTTTGTTGAAATTCACAATTTCATTTAGCTTATTAGTGTTGTGTATTTGCAGATAAGAAAACACACAAAATATGGAAGAATACGCACGTGAACCATGCCCCTACCGTATTGTCGATGATTGTGGAGGCGCCTTTGCCATGGGTTGCATTGGTGGCGGTGTTTTCCAGGCAATTAAAGGTTTTCGCAATGCGCCAACAGGAATGAGCAGACGATTGATTGGAAGTATGACAGCTATTAAAACCCGCTCACCCGTTATTGCTGGAAATTTTGCAGTTTGGGGAGGAATGTTCAGTACAATCGACTGCACCCTGGTACATTTTCGCAAAAAGGAGGATCCATGGAATTCTATCATAAGCGGTGCTGCCACTGGTGGCATCTTGGCCGCTAGAAACGGTATTCCAGCAATGGCAGGCAGCGCAATTATTGGTGGAGTTCTGTTGGCTCTCATTGAAGGCGTTGGAATCTTATTCACCAGAATATCTGCGGAACAGTTCAAAAATCCCTCACCAACTGACGATCCAGCTGCACTGGGGGACCCAGCATACAACTTTGGCTTGGGGAATCCATCAAACAATAAACAATACCAATAAAAATGTTGTTCTTTAATTTTAATTAATTTGTATGCACAATAAAATTTAAACTAACCGTAGACAAAAAAAAAAAAACGTGGAATTATGAATGTAATTATGAATCGGCAGATACATATACAAAAGTCACACTCGTAAAACTGATATTATAATGTGAAATTTCGGAACATTAGCCATATATATTATTATTTAGGCCTTGTACTCTCACATCGACGTAATTTTAAAATGAATACATTTTCCGCTGGAGTCCAGCAAAAATACTATTCGAGTGGGGTGGCAACGCCATTTAACTGTTTGGTATTTTCTTCTCTCAGCTGAGTACCTCCGCGACAGACAACCCGACAAAAATGATGGAATATTTGCCTCTCACTCTTACTTTTAACGGATAAACATTTTGTTACATTTTAAAATCTTGGGAATCACAGTGGCTGCGTTCTGGGAGGAAAATTGAAAATCAGACAGGAAGTCGAATGTGGGAAGACTGGAACTTATCCTCACATTAAATCAAATGACCCTATCAAAACGATTCCAGTTTTGCAAACATAAAATTCATGCAGTTTGAAAATTTTAATTATAATGAAATCGAAACTGTTGATGTGGGATGTTAACACATCCCAGACTTCAAGCGGCTCACTAAGCTTTTGAGTAATTTATTTTTAAATTGGATTTTTAAGAAACCTCCCATCGAAATTGAACGCACGCACGATCATGAGCTTGTTGGGTGGAACCGTTATGTACAGTCTTCAGTGCAAGTATGCAAAATGCGTACTTACTTCGCACTTAGCCACACAGTTTGTAGTCTGTTTAACCCAGTTTTGAGCAAGTTACGCCTTGTCCGCGAAACCAGAACAACAAAATTCATGGAAAAAGACACTTCAAAGTATTTGAAAACGTGATAGCTCAACCTGAATTTTTTCGAAAAAACCAAATCCAAAGCATCCAATAAGCTATGCCACCGTCTAATGGCGATTAATTAAAATATTTGTTAATGACATCAAACAAGTTATGGCCACATCAATTAGCCATAGCGCACTGGCTCCCCCCTTTTTCTATGGAGGATCTAACCGAGCCGACGTGACGGCACACGACAATAATGAATGTGCTCGCCTCAAATCGTTCGTAAATTCATTTGACTAAGAAAAATGTTCGCCAATTTGCTTGATGTATCCAGATCACACGCAATAATTTGCAGATATTGCAAAATCAGTTTATTTTTCTAGCAACTAACTAAGTAAATCATTTTGACAGGTTTTTTTTTTCATTTTGCTAAGAATCTTAATGGAACTGATCAATCAAGTACCTATGTTTATTAGGTTGGGGTTGACATAATGCATTAATTGAAGTCAAATCAAGTGGAGTATCAATTGAATGATAAGCAAATAATTTGTGTGCCCGCAGCTAATATTTCTCATTAGAAAACGACCCTTAGTGATTTTATAAAGCTCAGTAGTCTTTAAAATGAAAATTTGAATTTAAGAAAAAATTATAACGAAAATATGTCCGTCTGTAAAATTGCATGCAATAAGCTGAAATGAACTTATAGATACCTAGTTTTCTTCATAGACATGGAAAAAGATACAGCAATGTGGCAGATGGCATTGAATTGATAACGTATTTTGGAAATTGTTAAAATTTAAAAAAAAAAAATACTTTTGAATTTATAAAAACGTGTTAACATTTTGACAAATATGACACAAATGATTAAAATATTGTAGGGGTGGAGATCTTGCTTCTAAACAGAGCTTCCTCTTAACTCTTAGTCATATTTACAGGGTATATGCATACGTATACCCACATAAACCCTCCGATTACGCAATCAGATGGGCCCATTACCAGATGGGCTGATCAGTTTCGGTTTTCTTCATTGCAATCAGCGCTTGCTGGTGATGGGGGCATTGGCTTTTTGCTTTTGGCCAATTCAGCACTTTGCATATTTCATGTTTGATTCGTTTTCTTCGGTTTCGCGGCTGCGACTAATTAGTGCGCTCCAGATTTCTGGTCTGACCAAAGAGTCTGTCATGTTGCCACATGTGCACCGAGATGCAGATTGAGATGTTGCTGGCTGGCTGTCTGGCCAACGTGGTATAAAAACACCGAGGACTACACAGATTAATTACAACGATTTCGATCAGCGTCGTGTTCGGTTCTCCTCGCCTTAGTTCACAAAAATCTTGCACCCCAAAAGAAAAGGAGCTTCCACTTGCAACATGGGAAAAGTAAGTGCGGCAAGGCAAATCCTACAAATCTCTCTCTGATCCTCCTTCTCCTCCATCCATCAGTTGAGTTATCTATTCTGTCTTGGCCTGATGCTGTGCAGCGTCGTGGTGCGAGCCATCGAGCTGCAACCGGAGCCGGATTACGGCCCGGTGGCGTACGAGTTCCACTGGTCGGTTAATGATCCGCACACTGGTGACATAAAGAGTCAGAAGGAAACGCGCAAGGACGATCAGGTGCAGGGACAGTATTCGCTCGTCGATTCCGATGGATACATACGCATCGTGGAATACACGTCGGATGCCCATAATGGATTCAATGCCATCGTACGGCGTGAACCTACCGATATCAAGATACCTCAACCGGCACCCGAACCCAAAAAACTAATTGCCACCAAGATTCTTGCATCTCCCATTGCCCCATTGGTTCACTATGCACCGAAGGCCATTCTCAAGGCTGAGGCACCATCGGAGGGTAACTCTGTCTCGGTATCGGGACCCACAGCCCAGTACAAGTACTAGACAAGTGGACCCCTTACCTGATCATGCTTCGACTAATTCATACAGCACATCGTGAACTCTCGACATATCTCAAACGTGCCCACTGGCACTTGCATGCCTTCATAATTAAGTTATATTATATCATTATCATCTTGCCATACTTTGTACATCAAATCTCGTCTATGACACCCCCTTAAGATGCATCAAACATACATACATACTGCATATAAAGTGCATACTCTAAAATCTATATCTATATGTATATATCTACCCTATAATATAATATTGAATCTGTTCTGCAGTAGAACACAAAATTTTGTGTCTTTTTAATGGGTGTGTTTACTATGAGTACTATGTTAAGATTTTTATTCTTGAAAATCTTAGAAATCCAGAAGTATATGCTGAATTTTATATTTAATTGAAAACCTTCTTGAGATCCTGTATAGATTCAGTTCGGATAAAATTGTACTTAGTTTTGATCAAAACTTATCACTTATACTCAATGAAAACTCTTCAGATAATTGTTTTCAACCTATGTAACTAAGTTTCTTAAAGTTTACACTCATAAATTCTAGTGTAGCTCCGTCTGAGCTCAGCGTAAAAAATACAAGATAAGTGCTCCAAAAGTAGTCATAACACTTCATTCAGTTGGCCATAAAAACGTCGATGTACTCGACATAAACATGGTATCATGGATAGTCATCGTATCAGTTGCACCAGAGATGTGTCATCGTATGTTGGATAAGGCGTTGCATGGCTTCGACAGAATCCACAGATAAACTAACACTAGTTTATCTGCGAGACGAGACTTGCCGCTTGGAGAAGTCACGAAACTCACGTACCGCGCACATTTCCATCTCTATCTCTCTCTCTCGCTTTCTCGCTACCTTTCATTCACTCTCTTGTAGTCGATGGGGGCTCTTCTATCGATGGGGCAAACATTTTTCTGGTTCGAAAAATTTAACGATTGATGGCGTCGACTTTGGTTGCTCAGTTTCAAAATGACAACCCGACTAACTGTAACGGTAATCTTAATGCTCAGATCTTTGGCACTAGCAACGAATGCTGGAGTCGGAGACGGTGCGGGAGAGGCCAATTGGATGTCACCCTACAAGCAAGAAGGCTGGGAAACCAAGGAAGTGAAGAATCAGGTGCAGAATGGTGAAGTAACTACCTACGAATTGGGAAAGCCAAATTATCAGATCCTCAATCCCGAGGATGAGCCTGAGTTCATCACCGAAGATCAACCGCATTATCAGGAATGGCTGCGTCGTCTTACAAGTAATGCAAATGCTACGGAAACTATTGATGTGGGTGAGCCCAGCGCCAGTTCGAGTGTCAGTGCCAGCGCAACGGAATATGAAGAGCCTCCACCACGCAAGAGACCCCAGTGGGAGAAGCTATGGAAACGTAGCCACCCTGAGGAAGTCGAGCCCAGCAAGAAGCTAGAGGAACAGAGCGAGGGTGAAGTGGAAGCTGTGCCCATCGATAAGAATAGTTTGCGGCCCAAGGTGCAGATCTTCGCCGGCGCCAAACCCTTTCAGAAACTCATCGCAAATTTAAGTTAGACTCTTAAATCAAATTGTAGTTTCTATCGAATCATATATAATTGATATTATTGTTATTAAATTTATTGTTCACGAAATTATATGAGTTATTTATTTATTGAATTCACAATAAAATATATAAAATTATTTAATAAGTTTAGTTGACTTTTGGAATGGTAAAAAATAATTTGTAGAACAGGGTTATAGTTATAAGAAAGACCCATTAGAATTTATACAGATACTTAATAAAATATTGATCTATGATTTGATATAAATTACTAAAGGCCTCAGGTATGATAAGGATATTGAACGTAAGCTCTTTAAAACTGTAAGGAAATTAAAGGTTTGTCAAATCTCAAGGGGAACTTATTGATAAAAAGGATAATTAGATCTATACTTCATAAAATGTTACTGGTCTGTTTACTTTTACTAAACAAAATGCTGAAGATATATAAAAAAGGTTTAAGCATGATTAGATAGATGTCCGAGCACCACTACATCTGAAGATTAAGGTCATTTATCGATGAAAACAAGTGCAGACAGTCGCCAGACTCCACTCCTGATATCATGTGGCGCTCTTAACGGTTTGTATCTCAAGTCTAGACTGTAGACAACTTGACACCTTTATCTGATCTGCACATTAGAGAAGCGTCTTGTAACTGCATCTCTGCCCGCTACGTGTGCAGACCCACGAAAATGTTTCCCAATTGATAAAGATAATCGAGTAAGAGAAAGAGAAATTGATAAGAAAATTGTACTTAAAATTCAACAAGAAGTGCGAACTATGGGTAGCCCACGCAGGTAGCCCAGACCCAAGACAGAAATTATAAATCCGTCGAGCAGACAAGTCTTAATTGGCAGACTCGAAAAAATGGTCAGTGAGTGCAGAGCTAGAAATGGAATCACTACAAAGGGAACCACTGAGGCAGCTCAAGCTAGAACTAGTACTTGAACTGGAACTGAAGCTGAATTAAGAGCTTGAACTCGGCTTCGGCTTCGACAACAGCATCTGCATCTGCATCGGAAAAATGTCTGTTTGTTAATCAGCTTGAAGAAATGAAGAATTTTACGGAAGCGCAGCGACAGCGGCAACTCTTGAGATTGTCTTCTGAGGTATTGCAACAAATACAACAACAATAACAAGAACAACAAGAAGAACAGCAACAACTGCAACTCTTAGTGAGAGCGTTGGCGTCGTCAACTGCTAAGCAAGTGGCGCACACCTACCGCCGCATCACCCTCCACACAAGCCTAGTATTTGGAACGTGCCGGGGGCAACGCTTCCGCGACCCATTTGTAATGCTCGCAAATAGCTCAGCTCAGCTCAGTCTGCAAAACGTATTTAAGAGCTATTCAGCAAATTGCGGCAAAGAAGTTGCACGCGACCAAGCCAACTGGAGACCCACCACCCAGCACTTTTCCATATCCGAAGTGAACAGAAATTCTAAAAGGTAAGACTAGAATTGAAGTGCCTCAAAGTCTCAATACCCTTGCGAACGGAATAGAGTAATATGTGAAGTGAAAAAATGAGTGTAGAAGGAAAATACTAAAGAAAACTAGAGTAATTCTAAAGAAGTTATTCCTGTAAATAACAATATAATGCGAAGAAACCATCGTTCATAATAAGAGTAATAAAGTAATGTAGCAAACAAATTAATTTTATTTAAAGAAATAATTAGATTACATAAGAGATATACTAAATATCATCTAAAAATTTCAAAGAAATATTACATATCCTCAAAATGGCATTATAATTTCTCAAGTTATATTCACCATATACGGAAAACCCTTATGAGAAAATACGGCTAAACTTGGATATTTTTCCTTCTACCTTTTATTTTAAAGAAACCTTTGAACTGGAATAAAGTAATTAAATAATTAAAGAGCATCGTTTCTCACATAATCAAAATAGCCTTGGCAAGGGTATGCTAAAGAAAAAGAATTGCAAAAAAACATTTCAACTGTAAACAATAACAATCGCTGATAAATGAAAGTATGTTGGGGAATTGGAAATGCCAATTGGGAACTGGGAATCGGGCACATTGACCAGCACTCTCGGATTGTCTTTGGTAATTGACCCGTTTTTGTTTCTGTTGTTTTCAGATGATTGTGCGACACAATTTGATCTTCACTCTGCTGGCACTGAGTACACTTCAACTGGCCACGGGTCACTTTCCACAGTATTGTGCCGAATGCGAGCAGGAGATTTGGGAGCAGGTGCCGTGCAGTGATATCAGTACAACAACGACACCTACACCGCCACCCACGACACCGCCAACGCCTCCGCCAACATCCAGGCCAACGACAGTGCAGCCCACTACATTGCGGCCCACAACGAGTGCTCCGACTACAGCGCTGCCGCCGCTAACTAGCACTCCCTATATCTCCTATACACCCTACTACAGCTCCACCCAGTCACCTTATGTGCCCACAGCTCCGCCCACACAGCCCTCGGACTACAAGAAATGCTACTGCGACTGCAAGCTGGGCTGCAAGGAGTTCTGTCGCAAGGCCTCTGTGGCCAGCCCTCGTCAGCAAATCACCCAGATTACCGCAACGGGTGACTATGCGCCGGGTGGTCAGATCGAGTACACGCACTCGCATCAAAGGAAATACGTTCCCAAATATGCAGTGCCCGCAAGGAGCTACAAGCCTTATCCCTTGGCCTATGGTGAGGCAGCTGTAGCTGCCTCTTCGCCAGCAGCAAACAATATTAATGCACCCAATTACACGCTGGAGGAGTTGGCACATCTGTTGAGCACAGCCTACGGCACCAAGAAGGGTTATCCTGCTAGTGTGCCGATTCCGCCACCATCAGTTTACTACTCGCCGCAGCCAGAGTACAAGCCAGAGTACAAGCCGGAGTACAAGCCGGAGTATAAGGTACCAGAGTACAAACCCGACTACAAACCGGAGTACAAGCCTGAGTACAAGTTACCTGATTACAAGCCCGACTTCAAGGAACCTGTGTACAAGCCTGAGTACAAGGAACCCGAGTACAAACCTGAGTATAAGCTGCCCGAATACAAACCAATTTACAAGCAACCTGAGCCTCAGGAATACAAACAGCTGATCAGCAAAGTGGATCCTCCTGCACCTGTGATCAATTCAGCTGCCGCAGCTGTTGCCACTGGAGGACGCGCCATTGCCAGTGCAAAGACACCATACGATCAGGTGGTAGCCACATCGGCTCCTGTCTATGATAGCACTACATCCTATCCGATTGCTGCACCCGAGCCAGAGCCAGAACCTCTTCCGGTGCCTGTGGCTGAGCCTGTCTCCGTGCCCGAACCTCAAACTGAGGCATATCCCTCGCAGACCGAGGCATATCCCAGCAAGTCGTATGAGAATCCCGCCTCCAATGACATCAAACCACACGGTTCGTCATCCTCCTTCGATCTAGCCATCGATAACTATCTGAAGGACTTTGGCTATGGCAATCAGATCAGAGATGTGGACTACTAATTGCAGCTCACTCCACTCAGTTATTGTTACTAGTTGTTAATAGGTTAATAGGAGCTATGCCTAAGTATATGTTCATGTATTTATTTATTAGTTCACCGATTTGTTGATCCCTGAATACAAGTGTCTTTTATAATCTTTGACTATTATTGCTCTTTTGACGGGGAAAATGATGAATGGGTTAATGATGAAGGGAAGCTGGGAGAGTTCGGATTAATATTTCAGGTGTTAGGTGGGGGAACTGAAAACATGGGCCTTTTATAATCGTTGAATATCGTTATAATCTTAACTATCTTGACGGGCAAGTTGATGAATGGATGAATTATGAAGGGAAAAATTATGAAGCGGATAGATGACAAAGGGAATTTGTGGATAGTGGAGATAAACCTAGAATATATAGATATGTTTCTCTTAGGAAGACTTAAAATGACTTTGATAGGGATTCAAGTAAAGTCAGAAAACTTGAAATGTGAGAATTGAGGAAAAAAAAATGGGAAAAATTAAGAATATCTTAAGACCCCTTAAAGTTTTAAAGCAAAGTAAGTTCTAACAACTGTGTTGACTTTTCGGATTAGCAAAGAAAACTACGAAAATTCAATTTAATATGAATATACAATACATATATATATATAATATATAATTCAGTTATAAAGTTGTCCCCACAATTGCCCAACTTCCTTTGTTCGACCTTCAGGCAACCGAAAGTCAGATTGATGTGACAAAGTTGCCCAAACACAATCGAGCGTTAAGTGTGACACCCAAATGTGTGGGTGTGTTCGAGTGTGAGTGCCTATGAGTGTGTCTGGGTGTTCACTAAGGTATGTAATGTATCTATCGATCTACAAGAGTGTACATGTCGCTAAGTAGACACAACTTATTATTTATGAAGTCTACTTAAGTTTATGTCTCGCGCAAATGCGAATGCGAATGCAAATACGAATACCGTCGCGAATGCTGAATGCCACAATGAATATGCGCGAATATGGGCGTACGATATGTGGCACCATATTGGGTGGGGCGACGGCCGGCGACAGGCAACGACAGCGGGCGTGCTGCGTGCCGCGTGCTCCGTGCTGCGTGTGCAGCCGGCAACCAGCAAGTGCAACAAAGTGCGTGGAGCTCTGGACGTCGACTGACCAGATTAAGGAGCAGGGTAATGGGGTACACAAAAGTACCAAGTGGACCCACCGCCACCACCATCACTGGCCAGACTCGACCACTCGCCATGCAATCGTAATCTTGTTCTAAATGAATGTGGCGCAAGATACGCGCCGGGTACCCGCTTATTACTTCATATCGAATTTACCTACGTGTCGCGATTGCATTGCAAGTGCGAATACCCTGCTTATGCTAAGGGGTCTATTGAAATATAGCTCAAGTCAACCTAGCTGCCAATGATCGATTTTTAAACTCATTTCTTACTTGAGTTTTCTTTTCATCTTTACCAATCTTCAGCTCTACCAAGATTCTACCTGCTACAGATAATTTGGTTTATAAATATACAATATATAAAATATTCAGTCTCTTCTAACATAAACAGACCTTCGAAAGAACCAAGAAATAAGGCACCCCTAATTCTGTTGGTCTGTCTACAGGGTATCTAGCTAGCCAGTGCACTCCCCCAATCCCATTTTGTTTGTTTTTGTTGCCTTTTCACTTAACGCACTGCACAGTGTCGCATTGACTTGTGCGCGCCTAAAAAGGCGAGTGGGCTACACACGCACACACACACACGCAGCACCTTCCTCTCCACCTGTCCCATTGCAGACTCCCCCTGATTGCTCTCTCACTCCCCCTTGATCGAACTGGTGTCGCGAACGGATGTCGTAATCTGCCTAATTAATTAAGTGGAAAAACTGCAAGCGCGTCGAAGGCTGTCTGAATGTCAATGTGCAATTTGTTACGCTTGATGGAGTTGCCAAAAAGAAACACATTAGACCCCTAACTCCCTCCCTGCCTATAGGAAACCTCACCATGTCGTTTAATTGTTGACAGATCTACGTAGATCAATTAGGGATTTTGTTAGATGTATTAAGATATTTTAGGATATCTTAGGCTTTTATAGAATGTTCATTAAAACATAAAGAAAGTTTATTTAAGTACATACAAACATATTATAAAATTTGACTTTATTAGTTTCTATCTCTATTTAATTCAATCTATTAATAATTTAATGTTATCTCAATAGATGACTATTACCGAAAAATTGTTAAAGTTGCCCCGTATGCCTTACTTTCACTTTACTTTGAAACTTGTTCAGTATACGAATGGAATGTCGAGTTCATTGAGTGCGCAGTGGGTGCATGTGAGTACGCTAATGTTGTCAGTTGTTTACTGTTATGTCAGCTTATCAATCGACGCTATTTGATTGATACAGTCCGAGCTGCAGACAAAATTTCAGTTGAACCCCCAAAAACTGAGCCACAACAGGGAGACAACTTGATTTGTTTATGATTAACTTTTATTTTGATTTGCATTTTTGTTTTTTTTTGGGTGGTAATAAAAATATAGGCAATCAAAAAGTTGGCCGACAAAAAAAAGTAACTGTTTCTGCATTAGCCACATTCCGGTTCCGTTGGACGGGGAGTAATCCACACACACATTCGGCATGAAGGTGTGGACCGTGCCACAATTTTTCGGCTATATAAGTTGCGTGCGGAGCATTTGGCGACATAGTTCAACGCAGGAGCCCCAAGCCTAAAGATCAAATAGATCAACAGAATCGTAAATCCAACAACAAAATGTTCTCAGTAAGTATTTAATAAATACTTCTATATGAAGTATGCATAAATTACGTTATGTAACTCTGCCTGCAGCTCATGTCTTTCCTTGTACTGGGCGTGGCTGCTGCCGCTGCCATTGAGCTGCCTCTGGGGTCCATTTACCATGCGCCCGCCGCGGCCCTTGTGAAGCCATTGCTGAAGACGGTCGAGGTGGAGGCACCAGCCCACTACGACTTTGCCTACTCGGTGCGGGATGATCACACTGGGGACATCAAGAGCCAGACGGAATCCCGCAAGGGCGATGTGGTGCAGGGCCAGTACACACTCGTCGATGCCGACGGTTATCTGCGCACTGTGGACTACACCTCGGATGCCCACAATGGTTTCAATGCCGTCGTCCGACGTGATCCCCTCGGACAGAAGATTGTGAAGGCTGCGCCAATTGCCAAGATCCTTTCTCCATTGCCTCTGGCCTATGCGCAACCCAAACTGTTGGCCCCCGCCGCCGTAAAGCTGCCTCTTGGTCTCTATCACTAGAGGAGTCCATAGAGAGCGAGAGAGAGAACATTCAGACACTGATTTCATCGCATATGACGACCCATCTCAACTCAACTCGACTCAACTCAACTCAATACCGACATAACTGTAACTACAACTGTAACATAGCTTCCAATGATCGCGCTTTTTCTGTACTCATTTCTGTCTTTAATCTTTAATCTTCACTCTCCTACACTACATGCATCAACCGATCCCTCTACCAAGACTCTCTGCACACGACTTGCATACTCTATAAGTTTGTGCTTCCTATATATTATGCTGTATTACGATTATGTGTAAAAAACAAAAGCAATAAATGCATTTTAGAAAACAATTTTAAGGATAGAAACTTAATTAGGTGACCCTTAAAACAATCCGTCATCGGATCACCAGCTCTTTTCACGCACCACATCCGATTATTTATAGCAAGCGTCGACAGGCTATCCTTTACTTGTTGTGTATCGGAGCCGTCCACTGTCGCATCAAATACTGCCACCGAATCCACTTCCCGCTAGAATTGTCTTTAGAATGCGGAGTAAATTGTTAAATAGCGGCAATTTTAGCTATTTTCGGCTATTTTAGCTCTAAAAGCAGTGAACTGCTTAGAAGATCAGCCTCATCCGGGACACAAATGGGAGCGTGTCTTGGGAAACGAGCTCTGTTAGCGAAAAACAAGCAGTTTTTCATTTGGAATAACGGCAGTTTTTTTAAATTTTCAAACCGAAATTGCGGAAAATCCGGAAAAGCTAGCGACATGCGGTTTTTTTTCAATCTGTTCGTTTTTTCATCATTTAACAGAGCAAGGATTTGCAAGTTCGTAGAGGACACAGCCCGGCCTGGAGCAGGCTTCAAAGTTTTGGCTTGTTTTTTAGATTCCTTTATATTTAAAGGACGCCCCCCTTTTGAAAAACACCCTCTTGGTCGCCAGGTGGGGGCGGGGCGGCGAAAAAACCCATTTTTAACAGTTTACTGTAATGCAATGCCAAGGCCCTCTAGCGGCCTGGCTGTGAACGAACAAACTTAGCTTAGCATGTTTCCCAACCAATGTGACTTGGTATTTTCGGTATTTTCTGCTATTGCAGTAGTATTTTTCGGATAACGAAACAAATCGAAAATTGTGATTTTTTTTTTAAAATAAATTGAAAAAGTTTTTTTTTCTGTTCTGTGTTCTGTGGCTGTGTCCCTACAATACTATGTAGTATGATTTATTTTTAATATTTATTAATTTTGTTAGGTTTTTTCTGTGTGGCAGTCAGTGCCAGTAAGTAAGAACGTATCTCAACCTCTGCTTCGCTCTCACGCGAGTGTTTTTCTCCGGGATCTCACGCTCGGAATTCGCGGTACAGTAGGTCTAACGTAGCTTAATCGTTTAAGATCAGTCTCCTATTGTACTACAGTGAAGTAGGTCTTAACAAAGTTAGTCGAATAAAAAAAAGGTGAAGTGTTTAATGAAATGTGAAGTGACTTTTTATTGCTACGAGACTGAACTTTTCTACGTTTAGGCACTTGAAAGAGCATAGTTCGTTCGGGGCATAAAACTCTGTTTTAGTTCTTTTTGGAATTTACAACTTTAACTTTTGCAGGTGTTGTCTTACTACAGAACAGTTCATTGACATTCATTAGGTATAGTTTATTGTGGTTGTACTAAGTCTCAAACAGACTTAACTAAAACTTAAGAAAATTAATCATAGCTATAAGTTCCCATTGATATTGACAGAAAACGACCAAGTTTTGGTTATCCCGAAGGCGTTGAACTACTGGGGATTCTTTAAGTTAAGGCAATGCGAGAAACCATTATCAAATAGGTATCTTAAGCTTAACTACAAGTTAGAATTTATTACAAATTAGATACTTGATTAAAACTTCAACAATTGTTCTATTTTGCGCATATTTTTAGCGTACGATGTTCCAAATTAAATTAATCAAAGCACTCGAATTACATTGAAAGGCGGAATTTATTTCCCCCATTTGTAAGCCTAGACGGTTGGGGTTCAAGGTTTTGCTTACACTGTCTGTCTTTAAAATAAGACTTTAAAATATTCAATGATTTTTACATATGCACATAAATTAATTCTTGAGTAAGCGAGAATAAGGAAAATAAATAATACACAAAAAATTAGGAATACACACAAGAACAACAATTAAATATAAATATTTCTTCTACATAAATATTTTTAATGAATAATGAGATTTATTTTGATAATAAGGTTGTATTTTTTAAACAATATGGTTGGGCAAATTCAAGCTTCGTTGTATTTATTAATTTTATTTGTATTGTATTTGTATTAATAATTTTTCATAATATCCCCTTAAAATTACAATATCATTTGCTTAAAACACAAATCTAAATCTTTGTTTTTCCAACAAAAATGAAAATGTTTGGCGGAAAACAAGTTTCTTGCTTGTTGCCCCACCTTCTTTTTCTTTGCCTAAAACTTTCTCAATTACGCCGAAAACTCGCGATTCTGCCGTGCAAGTGGCGACTAATCAATTTTTTATGCGAGTTGCACGAGGCTGCACGGCCAGCCAGGACAACAATCAAAACATCCTTGCTTAAGAGATGCCAATTATCCGACTAAGCAGAGACGGAAACTGAAGTAGGGAAGCTGACGGGGCAGGTGAAAGTGAAAGTTGCCGGTGCAGAAGGACGCGTGGTCTAACGGTTCTAACCCCAGAAAGCTAGCTGGTGGATGGGCAAATAACAAAAGTGCGACGCCTTCATTTATCTTTCACTCTGCGACTATTGCTACAATTCGCGACTTGCCAAGCGCGACTCGCGGGACACGGCGTGGCATGCTGCTGCGCGCTGTCAAGGTCTGTGGCGGCGTCGCCTCGCCAAAAGCACAGCGGCAGCTTTGGCTTCACACTGCAGCAGCAGGCACTGCAGCAACAACAACAACAATATCAGAAAGATGCATGGGATGCGAGATGCGGGCAGGGGAACCGCAACTTACCTTTCCTAATAGAAAATTATTAGAACGGCCTTCAGCTCAAGCAGGCTGGGGGAGGTGAGGAGAGGGCTGGCGCACAGTTTCATAGTCTTTGGCGACGCCTGCATGTTGCATAGCCAACTTTTAGGCGCCGCATGGTGGAAAAAATGTAGAGATTATATAGAAAAAAATATATAATGATATTGTTAATTGTAGTTTAAAGCTATGAGAATAATGTATTTTTTTAATTATTTTAAATCATTTTAAATCATAATATTGTTCTTATTATTTATTTATTAATAATATAATACATTAAAAATTCCATTGGCCCTTTAATTCAATTATTACGATTATGATTTCATATCTTGGTAATTGTGTGTTTACTTATAATATAATTATTTGATAAATTAATATATGTATAATGCAGTTAAATACTTACTTTGAATGGTTAGAATTATTAAAAATTTATTGCACCACAAAATTGCAAACCTTTACTACTGTACAAAAACCACCGTTATGCCAAAGCTTTTTTAGAAAGTGTTACATGAACTTTAGCAGAAAAGCTGCGAGCGGCAATTCGTGCGAAGCTTTTCATTGAGCACGAACATTGGGGCAGGTAGCGTCGGCTGTACTGGGTGTGTGTGTGTGTGTTTAAGGACAACGACGGCGTCCTTTTGGCTAGCGTATTTCTTTTTTATGCGTGAGAGAGAGACCTAGAATGAGAGAGAGAGAGAAGAGGCTGCTGCAGAGAAGCGACGCCGCGGTGTCTGTTGGCTTAAGATTTCATAGGATGTTTTCTTAAGACCATCGCGTTGATGACAAACTTTTTCGCCCACAGTTAGGATCGCCTCGACAATGCTAGGCGGGTTGTCATCGTCACGAAATTTCGTAAGAAAACTAAACAGATTTTATCAGGAAATTTGATACAGAGAATTTAAATCATAAATCAATAAAGAACTAATAAAAAATGTGCGTGTGAGAAAATAAAAAAGAAAAGCCAGTTAAGTGATAAAATTAGTATACCACTTTGACCGAAAAGTGGATATAGTAAATAATATATAGTATAGTAATAGTATTTATGGCTGTAAACCAATTATAATTCATCGGAAACATCTAAAATATTTTTAATCGGAATTGAAATAATAAAAAATATTATATAAATATACAAATGTGATGTTTAAGGTTCATCATAATTCTCATACAACTTTATAGAATTTATTATCATCATACAATTTATCATTTTAAATGTAGGAAATAAATTTGTTCTACTTATCTGTAAATGAATTTATCAATCTATTGTGTTGGCCTTGCTACAAATTATTGGGCTATCCATTAACCCTTTCATCGAGTCCGTAGCCTTGCCAGCTACATATGTAGATATATGGTTCTATGTCTATATGCATGTGTGCATATATTAGGCCATCATCTGTCTATCCGAGCATCTATCATTTATAAGCCCACCTGCCTAAGCGTCAATATTCCTTCGATTACGACTAACCCTTCAGGAAACCAATCGTTGCTACCTTTTCTTTGGCTCAGGCAACGTTCTCTCTCTGTCTTCTACTTCTTCTTCTGCCTGCCTCCCTGCCTTTCTCTGGTTCCTTTGGGAGCAGGGTTCCACTACAAATGTAACAACTTCAAACCGGCTTTTTGCAACACAACAACAACAACACAAATGCACAACAAACACACAAGTCTGACGCCTAACACAAGCACAAACACGTTCGCACATCAGGTGACGGTGACTCACTCAGACAGACGCAGAGACAAACACCGTTTCTATGGCAGAAACACAGAGAGAGCGAGAGTAAGCTTTGAGAGAGCGAGCTCATGCTCTCCTCTCTCGAGCTCGCCGCTCTCTGTCTGGCTCAGCTGTTGTGTAGTTGTTGTCTTCGTTTGTTGTTCACGTGGTTGCTGGCGTTCGGTTTTTGCTGCCTCTGCCTCTGCTGCTTCTGCTGCTGCTGCGTTGAGCCATGTGCAGTCCTGGCAGCACGCACACACACCTTTACGCACGCACAGGCATAGGCAGTGAGTGCAAGTAAAAGAGAGAGAGAGGGAGTGTGTGAGAGAGAGAGAGAGGCTTTCGCCTATTTAGGCTTCGAGTGCTTGACAGCGCCAGCGTCAGCTCAGTTGGGCGACAGACTTTGCAAGCGCTAGACACGATACGAAGACGACGACGACGAAGAGTGGCAACGCTGGCGAATAACTGTAAACTCTGTGAATTATAAAATGTTGCAAAGAATTTCTGTGTAAACTGCAAAAGAAAAAGAAAATCTCGTGTGCAAAAAAAAAAAGGATTTCCCATTCCAGCAATTTGACAAAGTGCGTGCGAAACAAGCAAAACTTAATGCCTAATTAAAACAAATTAAAACTATGTGCAATTTCAACGGCAGCAACAACAACAACAACCTGCAACAACAATAAATACAAGCGCAGCAATAACAAATGCAAAGAAAAGTGTTTTTGTTGTTTATGTTCGGTTTAAGTTGAGGCAAAATTGTTTGTCAACATACACACACACATCACACAAATGTAGCCAGAAAGGTGAGTTGATAATACATATTATATAGGGTATGGATATATGAAGTATACCTCATATTGCATATGATTGTTTCAGCCATATCCCTTCTTTAATCCCGCATCAAAATTCCTCTATAGCTGCTGTCAGCCAATCAGCAAAAAGCGCTGCCGCAGCTATGACATTGGCTCCACTCGCAGTTGTTGTTGTTGCAGCTATTGTCGTTAAATGTCAGGGGCATGTGCACCCGAACGGCACAGCGTGCACAGCAGCAGCATTTCTCACATCCTCACTTCCTTCTCCACACATCTTCTCAGTTCTCAACTTTCATTCATATGTTTCCATGCCCATTTGATAAATGGAGTTGGCGACTTTCAATTTCATGTGCGTTCCTCCTTCAGTTGTTGCCACACACACTCTCGTTATTGGCGCCGTGGCAGGAATATTAAGAAAGGAATTTCCCCCCAGCATTGCACCCTTTCATGGTCATCACTTCTGCTTGCCGACAAATGGAGTTCCTCTAGGAGTCGAAACGATTCTAAAGTGCATTTCCCTTACGCCCTTTAACTTTTGACTTTGAAATTCCAATTGAAAATTCCCCATAATTTTGGGTTTCATTTTGTCTGATTATAGCAGAAATTGTAGACATTATTTATTTATTCTCCCAGCAAAATTAAATATTCGCTTCATTTTACGTAGACTCAATTGAAATGTTTACATTTTTGCACAGACTGTTTATGATTCACTTTCTCAGGCGACGAGCTGCAATTGGAGTATCCACACTCGACGACACTCGTTCCCAATGGTTCCCGGCACTTTCTTGGCCTTTTGTTGCGTGTTGCACGAGATCTTCGCGTGCCGGATGACCAAATGGGAACCCATAAAACTAAAATTATATATGCGTAATTGCGCTTGTTCTCTTACGGCTGTCGATCTCTTGCAGGGCACGCATGAATGGACAGCGCAACCCTGCTGGATAAGCAGCCTACCTGCATGTGCCATGGCAACTCTAACTTCAATTCTCGAACTCCAACCCCGAAATTAAATTGCCGTCTTCTCACTCGCTAAGCCTGATTGTGGCCAATAATTGTGCCAAGCGCCAAGAAGACGCAGTCAAATTCTCTGGCCAAGAAATTCCAAGCGGCAAAAAACTTTTAATGAGATTTTTGCTCAAAGTTTCGCATTCGTTTTCATTTTCATTTTCGTTGTGTTCTTGTTGTTATTGTTGTTATTGTTCTTGTTTTGGGCGAAACAATCGAACGGTTTTTCTGCTTTTAAAACTCAACAGCAAATCGGCAGCTGGCGAAAACGGCGCGATTTGCATGCAAAATGAAATTAGCCCTGACTCAAAAGAACACTCAGGCCGGCGGCACGTACCACTGGAAGGGTGTAAGCACAGAGAGGGAGTGTGGAACGAGCAAGAGAGAGAGAGGGGTAGAGAGAGCGGGAGACAGTGAGTGTTGGTAATGGGGCAACAAAGATAAGCGCATAATTACCAAGTGCGAGTTTTACGAGTTTCTCCGCCTTATTTGATTTTTCTATTTAACTGTTTTTTATTGTAAAAAATTTTTTGTATTCTTCTTTTGATTTTCCTGTTTTCATTTTTTTGTTCGTCCTCGCACCGAAAGTTTGTGCATTTTCCTGCGGGCAAAGCACCTGAACAGATGCCAAGCGCAAGGAAATCGTCCTGTACCCCCCTTCTCCACCCTTCCGCACTCTTTCTATCCCTCTTCTTGCCTCGTTTTGGCACGTCGCGTGCATTAAAATTAAAAATTAATCCCAACTAATAGAGAGTTCCGACTGGAGCGACGAAGCTAGCAAAAGCGCAATAGTTGAATTAAATTCGTACGCTCACTTTGAGCTTGGTGCGTCGCGAGTTGCGGACAGTTTGGTAGAACGCTCTCCCATTGGCATATCAAGTATTCAATAGTCTAAGAATGACACTTTAATGGCCCTAAAGCTGCTGCCAAAGCAAATCTCAAATTCCAATCGCTGAGTTTTTATAGTGTGAGTGCTGTAAAAGCTTATGAGCTGTTCTAGCTATTTGAGTTTTTTTGCCTTTGATTTTATATTATTGACTAAAAATCCTTTAATTGCTGTTAATTTGCTTAGTTTATTCTTTAGCTATTTGGGTATTTCAATGACTGTGATATTTATTCTTGAGTCCGTCAAGTTGTTCACTGAAATATAAATAAACTTTTGGATTAAACTTAGGAATAATATTGAAAACTTTATAGACTTAAATAATGTGTTCATTAGTAATTATTTGAAATTTGCACTAAAGGTTTATCAGTCTGCAAAAAAAATAAAATCTTAAACATTTCAAATATATAAAAACTATTCAATCTTAAAGCCACTTTACAATCTCTTCAGTTTACCATGACCGGAATGAGTTTAATAAAAACTTCTGCAATTCTTGGAAAATATAAAAAGTCAGAAAATTGTATAGTAAGTGAAAGCTTGTTGATACGCCCCAAAAAAAAAAAGTAAAGTAATCTGAAAAATGTGTAATTAGTAAAAACTGTCTATTCTTTCACTGCAAACAGTTGCAGCTCTTTGGGAAAAAGTCCTCTTTGAAGGGGAATACACAAAGAAATGCTTTAAATGCAGCCACGTTTTCAATTTAGGTTCGTTCTTCCTCACTCAGTCTCCCTCTTTCTCTCTCTCTCTCTATCTGCCTGTTTCTCGACTGACAGTTTGTTGGTGCAAGTGCAACTGCTGTTGCAATTCATGCCACACAGCACTTGCCACGCCTAATGCATTTTAATGGCTCGCAGATGTCGACACAGTCCGAAAAACTGAAAACTAAAATAACTTTTCATTCTGTGAGTGCTAAAAATCTCAACAACAACAACAATAACAACAACGAATGCACACGTATGGGGCTAAAAAGAGAAACCAAAACAGAAAATGAGTGGAATGTGGAATTGCAGTGTAATGAAATTAAAATTGCATTTCATTCACGTCGAGCCTGAGCAATTTTCTATTGCATACTTTGCTGCGTTTCGGGCTGAGGCAGTCGCTATTTTTGGACTCGCACGCCGCAGGCGCTATTCGTGCACCATGTGTCCTTGAATGTATGCCACGCCTCTGCTGCGCCTGCGTTCCCTGTGCGTGGGCGCACACAGTGAAGCTGCTGCAACTGCAACAGAAATGAAACACTGCCGCAGTGTCAATATTAATTTAAGCATCGGCAATGCGACGATGCGACGATCGGCTGCACGTGTCGCGTTTATCGGGCCGCAAATGATGAGGTTTTTACCTAGGCCTAGAGCCGTGTAACAGATGGGCTACTCAATTGACATCGCAACTGACCTTCGCTGGCAACACACACGACAGATACACACGACACATGCGGCACATGCGACACACGCATCAATTACGCGGCACTTTCTTTGGGAGCTCCCACGTTGCATCACGAGGGGGAGTAGGGGAGGGGTAACGGTCGAGCGGTTCAATCGCTTATTCTCGTGTGTGCTGGCGACGTCAGCACGGTCAATTAAATTGATCCAGCGGCACCAGAGATAGCAAAACTATAGATTGCTATAGACGTACGTCTGTATATCGTTTATAGTAGATATATATTGAGCTCTCTCCATATGTATGTGGTGAGATCGATCAGCGGCTCAGTCGAATCGTATGTGGCAAGTGAAGCACCTTTTGCTACGGATCAATCATTGTGGCCATGTCAGTGCCAGATATATCTCCGTCTCTCTGACTTTCTTTCCCTCCCTTTCTCACATGCTTTCTTCTGCCCTTCGAGCATAATTGGCCCGATTTGAATTTATGACTGTTCGATCACTGATTCAATTGATTCAATTGAATTAAACCTGCCCTCAAGTGTTCAAATTGAATTATGTCGCTCCGTGTTGATATTGATAAATGGCAAATTTGCAATCAAATGATGGGAAAATATCATTTTTTGGGAATGCGATGCTGCCCTTTCTGTTGCAGCCCCCGTCTCTTTGCGCGATCTAAATTTGTGCGTGAGGCATGTGCAACTTCGCGTTACTTTAATTGACATCAATAAATGTCCATTAAGTGTCAATTTTGTGCTCAGGGAAAACACCAAATATGTAGAGGCACAAGCACATAATAAGAGTTATGGGTTATTTATGGAAAGTTATTTCTGGTATCACTTAAGGAAGAGATGTATTGTAGTGTCTGAAAGGGTTATGGAAGGTTGTTGTCTTTTGTTTATGGGTTGTAGACGAGATCAAAGAGTTTTCTATTGCTAAGTATTTATTATTATGTTTCTGGAACTATCTATAAATAGTGGATATTTAGTCAGTGCAGTCAACAGTTAAACAGTTGTCAGAAGACTTTTTAAAAGTCAATGTTGTGTACACTGCACAACCTTAAGAGTAGTATCTTTATTCGGTCTAGTCTTTATCGTTTATGCCCTCTTACACTTTGAACATGTTGAATGGTTCGCTGTACAGAGCAGCATTTATTTAGTTTTTATTACTTTTTTAACCTTTAGTTATAGCTGCGTTATCAACAATCTATTTAGAGTCATTCGTTTCATGAGTTTTTTAAGGGTTTCTAAGAACAACTTGCATCCCTTTTGTATGACAGTCATAAAGTACCTGCAACAATTGCGAGAAAGGTATTTCTAGAAATGTTTAATGAAAATTTATATTTATTTGATGTGTAGCTAATGGCTCATTGAAGATGGTGACCAGAGCCTCGAGTTTAAGTTTATATTATTGTGTTAAACTTTTAAATCACTATTTCTGGAGTTACTTAAAAAGGAATCCAGCCTTACTTTCCTTCCTGTTGTGTTTTAAGAGTTGCTGTAACTGACTTAAATGCTTAGAATGTCCTAAGTTCTTATCTTCAACATACGCCAGCATAGAGATACTTGTTTCCTAAAGACACACGTATTTGTTAAGAATTTATATAAAATATGAATTTATATTTCAATGTGTTGCAATATGAGTGATAAGTGGTTCTTTCTCTTCTTACTATAAATCGAATTTCTACTTAAATATTAAGTTTCTTTTAAGTATCATTTTTATTCATTACTTTTGTTTATTTAAATCTCAAAATTCAAATTAAATATATTCGTTGACATACTTGAAACATGTTGAACTTTAATGCCAATTATATCTTTCTCAGCTATCGAAATTGCTGTGTACATTACGCAAAGCATTTCTCAGTATTTAATTGCAGTCGATTAAAAATGAACCAAATATTATTGGCTCATTTGAACGAGCCAATATTTTCATACTAATTACACGGCTCGCTGGCTGGCTGTTGGGCTCCTAACTTCCCGCCATGCCCCCCTTTTACCATACCTGAAGCGATGCATCTGTTTACTGTCAGAGGGCGTTATGAAAACAGATGTGTTTTGTGGTGATGTTGTTGTTTGTTTACCGCGTACTTATTAATGAACTTGAAATATGTATCGAATCGTGCCTGAAAAGACAACGCAGAACCATTCACCTGTGAGACTCGACAATTAACAACAATAGCAACAACAAGAACAAACGATAATAATATAAAACGGTATCTGCAGCGATTATGGGTTAAATTATAAAATATTTACCCGACGCGCTGAAATAATTGCCATAATTATAGTATAAATATAAAGATACGCTTTGTCTGTCATTTATAAATAATTACGATAAATATTAAAATGGAATTTTACGCGTGGCCGTGTATCGTTGTGTGTGTGTTGTACAGTTAATTAGCATTAAAATGGCATGTACGCACAGAACTCAATGAAAGAGCCATCGGCAAATGGGGCGTGGCATTTTGGCAGAGTGGCCAGAAAATGGATATCTGTTAAGGTATTTTTGGCTTAAGTTTCACGAGTTTGACAGCTTCTCAAAAACCTTTCGAAACTGTCTCAAGTCGATGCTGTTAATGTTGTGCGACTGCTCAGTGTGTGTGTGGGGGTGTGTGTGTGTGGGTGAGTGTCAGTGTGAGGGAGGGAGGCATAAATATTTCAATTAATGTTGCGACTGTGCCAGCTTCAGAGCTTCCCAAACTGCGAGTAAGTACGTCATACAGTGAGTTTAGGCTGTGGAAAACCCCTGGCAAATTGTTGTATTTATGTGCACTTATCCTTCAGGCACAGTCTTTTCGCCGTTCATTTGCTTTTCCGCTTTTAATGGCTGCCCCTTTTTGTTGTCGTTCGCGTTCGCATTGTCGTTGTTGTTATACCCCTTATACCTGACAGATTGGCCGTAGAGGGTATATGGAATGAAAGGTAAATGACCGAATTGATGTAGGGCAATTTAAAGCATCTAATAAAACTAAAGGTTGATTTTTTAGCTATTACCATTTTGGCAATACTGGCTTAAATTGCTGACGCACGTTTCGTGTTTTGTATCACTATCAAACATCTTTAGTTTGGTCTATAATTTAATCATAAATCATCTTACAATATCAAGAAATATTTTAGGAATGGAAACCTCAAACTGAATGTTAATTAAATGAAATATGAGGTGCTTTGTCAATATTAACAGTGGATATATATTTATTATAATTGAAAAAAATGCAACCAACTATTTAAAGAATCTTTTTGTTGAACTAAAATAGAATATACTTGTATGTAAATGTTGTTCAATTTCTTTCACAAATTAGTTTCCACATATTTAAGTTTATTATAAAGATCTCTTTGCAGATCTCTTGATGTCTACATCGTGTTTTACCCTCTTTCTATACAGAGTATCTCTTAGTCTAGTATACTTGCCAAACATTTTATTGTTGTTGTTGTTTTGCTTTGCACGCGCTTTATACCAAATAAATATTGCATACTTTATGGCACAGGCGACAGCAGCAGCAAAAGGAACAACAACAAGCAGCAGCAGCAGTACCGGCAGCAGCAGAGTTGACTTTTCGTCATAGCCGTTGGCTTTTGTGTGTGCCTCAAGTATTTTCGCCTTTTTATGACCCAACAACAACAACAACAGTAACAGCGAGAGCAGCAACAACAACGTTGTTCATTAAGTATCGCACTGTGCAAATTTGCCAGCATCTCAGTTTGTTAGTCTGTGTGTGTGCCTGTACGTGTGTGTGTATTGTATATTAGTGTTTAAGTGTATGTGTGTGCTGTAGTTGCTCGTTTGTTTGTATTTTTCCCAATATATTTAACATGTGGCATTGATTTTATGCCCTGTCGCTGGGCCAGCTGCCTTACTTGGCTCAAGTGTTGCCCCCACTTAATTGCCGAACTAGGTGCGAAAAAGGCTGCACCGACGTTGCCACAAAATAGGCCAAAGTAGAGTAAAGCACCAGTTTCCAGAGGGAGAGGGAAGGAGAGGTAGTACTTAAAACAGAAGCCTCAAAATGCAGAGTGGGAGTTAACAGAGTTATCGACGATTGCTCATATACCATAACTAACGAGTTTTCTAGGCTATCACAGTTCAGGTCATTCAACTTTTAGAGCATTTTTCTAATTATTTTCGGAAATTTGCGAGACATGAGCTTGATTGACAAGTTGACATGACAGCAGAAAGAAGTTTCCCATTCACTCGTTATGCTAATCAATCTAAAGTAAAGTCATATTATATATGTATTTATTTAAGTCTTTACTTTGCTGTATAACTTATAAAATTGCTTTACTTATTCATGGTTAAATCACTTCCATTTTGCCTGAACCCTCCATGGAAGGAAGAAGGAAAACACCTTAAGCCATTAGGAAAACAAAAAAATGCTTTTATATACTTCATAATAAAAGCATCCCTGGCACTCCCCTTACACCATCTTCTGCTCCAACACATTTGAAAATGCGACGCAATAAATGATAATTTAACGGATAATTTTTAATTATGCCGGCGAACTGGAAATACGCAGCGCGGTTTCGGATTCAGGCCATTAGGCTTTTCAGTCAGGCGTTTAAATAGCTCGACGCTCGTTTGTTTTCGAGTAAATGTGCCGTTATATAATTGACTATAATTTAAAGCTTTTTTCACTCACAGACAGACCCGCATAATATATGCCTGTGTGTGGGCGTATGCATAGGCGTGTGCGGGTGTATGTGTGTGAGCAATCAATCATGAAGTTGCGTTTTATATTATTCAAAATATAAAGTAATTAGAACCCCAAATTCAGCCATAGAGCAGGCAAATTTAAACTCTCGAAACAGAACAGAACCTCAAAAAGTACTTAGCAAAAAGTCTTTGGTCAAATCGGACAAAGTATAGAATATTAAATCAAGTTGCCGTGAGTGAGAGAAAAAGAAACCAAGCTGAAAAGCAGCAGCAGAGGTAGCCTAAAACGTAATACAATGAAAAGCTATTAGGTTAAATGGGCAGCATGAAGTCGATGAAGATAAAAAGCAAGAAAAAAAGGCGATATGAAGAGAAGAGGAAGTAAAAGAGCAAGAGCAAGAGGAAAACGAATGAACGCAAAGCTCGTTTTCGGCCAAGCAAATGAGGGCCAATAATTTTTTGCAGCTATCTATGAGGCAAATTGAGGCAAAGTTTGTGGAGCCTACCTCAAACACTCAGATTGACCGGGAAACAGAATATGTGTAAGAGCGAGAGAGAAAGACTGAGAGAGTAAAGTTAAGTTGAAGGTAAAGAAAGCAAAATGAATATTTACCAACATAAGCGCAAGATAAATGACCAGTGAATACCCTAGCAGGAGGACGAAGTGCTCAAGTACTCGAGTACCGAAGTACTTAACGATTTGCATTATGGTCTGGCTTTTATTTTATGTTTCTCCAAGTAATTTTCTTTGAAATAAATTCGCTTGATTCTGTGGCAAATGTGCAAGTAAAATTCATAAATATTAAATTCAATTTCAAGATGAATGTTAGCAGCGATTTATAATGATTTAAAGCTTGTTTCATGTAGAATTTATAATAGAGTCTTACTTAGTTGAAGAGCGAAGTTGAAGAGCAAGCGAAATGTTGTTAGATAACAGATGTAAGTAGGAACAGTGCTTATTAACAGTGTATAGCATGTTGTTCAACTATGTTAGTTAACAGATGTAAGCAAGAACAGTGTAAGTTAAGTTATTACAGATGTAAGGAAGGACAGTTCTGGTTAACAGTATGTTGCATTAGTACCCTGTTCAATTATGTTATCTAACAGATTTAAGAAAGAGTTGTCTTAGTTGTAATAGTAATTGTAGCATTTAACTATTTTAGCTAACATATGGAAAGTATGAAATGTAAGTTAGCTCTGCTCTATTTCGAAGGGTTATTAGCATGTTCGAGTATCTAATATGTTAAATAAATAGAAAATTTTAAGTGCACTTTTTCAACTGATTTATACTATAGTAAATATTCCTGATATCCTAATGTTAAACTGGTTTTATGGTTATTTTCCCTACACAAATACAACATGTGTGGAACGGGGGAGGTTGGTTGTGTGTGTGTCTGTGTATTTGTGCATGCGGTGTGCTTATAATTGCTATTTACAAATTTTTCGCATGATTTGTCAATTTTAATGAGCGTTATTTTTGCGCAGCAGATGCCAAATAGACAAGAAAGCCGAAGCCGCTGCCAGAGCAAGCCAGAAAGTGCCAGAGCTTGTCAGACAGTTTAGGGCAGATGGTCCAAAGCGAAGGGCGAACTACGTAATAGCTTCTACGTTGAGCAAGTCCTTGCGCCACGCGCTGCGCTATGGTTTACAGCCCAACCAAGCCGCATACAAACACAGAACACAAACACCCGCACATAACTGTGTGCACACAACAAACATACATACACCCCCACACACACAGGCACACACACACAGACAGACAGTCACCGACATTGACTTAACTATGCAGGGGGCTTCTGCGTTTTGTCGAAATTGAATTCGTTCATGATTGATTGCGTATACGCCACGTCCGCCGCATTGACTGTGCGCCGCAATGTAGGCAACACTTTTTTATTCGCTGTCGACTTCTGCTGCCCGCATTCAATTCAAGGCACACACACACACCCGAAACACCCTCACATTCATACTTCGTTTACATTTTGTTTCAATTTCAATTTATCTGCGTTTTCTCACCGTTTCGAATGTGTACACAACATTTTTCGACTGTCAGAACAGGGAGAGAGAAAGACAGTGAGAGAGAGAGAGAGAGTGGAGTAAAGAGGGGAAGCAGCATGCCGAAGGTGTATTGAACTTTCATTGAATTATGCTGCTGTGCAAAGTTATGGCTTGAGTTTTTAGCTTAATTCTGTTTGCTTTTTGGTGCGTGTTGAAGCGCAGCGTGGAGATATCGAAGTTCTCCTAAAAGGAAGCACAGGTTGACAGACAGACAGACTGACAGTGTGCCTGACTGAAGCCATTGATTTTGTGATGAGATTTCCAGCAACTTGTTTACACTTCCGCCTTCTGCCTGCTGCCTGTTGCTTTTGTTAATTTCATTAATCTTTCCCCATGTACCACGATGAGGTGAAACAATGCTCCTTAAAGCCGAGCAAATTAAATAGCACAAAAAGCAGAAAGCATATAAATTCAAGAATTTTAATCAATTCTCAACAGCTTCTTAGAACTGAAAATATTAGAAATTCCAGCAAATCATTTGCTTCAATGACTTCAGTAAAAGAATTCTAAGCTTTCCAACTGTTTTGTCGCTCTTTGAACAAGTTGATGAGATTTTGAGAACAAGACCAGCAGCACTTGAATTGTTTTTGCTTAAGTTAAGTGCTTAAAGTAATTAAATAAATGGCAAAACCAGTACATGTTTTAATTGAACTATAATTTTTAATATATCCTGCAATTCTTAATAGATAAAACAAGCAGAATGTGTATAAGGTATATACATTTTGGCCAGTAAATTACAACGCACCTTTAAGTCATCTAAGATATTGCAAGTTATTTTACTACATATAGTAAAACTGGTTCTATAAATATCATATGCATATAAATTTTCATCAAAATCGGACAACTCTAACACATAGATGCCATAGGATTAATCGAACAAGTTGAAGGCTGAAGAACAAGCTGTATGAAGACCAGTTTAACTTAATTTATCAGTGCCAATGAAAGTTACACATGATATTTTGCACAATTATAAAGCATTAGTTAAGGAACGATAGGGAGGATAAAAGAGACTGCTTGGCATGCCGAAGGTACCCTTTCAATCTCGTTGTCAATTAAAACTTACTGTAAAAATAACAAATTTCTCTAACCCAGAACCCATTTTCAACATTTTTATATGTCTGAAATCCGCAATGATCAATAATCCTTTGCCATATATAGTAATGCCATTATGATAGTTCAGAACATTTTATTTTTCCCGTTTTATGAGCGTATTTTTTCCTGTTTACACTTAGGCCAAACTATCTGCAATAAAATTTACATTTTTTCAGAACCAAAACAATTGTTTTTCTTTTCATGTGATTCCTTTTGCATATAAATTCTCACGCACAATTGTTTTTAAGCATTTAATTTAATAGTTTGTGTGTTGTGAGAGGATTTTTCCGCTCATTTTTCCTTCTTTTTTCTTGTTTGGCTACAAATCTTTTTAAGTGTGGAAATTCGGATAGCATTTTATCATGTGTGTATTTTTTTTTTCTTATTGTTATCTGCCGTTGGGGTATTTACGACTAACAGCTTGTACGGCAATATGTAGGCAAATGCAATTTTCCAGCGTCACAGTGTGACTGTGGAATGTTGGCGTATCTGGTGAGGGAAGGGTACCCATTGCTCACTGGGGAAGTCAAATGTGGAGGTGACTCGTCGCTGTCGGGTTGTGTCAATTTTTGTTAAATTATTTCGCAAACAAGCGACACAGTTCGGTAGTTGCAGTCAGCAAGCTTGACTATCCTAGACTATTCAGATATATGTATCATATAGTATTTGTGCTTACGATTAAGCAAAGTTCCATTAAAGCAACCTTGAGAAAGTCAGTTGCAATTTGTTGGCGTAGTTAAATTGCATTTTAAATTGACATTGGCAAAACGCAAAAAGAAACTTTTTAGTCAACCCAGAGTCAGATACAAACTGCCAGCTGCTGTCTGTTCCTGTCCCTCTGTATCTGCGTCTGTCTGCCTGTGTGTGTGTTGAGTATACACTATACCCTAAGGTATGCAACGTCTGCCAAAAATAGCCACAGAAATCCATTTGGCAAATTTGTTGTCAGCGTTTCCCGGCGGACAACACTAAATGCAGAAACCGTATTATTTGTGTGTGCAAAGAGAGAGAAAGGGAAGGCAAAAGTTATACGATATACGACGAAAAAATGTCGCAAAATAATTGCGCAATAAAAGTAAAAGTAGTGTAATTAAATGTTAACATTAGGCTAACGGTACTTTCAGGTAGTTTTCTCTGATTGATTGACAAATGAAGCGAAGACCAGATTAAATAGATGGAACGGAAGACATCAAATCTGCATGCAGATCTCCTCAGATTGTCATCATTTTAGATATGTATTTGACCAGCAAAAACATACACACAAAAACACAGAATGTAGATATACATGCACACACACACACACACAGGTAAACATTCATTCTCGTTGTTATTACGGTGGGTGGATGCTGTTTTTGGCACTACATATAATTGCCCAAAAAATAATCAATTGTCAGCTTATAAATATGAGATGAGTCCAGAGCAGCTGCAAGCGAAAGCAACAGAGGGAGACGGAAGAGAGGGGAAGATAGAGCGAGAGAGAGAGAGAGAGATAAGAGAGAGAAAGAGAGTGAGTTTGTTGATGTTCACTTTGTTGTTTGAGTTGCTGAAACTGCTTTGGCAGCTGTTGTTTGTTGTGGCTGGCTTTGTTTTTGGGTCAGTTAAATAAAGATAATTCTGTGTGCATTTTCATGCACTGCACTGCAGATATTCAGTAGGGTGTAGCAAGCTTATGCAATAAGAAATTCAGTGTATTAAAGTAAAATTGAGATGATAATTTATAAGCTTCAATTTAAAGTCAATTCCTAATTATGAGTTTATGAATTGACTTTAAATTGAAGTTTATCAATTATCTTCTCAACTATAATAAGCAACAAATCTTTATGACAATTTAATTCATATAAAGTAAAAACAACTCCATATACTTGTTTTACAAGGTATACCCCAAAACTCAATATTATTATTGCTTCAATATTGTTTAATATTGTACCAATGGCTCAATGGCCCCATGGCCTTATGTTTTCTTTCACAATTCGTCATGTTTATGAGAAGGACAGTGGGAGGAGGACGAGCAGGCAAGTGTGGGGGGAGGGGGAATGTAGGTAAAACTGTCCCGCCCCTCTTGCACTTGTCTGTTTATCATAAGAGCCTCTTTTGGTTCTTTCTGCGTCTGAGAGTGCCGCCACTTGAGAAGTCCGAGCCTGAGCTGCACTTCAGAGGCTGCCAAGAGTAGGCTTCATTCACGTATACCTCTGCCCCTCTGACTTGATCTTTTTCTTCTTGTTTCCCGTCTTTGACTTTCAGTTTCGGTTTTGGTTTTGCCTTCAAATTTGACGTGCTCCGCTGGTTTTGAATTTAATTTATTGTTTTGCCTGCACAATTGTTTGCTTTTTGTGCAATCGCCCTTTCTCTTCTGCTCTCCTAGTCTCTCTCTCCCCTCTCTCTTTCTCTATTTCTTGGCTCGGCTGCTGTTTGTCCGCTTAAGTGTCACAACAATGTCGCCGTCGCCAGTTTTTATTGCCAAATTTTTTGCAATTATTTGCGCTAATTTAATTTCTTGTGTAATTTCATTTTTATGTAGTCAACTTACGGCGGCTCTCGCTGCCTTGAAACTGAGACGCGCCCCCTCACACCCACCCATCTGGTGCCTACTACCTCTCTGCTACCTTCCTCCTCCTCCTGCCTTTTAGTGCCCACTTCTGGCATTCGGCTGTTGTTTGCCTTGAGGCGAACTTTGTCAACAATTCCGCGCACAACATTGAAAATTTGTGGCAAAAAAAGGACACACTGAGTGAGAGAGGAGACACGCCTAAGGAGTGAGTGGGAAGGCGCGACTGCCTGACACAAACAGCGCATCATTATGAACACGAGCCGTTGTCGTCGCAACTGCAGAGAAAAGAGAGGCTGGCTGAAAGGGGGCGTGTCGGCATTTCAGTGTGTCACTTTAACGAAATACTTTTTTCCGCTTTTTCACCTACCTACGACATTTTCCTTTGCCCCGTTCTCTCATGCGGCACAAGTGTCTCGAGCCTCTCAGCGTGCCTAAGGTCAAGCGTCTTTGTCATCTGCCATTGCCTACTTTCAGGCGCATTTCTAGCAAATAAATAAATTTCAAACACACACACACACGCCACACATTGAATTTAGTGGCGCCTGCAGGCGTTGGCCCGGCCACTTAACATAATTCAAATGGCTGTCGTTAGATGGCGCCACTGCGAAAGTGCAACGAAGCCAAGCTTCCGTTTTGTCGCAACTGTCAAAGTCTCATCTCTTTGCCCCCAAACGAGGCAACTTTCGCAAGGTACAAGTGAGTGGAAAGCGGACTGTGCTGGGTTTGAACCTTATGATAATGGTTATGGTTATAGCTCTGGCAGTTAGTACTAAAATTTTCTTGCCCTTTTGGCCAATTTCCCCCCCGCGCGGCATCGTCAAGTCGATTTGATTGGCTGCACTTGTGCATATGCTGCCCCACTTGCCCTTTGGAAAGGAAGCTGGTGAACGTGTTTACAACTTTGCACCTACACTCAATCCGCATACGATTTGACTTCGCCATCGCAATCGCATTCGAAGCCAATTGCACTTTTTATGCGAATCCCTGAGTGTGCCACATGAATAGTAAATTACTCTTTAATATGTGATCAAATAACTTTAAGGGACTCTTTTTAAAGGATGTAAAGCAGATGTGAGTGTATTTTAAGTGAGAATACAATACTGTTAAAGGATTCAAGTGAATATAAAAATGCATCTATTGTCATCTGAATTTTTATATTGAAATTAAATTTTTATATTGCATTTTTATATTGAATTTTTATATTGAACTTTGTATAATTTTTTATTGCATTTTTGTAATTAAATTTTTATATTGAATGCTTCTATATGTCATCAAAAATTTTAAAAAAAAATTGAATTAAGCATTAAGTATAATAAATAAGGCTAAATAAATAAAGAATTACTTTGTGTATCATACAGATAGCTATTTCTCAAGAGAGACTAAATATAAATACGATATATGTATTCTATTATGGAAACTATGTTCTTCAAATTCAAATCTACAGACAATTGAAAATTTCAATGAGCGTTGGTTTATTTAGCATAATAATTTAGTATAATAATATACTATATGTTCTTCAAATTCAAATCTCCAAAAATAAACAAAACCTTAAACTCTGCCTTCAAGTTCAGTTGTATCTTCAACACTTTCACTTCCAACTTCACTTTCACTGCACAGAGCACAACAGAAATTCACTTTCTTTATGTTTACGAGTTCTCCGCATTGTTGGTTTAATCAACCGCAAGTGCAGTGCACAAGTTGCAACTAAATATTGTCTTAAATGGGCTCAAGCCGAGCATCTCTCACCTCTGGCTACGCTGCACTCTATGGCTACTCTGGAAATTCTAAGCAGGTATCTGCTAACAACGCAACGTATGCTTAAATCATTAACTATGCCCCGACATTATACCAAGTATATGAAATATATAAGTATGTATACGTATTTCTGGTCGCTTTGCCCATTTGAAAGCAGCAGCTCGAACAGTTTTCGGTGTTCATATTCTCGACTCGCTTACGAGGCAAAAGTTTAAGCACAGTTCAAATGATTACCCCAATGCTGCTGTTGGGGCCAACATGAAAGGCGAACTTGTGCACAGCTGCAGGGGAAGACAGAGAGAGACAGGGAGATAGAACAAGAGAGGGAGCTAAAATAAAAAGCGATAGCGGGAAAGGAAAAGGGAAAGGGGTCTGCATAGGAACCATAGATAGAACACCTACACGATGCGCGCTTGCAGCATTGAGAAATGTTTACATTAACATGCAAAAGCGCAGCTACCCACACAAAATGCGCACACACATATATGACAAACACACAAACACAGGCATTCACAAACTGTCCACACACACACAGACTAAACACAGTGTCACACATGCGATAAAAGTTTCGCCCGTGCATATTATTTTCGCATTGCATTTTGGCAAGCGCACAAAAGAATGCTACAGTATGCGTGTGATAGAATGTGTGTTTGTGTTTGTGTATGTCCCTCTGTTGGCGCGTGCGTTTTGTTGCGCTTGTGCGTGTGCATGCCAAGTTTGGCGTCAGATTTTGGCTACGCCGCTTAAATAGAAAACTTGCAACTTTATCTTGGCTGCCAACTCGTCGCCCAAGCGAAGCCGCATTGCAGCAACTTAATTAAAAAGTCCCCAAAAAGGAGAACACTACTCTCTCCCCCCCTTCCCCCTGTCACACTCTCTCTTTGGCAGTTAGATGCGCCAAGTGAGTGAAAAGTCGACACGCATAAAAATCGCACGACACGCGCGCGTCACACACAGCACAGGCCAAACATTTAATTTGAGAGGGGGCTGGAGAGGGGGCGTGGCCGTATAAATTGTCACGACTTGAAGACTCTGCGCACACTGACACAAACAGGCAGGCAGGCAAACAGACTGTTACTAATACTTAGACACACAGCCGCACAAGCTGAGCAGACACAAAAGTGTGGCATACATTTCAGAGCCGAAAACGGAAATGCTTGACGCAAAAAAGGCAACTAACAACATGGCGACCGACAGCTACAACAACAAGAAAGCCACACTTAAGCTAAAGCTATCTGTGCGTGTTTGTGTCTGTGTGTGCGTGTGTGTGCTGTGTTTGTGTGAAGAGCTGAGTTGATTTTTGCCAGAGTTTGCTTTATTTTACTCTTATACCCTTTCGAATAGTTTTTTCCTAGTTGAGTGAATCGGCGAATTATTCAATCGTTACATTGGCTAAAAAGGTTTGTCTTTATGAATATCAAATGCAAGCAATGAATACATCATAATAGTTGATTGAAGTGTCAGTAAAGAAATAAATGTTCCTTTTCGAGTTGTGGAGAATTAAAGAAATTTCTAGAAATTTAGTAGAATAAGTTTAAATTTAAGAACTGAACATTTAGCAAAATAAATAAAATATTTTGCTTGGCTCTAAATAAAAGAAAATTGCCTTGCATCAAAGGTTTTTAAAGCGATTAATTGCCGACATAAGAGTATTTTTCTTTGCTGTTTTCTTTTCTTTTTTTTTTTTTGTTCTACTGTCCCTTTTGCTTCACAATTTCGGTTTTTATCGCCATGTTTGGGGCAGTTGTTGTATGTGTGACTCGCTCTCTCTGTATGTGTGTGTGTGTGTGTGTGTGGTTGCGGCTTTGGTGCAAATATTCCCTTTATTTTGCAAATTATGGCCAAGAACAACAGCGAAGAAAACGAGCAGCGAAAAAAGAAAAAGGAACAAGCAGAGCAAACGACAAGAACGACTAGCGTAACGGGCAATGATGTTTATGGCCTGCCATTTTGGCCACTAGCCGCCATTTTATGCAATTTCTTTTGTGCCAAGCCCCCCCCCAATGCTATCACAGCTGCGAGCGAGAGCTTCTTCCAAGTAGTACCCAGGGTGATTTAGTGCTTATGGCAAGTTTATAAATTAAATTTAATGAAGCAGCAAGTCAAACTATTACCGACTACTGCTCTCGAATTTCCCTTTACCGCATCCCCCCCCCTCACCATTGTGTGCATTGATTATGCGCCTCTCGTTTCCTTTACATGCCCACACATGAGCGGTATCTCAGTCTCTGTATCTGTGTGTGTGTGAAATTTGATTTACTTTGCAAAGCGAAAGTTTTGCAGCTACTTTCAGTTTTTAGCTTTAAAATGCATGAAAAGTTCTGCTGCCCTTGGCCATTTCTTATGGCACTTTTAGCCTAGTATTATAGAAGGGCAGCCATAAATGATAAATAAATATTTATGCAAAAGCAGCTGAATTTACATAAACTATCTGATAATTGAATTAGAAATACAAGTTTTGTTATTTTATGTAGCATTATATAAATATAAACATAATAACCCTACTAACTGGACAGGAAACTTGTTGAAAATTTGAATAATAAATATTTACGCGCAGCTGTTGGTCGACAAAAATGACTTGGTTGACCTTTCAGCTGTTTAGGTCACTTCAGCAAGCAACTTTACCTTGGCGTTAAAAGTTGAAGTTGCTTTAATCTTTTAGTCTTTTAATGGTTACTTCTTCTCTCTTCGTTCAAGTAAAGTTTATGTATAGGGAGAGCAGTATAAAATACTTCTCAATAGGACATGTTATTAACCTTCTACATATAATATAACAAGTAAGAGAGATTTATAAGGCATCTCTTGTTTATTATTTTCAGATCTTCCTCAACATTTAGTTCACATTGACATGGTAGTTATATAAATTTATAATTTTAGGTTTAAGATGATAAGAGAATTCTAAACGAAATATTGACCTCGAGCTGGCTAAAAATAATCATACAATATTACACAAATTTTATATATATTTATAATCTCAAAATGTAATTAAACTTTGTACAGTTGACACAGCTAAATATCCGTTAAATCTGTTTAATATTCCCAATGTACAGATCAAGCAGTTAGATATCATGTCAAGTAACCACACCTTATTGTCCAATGGGGGGCCCTTCTGTGTGGCTTCTCGAACTAAGCCTGACCTTGAGGGCACTTTCCTTGAGAGCGACACACACTGATAATTGACAGCATGTGCGAGTACGGATTTTAATTGGCACCCAGGTTGCCTGCCATGCTCTGCTACTGGCCCTGATCCGCACCAGCCTGCCCCGCCCTGCACCGCCCTGCCTGCCCTGCCCTGGCATTTATGAGCATCGAGATGCGGTGTGGATAAAGTCATTGGGAAACATATGACTGGCATTATGCAATAACAATAACAGGATATCTGCATCAGGCTCCCCAAAACAAATGTCGCACACGCATCAATTACGAGTGGAAAGCCTCCGCCTACGACTGCGCCCTCCTCTCTGCCTGGCCTCTCCCCCACCCCCCCTCCTCATGCTCTCACAAAGGCCGGCCAAAAAGTAATTATCGACAAGTTGTGCCGAGGAAGCCCCAAACGACAGCAACACAACAAAATGTTTTAAAATTCAATAGGCATACACGCACACTGATACACACACACGCATACATACGCACCCACACATAGGGAGCTGCAACAACAATGGGAGCCGGCTGAGCTTATGCAACATAATCCTAGTTTATGACAGTTAGGGGTCTCTCTTTGTACTTACGTGCGGTTCTGCTCGACTCGCTCTCTGCGAGTGTTTCTGTGTGTGTGAATTTCTTATGCCCTTTTGAAACCAGCAGCTGCTCAACCAACTGTACAAACACAGCAAGCAGAAGTACATTCACACACACACACACACACTGAGGCACACACCTAGTCGCAATTCATAGCAGAAGACTCACGAGAGACAGTGGGTCGAAGTTAATGGAGGCTGTACTGATTTCCTCTGGGCTTAATTAAGTAAAGCTTTTAATCTCTCAAATAGATCGTGTTCTTAAGTGCTCTGACTGTTATTTAACAGCGCTGACTTATGTTAAATGCATTTAACAGCTGTTATTCCTAAAGAATTCAAATAGTGTTGGAGAATGCGCAGCAAGTAGGCGCTTTCTTGTCGCTGTGCCAAGTCAAAATGATTAATAAACTACTTTAAATACACTATTTATTAATTTGTAACAAATTTCAAAACAGACTTTTTGCTATTTACACTCCACTTTTGCTACACTGTGCGCCTGCTTCTGCTGCTCATAGTTTATTTGTGAATTCCGATAGCTTTGACAAGTGTCATCAGCACAAAAGACGTGTCGGGATGCTCTCAGACACTGCCTCACATAGACCGAAAACAATCGCACTACCTTCCGCCCACCCCCTTCCCCTTCATCAGCCCCTTGCTGTGTGTCTGCCATAATTGAAGGTTTGCTTTGTGTGTGGGAGCGAACGACATTGGAAACTCACTTGTGATGCGATCTAAATCACATTCACAATTAGAGTATAAATATTTGCCAATTGTGACTGACAAGAAGAAGGGAATGGAGAGGGGGAGGCGGTGGGGGTGGTAACTTTGAAGAGGTTTCCCCCTTTTTCGGGATGACACTAACAGTAAAAGTTCTTGCCGAGCACAAGGTCAGCCCGAGAGAGAGAGAGAGAGAAACGAGTGTTTTTTTGAGCCTAAATGTACTGGGGCAACATGCAAATATGCGGGCTTCAGCATGCATGGCAGGGAGGCGGTGACTACGGGGGCGTGGTCGGAGACAAGCTGTTGACAGTTGTCGTAGAACTCGGGGCTGGCATTTGACATGACATGGCGAAGAAAAAGAATTCCTAGACTCGGCTACGGATACGGAGGGTACAGGCTGGTGATGGTGATGCTGATGATGCTGGGGATCAGGCTAAGACGCAGGCTTGGGGCTCATTTGCATGCTTTTAGGCGCCTCTTCAATTTGAAACGTATTTGCCCACGCCCATGGGCTGCCTCCCCCTTTTGGAATGCATGAAACTCAAAGTGCGACATATGTTTCTCTCTCTCTCTTTCTCTTAGCCTGGCAGGAAGTTAGCTAGCACCGGAAGTCGGGGTCGACTGGGGTATGCCAGTTTTATGGCATGTGCTATAAACAGTTAGTGGAAGTGTTGCTGCTGCAGTTTCACAACAATTTCCAGCAAAAAACTTAAATTGACACAGAGACAAGCGACAGAGTGAAAGGAGAAAGAGGGAGAGAAAGAGAAGGGAAAGCTAAAAGTGTGGAAAAAATCGCTCAACGCTTCACTTGGTTCTCTTGTGTGTGTCTGCTCACTGTCAGCTCGTCTGCCACTTCACTCTCCTCTCAGTGCTCTTTCGCAACTATGCATCCATGATTTTCATTCATCCATGATTCTCAGCTTCCGTTCACTGGATGCAAGGACGAACTGCCTGACCATGCCAGACCGGGCTGCTGCTTGCTCCTGGCATATGGATATGGATATGTTTGAAGCGAAGCTATAATGGCACCACAACAAAATTGATGCTTGGCCATTAAATGCAGCAGCTCAGATACTTTCAGCCAGCAGCGCCCTTGGTAGCAGCAGCAGCAGCAGCAGCAGCTTTAAGTCGATATGGCTTCAAAATATCAACATATCAACAGTAACAAGTAACACTTACAATGGCAGGTCACACAGTGACAACTCACAGTTGGATCATGCCAATAACCCTTAGTGCGATAGCCTCGTTTGATAGTGTAAATAATTAAATTGACAACTTGAACGACAACCAATACGATTTTGCAGCACAGTTGGCAATTTTAATTGCACCTCTAATTATAGTCGAGCAGGTCGAAGAACAAGAACTAGAGAATGCAAAGCAGGCCAGCAATAAACAGCTGACTGGACTCTCACGCTATTTGCTATCGGGGCCAGTAGAAAACTTTGTTTGTCCCTAAAAAAACGCGCTGCATGTGGCCACTGCTGCACAGGCATAATCAACATACATTAAGGGATTATAATGATTATAAAAATAACTTTAACTAAGTTAAAAATATGCTAAATACTTTTTTATAAAAATATTTTAAATTCATTTTAAATTCAACAAACAATTTGGGGAATTCAAAATTTAATTTAGCTATTTATGTTTTCAAGTGAATTTCAGATTCCTCAACAAATATTTAACAAATGAAGAACACTTTATAATATTTTAAATTTAACAAATAATTCGGAGAATTTACAATTTAACTTTGCTAATCTTTTGAACATTGAAAATGGTCAAAAAAGGGTATTGTGTAAATGTATGTAACAGGCAGAAGGAGGCGTGGGAGACCCCATAAAGTATATATATTCTTACTAGGATCATTTTCACAGTTGCTTGAGCCATGTCTGGCTGTTTGTTTGTGTGAACACTCTGATCTCAGCTATTATAAAAGCTAGAAATACCAAATTTAGCAGAAAGATTTCTGTGTACATTACCCTGATCAAGTTTATTTCAAATCAATAATTTAATTATTGAATTCGACTTGAAAGCGGCGTATAAAAGATACAACTTTCTGCTTTAAACATATACTAAGCTGTTTAAAATATCTACTTGAACTTAATTTAATTGAATTTCATTCCTTCGCTAATTTTCCAAATGTTTTGTCTTCTTTGACAGAGAACATATGCCTCAGTCAGTGTGCAGTTTCTGGGGAATTCAAAATGCGCAGATAACATTTCTATTTATCAGCTTGTTGTGTTCTTGTCAAAATTTCTTTCAGTTTTTTTTTGGCTTTTTATTTTTGTTGCTATTTTGTTGTTGGTGTGTTAAGTTTAAGCTTTGCCAGGCGAGTTTGGCATATGTCAAACTGACAAAATACACAACGTCTCCTCGCGGGCAATCACAATAGTAGTAGTATTCTATTTTCCTATCCCACTCACACTCTCACACACACACTCTCTCTCTCTATCTCTCTCTCTCTTTGTCTCTCTGTTGCGCCTTTCCTGCGGCGGCTGCCAGGCAAAAAATGTTGCCATGTTTTTTGTTGACAGCAAATTTCTTGTGCTAAATTTTCGCTGAACTGTCAGAGTGCGGCAAGCAGCAGCGAGTGCACAGGGGGGGTATGATGGTGTGGAGAAACGCAGAGAATTGAAGAGAAGAGGAAAGAGAGTGGTGGAGGGAGAAAGAGAGAGAGGGGAGAAGCTGTACGGCAGGAGTGTTGCCTTTGTGGCTGCTCACCAAGGCAGCAAAAACCATTCTTATTCTCATACCAATTATTTTCTTCTCTCTCTCTCACACACTCTTTCCCTCTCTCTCTGTCCTGCTGCTTCATGCTCACCTGCATATTTCGCTTTAATTGCGGTCAGCGTGGTTATGTCTTTGTCTTCGTCAAAACGGCAAAAAAAATAACAGGAAAAATCTAAAAACTCGACAAACAAATTTCGTTGCATAGTTTTAGGCGCTCGCCACGCGCGCATTGCAAATATTTTCCCCATGAATTTCTATGTAGGTTGTTCAGGTAGTGCCACAGAAGGAGAAAGACAGAGAGGGAGAGAGAGTGGAAGTGGAAAGGAGACAGATAGTGTTCAGTTTTGTTTCAGTTAGTTGGTTTTTGTTCAGTCTTCTTTTTTTTTTTGGAGGTTTTTTCTGCGGTTTCATTTGCCGTTGTTGTTCAGCATGTTTTGCAGTGTGTTGTTTCATGCCACGCACACAAAAATGCTAGGGTATTTGAGTTGTTTATTATATATAAAGACATGTACCGGCAATATTTAAATTCTTTCCTAGGAATTAAAGAGAGTAAGGAAGGCAACCTGTGCGTTGTTTGCTTTTCTTCCATAGAACATCACACAGTTACTTACGGAGTATCTTGTAGTTGTACCTTCTGCTGTACCACTTTACTTTTATTTACGTAAATCTGACTGTATATTGATTCGCTGCCGCTGCGACGCTGACGTCGTCGACGTCGACATGAACGCATTTTATGCATTTGTCGGCCTCAGTTCATCGGCGCGTCCGTTGTCCTTTATGTGTGTTTTGCTTTTCACTCGGCTCTTGTTTTTTCCTCCCTTCTTCACCCGTTCCCCCTCTTTGCTTGCTGCGGTATATGCAGCATTGATCCGCTGTATGGAGACGGCATTGATAAAACGAAAATGCAGCTGCATATTTACCGATTAAATAAGGCAACAAAAACTGTATTTATTTTTGATGTTTTCACCAAAAAAAAAAAAATCTGCATAAATAAACCGGTTATAAATGTATGTGTCGAAATAACGAGAGTGTGTTTTTGCGTTCCTTATTTTTTCATGTTGATAATAATCCTCTTTTGCACGGTGCCCACAGTGCGACGTACCGCGCTGGCTGTGACTTTCAATTAAAACCGATTTCCATATGCATTGATGATTTTTACTTTTTTAATAACTGTAACAAGCAGAGAGACAAGCACGGACATGCACAGACATGCAACTGCTTGTTACACTGCATGCTGTGTTCTTTTTTATTTAAGCATAAACTGTTGAATTTTAAACAAGCTCTGCATGATAGAGAAATCGAATCCTGCAACGCGTTGCCGAAGCAATTTGAGATGACACACGTGGCGTATGCGCAATTCTGTTGCATTTGCAGCTCATTAGGCAGCGTAGCTGTTGGTCCGGTATGGGAGACCGCAATTAAGTATAAAATTTCAAAGCAGAATGCGCATAAATCATAGACACATGCACACCCACACACATGCAGTACCACACACACACACACATTGTTTCCAGGTACCTATAAATTAGCATACGCTCAGTTGGTCTGGCCGAGTTGCCGAGGCAACTGACTAATTGAACTAAAAGCAAATGCAGTTATTGTTAATGAAGATGCTGCTGCTTGCCCTCATGATGATGATGATGATGATGATGATGATCATGATGACGATGGGGGCGATAATGATGATGAAGCTGGCGTTGCTGCTGTGGCTGCTGCTGCAGCAACTGACGCAACATTTAAGTGATTTATGAGGGTCAAACGGACACACAGTGAGAAATCGCGTATTCGTTTCTTTTTACTCCCCTTTCCCCTTTCTTCTGTTTGCGCATATATCAGTTACGCGCGTGTCTGCATTTGTGTGTGTGTGTGTACATTTCGTGTGTGTGTGCGTATGATTTTTCAAGAATGTCAACAACTGACAACTAACTTACGATACACTCATAAATATAGGCGAGTAAACACACAACACACAGAGCGAGAAAAGAAAGGGAAAGAGAGAGAGAGAGAGAGGGGGGAGATAGATTTACATATTTGAATGGAAATGTGCGTCGCATGCAGTGCGAGTATGAATGAATTGAATGAGTTTGCGGCATGGTGAATGGGTCTATTCGTTTTGCTAAAAATGAAGAGGTAACTTTTCGGGGTAGACTGATTTAAATTGGGGAAAGGGAGGAAAGTAATTGAAATTGTAAAGGAGGGACATAATACACAGTTGTGTAAGATATAATATATGATAAAGATATAGGATATGTTGAAGATATTGGATAACTTTATGATATAATATATGGAAGAGAATGGGGGAAAATATGTTTAAGAAATATATGCAATATAACCAAACTCGTGAGGAAAGATATGATATATGCAAGCTAAAAGAAGGGAAAAGAAAGCAACGGAAGGGGATAGCGCAGACGTATAATATATGTGAAATACAAATGTTAAACACAGATTAAGCAGTAAAGCAGTATAAGATAAAAAAGAGTAGTATAGAAAGTACCTAAAATGCAAATAGTAATAAGAAAAAAATATGGAGATAATGTGAGATATGTAGAAGATATCCAACATAAGAGTATATTGCAAGCAAAAGAAAAATGTGCAATCTGTAAAGTAAACAATTAATTTAAATATAAATAAGATATCAGATTATCATACATACACATATGCCATTCATGAGAGATCGCTGGATAAACAAGTTTACAATTTCAATTAAGCACAAACATTGCTGGCATCGTCGCATGCAAAGTCTGATTAAGCCAGCAGAACAATCTGCGCTCTGCCCAGTTGAGATATACCATATGTATAGACACATCTGTTGCCGATTTGAACTTTTGATTAGCCCCAGCCCCAGCCACATGACATGTCAAGTAGGGCAAAGAGTTTTCCACTCATTGCGATTGTCAGGCGGCAAATGAAAGGCCAGCCCCGGTACGAATGCGAATATGCTGTGTGCTTACTATAAATGGAAAATGGTAAATGGAAAATGTTGCAAAATATGGGAAAAAGGGTTGAGGAGGGGGAGGGGGGAGATGGTTGGAAAAAAGGCAACACATTTAATTAAGCCAACTCACACGACAAAAGACACACACACACACAACAAACAGAGAGCGGCAAAAGCCTCTCAGTGCGTCCCAGACCTGCCACAGCCCTGCGGACAATGTTGTACGCAATCAACGTCGATAGTAGCTATCCCCTCCCCTATGCACGTCCCTCTTCCTCTCATTGGAACCGCCAGCGGTGATGCCGACGGTGACATCTTCTGCTGCTGCTGCTGCTTCTTCTTCTCCCTACTTGGTTGCGCTCGCTCATGCAGTCATCAGAACATGGCATATACATACCTTATATGGTTTCACGATGAACGAACGCTTATTGTATGAAATTTCCCTATGCAGCCCCCCTCCACTCCCTCTCCCTCATTCACTGTCGCTGCCTGTCGCACTCCCGCAGCGCTTTTGTTGTGCTTTCTATGAGTATTTATACCCGCGCGAATGGATGCCGGCACAGAGAGCTTATTAGGTCAAAGTAAATGTAGAGAAAATCGCTTAGAATTGTGCAAAGGTTCAAGTAGACTGTAGTCGCATGGGGGTGGCCTTTGTTCATACCCTGCACTTGTTGTAATGGTGTTAAAGAGACTGAGACAAGTAAAGCAGAGGTGACGCCACTATCAATATTATCGATTATTTCGATTTTAGATTAGAATAGGTTCTTTCTTGATTAAATAATAATAGTTGCAGTGGAGATTAATGAACTTTGAAGCATCACTATCAGAGTCGATAACGTAGTCTATCCTTCTATCTACTGAGTAGTTCCTTATTCATGTTGTCCAAATCACCGTTTATTGATCTATTCACCTCTTCCATTATTTCCTATTAAATTCATCAGATAGTTGTAAGCAGTGTTGTAATTCGATAAAAGTATCGATACAATCGATATTTTTATTACTCATTATTTTTATAAGTGAAGAGTTATCAATAATTTAAATATATTCAATATTTCTATCGATAAAACAAAACCTATCTATCTATTAAATACTTTCAAGTTCCTTATGCAAGTTCCCCAACTTATTATAGATATTCCCTTAAATTCATTAGATAGTCGTAAGCAGTGTTGTTATGCGATAAAACTATCAATACAATGATATTTTCATGACTTTTTATCTTAACTAAAGATCTTAACTAATTACAATATCAATAATTTTCCAAGTATGTGAGAGATATAGAATTGAAGTACTGCACAATACTCCAACTATAGTTTTCTGCAATTAAAACTCTACACCTTATATAGGGTATTTACTAGTCTATCATTACCCAAGAAACTCAACCTGCTCTTGCTGTTTGTAATTTATTTTCTCTTGCATTTTTACACGTCATGTGATCACTTAATTCCCCCTCGTTGAGCTTAGTCCACAGGACGGTGTCAAGCTATTGGGGTGGTGGGGGAATGGGGACTTCAATGTAAAGCATATTTGAATTGACTTCTGTTGATGGAGTGTGTCGTCTGGCTGTTACGAATGAATTGATAATGGAACACAGTGTGCCACTGTGCGCTGCTTTTTGCATTTATTTATATAAATTAAACCTGACAAAGCTGCGAATCGACGAAACGATTTGATTTGTTCGACTTGTCTCCCATTTTCATTTTGAATTTCGTGCCCCACTGATTGATGGCCTTAGAGATGAAAGTTTAATTCTTGACATAAAAGAGTTTCATGCTGCCAATTTAATTGCTGGCACCCGCTATCAAAAGGAACTCGGACAAGATTTACGAGCTGCGCTATGGTTTTAAATCATAGCATCGCACTCAGCTCGGCTCAGCTTGAGCTCGTACACTCGTATTTGGGGTTCGTGTTTATGTATTTTGTATTGCGTTTGTATTTGTGTTTTTGTGGCATCAGCTTCGTTATAACTTTTCACACACACACACACTGGGCGTACAAGTTATGAGTGTGCAAATAGTTTGCCAAATGCGATTGGAGGAGGAGGCGAACGTAAATCAAAATGTGCACACGAAACGGGGCAAAATATTGCGCAGCAGAAAAGAAAAACTTGATAAACTACGATGCAAAGGGTGGGGGGCAGGCAAGATTGGGGTTGCGTCCTCAAGATGCCATGGCACATAGGGAATTGAATATGAAAAGGGAAGATGAAGATGGGAAAGGGGAAGAAGCAGAGAATATATATTTCCGCAAACGACGACGACAATCAGGCGAAATGCAAAAAGTGTCGCGGAAGTTGTCAAAACATTCGAAACGAAACCAAATGTCAGATAGCAGCGGCCCAGGCTCCTAACTAACTGACAGACAGACGGACAGAGAAAGGCAGACTGCAAGAAAGAGACAACATAAGAGACAGAGAGAGGGAGAGAGTGAGCGGGTGAGAAATTCACCTTAAACGAAGTCCAACCTTCAGGCGCACCTTGGCTGGTCTTATCCTTTTCAGCTTTTTTTTTTCCCAAGCTAAATTAATTTTTATGCGCTTAAATCGGTTGAGGCTGAGAATTCATAATCTTAGGCCCTCGGAGCTGCTGCTGCTGCTTCTGCTGCGGCTGTGGCAGGCTGTGAGCTTATTTATTGTTTAACTGCGCAAACACTGATAATAAATTGTGCCTTCGTTCGCGTGGTTATCGTTGTTGGTGTTGTTGTTGCTGCTGTGCGCTTCATGTTGCAGGCGTGAAAAATTGTTGGCGTGCATTTTACATTCATTTTGTGAGGTTTTTCTCGCTCTCATACCCTAGCAGTTACATTTTAGTGGGGTGGTACAGGCTGTGCAGATGTGCAGGAATTTTATTATATAATTTGCTATAGAACTGTTAAGATCTTGAAAAATAGGCTAGCTATAGCTATGAAACTTGGTTGCAGGCCTCTCAGAAGATCAACAATAAGGAAAATTATTATATAATAATTGCAAATATAAAATAAGTCTAATTTTATTATATATACTTAATTATAAAGCTTCTATCTCAGTTGTTTTTGGAGCTAGATGGAAAAGACTTTGTATATAACTGTGCAAATAAAATACTTATCAATCAGTTAATTTCAAAATCAAAGCCTTACCTTGAGAAAAACTAAGAAAAAAGGATATGCCTGAGCTGCTTATGCTCCACCTAAGCTTTCTTGGCTTTTTTTTGTACTTTGAGCGTCCATTTAATATGCAGCACGAACATTTTTGGGCACTCATCTCACTCGCTTTAAGGTGTTTTTTTTTGCTCCCTTATCTTTTGCCAAGGATTTTGTGACAACCTTTTAATGAAATTAATCTGGCCAAGCACACATATACACACACACACCCGGGGCACCAACTGCCTGCCTGGCAACAATTTTGCATATAAATTGCAATTTAAGTTGACCATTTATCAATACTCATAACTTTCGATGAGCCTCGGCCAGCGGTCTTTCCCTGCTGGCAACGGCAAGCCAGGGCTCAATTCATTAAGCCGCCGGCAAAATGGCCTCAGGCTGCAGCAGCATCACATGCAGTATATATATTTATATATGATATATATATAATATATAGTATATGTATGTTTGTGGTATATGGGCACTAATGGACATCTTAAGGCCTTCCTTCTGCGATAATTGACAATTGAGTGCAGCAATAATCTGGCGTTAAATCAACAATATAATAAATTCTCTTCTGCCCAGCTTGGCAAAGGTTCAATAAAAGTTTTCCCTTTTGCAACATCATTCGCATGACATAACATTGCATATATATAAGTAGTAGTAGTAGTAGTGAATGGTTGGGTTATATATCAGGTGGATTATCTAGGAATTAGCAGGATTTATGTGCAGAGCAAAAGTTGCATCTTAATCAACTTTGAATGGTTATCTAATTGTACGATATATTGTAGCTGAAAATAAGCTGTCTATTTTGAAATATTATTATGGTTATTTAGTATACTGAATTCTATATTTATAGCATGTTACATTTAATACAGTTTCTGACTTTTGAGTGTGTGAAGCCTTGCACACAGAACAGAAGGATATGACACGGTTTGCCTGCTGGACATGTTGGACCTGTGGGCATATGAGAGATTATACTATAGAATGCAAGCATAAGGGGGATATGTAAATGTATTGTCATGCGAAATGAATGTCATTAAATGTGAGTCAATTAAGCAGACTTTGTTAGCCCTGGCCAAGTGGGTGGTCAGACAACAAGCGAATATGTGACACGACCTCGCACTGAGAGACAGACAGAGAGACAGACAGGCAGGCAGGCGAACAGGCTTGATGGACAGACAGACAGACAGACGGAGGGAAGGATCTGAACTGACTGGCATATGAGAATGTGCAACTGACAATGCGGGAATTTGCATAACGCAGGCAAACGTAACAAAGGAGGCCAACAGCATGTGAGACTCATTGAATCGGTTTGTGATGGTTCCACACGAATCGCACGACTGCACACGGCCAGGATATAGTACACATATCTTACAAATATATGTACTATGTACATACATATGTATATGCCCATGGATATATGATTTAAGTGCGGCAAAGTATGCTTTGCCTTAAGTTCAAGTTGCATTTTACAGCAAAGTCATCAATTTACTGGTGCATCACTCATACGCCGGGTACCTGACTTGCAAATAGCTCATTAAAAGTTTTACACACACACACACAGGAATACACACATAAGAACTACAGACACTTGCTGTCCTGGTGGGCGATTTATTAAATGTTAGCTTTGCTATAATTTCATGTGGGCAAACATTTTGCCATAAAACAAACGCGCTGCGCACAAACAAAAATGTCACAAGGCAAGCAAAGTGTTCGCGTACACGCTGTGTACAGCCCTCTGCTTCCGCCTATCACACTGTCTATCTCTTTTGCACACACACAATACAGATACAGACACATTCTTTCTCACTGTGTGTGTGTGTGTTAGTTTTTACACTGTGCCTGCAGCGCAACACTTCCTGTTTACATAAACAAACACATCAATGTGTCTGACGTGCAGCTTAGGCAGCCACGCCCTGCAACACTTTGCCTCCCCTCGCAAGCTGCCACTATATCTCTCTCTCTCTCCCCTCTCTCTCCCTCTCTCTCTATCTCTTTTGGCACTCTTTGTGCGCCCACATATGCATAAAAATTGCACATTAGCTCAACAAGGATTTTGTTTTCAATATTTTGAACAGCGACGTGCACAAATTTGCTTTATTTGTTGTTATTGTTGTTCCCCTGCTGTTGCTGTTGTTCCACTGTTGTTTGTTGTTGTTGTAGTTGGATGTTGCAGCATGCAGGGTAAAGTTAATTTTATCCTCCGGCATCGAAATATGTTTCTCACATTATTTGCATAGCGATCATTTCGAACGCCTGCAGCCCCAGAGGCAGTTTTAGTTTTGCAGTTTTAGTTTGCTACTGCATTTAGTAGATAGATTTTTCTACGCTATAAATTACACAACACCTAGTGGCAGTGTTGCAAATTGATTGGAAAAACTACTGACCGTAAAACTTTTCTCTACAGGCGAAATATTTGTGCATTTCCAATGGGAGTTCAGTTCTGTATTTAGTATAATAAATCAAACATAGCTTTGAAACTACTTGACAATTTTTATAGCAATTTTGTTGATGCACATGATTGTCAAATGTATTAATTTTCTAATGCCTTAAAGACAGCGAGAGAGGGGAAGAAAGAGAAAGTTAAGTTAAGCAGCTCTGCAGAACATTTTGGCATATTCAACTGGGGGATTATTCTGGCAGATTTCCCCTGCATATGCAGACTAGTTTGGCATTAAAGTCTTTGTGGAACTCAAGTCGAGAGGGCTTAATATACATAGAATGCAGTTGGCAGCTCTAAGAAGCTTCAAACTGGCAAATGCAGCAGCAAATTTTTAAAGAAATTTGCAGCATTTCTTTTTCATCCTTTCCTCATTTCAATTTTCTCTCTCTTCTCCCTGTCTCTTAACTGTTTCCAGCCTTATTGGCACAGAAATATTTTTCATTTTAATTAAATTGCATACTGCAGCAGTACCAGTCTTAACTAAGCTTAGCTCAGTTTACTCTTCCCCTCACTACACTCTCCCCCATGTGCTGCTCCCCCTACAAGCTACCACCCATGGCTCACTGGGGAATATCGGAACTTCTGTTTTCTGTTAATCAACCACACAGAGTGAGGTCTGCATGAAAATGCTTAATTGTATTATTACATAACTTCTGCAGGGATATGTGTGTGTGGGAAGTTTTTCCGACTCTGCGGGCTCTACTTGTGCCATAATAATTCATCGGGGCACTCGATACAAAAGTCGCTGGCAATTAATTCGCGCGCCTGTTATGGATAAATCAATGCGGAATTCGCTTTTCAAAGGATAATTAATGCGTCGCCAAGCGACGCGGACTGCATGTGACAGCAGCTGGCGCAGGATGTGTCTGTATGTGTGTGTGTGTGTCTGTATGTTGGTGTATGTGTGTGCATGTGCGTGTATTGTGTGTGCTGTGTCTACTGTATTGTGTTTGCGTGTGTCTGTGTGTGCGTTTAGCTGGAAGACACGCGTACGCGCAGCTGACTTTGCTGCTTGAGACGAATTTACACACTCAGCGAAACAAGGAGTGGGTACAGAAAGAAAAGGCTATAACTTTGATAGATTGAAATGTAAGGAAATCAAGCAGAAGATCTGCAAAACTTAAGTTCAGGGTGTGCAGTATTAATTGTATGGGGGAAAAAAAACCCCCAAAAATGTATATTAAAACACTTTAAATTAGTTTAAATTTATAAAAATCTTACTGTTAGTTAAACTAGTTATAGATCTAAAAATATTGCTATACTGTAAGCAAAACATAATATATTTAATCTTGAAATACATACACTGTAAAAAATAATTTATTTTGTGGTAATTCTCCAAGTGTTTTCAGTTAGTTTAAATGCATTGAGAAAGTGCTGTTGCTGCCGAGGTGTTCAATCAATTTCACTTGAACTTACAGCAACAACTTATTCTACCTGCATGTGCATGTGTAGATGTATGTGTGTATGTATGTGTATATGTATATATGTGTGCATGCTTATGTATATGTGTACATACATGTAGCTGGTATATAATCTGCTTACAGGCATGTGCAATGTCCATGGCAAGAGCAGAAGTCGCGGCCTGCGGCAGAGCCTTGAAGAACTTCTTCGCCTCGAAGCGCATTCAAGATGAGGAGGCCCAAGCTGGCCCAAGTACAGTTGCGTGGCAGAGCAAAGACAAGGGCGGACATGTTGTGCTGAGACATGGTACTGTAATTAAATTAGCATTAATGTTGTCGTTCGGATTATGGACTGCGTCTGTCGCACTCTCCTTCTCGCATGCTCTCTGTCCACCTTCCACTCTCTCTCTCTCTCTCTCCCTCCTCTCTCTGTCGTTACCATTGTCGTCATAGTCGTTGTTCGCATTTGCGTTGTGCGACTTCATTAAATATCGCTCATATGCCACGCATGCTTGTGTGGCTGCGTGCCTGCGTGCGGGCATTTGAGTGAATTTATGACGCATTTTATGTCTGCCAATTTCCTGGCAAGTCTCGACTCAGATTTGCTTTGTGTTGTATGTGTGTGTGTGTGTGTGGTGGTGTGGGTGTCTATCAAATGTTCCCATTGCAAATCAATTGCAGCAAGGCTGAAGTATCATAAAATACTGTTATGTCATTTATGAGATGCAAACTTGACTCTGCTACGTGGCTCTAATTGACGTTGCACAACAAAACAATTATCAGTGGCGCACAAATTTCGGACAGCAGCAGCAGCCTGCCAAGTGGCCATAAATAAGGAGGCTAAAGGGCGTGCCAAGTTGGCTAACTTTCGCCTCAAAAATGCGCTGCAAACTCGGATTTAAACGAGATTTATTTTTTTTTTTTATTTGTATTCCCCAGAGAGTAAAAATGATTGAAGCACAAAGTTGAAGCTCAAAGTTAAACGAAGTTTTTTTCTTCATTGCAAAAGGCAGGCCAACAAAAATAAAAACCAATTCACAATGCACAAGAAAAAAATAAAAAGTTGACTCAACTATGGGAGAAACTTTTTCTGATTTGGTTTTTTTTGTGTGTTTTGCAAAAGTTTACATATTTCCTGGACGAGTAGCAAATACCCTTCGGGCAGAACGGAAGGCTGTTCCGCTGCTTAGAATTGTGAATCGCGATCTTACACTTCTTTTAGTCAGATTATTTTATTATAATAAGATTTATTAATATTATTTTTTTGATATTGAAATATTTTTATTCATTTTTTTATTAATAAGTTTCTAACCATCACCAATTTATACTTTTTCTAAAAATGTTTAAAAACTCTGAATTGTCAAAATACTTTTGCCCAGTCAAAGAATGATAGTCTGGCGTACAAAAAATGATAGAAAATAAATGTGTACCGTTATCAATGCAAGCTTTTGCTCCATTAATGCTTTTGTTGTTGTCTCTCTCATAAAATTAAATTGGTTACCTTTACTACTCTCAGTTTTGGAGTCTGAAGCGATGGTTGATCTTGCTTTGCTTAGCAACATATAAAGACTTCAGCAATATGCACTCATATTGAAAACTCAACTCAGTCCCGTAGGTGATATCTCAATTAGTACCAAACCAAATGGATTCGGCCATGCGAAATGGTCCTACCGTTGCTCGGTGCAGCTCAGAGATAGAGTAGATGAGCATGACAGGCGAAAGGAAAGTGTTGGGTCTGGGCCAAGCCCAGACTTTGCGGCCGGAAGTGTTCATGTAAGCGCCATGCTCGCACAGCTGTGTTGGTGTGAGTTATGGTGTATATATGCGAGTGTGTGTGTGTGTGTGTGTGTGTTTGAGTGACTGTATCGGTGTGCGTGTGCGAGGCTTTTAGAATGGGCTTTACAGTCTTTAGGTTGTTTGAAACTTCAGGCTGTGCTGCCCGTGTTTATGTGTTTGTGTGTGTGAGTCTGTGTGTGTGCATGCTGGTGTGAGTAATATTCAAGCAAATTTTCAATGTAAATGTTGCAACAACCAGCAGCAGCACCGGCAACAGCAGCAGCAGCAGCAAAACGGCAGCAATAACAACAAATGCGACCCTCGTCGCAGCTGTGTAAACAGCAGCAATAATAACAACAGCAAAGACTTGCTGCTGACGTCAAAAGACACGGACACACACACACACACACACTAGTACAAAATGCATTTAGCTCACGTCCCTCAGGCGTCCTTCCTTGCTCAGTCTCCCGCCTTTTTGTCCGACTCTTGCGCAGTACTTCGGCTACTTTATGCAGACAACTCAACCAACTCGACTCAACTGAACCGAACTCAATTCAGAAAACCGACCGAACGAGAGACAGACAGAGAGACAGAGAGACAGACAGACAGACAGCAAAGAGACAGTCAGAGAGACAGTCAGAGAGACAGCAGGAGTGAGCGAGCAAACGACCAACCAAAATGGCCGCACCGGAAGTTGCTAGCCGCCATTTATGTTGCTGCGTTGCGCGTTTCAATTTGATCTGATTTTATTGCTGTTGTTCCTCCCGTTGCTGTTGCTGTTGCCGCTGCTGTTGCTGTTGCTGCTGTGTTGTGGCTGGTGTCTCGTCCTCGCAGTTGTTGTTGCAGCATTTAGTTTAGCATTTCAGTTGGTCGCTCAGCTTGTTTGTTTATTTGTTTGTTGTTGCTGTTGCTGTTGCTATTGTTATTTGCCGTTGGTAAATGAAGCACACAAATTATTAGCTGCTCCATTGGACAAGCCATTGCGGAAAGTGGGCCAAAAGGATTTGCATTAGCCACTTGCAGTTTATTTGCCCAGGGCTTCCGTTCAATTTAATTGTTGATCCTCCTCGTTGAGCTCACAGCCATCAGTTCTAATGTTTATTATTTGAGTCTTCCTTAATTTGTTAACTAAATACTAGAGTATTTATTTATTTATTCATGTGTGCCCTGAGCAAGTAGTGTAAATAAATCAACTAGATTATCTTATTGGTAGAGTTTCTATAGACAAAAGAATGTTTTTATAAATGCAATGAAGGAATATTAACATTTTATTGGTATTAAATTATTAAATTAATTAAAATGGCACATAATATGATAAAGTATTTTTACAATACAGAAAGAAGAACACAAGAACACAAAACTAGCTAATGGAAAGGGTGTTATTCTTCTGTATTGTAAAAATACTTTATCATATTATGTGCAATTTTAATTAATTTAATAATTTAATACCAATTTAGTGTACCCTTTACTCATTTAGAATAGTTACAAGAGGACAAAGGAAGGCAGACATTTTGTATACTCATTCTAGGCTTAGCCAGTTTATAAACTATATTCAGTTATATTCCAATCTGTAAAACTAAGACTTGTTCTTTAGTTATGATAAAGTGTTCCCTTCAAAGTTGCAGTGTATCTCATCTGGCCACTGTCCATTCTTGAAGTATTCCATGAAGAAAAGAAATACAAAAAAAATCTGTACCTCTTGTTGTTAAAATATATGTAAATTTCGTCGACTCTTATTTCCGGGAATTGTATATCATTAAATGTCAAAAATACATTGGCATTAACTAGTAATAAATTCTTGGAAATATCCTCAGTAAAAGCGGGGAGGGAGGGGGGTTAAAATTCCGACTAAAATTATAATTGGCAGACTGAAAGAAAAGTCGATGGATGCACTTGATGCAGCAGTGGAGAATGGATGGGGAAGAGAAACAAGAACAAGTGCTGGGTGGGTGGTAAGCAGACTCTTTCGACTCTTTCGAGTCTTTCGACTGCCTAATTGGAGGGTTTCACAGTGCGTTGTCTATGGAGGAGAAGGTGCTCGAGCAACTCGACGGCTTCTTTTTCTGCTGCCTGCTGTGATTTCATTGAAATGCGCCACAGCAGAAACTCAATCAGTGCATGGTGCGGTGTGGGGTTGTTGGTATATCTTGACTTCTGTAACCGCAGACAGGCTCCTGCACGCGGCCACAGGGCGTATGCGTAATACCCGTCTAATTAGTATCCTAATAGTCGCGCCACATGTGTAAAGTACTCGACTCAAAGCGCATTTTCACTTGTTCCACTTTCAGAGCCGCAGCGACAACAACAACAGCAGCATCAGCAGAAGCAGCAGCAGCAACTCTAAGAGCCGCAACTGTAACCGCAGCAACACTTGTTAAAAGGCAGACAACCACGAGTACGAGTAGGAGAAGGCAGACGACGACGACGAGGACGAGGACGCGCGGGCAGTAAGTCAAGAGCAACGCCTTCACATTGGATTACGCGCAGTTTTACTTTAGACCGGAGCCAATTAGTGGCCAACAGCAACAACGACAGCAACAGCTAGAGCAACAGCTAAAACTACAGCAACAACATCAGCAGCTGCAGTTAGCGCAACAGCAGCAGACGCAGCTGACGCAACAACAGCTGCAGCAGCTGCAGCGACAGCAACAGCAGCAAGTGCAGCAGCAATTGCTGGCCCAACAGCAGCAGCAATTGCAGATACAACAGCTGCAGCAACAACTGCTGCTGCAACGGCTCGAGCGTGAGTTGCAGCAGCAACAACAACAGCAGCAGCTACAACAACAACAACAACAACAGCAACAGCAACAGCAACAGCAGCAACAGCAACAGCAGCAGCAGCAGCAGCAATTTCTCTATCATCAGCGGCAATATTACGAGCGTCTAAGCACAACAACATCAGGCAGACATCGCTGGCTACAACAGCAGCAGCAGCAGCAACAGCAACTGCAGCAACTGCAACAGTTGCAGCAGCAGCAGCAGCACCAGCAGTACAGTTATTACTTCAGTCGCGGCAGCAGCAGCAGCACCGGGCTGGGTCTCGGCTTGGGACTGGGCCTGGGTTTCGGACTGGGCGGCAGCAATCTCAGCAGCTGGTACCATCTGCCCTCGACCTCGGCGCACATTTACATCGGCAGCAGCAGCAGCAGCAGCGGCGGCGGCGTCGGCGGCACTGGCGGCATTGGGGCTAGTGCTGGTGCTGGTGCATCGTATCCCTATCGCCTGGGCAGCAGCAACTATAGCGGAGGTGGTTATCCGGCGGCAGCATTGATCAATTTCGACACGTCGCCAACACCTTTGCTCGCCTCGACCGGAAGCTCGCCGGGCTACTTGCCCGCACCGCCACCACCACCGGCGCCTAGTGTTGCCACAGATTATTACTTTGCCACCACAACCGCCAGCAGTGGGATCGGCAGCAACAACAGTCGCTTACCAGCAGCGGCAACAGCAACTGCATCGGCCAGCGCAGCGGCAGCAACAGCAGTAGCAGCAGCAGCAGCAGCAGCGGCAGCAGCTGTAGCCGAAGAGGAGCTGCAAGCTGGCGGCTATCGCTTCAAGGCAACGCCAAGCGGCCGGCGATACCACCAGGACGCCCACTACGACAACTACGGCTACTTGCCAGGCTTTGCCAGCACCACCGAGGACGACGAGGACGATCTGCTGGAGGAGCGCTTGCCAGCGGCGCTACTCTCGACCACTGACTGCGAGAGTCTTGAGGACGTGCGCTTTCTGCACTACAATAGCACCAGCAATCATCATCGGGCAGTCGCATACGACACGGACGACGTTGACGTTGACGTTGACATTGACATTGTCGACGAGGAGGGCGACGACGAGGAGGCGCAACTGGCGCGTATACTTGATATTGATTTGCCAGATTTTCTACGCCCTTACAGCAGCAGCAGCGGCGGCGGCAGCGGCAGCAGACACAGCCACAAAACGCCGCCGCAACACGAATATCAAACGGAGCACGGCGCAGCAGCAGCCGGAGCAGCAGCAGCGGCAGCAGCAACAACTGCTGCAGCCGGTGCAGGAGCGGGAGGTGCAACTGGGGCAGGCGTGGGAGCCACCGGCAGTGAAACGGAACACCATCGCTATCATAGCTATCAGCATCAACAGCAGCAAACATCAGTACCAACCTCAATACCAACACCAGCAGCAGCAGCAGCAGCAACAACAACATCAGCAGTACCAACAACAGCAGCAGCAACAGCAACACCTGCAATCGCAACAGCAGCAGCAACACTCGTATCAGTCCTATCAATACCCTTCGCACGACAGCTGCGAGGGCTTCAATCAGTTCGCCAACGACGCCAGCAGCTGCCTGGGCAATCAGAGAATGATGGTTAGCAAATTGTGGAACAGCTGTTTCCCGGAGTTCACGCCGGACCACGTGCACCGACACAACTTCTATCTGTGTCAGGTAAGTGTCGCAGTAATGCTGTGCAGCGAAGATCACAAGAGTGAATATTATAGCCTTGATATACCCTGGAATTTACAGCTATTGTAATTAATCAAGATATGAACAGACTCTATGACTTTCTATACCAGCTATTCATGAGAAGAAAATGTATTTTAATGATACATGTAAAAGGAGGCGTGGCAGACCCCACAAGCTAATATTTATTCTTAATCAGCATCAACAGCCGAGTCGATATAGCCATGTGCGTCTGTCCGTCTGCCTATCTATCTACGTCTGTGGGTAGTGGGTATATCACAGTCAGCCACACTGCACTGTAGCTATTGTGCTTGTTCAAGAATTTGACAAACAAGAGAAATGAAATGAAAAGAGAAATATAAAGTAACTTTGCATTATGGCATCTACTCCAATTTTAAAGACAGAGACTCGTGGTGTATTATTAAAAGTATTATTGAATTTCATTTTTGATAAAGTCCACGTCCGCTTTATATTTACGAAGATAAATATAAAAACAATATATTATTGATATTCTTTCGCTCGAGTTGCGGTCCTGCATTCGTGTAACTTAAGGATCTTTGAATTCTTAGCTCCATCTTTTACGAGTAATAAAGCCAAGTACTCGAAATGCCTTATTGACAATTTGTATAATGTGACGATCAAATTACAGTTTATGATCAAAGAGAATACCTAGATCATTTACTTCGGTTATTCTTTTTCAAGAATACGTGATAGCTACCTCTGTAAAATGACACAACTTTGCACTTTAAACAGACTGCAAACAGTCAAGATGCAGCAGATTATGCCTGCACCAAGCAAAGAGCGAATCAAGATCTGTTTGAAGGAAGTTACGTACACTATACTATATATACTATGATCTTATTTGTTATATGTATTTCATTCATTAGGTATATAAAGTATAGATGTGATTGTTCATATATCTGTTCGATACTCAAAAGTCTCATAAGTTACATACGACATATTTGATGAAGAGCTCTTCATTACTATATAATAAATATAATAAATAATATATATAATAAATATAATAAATATAATAAATTATAATAAATATAAATACTAGTTAAATAGTATAATAATCAATTTCCCCTCTCCCCTCTTCGGTACACCCAACCACGCAGTGGCAACGCAATACTCAGGTGCGCATTGTGTACCTGTTCTATCGCTGGATAACGGCCATAACATGCCTGGCGGCATTGGTCTGTTCGCTGCTGGACATCGGTCGCACCGAGGAGCACTTCGAGCATCACTATGCCAAGTGGTGGATCTATCTGACCCATTGGGGTCTGCTCTTCTGCACGGTGCAGGCATGGCTGGCCGCTTGGATTGTGACGCAGGGCATGATGGTGGAGCGGGAGGACTTTGAGATAGTGCGGCAGGCGAAGAAGAGTCGATTGCATCATCTCTACTGGGTGCTCTACACCTGTGCGACAGTCTATGCCTTTATTGTCACCATGTGCTACTGGCTGCTCGTGCACAATCCGGGTGAGTACAATAGAAACTACTAAGCTCAAGAAGTACTCGAATTTCGACATTATTTATATATGAACTGAACACATACTACACTTGAAATAATAATAATAGGATGCGAATATCATGTTGAGTTCAGAATTGTAGACCGGCTAAACTGATTCCTACATTCTTTCGGGGACAGAAAATGGACTTCTTACATTCATCCTTCTCAAATTGGTAGCCAGCGCGATTGGACACGATCAGGCCGACGATAGTGAGGCCATAGGTGATATACATTTTGGTGCTAAACGAAATATACTTATATCGCAAAAACTGATCGAACGACATTCGATGCAGATCTTGTACATTGTACATAACCCACGGACCGAAGAACATCATGGAAACGGTTAAGGGAATGTATATGTGCAGGGCCAGATTGGTGATCAGTGTGAAAATGGCGCTGATCAAGATGCTAATGCTCGCCAATATCAATATCCATAGATTCTCCGGCAGATTCTTGGGCTCCCAGAGACCCAGTGGCATGTAGATCAGATGCAAAACGATGGCTCCAATAATAATGTGCCAGGTGAGATCCAGTGCCAGCAGGCACAGCAAAATCACAAACAAGGTCAAACACTCGAATATGCACGCAAAGATGATCCAATTGAAGGGGAAAATGATCTGCAGTCGACGGAATCCGAAGAAGCCTAGCGTCAGGTTGAGACAGGTCAATAGCAGCATCATCATGCAGAAGCCCCGTTCGTATTTGTTCATCTTGGGACGCCAGCGATAGGTGGTCAAGAGGCATTGCAGCACCGAGCAAAGAACCTGACATCCAAAAAGAAAGTAGACGTACGCGAGGAACACAAAACGGGTTGGCTGTGGAATCAATATGGTCGATCGCGTGTATCGTTGACTCCAGCCAACGGATTCTCTGCTGGATACGTTAGGCGAGCGGATGTTCATCGAGCTTGTGTCCTCTATAAATCCATGCAAATACAGTTCTGGATCTGACAATGATCTCACCTTATTGTACATTTTGAATGCCATTGTATAAACATCATTTTACCAATTTTCAATAATTTTCCCAACTGAACAAACTGACGGATGACGGACGAGGGCAAGGGAGAGAGACGAAAGAGAAATATGATAGATAGGCTGATAGGATGGTGACAAAGGAGGCATAGAAATTTTCAAAATTCAATCCAAATCAATAATTTATATGGCGTTTACCCAAAAATGGTTGTTTTATTTGCAAGTAATTGGAGCCGCCCTCGTCCATATATTGATTGCAGTGATGTTGATAAATTTCATCAACATTTATCGCATAACAAACGAGAAAATCTACTGTGCCATTTCCTTTTTGGCCATCCTCATTGCCATGACCCTGCTCAATATATATTTGAATGCGTTTCAATGGCGTCATCATTTTCCCTACGACTGGATTTGCTGCATGACCGTCGCCGTATTGTTGAGCATAGGAGTGGCGTGTACTCTTGGTAACCAGTTTACGAAGTCAAGAAACGATTTGCACATTATTCTCGAAGTGCTCATCATAATGTGCTTTGGCCTGTTGCTCGGTCTTTGGGTGCCCAAGATTGTCGGCGCTGTGCTTTACATTATACTCAGCACCCTGTTTCTGCTGATCATCGTCTATATAAACGTGCTTATCGTGTATCTAGCGTGCGTGGAGTGTGATATTCTTAGCCTTGTAAGCCATTGCGTCGTCTGGGTGACCATGCTGCCAATGCTGCTGTTCCAGGCTCAGATATTACATGGTGTTTTGTCGGACTCCCAACTGCCCGTACTGGACAAACCCCTCTTGGCACTACTCCTGCTTGTGGACTTTCTCTTTTGCTATGTATTTCTCTCCAGCATCGATAAGATCTTTTCGGATCTCGAGATGTGGGCCCCAGCAAACTGGAAAATGTATGGAAGAGTGTATAACCATTATTTCACGTAACCAGTATCGTCTCTATATAAATTAATCATTGTGGCTGGGACTTTTCTCAAAGTGAAAGTGAAAGTGATTTCAATGTTAAAGTGTAGACGAAATTACCACGAATCGAACTGTAAAGTTTTATATGTAATTTGTTATAGTATTTGTGTATAGATATATGTACATACTATTTATGTATGTAAATATAGACATATATATATATCTATACACATATAAAATTTTACCGACTTTTTGATATGCTTGTAATATACGTGTATATACATACATAAAGTAAAAACATAGAAAATGTGCAATTTTAACCAATGTGCAGTGATTGTCATTATATAATTTTTGGCATATATAGTAGTTTTAAATGTTCACTAAATTAAAAACTGTATGCAAAAGGTAGTTTAAATATAAGAAAAAGGATTAGTTGCGGCTCAAACTAAAAATAAATCATTTAGGCACATTGTTTTAGTGAAATATTCACAGTATGAGGTGTGTTTAAAAAGTATCGCGAATTTTGCACGCAAAACACTTATAATCTTTACGCCTCTCACAACCAAACATAAAATGCTATACACTTGAAACTTGGTATAGATGTTCGGGAAGAGTGTACCAACATAACAAAACAAAAATATCGAAATTCGATTATACGTAACCCGCCTCGTATTTTACGAGCAAAAACAAAGCATAGTTTTTATAGAACCAAAAGGATATATTGGTTCCGATTTAAATTTTCATTATGATATTTAAAAATAAACAGAGACTCGTTATAATATGCTCTATGCAATATTAAACTAACTAATACCTAGGCATATTTATTGTATTTACTATATAGGTTTCTTCCTAGGCGTAGCAATTATGTTATTTACTATATACGATATAGGAGTTGATGTAGGTCTCTTCTGTTTCTAATTACTTCTATTGCACACTTCTATTTTTGCAGATCATCACAAGATCGACGCTTTGAATATTATGGTGCATGTGCTTAACTCGATTATAATGCTCATTGATCTGGCGATTGTGGGACATCCGATTAAAATGAGCCACGCCTACTTTACCACAGGCATTGGACTTGCCTACGCCATCTTTACGGGCATTTACTTCTTGGCCGGCGGCACAGACAGGTAAGTTTCTAAGATCTATAACCAATCGAATGTAACTTCAATTGTGATCTTTGTTTGCAGGAAAAATCAAACTGCCATCTACCCCATGATGGACTGGACCAAGCCGGGCAAAGCCATCATTGTGACCGCGTGCGCTATAATCTTCACCTTCTTTGTTCACTTCTGCTGCTATCTGCTCTATCGCGGACGCGTCTGGCTCTTCACCAAGCTCTGCATACGCGGACGCCATAATCGTGATGGCGAGATGGGCGAGGGACTCAACGATGATTCCGGTTCTCGCATGGGCGGCGGCGGCAATGCCAGCGGCGGTGGTGGAGGCGGCGTTGGTGGCGGTGGCGGCATTGGTGTTGGTGGTGCAGCTGCTGTGGTTGGCGGCGGTGGCAGTAGCCAGGATTATGCGCATCAACAGCAATATCCTATAGCCCATACGGAGCAGCCGCGGGTCATTTCACAGCAGCCGCCGGCCAGTTACCAGTTGCCCCCGCAGTATTCCGGCTATCTGCAGCAGCCGGTGGTGGCGGGCGTCAATGTGGGCGTGGTCAGCGCCGATGGTGTCTATCAACCGATTGGCACTGACTCGGGACGCACAAGTGGAGGCGGTTGTGGTGGTGCTGGGGGAACTGGAGGAGCTGCTGGCGATGCTGGAGTTGGGGGCAAGCATAAGAGCTCTGGTTCCGGTTCCGGATCGGCACTGACACGCACCGTCGCCCATTTGGATGCCGCACAGCGGGAGCAGTTCCTCAATCCCAACAAGATCGTCGAGTATAAGATGTAAAGGCGTTGCACCCGGCACCGGTATACGTTCCACTTGTCCATGAAGTTTCTGGAGAAGCACTGTGCCCAGTGCGAGGCGGCTCGCCAGGCAGACAGCGAGGAGCAGCACCATCTGGCGGCGACCGAATCGCATGCGCACAGTGGTTAGTTTAAGATCAAAAATTAATTGCGTTTGTTTTCCAACACCATCTGCCAGATTTGTGTCGATAGATCAGTGCTGAGTACAATATTATTGGTATTCTAGCCTGGTATTTGGTATTGTAGCCTGTAATCGGTAATCGGTAATCGATAAGTGATGGTTGAGTCGCTCGGTAATCTATTGATAGATATATCATCGATAGTCAACAGTCGTACCTCGATTGTCGACAACCAATAGCTGGTTATCGATAGTAGATGATCGATAGTCCGCTCGTCGATAATCACTTATCGATCCTTCAATATTCCGTATTCAGTATTCATAAATGTAAAGTAGTTTCGTAATTTTGTAAAAGCTTTGCCAGTTTTTTGTAAGTGTAGCCAGCTTTGCCAGCTACAGTAGTAATTCGTTTGTGAGTCAGAGCGCCCAACATGGCGAAAAATACAGTTGAACTTCACTACAACGATTTACTTTGCAATTCTGTCTAGCGAGGTTTGACTGTATGCATTATCTTTTAAATATTTATATACAATATGTAGTTGCCGTATCCTGTGTAGATTTTTAGCCAGGCTCGTCGATTTTAAGCAGTTTCAAATGTTTTCAATGGACTAAGTTGAACATTTCTATGTTACAACTACACATACACACATACACATCGACACACACAGTTACACCCTCTATCATTTAATTAACAGCAATTGTGTTCAGAAATATGTAAAGAATTTGATCGACTCGCAGCGTCCATTAATTGATTAATTGTTTATGATGCCAAGAAAGAAAACACACACTGCCTGAAGGTGTGGCATTCACTCACACACTCACTCCACACTCACTCACTCACACACACACACACAAATACTTGTGCACTCGTTTATTATCTTGTTCAGTTTCACTTTTGGTTTATTGTCGTCTGATTTATACACTACATTTTATATATCGGTGCAGGTGTAAACGAGCAAAGAGCGCGTGCAAAATCGTGCTGAAAGCAGAACCAGAAATGCGAATACAATTTCGTTGCATTTTGCCTGCACTCAGCACACTGTGCGCACGCTTAAGCGAACCCTAATCGGCAGAATTTTGCAAAAGAAAAATAAATATAATACAAAACAATAAATGAATGAAACAAGTTGTTAATTTTAAGTCATGCATGGCAATGCTTAAAGAAAAAACAAGAATATTATGAAAATAAAAACAAAATAAAGACTATTTTGAAGGACACAAAATAAACGCACTACGAAAAAAGAATGGAAAATTTAAAACAAATATCTAAAGCAAATATTTAAACACTAAAAACAGTATTAAACAATGTTATGAATGATACTTTTTGCTCAGTAAAAGTAATGGAAATTATAATTATAATAACAAAAGTAACAGTAAACAATAGTTGTACGGTAAGGTAATTGTTTAATTGAGGGCTCTTTAGATTTGTGAATCGCATACCTTATACCACAATTCAATGACCTGGACACCATCTGGACAACATCAATATACACATATACAATATATAAATATATATACACCCATATATATATATATATACTCTATCTACCAAGTAATGAACATGTAGCGTCTTGTATGTATTTTAAATACTTATGTGTATGTAAATAGTTGGTTTTCATATATACGTTCTACAATATATACCTATATTCTATATACATATATATACACAGAATTATTTAGTCAAACAATGTTGAACAATGAAATCAAAGGACAAACAAAATCTAACAGAAACTATATATGAATTGTTGTAATAGCAAATAAAGTTAAACAAACCCAAAAATAAAAAAATAAAAAAACAAATAAAACAAAATCAAATGCAAAATGAATAAAACTCGTCAAGAGGAATGTGTTAACAAACCATATATGAATACAAAATGATATTTAACTACATACATACACACAGACACACACATGCATATACATTAAATAAAATGGAAAACCCAAATGCAAACAAATTAAATGAAAATATGATAATATTACTAAAATAGTGTGCTCTATCTACACATGCAAGTTAAGTAAAATAAACTACAATTAATTTTCGATAGATTTACATCATAAAGACAACAATAAACGAAACAGGCACACACAGATCAAACAAGAAGAAATACATATAGCCGTATGTAAGTTAAGTGTTTTAAAATATGCTACTCAACTTTTCATACACTTGAAGAACAAAAAACAGGTGGTACTCGAAAATCTCTAAATAAATCTGTTCTAAAATATTGTTTCAGTTTCTCCAGGTGTATAAAAACTTCGGCAAGCCGCAGATAGTTTTCTTTTTGTATTTCATTTGTAATCATTTTTCTACTATAATATACATAGTATGTGTGTATGTTTTTGGCATTTTTGAATTTATTTTCATTTTTGTGTCAATTTTTGAACCAGTTTTGGTTAGGATTTTAGCTGAACTGAACATATGCTTCATATATTTGCTTTTTGTTCGAGCCTTTAGCATAAATGTATAAATGTATGTTTATATAGACTGAATATTATTAAATAAATATTGAAGAAAACCCAAAAAAAAACAAATATATATATACATATATAATAATAAAAAATTATTGAAACCGTTTTGGATTGTGTAATATAAAGTGAAAATTAAATGAAAATAAAAACAAATTGTATTAACCACAAAATAAAATAGTAAGCACATATCAAAAAGGAAAAGTTAAGAAAACAATTGAGAAAACAAATAAAAGCTAACAAAAAAACAAACAGAATATTCTTCAAAGAAAAATACAAAACCAAAACTCAAAGTTGCATATTCTAAAACCAAATCAAAGTTGACCTCATCGAACAAAACCAAATAAAAGAGACATCATTACATAATAATAATTATACATGCATAAAGATTAAACAATCATAATAAATATATGTCTGTATGTATATGTAGAAATATACAATAAATAAGGGAAAAAACGCAAGAGAATAATATTAAATATTATATTTTGTAGATTTTTAGTAAATTAGCAGAAATGTCAAGATACATTCATATATCTACTATTAACTTACACACACACATACGTACGTACATGCATGCATAAGAAACATGAATGGTCAGTTATATACACACTATATGGTAGATGTACAATGTGCTCAAGGTGACTATTTGTATTTGTATTGAGAAATGTTCAAGCAACAAAACGAGAAATGGCAAAGCTTTAAGATACTAGAACTGTTGGACGGAAACTTTTTACTGCAGCATAATACGATAAATATAGCATGGTAGAATGGTACCATGGTACTAAATGTTTCAGTTCTCGGCAAGGAGTTGGCTCACGAACAACACACACCCACACACCCCCTAAACAATGGTTAGCAATTAGTGAGAAAACTATAGTAAAAAATTGAAATAAAAAACGTATTAAGGAAAGAAACATTGCACTCTAAAGAGAAACTAAAAAGAATAAAAAACCAAAAAAAACAACAATTTTAAACCCCCAATTTAAATGCATGCGTTGAATAACAACATCAATTTCAATAAAGATACCTTATTGAGAAAACTAAAAACAAAAGTAAAAAGTACACGCAATGAAAATGAAATGAATTCAAACTACAAATTGTTTACTTTTAAAGTATTTCTGCGCATTTAAGCAAATTGAATAACATAAAAATTGTTCAAAATAAACGATAACTGAATGCAAATGAATCTGAAATTGTGTTTATAACCGGGAATGCATTAGCTGCAGCAACAGTAACAAAAAACAAAATAAACTAACTAAACAGAAATTTGAAACAATGGTTTTTATTAAAAACAGCAGCAACTACAACTACATATACAGAGGACATGCAGAAGGAAACTTTTAAAAGTGGCAAAATTAGAAAATTGGAAGAAAGAGAGAAGCACCCTAAGATAAGCTTAGCAAATGAAGAAATACATGTATTACCGAAGAAAATAAAAAATTAAAACCCATAAATAAGCATATATACTTTCATAATAGGAAGTATAATTAACTATTATTATGTATTTGAAAGCAAAGAATTGTGAATTAGTATTAAAGCAACAAAAACAACAAACAAATGGTGGTAAATAAAGATTGTAAACGAAATCAATAAAAATATAATACAAATGTTTAATTTAAATGTATTCCTGCTGTGGGTTAAAGCTAATAGAAAACTGCGTTCAGTTAGTTTTCATAAATTGATTTATTAATATCTTGTGATCGATCTCTAATACTTAATACAAAATCTATTTGTCTGTTTCGGTTTACTTTCAGTTTCATACATTTATAATTGATTTCGGTTTTAGTCATAGATACATTTAGCGGTTTACTTTTACTTATTATCATTAAATAATTAGTAACATAATTTGGTTTACTGCGACTTAAACATTAATCGTCCTCATCATCATCATCATTATAATCATCAAGTAAATGTGTATACATAATCACTTTGATTTTCATTCATTTCTTTCGCATTCGCGTATTTTTAACAAAATTATACAGCTCTAAATAAAAACACTGCGAGAGGGATAAGTAATTACATTTTATATCACGTATGGGGGGTTTGTGTGGTTTGTTGGCAGAACTTGGACAAAAACAACAAAAGCTTGAATAATTCGTACAAAAGATGTGCAGAATAATTTAGGATAAAATAAGAAGATATTCCAGTAATTCTGTTTCTTAAACGGAAAACTCATGATCAGCACATTAAGACAGCTTCAGGTAAGAGGGCGGCGAGCACTTCTTCCGCAAGAACTTGATTATGTACAGAGGCAAGCAGGAGACGACTGTGATGAGTAATACCTTCCAGAGAAAGTCATACGACCAAATGAACTCCCAGTCTGCAATGAGAATTGGATTAGTTTTAATGATATTATATGCGAATTCAATACTTACCGAAATACTCGTGCAGCACAGCCAGCGAGATGAGATAAAGCGCCAAACTGAAGAGCTCAGCCAAGACCATTAACCTGTGCATTGAATATTCGGAATAGTATGATCTTCAGTCATGAACTGCAGTTTGCTATTTCTTACCTGTGCCAAGTGCGCACCGTTAGCGCTACCATTATGAGCTCTGTCATAATCAAAGCGGAGAAGCTAATGGCCACAATGTGTATAAACTCGTCCACAAAGAGAATCAGTGCGCCATACATGATGACGCCGCCCTGGTAAATGCTGATCAGCACCCAAATAAAGAAGGTCTTGTAACTAAGACTGCGTCCTTTGGACAAGTCTTTGTACAACTCCGGATACGTGACAGCTGTCTCTGAGGTAATATCTTGATCCAGCACCAGTGAGAATACGGGAAACATTGTATACAGCGTGGAATAGCCGACCATCAAAAAGCCCTGATACAATGCAACCGAGCTGAGATAGAACACAGCCGAAAAGACAGCCTGCAGTGTGGTTATGATCAGACCACGATGAATGACAAACTGAGAGAGCGCTGCCGAGCGTTTGTAGCTGCGCCGGCCATGAATAAGCAGCAGCTTGGCAATGTGCGAGAATTGCGGAATGCTAAAGTCTCCTGCCAACGATGCCTGTCGTCCTTCGCGTCCCTCGATGCCAACGCCTGCGTCAGCCTGCTGAATCATGCTGACGTCGTTGCCACCGTCACCAACAGCGCACGTACGTTTCCGTGTATGCTTCTGTATGAGGGCCACCACCTGTGCCTTTTGTGTGGGTGAGCAACGGCAACAGACGACCGCCGGCGATGCGGTTGCAAGTTCCAGGAACTCCAAGCGATAGAACTGTAGACATACCTCTAGTGACTCACCGGATATGACCAGAGCGTGACCCTGTTTACGTCTAAAATTATTAAGCTCTTGATGCGCATCTGTGCGCGTCTTAACCGAACGCAGCACGTACAGTCCCTGATTTCGGCCAATCAATTGCGAGGATTTGGCAATGCAACATGCCGTCTCTAACTTGTCGCCCGTCAACATCCAAACTCGCACGCCAGCATTCCGCAGCAGCTCCAGTGTGGGACGTACATTCTCTTGCAAGCGATCCTCGACGCCGGTCAGACACAGCAGCTCCATTTCACGCTCCAGTGACTCAGTCACAGCTGCCACCTTAGCCACGCGATCTGTGATGCTCAGCCGTGCCGCATTGTATCGCATCTCGAAATCGTTGTACTGTTCCTCGGTGAGCACCTTCTTGGCGACGACGAGCGTGCGCAGACCTTCACGTGCCATGTTGCCTGACTCCTCGCTCAGCCAATCATTGTACTGCACAATGGTGGACATGACCACATCGGCACCCTTCAGATAGAATGTTATTTGTCCGGTTTTGTTCTCCCGTACAATGATTCCCATGCGTTTGCTCTCGCTAGTGAAGGGGAATAGCTGCAGGATCTGATAGTGCATCAGTATATCGTCTGTAGAAGATGAAGTATGACATTATTTTAGGTGCCGATCTTGTACTTAATGGAATACTCACTTTCATCGCTGGCAGTCTTCACCTGCAACGTCATGGTGTTCAAATCTCTGGCAATAAGCGTCAAGCCAACCTGTTCGGTCCACTTGACTAGAGCGATCTCATCGGGGGAAGCTGCTTGATACTGATGCTCTGTGTCTGTGCTGCCAGGAGCCTCAATGTTTATCACAGATTTGGTGGGTGAATTGTTACCACCAGTCACCGTCGAAGCGGTCGATACTGAATGATTGTCCTCATCATCGCTGACCGGTGTCACATTGTGACATAGAGCGAGGGCACGAACTGCCTCCCATTCGCGCCAACCTTCGGGACGACGCATCCGATTACCAGCGAACATAATAGGTTTGCTATTTGATTCGCCCGCACTGCTCGAGCTGGAGAGGCTGCCCTGTTGCTGCTGTTGTTGTAGAATACTTCCCGATAGCTTCTGTATCATTTGTCCTATGTGCTGAAACGTATCCGTATCGTGGGACACAATGCCCAAATGAATCTTCTTAAATACCATCTCATTCTGTGTCAGCGTGCCCGTCTTGTCGGTGAGTACATATGAAATGCGTCCCAGTTCCTCTGGGATTGTTGTAGATCGCACCACAGTACCCTTAATATTATCGTCGTTCTGCATTTGCCACGAGTAGAAGGCTTTGCCCATATCGAGATTCACTCGCAAGCTGATCGGGATAATGTACGAGAAGAGTAGCACAAAGCGGAACATGTAACGATACCAGGGACCACCGAATCCCTTCAGTATCATCATGACCAGTGAGAGACCAAGCACGGCACAGAAAAGAACCTGTTGGATTTGAGTGTTATAAATATAAACTAGTTTCAAATTGTGTCTATATCGTATGCACCTTGGTCAGTCCATTGATCTCCATGTCCAGTAAGCCAACCTTAGAACGTGGCTGTGAGTTATTCATGACACTTCGTGTCTCGCAACCGGTATAAATGACAATTCCAGTCGCAGTGCCAGCGGCAACTACAGTATTAGCCCAGAGTGTGTTCT